>CM033686.1:15683150-16393298 GCA_019514585.1 Dendrobium officinale
TCCAAGTAATATCCAGTCCAGACATTCTGTCGAGCAGGAGTTGCATTATATTCAATGTATCAAACTTTGCCTGGATAGAACTAGAAGAGTAATTGGGAATATTTTTATATTAAGACCTTGCAAAAGCCTAACTCACATGCTGGAGTCTCTTTGAAAGGATCATGTTTTTTAATTATTAAATAGCTTTGAGATTATAAATTTGGCATATTTTATGTTTATATTTTTTATTTTCTTGTTTAGTTTGATTTTGTATTCTTCTACATGGCAAATCTAAATGTATATGGATCATGAGGATATGTTCATTCTATCATTTATCAGGGAATTATGTTATTAAACCCGGATTGGACAGGGTAGTACAATATAAAAGAAAGAAAGAAAATCTTGTTGTTATTGTACATCGATCTCTTTCTTATGCTATTTAATTCCAATTTTTTGATATTTCATTGTGGTTATTCCTTCGGTGATCTGCAATTATATGATATAAATTCTTATCCAGATCTGCAGTTCTGCTTGAAGTATTTGGCACCACTGCACTTATTTAATCTTCAGTCTGATCTGCGATTAGAATTACATGATTATGAGGAATTTAATTTCTTAGTTGTTGTTATTTTGTAATGGGATTAGGTCTAGACATGAGATGTCTCTCAATGCTTGGATCTATATCTAGTTAATTTTGTAGGTGTTTTCTAGCTGTGTCTTTTTTATTCCAATTCTAGTGAGCTGGTTCTTGGTTGTAGGTTGAATTTATGGCATACATGGTTGTTTTTCTGGTGTATGTTGCATTAATTTGTTATGCGTTTGTTTGAAGGTTGCTTACCATTATGAATTTATGTTTTTCTTTTTAAATATGGAGTGAACGTTTATGATTTCTCTTAAGTTTTCTCTCTTATCTCTTTCTTTGTTCAGAATATTAGGATATTAGGTTTTTCCTGCCTCTTTCTCATTCAAAGTGCTTTTTATTGTCAAAATTTTTTAAAACAAACAGCTTGAAAATAAATTAAAAGAAATATTGTAATTAGGAAATGGGATGGCATGATCATATGCAGTTATCAAGTTAATTTTCTGTAATTATTTTTGTAAAAACATTACTTGTAAAATAAAAAATTTAAATTTTCAAAGAATTTAAAATTAAAATTTCCCTCTATCATAAGTATATTTTCGTCTATCTTAGCACACTGTTAAATTAATACATAGTAGAATTTTATATCTTATAATCTAAAAAAATTTATAATAAGATCGTGTAATAAATAAATACACTGATTTTATTTTATAACACCAAACAGTACTAATTATTATAAATACACTACTTTTTTAAATACACTAGTTGTAATGCCAAAATAAATTATTACAAAAAATTGATTTTACTTTACTCTAGATCTACCTAATCAAATAAGAGAAATAATTCTCCTACGTTTATTTTGCAGACAACCAAGCTGTCTCAAAGTATTCACAATGCACTACATTTACTTTACATTATATTTACTTTACATTGCATTTGCTTTTCAGGCAACCAAACAAACCCTTAGTGAGAGGTATACCCAAACTATAGTTTACTAAAGACCACCTGTGTGATGCCTGCCAATTAGGAAAGCAAGTCAAATTATATTTCTACTCAATTAAGGATATTAACACTAGCAAATCTTTAGAAGTCCTACACATGAATCTTTTTGGACATATTAATACTACAAGTCTAGGACATAAAATTTTTGGGTATGTGATTGCTGATGATTACTCAGGGTTTATCAGGGTTAGATTCATATCTCATAAAAGTGAATTATTTGAGAAATTTAGATCATTCTCTACTTGGATTCAGAGGAAGCTAAATTATGAAATTCTGATAATTTATAGTGATTATGGTGGAGAATTTGAGAATAAAAAATTTGAATCTTATTGTAAGGAACAAGGGATATATCATAATTTTTTAACTCCTAAAACCCCTTAGTAGAATGGGGTGGTTATTGAAAGAAAAAATAGGACCCTGGTAGAAGCCGCTAAAGCCATCTATGTTAGCTGAATACTCACTTCCTAAATATTTATGAGCAAAATCAGTAAATACAACCTGTTATATTCTGAATAGGATTAATGTTAGATATAATATGAACAAGACATCCTATAAAATCCTTAAGGGTAGGACACCCAACCTCTCTCACCTTCATATCTTTGGATGTAAAGTATTCATTCTAAATAATGAGAAATCTATACTAGGAAAGTTTGACCCCAAATTTGATGAAGGAATGTTCCTAAGTTACTCAAATATTAAAAAATTCTATAGAGTTTTCATTAAAAGAACACTGGTAGTAGAGGATACCTCTCATATTATATTTGATGAATCTAATAATTTTAGAGGGTCTAGGATAGAAGAAGAAAATGTTATATAAATTACCCAAGGATTAAAATCTACACACTACAGGAAAATCACCCACTTCCGGCGGCTTTTTCCGGCGGAATTTGACCTATTTCCGGCGGTTTTTTAATTTTCCGGCGGTTTTCCGGCGGCTTTTGTGCCGCCGGAAAAAACGGCGTAGGAAAATAATTTCCGACGGCGTTTTCCGGCGGCAATATATTTCCGGCGGTTTGCCGGCGGTCAAAAACCGCCGGTTGAAAAAAAAAAAAAAAAAAACAATTTCCCGCTCCCGCTGAAACCGCTCCCCGGCGGCGGCTCCGGCGGCACGCCAGCAACCCGCTCCGGCGGGCGGACCAGAGCGTCGAACCAGCTCCCGCGGGAGGACCAGACCGCGTCGAACCAGCTCCCGCGGGCGGACCAGACCGCGTCGCGTCGGACCGGCCTCGCGCGCGTGAGCCAGGCGAGCCCGAGTGCGCCAACGGGCCCGCTCCCGCGCTGCCTCCGCTGGGTTTTCGAACCGTGGACCTCTCACCCGCTGCCCCGGACCCTAACCACTGCGCCGTTTCTGCAAAATAGTTAAATCTAAGTATTTTTTTTATTTATATTAAAAAAGTCTGAATATTATAATTAAACATTTTTAATTTAAAATTTTTATTAAAAAAAAGATTTAACTATTTTTAAGTCGAGAAGCCGTCGGAAAGCCGTCGGAAAGCCGCCGGACAGCCGCCGGAAAATACCGCGGGAAAATTTTGCGGGAAATTAGCCGTCGCAAAATTTTGCGGGGAAATTAGCCGTCGGAAAACCGCCGGAAAGCCGCCGGAAAGCCGTCGGAAAGCTGTCGGAATTTTTTGTTGGAAATAAGACGTCATCAACCGCCGGAAAGCCGCCGGAAAGCCGCCGGAAAATTGACCGCCGGAAAGCCGCCGGAAAATTCCGCCGGTAATAAGTGATTTTCCTGTAGTGACAAATCTATATAAAAGGATAAAACTTAAAACACATTGCAAAAAGAATGGAGATATCCTTTATGTCATCCTAAAGAACTGATCTTATGAGACTCATCTGAAGGTGTTATAACTAGGCATAGACTTAGAAAAGAAGTAAAACACTCTGCCTTCATTTCAATGACTAAACCCACTAACATAAATCAAGCCCTATATGATAAATTTTGGATCCTGACCATGTAAGAAGAGTTAAATCAATTTGTAAGAAATTGTATTTAAAAACTTATTAAAAGACCTAAGAATTAGAGTGTGGTTGGAATCAAATGAGTTTTTAAAAATAAAATTAATGATTTTGGTATTGTGGTTAGAAATAAAGCAAGATTAGTGGCTAAGATGTATAACTAGATAGAAGGGATTAACTTTAAAGAGAGTTTTACCCATGTTGCTAGATTAGAAGCAATTATAGTGCTACTAGGTTTTGTCTGCTTTAAGGGATTTAAACTGTATCAAATGGATGTCAAAAGTATCTTTTTGAATGGGGTAATAAAAGAGGATGTGTTTATTGAAAAACCCCTATGCTTTGAAAATTCATAATTTCTTAATCATGTGTTCAAATTAAAAAAGATATTATATTGATCAAAACAAACACCCAGAGTATGGTATAAAAGGTTAAGCTCATTTCTACGAGAGAGAACCTTTATTAAGGGGAGCATAAACACCACCCTATTTTTGAAAAAGGAAGGAGATGAACTACTTATTGTCCAAATTTATGTTAATGATATTGTTTTGATCTTCTGATAAAAATCTTTGTGATAAATTTTAAAAAATAATGAGTAAGGAGTTTGAGATGAGTATAATGGAAGAGTTAACCTACTTCTTGGATTTAGTATAAGGTTGAAGGATGATAGAAATTTTTTAGTCAATCAAAATACAATAAGAACATTCTTAAGAAATTTGAAATGGATAAAGCCAAGTCAATAAACACTCTCATGAGTTTTACTGTTCAGCTAGATAAGGATTCAAATAAAATATATATTGATAAAAAAATATAAAAAAATAATTGGATCACTTATTTACTTAACTACTAGCAGACCTGATATAATATTTAGTATTTATCTCTGTGTTATATTTCAAGCTGGTCCAAAAGAGTCCCACCTGACTGATGTTAATAGAATCCTTATATATCTCTTAGGAATCCAAAATTTAGGAATCAGATATCCTAGGCATAACACTTCCTTTGAAATCATAGGATATTCTGATTTAAATTTTATAGATGTAGAGTTGATAAGAAAATTACTTTTGGAACATGTCAATTTATAAGATAGTTTTTAATCTTCTGGTATAGTAGAAAATAAAACTCAGTTGCATTGTCCACTACTGAAGTTGAATACATAGCCTTAGGAAGTTGTGTGACCCGAGTCCTTTGGTTAAAGCAACTAATATTGGATTTAAGATTACCTGTAAGCACTATTCAAATATTATGTGATAATATTAGTGTTATATGTATTCCAAATAATATAATCAAACACTCCATGACAAAACACAAAAACATAAAGCATCATTTTATTTGGGATCATGTTCCTAAAGGAGATATAGAGCTACACCATGTAGCCATTGAAAATCAACTTGTGGATATCCTTACAAAATGATTGGACTTTGAAACCTTCAGCACCTTAAGAATCAGATTATGTGTGATAGACATTAATGCTTGAAATTGATGCTTTATATTTCTGATCTATTTCTATTTTTTTATTATTTTATTTGTTTATTTGTTTCTATTTATGTATTCTTATTTTATGTTTTTTATTTCTATTAATTTTCTTCAATCTTTTAAAAATCAAATCACTGCTCACTTTAGATGTTGATTTTATTTTTTAAATGAAATTTTTGTCTTATTTTTATTTAGAAACATGTAAGCAGTGATTAACTCTTCTAAAATAGTTAAAGGAAGAAACTTTGGTGATTGCTTATTTTCCTCTAACTCCTTTAGTGATTTTTTTTTTTTTTGAATCAAAATCTATTTCAAATTAAAAATTAGAATTTGAAATAGATATTTATTTTATCTTCCTACAGTAATCTATCTCATATGAATAATGTTCCAAGTCAGTGCATCTCTTTTAAGTTTTTTAATTAGGTTGTTTGCATTTATCACATGGATAATAATCTATTGTTTACTCTTCCTTATGTAAGAAAGTGAGTTTATGCTCTCATATTTAGAATATAACCTCATAATTAATAATTTTTTAAGATTCATAAAGGAAGCAAGCATATAAAAATGAAAAGAGGCACAAAATACACCCAAAAACTAAAAAAATGCACTATGAATGCTAAATAATTACAAGATGCATGAAATATATCAAAAATCAAAAGATGAATAATATGCGTCAAATGCTAATAAAGAATCACAAAATAAGCCCACTAAGAGTTAGCTTGTCTTTCTTTCAAATCCTTAAAATCTTAGAATACTCACTATGCTAATTAATATCTAATGTACTTGAATTTGAAAATCATGATTTCTGATTGATTACTTTACAATATTGTTATATTAGATATTTTTCTGAAACAAAATTTCAAAAGATATCTTTTCCTATTTAATTTCTTTTTGGATTTAGATTGTGCTGCTTTGGTTAGTTTGTAGCGCAAATTTATAATTTTTTCCCTTTTAAAAACAAGTATATGGTTTATATTTTATGAAAAGAAATGATTTGATACTAACTTTCAAGCAAATTTGGCTCTATTTTGGTATTTTAGCCTAGCTAATGCTTCATTTGGGATAACTTTCTTATTGCTTTCTACAATAACTTTCTAGCACAAAAATATATCAAAAGCAATAGCCAAAAGCTTTCCCAAATTAAGTGTATGTTTAGTATCATCAACTTAGTTTTTCTTTAATAGTTTATTAATTAAATAATTTATAAGCATACTTTTCAGCTATTTTAAAGTAATTCTTTTTAAATAAAAAAAGAGATGTTGTAAATCTGGACCCAAGTACTGTGATTTTGATTATAACAAATATTATTATTTCTTTACTACTACTATTATTACACATCTGTCTTGTTTGCTCTACTCACTAAACTTTAAAGTCCACAAGTTCACTTGCAATGCAAATCAGCTCAAGATCGGGTAGACTAGGGTTGAGTCTATCTGTAATTTCAATTTCAATATATTTTTTTTTACCTTTGTTGAGTCAAGTCATATATCTGTTAGACCCCAAGCTAAGTAACCTTCCACACATACACTCAAGGGGGCGAGTTAGTGAGTTTGGAGAAAATGGATTTTTAAACTAATCGTAAAGTATAATATTAATCGTACTAGACAATTAGTTATATAAAAATCTACTTAGGGCACCCTTTGTTAAGTAAGATTGTTTTACTAATCATACTAGATAATTTCGATCATATAGGACAATCCATTATAGACATGAAAAATAGTTGCTAATCATAATTTAGGTAATATTTTAATCTTCAAAGTTTATTCTAATAGTATAAGATGATATACATTGTACAAGACTATTTAGAATAATTATACCTAAATTGATCATGTGATTAGGAGACTAATTATGATTAAATTGCTCGATCAAATCATATAGGACGATCTACGACATTCGTGCTGGATGATCTTTAATATTTCATGAGACGATCCCTCATTGTCCATGATCAAAATCATAATTTTCTTCTAATCGTACATATGATCATACTGGACGTTCTGAGGGATCGATGTGCTAGATGATATATAAATCAACGCCCATCATCCAATATCATACTAGACGATCAATACAATATTTTGAACTAATCATCCCGGATTATCACATAATCATACTGGACGATCTGTACAAATATTTGAATTGATCGTATAAGGAAATGTTGATCATACTGGATGAAAGGGTTATTTTATACTAATCTTACATGACGATCTAAGGATTGTACTAGATGATCTTTGACGATAAATTGAAAATTAGGGCTTCTTTTATAGGCTCTCTATTTAATCTCTCATATTATCTTTTGAGAGATCTTTTGCTATTGAGTTGACTTGAGATAGAGTTTAGATAAGAAAGATGAGAGCTTTGAGAGAGAGAGTTTCTTGTGAGGGGGAGTTGTGAGGGATTTACAAAGATTGCTCCAAGAAAGGTTTTCACCATCTTCTTCAAGCTTCTTTCTTAGTTCCTTGGTAGCTCTGGATAGACTTTCATCAGCATCAGAGCCAGTTTCTCTGCCTTCACTAAGAGGGTGAAAAAGGATTCCAAGATTCTCTGCCTACTCCAAGAGGGTGTAAAAGGATTCTATGATTCTTTGCCTACTCTAGGACAAAGTAAAATAATTTCTAGGTTATTTACATACTCCTTGAGGGAGTAAAAGGATTCAAGGTACTCTATCTGACCGAGTCGGTGGAAAGATTTTGTAAGAGTTTCTCCGCCTTGCTGTGGGGGCAAAAAGAGAGACACTATTTTTAGTGCAATACCTAAAAAGAAGATTTACAGGAAGTGGACGTAGGTCAAGTTAATCGAGCCACTATAATTATGGTGTGTTCTTTTTATTTACTTTTCAGTATTTTTATTTCTGCATTTTTTTATTTGTTTAGTGTTTTAAATATCTGATTTTAATTATTATAAAATTAGTTTTGCTTCCACATTGTGGGATAAAATAGTTTGTTCTAAAATATGTAAAAAGATTTAAACAAATTTTCTTTTTGGCTTAAGAAATTTTTTAAAAATAACAAATTCACTCCTCTCTTGATTAGCCTCATGCTACTTTATAAAGGTTTAACAACCCTCACAAACTTTTAGATGCCAATTAATTAATTATTTTATTTACAAAAACATTTTCTTACTGTTCTTAATATAATAAGATAAATGATTAACATGTTGAAATCATAATTATTTGTGAATCACATCAAATTATATTGATAATGTTAAGAGAAAAGAGTACACTATAGGAAAAATTACTATTTTTGGCAAAATTTTCTAGTGGATTATGTTCTGTCAGAAGAACCAGTGGAATCTCTAGTGGAATATCAACCGACATAAAGTTGGGCATTTCCAGTGGGAATTTTTGAAATTCCACCAAAGGGCCTTATTTTCTGCCCCCTGTTCATTCCTCTGCCATTTCATATGAAATAATCATTCTGAGCATATTTTATGCACTCATAACTCCTTCCTCAATCGATTTTACACAGTCGTTGCCCTCACCCTCATTTTCAAGCATCCCGTTCGTCATTCTCGACCCTCCATTTTAGTTATCGCTCCAACTTTTGATCTCAAGAGTCGCTGGTTGTTGTTCACCTCCATTCACTTGTTGTAAGGACATTTATTTGCATGTTCTACAAATTTATCTTTATTTCAATAAGAAAAGTTATTAGATCACTTGAACTAGCAAGAAATCCAAAATGTGTTTAGTTTATAATGTAGATTGGTTCAAAGTAATAGGAAGCATTAAGATTTTTTAATCCTTGGATAAACTAGATTTATAGATGTTAGGTTAGTGGTTATGTCTTACACAAGAAAGAGGATGAATAATATTCTAGGAGAAGCATTATAGCTACTAGCAGAAGCAAAGACAATGAAACTTAAGTTCTATGCCAAGAGAAGAAAAAATGATAGAAAAAAGGGATGTTGAACATATTATGTACAATGACAAGTGAGGGAGCAGGAATGGGAGAAACCTTACAAGAGCATAACTCTAACAATTATAACCGACAAACCAACTTCTTCTATCTTCTCATAGAAGTTATTTTTACCTATTGAAACCATTCATTTAAGGAATTAGGATTAAATTCCTCTCTAGATCTTAGGGCATCACATATAGGATGTTTATAAATTCTTTGACAACATCTGAAACAATAGTTAAGAAAATGAAGTTGACTTCCCAAATTAGTTCAAGTCTTTAGTATTTGTAGTACCCATAACCCATATCTTCCATACACACAACCATTATATTACCCATAACCCCCAACCATTTCCAAAAGGACTATCCACATAGATGGAGCAATGACCTGAGGGTGCAGGATCATTGAAGATAGATGATCACATGGTTATATAGATTGAAGAATACACGTAAGTAACAACTATTTTAGCTTATTTTGATAATTTAAAATTAATTTTGAAAGTTATGTTTTATATAGCTTTCATTCGTCGAGGCATCCAACATAAAATATATAGGATATCATACAGAGCAAGTTTGATGCTCCATATATATATTGGAAGAAAATACCTCTGGAAGTTCGAGACATTTGATTTTTGAAGTTCGAGGTAATCAAGTTGCATTCTAATTACTTTAATCCCAAATGTTATGTGTTGTAATGTATATATGCAAAAAAAAAAAAATGTTTACTCCAACATAATGTGAATATAAGAAAGAATTTTGAAAAGAGTAGTTTGACTCGCCTACTAGACATGTTTACATATTTAAGGAAGTTTGGTGAGATGCTGCTTTGGATTGGTGAGGGTGTGTAGGTTGAGCTAAGCAGGACCTGGGCTAGCCCAAATTATAGTAGGAGGAGGGTTCAAAATAGGATGACCAGAGTTTCAGACATTGGGGGCATGAGCAACAGCCCTCTAAATTGGTGCCTTAGTTCCGCGCACTAAACATATATGACATTTGTTATGAACTTTTATATATAGTTTATATGATCTCAGATTTAAATAATTTTTGTACTTATAGATACTTATCAAATTATATTGCAGAAAGAGTACTACTGCCTAGGGAACCCAATATCATTGAGTTACACACTCACACCCACTAATGTTAGGAGGAATAATAATGGGTGGATCAGTAAGCGAGGAAGACCTTTTTTAGTATTAAAACTTGTAATAATAAAAAGAGTGTTTAAGTGACACAAAATTAATTGTTATATTTATCTTATATATTTTAGGAAGACTATACATGGCTTTGAGAGAGCTAGGTTGCAACTTGTAAGGGATCCTTTACGGGATCGACAGATTATTTGGACTACATTATATGATTAGAGGAAATTGGCGGAATGCAGAAGGGTAGTTTATGGGTTAGGCTCGCAAGCTTATGTATTTGAGGGATGATCATCTGGCACATCAACCTTCTCCAGTAACAACCATGAGGATTTAGTTATCCAAAAGGTGGATGCCCTGACAACAAAATTATAGCAAGTGCAAAAATGCAAGCTGATAGACAAATGCAACAAAGCTAGATGCATGATTAGCTACGTAGATGCATGGGGCAGTTTCGTGAAAAGAAACCTGTATAAATCGAGGAGAGTGAGGGGATGAAAGAGGATTAGAGATAGGTTGTTTGTAGTTTTTTTTTTGTTGGCTTTTTGTAATGTTTAAGAACTGATTTATTTTGACTATCGTTTGTACACTACAATACTTGACCATCATTTAATGCATTTAAAATGATGCTCTTGTTGGATATATGTTTATATATTTTACTAGTTTGGTTCATTTATGTGAAAGATACATTTTTATGGGCTATTGTATGGGATTAACATGAATTAATGCTATTTTCGACAAATTTCCCTCTTTTTCTAGCTGATAAATAGCTGGAACATATTTTTTTTCCTGTAGTAATAGAGATAGGGAGATAAAAGGAGAATTCTAGGGTGAGATCGAAGAGCTAAGATTTTTATAAAATAAGCTTCATTAAAGAAATTTGCATGCACTTGCCTCACCCCCTCCACCCCATATTTATAAATTAGGGTTGATATTTATAAAACAAGTTACATAAATTACTAAAAAATATAAGAGAAAAATATAATAGTTGTTCACTAAATCACCCATCAAGCTCTTATGAAGTCACTTGACTTATGGTTGAATAGTCTGGTAACCGATCGATGGTTTCCCTTTACAAGTCGTACTTCAATGAGTACTTGTCTGACTTTATACATAGTACTCGTTAATCCCAACTAACAGGCCATACTCACCTGACAAGGATGAGTTCTTAAATTATAGGTGTTTGCTTAAGACGAGTTCTCTTATAGACCAACCATTCTCCTTTGAGTTGACCGATTTAATTTAACTTGAACTAGGCTAAGTTAATTTTAATTCAATTTTCAGAATCTCAACCATTCTTTCTTTGAAGATTTATTTATTATTTACTATTTATTTTTTATCAACCATTCTTTCTAGAGGTAGGTTCTGTGTAAGATTATTTATTAAACCCTAAAATTGTCAAACAAATAGTGAAATTTCATGCAACTATTGGAGTTAAACTATTATAATTTACTCTAAAATTGTGATAATATTATGCTTAAATGTTTTAAATAAAGAAAATATTTTGCCCCCCCCTGAAATTTTCAATTTATAATTTTTAATCGTTCACATGCACCTTTGAATTTCCTGCACAATTTTATTTTCCTTGTGCGTGAAAATTCCATTAATCTTGGGTCAACACAAATGCATGCATCTGTATTATTTTAGAATTTAATGACAATGGTTAGATCTTTTAGAAATGTGATTTGTACATGCATTGGATGCCATATTTTAATATTATATTTTAAAATTTTGAAGTTAAATAAATATAAATAATATATTATTGATATATCATCAAAGAATTATTTTGATTTGGCAAGAATTTCAAAGCAAAAACAAGTTGGAAGCTTCAAAAATGAAATATGGGACCATCTAAACTCCGATTTCAGCGAACTTACAATCGAACTAAGCGTCTCGGAAATATGAACCCAACAACACCAAATTCAACTCAATCCGAGCCCAAAATAGTGCAAATCAAAGACCTGAAGCACATTTGGAAGGTTCAATCCAAAAATTGGATTACCAAACAATTTTCAAATATGGAAAACTTATAGTCGAATCGAGAGGCTCGACGAGACAAATCCAAAGAGCCCAAGATCATCAAATTCTGATATTATTAGAGCCTTCAAATGCTTGATAAACTGTCCACGATCAAGGGATTCAACATTGACCGTCCATTCAAACCACTCCCAATTTACCTCCGATTTTCCTCCTATTTACTTGTCATGACATCCACAAAAAATTATAAATAGCCCTAATTTCTCTTAAAAGGGGACCCAAGCAAGACGAGAAGAGAATAAGAGGAAGGAAGAGAATGAAGAAGCTCATCCTTGGCCACCGTCAGAATTCCTCCTGACTTTCAAGTGACGTCGGAATTTCTTCCAACCTCCAAGTGATGCTAGAGTTCCTCTCTGTCCAACCACCAAGTGAAGCTAAAGTTCCTCCCAACTTTCAAGTGACGCCCGAGTTCTGCCCGACCTCTAAGTGATGTCGGAGTTCCATCTGACCTACAAGTGACGCTAGAGTTCCTCCCGACTTCCAAGTAACGTTAGAACTTTGTCTGACAAACAAAGGGCACCAGTTTTCTAACACCAGCATTATGATATCCTTTTGCAAACACTAGTGGAATTCTTTCAACTGGGTGTGGCCCCATTATTTTTCCCTTTCCAAAGCTTTCCAAGTAAAAATCATTGTGTTTTATCTCTTATGTTTGTGTGTTGGATATCCTTACAACGCAAAGACGAAAAATTCTAACTCTATCGCCACGTATATCTAGCCCGCAACAATTATAAAAATAAATTTATTTCAATTTCACATAAAAATTTATGTTTATGTCATGAAATATCTTAAACATATTTTAAAATTTATTAATACCCTAAAATTAATTGAAAAAAAAATATCACATGATCTCATAAATAATTAGCTTGAAAAAATTGATTCTTTTATAAAAAATAAAAAATAAAAAATAAAATTATAATAAAATAGAGTAAATTGAGAAAGTTAAAATTAATATGAAATAATTATTAAATTATTTAAATAATATATTTTAAAATAAAAGAGAAAATAGCATTAACTTAAATTATATTGCGTAATATACATTTAAAATTAAAATTATTATTTAGTTTATATTTATCAGATATGCTTATCTAATAAATGTTAACCATATAAGTCATGGAGATAAAATCACCCTTAAAAGGAGCCCACCTTGAGAATTCGCCTAATAGTCTAAGAGGAATCACTCGCCCTAAGCTTGCATGGAACTCAACCAAGACAATCAATAGGCACTACTCGGTCAAGCCTACCAATGAACTTGCCATCTACGGGGTGAAATAGAGATTTCTCACAAGGCTTAAAATGCACTACATATCTTGACCACCATTTTATTCACTCCCTCCTTCTCAGACTGACCTCAAGCACTCTTGCTCCATCGTAAAGCGATCATTCTCGATGATGTAGTGGATCGACGGAAAATAATGATCTACTAGAAGGAATACACAAAACCAAGGAACAAACCAAGCTAAAAGGCTTAAAAGTTAATAATATTCTTCATCCATCCTACCAGTGGCGGAGCTAGAAAATATATTTAGGGGGGGCCTAAATTTTTTTTTTTCCTTTAACTTTTTACATTCAGGCTTAGGATCAATATAATCAGTATTAAAAATGATAAAACTTTGATACTAAATTAGTTTATTTTCTTTCTTCACAAAATGACTTCAATCATCAAATCACTTGATTTTGCTAGAACATGTTTAATATATTAATTAAATATGTGATATTAAAAATCTCATTGCACACAAAAAAAAAAATCATAAAATCTATTTAAGATCGAATTAATATAGGATTAAGATAATATCATTCAAGAAAAAATGTAAATAAATAAAAAATTAAATTGGGAGTGATTTAAATGGATGATCAATCTTAATCGTGGACCATTTATTGGGCATTTAAATGTCTTAGTAATATCATAATTCGGCGATCTTGGGCTCGTAGGATTCGTCTTGTCTAGCCGCTCGATTCGACTATAAGAATGTCATTTTTGGAAATCGTTTGGTAATACAAATTATGGTTTGAACCTTCCAAATATGATTCGGGTCTTTGATTTGGAGTCATTTCGGTTCGGATTGAGTTGAATTTGATGTTGTTGGGTTCGTATTTTTGAGACGTTCAGTTCAACTATAAGTTTATTAAAATCGGAGTTTATATGGTCTCCGATTTAATTTTGAAGTTTCCAACTTAATTTTATCTTGAGATTTAAACCCCCCCCCCCCCCCCCCCCCCCCCATCCGCCTATGCATCCTACTACCTTATATTAGCTATTTATAAAGCAAAATAAAACAATCTAGAATATTAAAGGTATGCTACTCCTTAAGCTAATTATAGCTATGATGTTCCTACATCATATTCTCCCTGCATCAAAAGAGTTCAACTTCGTTGAGATTCTCCTCTCCATTTGTGCGGAGAGGAGTGAAAGCATCAGTATGGTTGACAATGTTCTTCTTCATATTCTCTCTACAAAATGACTGAAATTAGGCAATAAATTATCTATACGATTAATTGAGGCATCCACTTGAGCTACTCAAGGGCTTCACAATGTCGATATATTGTCGTCGATTGCCCATCTACATTGGTGTTGATCGTTGTCGACCGCACATCCTATTCGTTGTCGATCTTTGTTGACCGTCCATCTTCTTCGGCTTCAATCATTATCGACAACCCATCTTCTTTAGCAATCTATCATTCTTCACAAGCTCCAGGCTCTGATACTAACTGATGTAGTGGATCGACGAAAGAAAAAGATTTGGTAGAAGAGATACACAAAACTAGGGAACAAACCAAGCTTAGTACTCGTAGGTTCCCTTTTATCTTAGTACTCGTCCATAGACTAGCCCGAACACACTTGTCCTTGTCTGCTTGCACTGGACAAGCCCATAAGCAACAAGTAAATTAGTATATAAATTAGACCGGATAATAAATCTGAAGAAGTAGAGATTCAAGGTTCGACCGGTCAAATCAAAGTTGAACCGGATGACATAATAAATACTAATTTTATTTTTAAAAATAAAATTATCGTAATAATTGAAATTACGTGACAAAAATTTAAACATAATATAAAATTATGAATGAAAAATATATACAAATAATTAAAAGATCTCTTTTTAAAATAAAAGCGATGTAAAGTATTTGAACTCAAATGATTATTCTAAAATACTGCTTGTTTTTAAAATAATCAAACATAAAAAATACTCATAATCTTCAAATTGCTTCATATAGCAATATAGCATATCTTGATAACAGTGTTCCATATCTTAAGGTAGTGCAAGTTAGCATTCAATTCTTTTTTTTTTTTTTAATATTATAACAAAGGAAATTCATTTTTACACACAAAGCTTCCTCTAAAATATTAATGTTATTGTTTTTGCGCAAAGCAATGTATGAAGCAATTTAGCAAACACATGTTATATATGAAGCAATTTAAAACACCTTGCGGCTCCAGGTACCGCACGAGGTGGTCAGTCATCCCGCAGCTCCAGATTCTCGTACAGGATGGTCAAATCAGCTAAATATAATAAAAAAATTAACATAATAAATAATTACATTACTTTTAAAAGTAAATACATTCATTTTGTAAGCAACTAACGCCTTTATATTGAACATTCATAATTTGTTTTTCAATGCTTCTCTATCCCAAAGATCAACCTGTAGAAAAGAAAAAAATATGTGAGATTGATTTTGAAGCATGATATAAGATAATAAGAAGTAGTTGTCTATACAATAAAAGTGGAGGATATTCACAAAAAATAAAGCTAGTATACTATGAAAATATTCAGTACCAAAGCAACACATATGCATTAAAGCAGCTTAATCAAATAAATTAGAAATTGGATATTTTTGCTTTCTGTTAGTTTTGGGAGTCTTGGCAGAAATTGAATTATTTTTGGTGAAACTTGAGCGTTTAACCCATAAACTCATATTTTTTTAACAAAATTTTGCTTACAATTTTTTAGTAGTTGCTAAAGTTTGATAAGAATTCTAACATTAAGGTCCCATTAAATTTCATGTGTATTTTAATATGAAATCCAATTAAACAATATTCTTTGTTTCATACTTTAAATAAATGCAACAATACAAGTTATTTTGATACAGCTTATATTAAGACTGAAAATCCAAATGTTAGAGAATCTTTCCAAATGAATGAAGCCAAGACTTTCTACTTAAGGATTTGCAAAATTTGAAAATCAAAGCAAAAAAATTTGATTAAGGGCTCCAGCAGAAATAAAGTTTTATATAATTTGTCCAAAGCAGTAGGATATAATATCTCAAAGAAAATATGGCATAGATATTGTTAACCCATGTAAATAAATACAAATAGGGTTAGTTTACTGCTACTGTTCCGCACACACATGTCACCACATCTGTACCTATTTATACTTGTAAGTACCTCAGACAAGGTAATGAAAATCAGTTCTTATTTCATGTTCTGGTTCTTGCATCTCCGAAGACTCATTCCGCTTGAGCTATCATGGTATCAGAGTACATATAAGTTCTCCTTCCCTTTTCTTCCTCATCTTCTTCTTTCTCCAACCCTACACTCTTTTTTTTCTATCCCTGTTATTTCTTCTTTCTTCTGTTCAAATTATCATGGTTGGATCCTCCACCACTTCTCCCATCCCGAATAGCTCCACCAATCCCTTTTCGTGCATAGAAATACCGCCCCAACTCAAGTTTGTTCTCATCAACATCAGAACTTGGTTTCCAATCCTCTAACTGCAGATAACTACTCATTATGGAAATCAAAAGTTGAGAAAATCTTTGTTGCCAATGGCTTCAAAGGATTTCTTGATGGGTCTCACAAACCGCCCAATGCCGAAGACCCAACTTTCGAAACCTGGAATCATCTCGATCAAAACCTCTCTGCTGCCTTCCTATCCATCATCACACCTTCAATTCTACCCTACGTTTTATCCCTAAATCACTGCACCGACATTTAGGTGACTCTCACCCATCGGCTGCAAGCTTCGGCTCGTTCTCGCATAATCCAATTAAAGAACGAACTCCATCATCTCTCCAAAGGCAAGCGATCCATGTCACAATACCTTCTCACCGTCAAATCCAAAATCGATGCGATCTCCATAGCAGGAAGCACCATAGACCCGGAGGACGTAATTCTTTACACGCTCAACGGCTTACCCGCCTCGTATCATGCCTTCAAAACCGCTATTCACACCAATATGCAACCCATAAATCTTGATGATCTTTACACACTTCTTTGTAGCGAAGAAGTTAATCTCGCCCAAGAAACCTCTAAAGAATTTCAATCTCTTCATCTCACCGATAACTCTGTCGCCCTCGATGCCACCCGTGGCCGGGGTCGCGGGCAAAATAAAATCAACCGCGCTCGATCCTCTGCTCGCAACAATCGACCAGCCACTGTTCCTGACCGAATGAAAAAACAACAATACAAAAATATCATTTGCCAAATCTGTGCAAAGAGAGGCCACTCCGCCATGAAATGTTGGTACGGTCACTTCATTTGACTTCTTATGTAGATTCAGATTGGGTCGGTGATCAACAGGACCGCAAATCAACAACAGAATATTGCACCTTTCTTGGCTCTTCACCCATATCTTGGACAGTTAAGAAACAGAATACCATTGCTCGATCATCCACAGAGGCGGAATACCGTGCCTTAGCAACAGCTGCAAATGATCTAATATGGATTCACCAACTCCTTCAAGAACTCAGATGCCCTCAATTCGACTCAACCAACCTATTCTACTATAACACATCGGCCATCGCTCTCGCCAACAACCCAGTCTTTCACGCACGCACCAAGCACATTGAAGTCAATTGTCACTTGATCCGTGAGTGCATTAAGAACTAGATAATCCAGGTCCATCATATCTCCACCAAAAGATCAGATCGCAGACATCTTCACCAAAGCTCTATCCATGGCTCGGTTTCAGAATATACTACCCAAACTAATATCGTCCTTTGACTCATTAGCTTGTAAGGGGGTGTTAACCCATGCAGATAAATACAAATAGATGTAGTTTACTGCTGTTGTTTCGCACACACATCTCACCACATATGTACCTATTTATACTTGTAAGTACCTCAGACAAGGTTGATACGTCCTCAAAAAATTATTTGGATCAGGCACAAATCTCGATGCAAAATCAAGTTGGAAACTTCAAAAATTAATTTGGAGACCATCCAAACTCAGATTTCAGTGAACTTATAGTCGAACTGAGCGTCTTAGAAATACGAATCCAACGACACCAAATTCGACTCAATCCGACCCCAAATGAGTCCAAATCAAGGACCCGAAGCGCTATTAGAAAGTTCAAACCACAATTTGAGTTACCAAACGGTCTCTGATTTTAACGAGCTTATACTCGAATCGAACGGCTCGACGAGACAAATCCAACGAGCCCAAGATCACCGAATTCCGAAATCACTAATGCCCTCAAATGTTCAACGAACCGTGCATGACTATAGGATTCAGCATCGGCCTTCCATTCGATCACTCCCTATTCGCCCTTGATCTCACGCCTATTTACGAGCCATGCCACTCCAGAAAATCTATATATAGAGCCCTCATTTCTCATGAGGGGGGTCCAAGCAAGAAGAGAAGAGGAGAAGATAAGGAAGAGGAGAAGGAAGAGAAGGAAGAAGCTCCTCCTTGACCACCGCCGAAACCTCGCCGGACCACCGCAGGAGCCTCGCCGGACCACCGCCGGATCCTCGACGGACCACCGCCGGAGCCTTGCCGGACTACCGTCGGAGCCTCGCCGGAATTTTGCTGCACCACCATCTCAAGGCCCGACGTTCAGGCCCGATGTTCAGGCCCGACGTTCATGCCCTATGTTCATGCCCGACGTTCAGGCCCGACGTTCTACTGAAGGCCCGACATTCAGGCCCGACGTTCTGCTGAAGGCCCAACGTTCTGCTCAAGGCCCAACTTTCAGGCCTGACGTCTTCATCTGAGGCCCTCACCTTCTCCAGAGGCCCTCACCTTCGTCAGAGACCCTAACCTTCGCTAGAGGTCCTCACTTTTACTAGAGGCCCTCACCTTTGCCAGAGGCCCTTGTCTTCGCTAGATTATCATCAAAGGCCGTGTGCTCCACCAGAACATCATATGAGGCCAAGACTTTTGCCGTACCACTACTTGAGGCCTTGAGCTCCACCAGGCCACCACCTGATGCCCATAGTTCTCCCAGAATACTGCCGACTACGGTCCTTTCGACCTCCGTCGCCTACTATGGTCCTTCCGACCTCCATCAACAAACAACGGTCTTTCTAACCCCGGTCTTGCCGACTACGGTCATTTCGACCTCCGTCGCCTACTGTGGTCCTTCCGACCTCCATCAACAAACAACGATATTTCTGACCCCGGTCTCCTGCCGACTACGGTCTTTCCGACCAAACAAATATGTATAAGTAACTCCTACCATGTAATGCAATCTATATGATGTATATTTGCTACATCAATACAAGGCCTTCTCCAAAGGAAGGGCCTCATTTGTAATCGACTGCAAATACAAGTGGATTCATTCAAACTGGGTCAGGCCCCGTGGTTTTTCCCCCTTTTCAGAGGTTTTTCACGTAAAAACTCTGGTGTCTCTTATGAATGTTTCACCCCCTCTCTTATCAGCTTGTGTGCTGGATCTTCGTACAATGCTAAGACGTTAAACCATATATTTCTCTACCGCCGCGAATATTCCAGGACGCAACAAAGGTAATGAAAATCAGTTCTTATTTCTTGTTCTGGTTCTTGCATCTCCGAAGACTCATTTCACTTGATCTATTAGATATAAGTGAAAATAGCTTAATAGGAATGGACGAACGTCATACGCGATCGAGAAGCAGTGGCACCAGGTCAAAAAATACAACTTACATGCTGTCAACAATGTTGACTACATTATACACATGAACAAATGATAGCGGCACTACACTCTCCTTGTCGCCGAGTTCGCCAATCGGGAGCCCTAGTGGGGAGACGAACGACATAATGCCACAAAAGAGCAATTGTGAGATATGAGTTACGACGGCCTATTCTTATGTCTTTAGGTTTTATCATGCACTTTTTGCTCTCCATTTTATTTACAGTCAAAGGCTCAAATCTTCCGTTTTTTGAACCGGCTAGTTTTATAGTTTGTCGGTCTAACTGGTCGGGCACCTGGTTTTTTCCGAATTCGCTTCGGAACCGGTTCAATGAATTAGCAAAACCGACCGACCGATTGATTCAAGGTTCAACCGGTTAAGCCGATCGATCCGATTCGATTCGATTTTCTAAATCTTAAATTTTTATATCATGCCATACGAAATAATATAAAATATGCTAATTTCATTGACTTTAAAAAAAATGTTCCGAATTGCTGATTGAAATTAAAAGATTCCGTTGCAGTGGACCCTAATCTGCTTATCGTTTAATGCAAATCTCGCCCGCTCATCTCCTGACTCCCGGCTTTCTCTTATCCTCTCGTCGGCTCTGAGTCCCGCTACATGCGTCTACCTCCCGTCTCTCTCTCTCTTTCCACTCACGTGCCCCTCCTTAAATGTGGATTTGTTCGCATTCTTTTCTACTAGGATGCTTTCTATGTGCGCCGAAGTATCAGGTGTTCCCTCCTGTGTTTGATAATTTGATTCAAGGACTGATCTTCCAGCTTCTCGCCGGCATAATACTTACTGAAGGATCACTCCTTTTCCGCTATAATAATCCTGGTCAACTATGGCGTGGAGAAGCGGCTGATTGCTTCCGAGAAGGGTAGCTCTAAATATTGTTTCGGAGGAGGAAGAGAGAGGTGAGATGGACAAGTATGAGGTAGTGAAGGAACTCGGGTCCGGCAACTTCGGCGTGGCGAGGCTGATGCGGCACAAGGAGACGAAGGAACTCGTTGCCATGAAGTATATTCCAAGAGGCCAGAAGGTAACTTTTCGTCATGGTCTAGGGTTCTTATGGTACGATCTTACACTTTTTTTGTTGTTCTCTTCTAGATCGACGAGAACGTTGCAAGGGAGATCATTAATCATCGCGCTCTCCGGCATCCCAACATTATTCGATTCAAAGAGGTAAGGTCTTTCTTTGGACAGCGATTCTTTTTATGTTTTTTGAGTCTGGCAGCACGTTAGCTCTAGTTCGTCTCAAATTGTGTAGGCTTTTGTTGGTTGGTAGGTAGTGTTGACGACGACGCACCTCGCGATCATCATGGAGTACGCCGCCGGTGGAGAGCTCTTCGAGCGGATCTGTAACGCCGGGAGATTCAGCGAGGATGAAGTATTTCCTGAAATTTTATCCCCTAATCCCATTATTTTTATACCTAATATCAATTGCTTTTCTACTAATTCCTCATTACTTTATTGTTTTATATTTAGGCGAGATATTTCTTCCAACAACTCATCTCTGGCGTCAGCTACTGCCACTTCTTGGTAAATCTCTCCTTATATAACAAAAAAAAAAAAAAGATATCGTTTGTCGGTTTGGTTGAATTATTTTAAATTGATTGATTCAGCAAATATGCCACCGTGATCTCAAGCTAGAGAACACTCTTCTCGATGGAAATCCAGCGCCGCGGCTCAAAATCTGCGACTTTGGCTACTCCAAGGTTTTTTTTTTTTTATCCAAAAAATTTTGTTTTCATTGTGCTGCTCTCGAAGCTTACTAAAGACACAGCACAAAACATTTCTGTGAGCAGTCGTCCTTATTGCACTCGAGGCCGAAGTCTACAGTTGGCACGCCGGCGTACATCGCGCCGGAGGTCCTCTCCCGCCGGGAGTACGACGGCAAGGTGGGCAAAACCTTTTATGAAGTTTTATTAAATTTGTACGTTTTTGCACCCGGACTGCTCATCATGTTGTAATTTTTTTAGGGGGATTTACAGACAGTTCACTGAATCTTTTTCTATTTGCATATCTATCATTTCATAAACATTCATTAATTTAAATCACATAAAAATTATACTAATAATAATGTATAAAATAAATAACATATTTTTATGTATTTTGCTTTGATGTATTTTTAACACTAAAATAATTTATAAATAAATATATAAATTTTGATGTTGGATATATAAATATTTAAAAATTTATGATAAATATGTAAATTTCTCATTATTTAGTAAAATTATTATATTTATGACGCTTATAAAGAGGCTTATAGTCTGATATTAATATTGATTTTTAACTGTATTCAATCAAATGAAGAATCTAATAAATTTCATAATTTTTAATATTATATTCTGTCTTCAAAAAATAAAACGAGCCTTAAGATCTGGCACGTGTGATCTGCTGATTGATGTATTGCACGGGTCAGACCGTCTTTAATAATAGTGCTTTACTGCCAAGTCAATATTTCTGCTGGGTTCATTCATTTCTAATTTTAATAGTCTTTTTCCACTATGGACCCATTACAACTATTTTGTACCAAAGTGGATTCCTTTTTTTTGTCAGCTACGATGGTGATTGATGTTCTGGTGAATATCTTTTTCATTAATTAGACATTATTAATCTTTGTATATTGGTCATTGGATTATTGATAAGCACTTCTGATTTAAGCACTTGGATCCTGGCTGCTTCCTCTATTTATCTTATCTGGGGTTAGAAATCTGTCAAACTTACAGGTAGCCTGATTCTGCATGTGAATTTCAATTTGTTAATGAGTGATTAAGCTTTGATCAGTGTTTTTTTCTGGTAATTTCAAACGAAACTGTAGTCATTACTCAGTAGCCATGCCAAGCTTGGAGCCAAAGCCATTGTTTAATTACTGGGCTACCAGGAGATCCTTATGTTTGTTTGGATTTTGGCTTTTGTTTTTAACTAAAGCAAAAATTATATGGTGTACCTATTGATTCTAATATAGTTTGAGCTATAAAATTTGCTTGGGAATCACATAAATATTTCTGAAATTCCAGTTAGTAATGTTTCCTTTTTTTTTTTTTTCTGGATTGCATCTAAAACATCCCCGCATAGTGGGATAAAAACTTGATATTGTTGTTGTCAAAAGCATATTTGATTTATGATAGGAAACACTTGGAGATTTCAAGTAAATCCTATCAATTTCAGAAAAGCAGCGAGAACTTCTTCCAAACTCCAAAAGAAACCAGAAAAATAGTAATGTTATTGCAAGAATCAAATAGATCGGAAGAAAACAAGATAAAAGTGATCCTGTATTCGAGAGGAGGATCGATCTTTCCCAATCTCTAGACGAATCTAGAGCCCAAAACCTAAACCTAAGAGATTCCAAAATCAACCAAATTTAAGATGCCCTAACCCTAGGAAAGCAAACTATTTAATACATACCAATCAAAAGGAAATCCCTAAACGGTCCCTACATTCAAATTTCCCTCCCAATTCCCTCAAAAATCCTTCCTAAATAGCGTTTTCCAGTCGGGCAGTCGGATCGCGTGTGCAGGAGGCAGACATTTCCGCTGTTTCGCCCGTAAGCCGCGTAAGCCGGTCCCGCCTTGACCGGCCAGTCCGTTGGACTGGTCTTACAATTTCCCATCCTGTTTTCAAAGTTTCAGTGGTCATGATTGTGACGTTGTTGTTGCTTTTAATAGGTAATCATCAATCATGCAGCTGATATCTGTTTGTGCTGTAGCAAACCTGATTGACGGATAATGCAGAATTTTCCTCCATTTTAAAAAAGAAGAAACAATTAACAGACACGATCTAGAGGAATAATTTTGTTGTTCTTAGGGAAATAGTTGGAAGAATATTTTGTTCTTGTTGTTTCCTTCGGCTTGAATTTATATTGATGCAAGTTCGGTAAGTTCTGAGGAATGGATTTTTTGATGCTGCAGCTTGCAGATGTCTGGTCCTGTGGGGTAACTCTGTATGTTATGCTGGTGGGAGCTTACCCATTTGAGGATCCAGATGACCCCAAAAACTTCAGAAAAACTATTGGAGTAAAGCCTCGAGGCCATGCTAATGCTAATTCTTTCTCTTTTTTAAAAAGCATAACTTTCCATGAACTTGGAAACATCTTCAAGCATGTGAAAACTAATTTGACGCTGTTGGTGCACAAATAAACTGTACTGATTTGAATTTTATTGGAATACAGAGAATAGTGGCAGTTCAGTACAAGATACCTGATCATATCCACATATCACAGGACTGCAGGCATCTCCTCTCCCGCATCTTTGTTGCCAACCCAACTAAGGTACGTGAATCAACTATTAAATTGAATAAGCATTTACCAACATTGAATGCAAACCTTACCGAATTTATTACCAATAATATCACAATGGTCCTCCCACGGGGTTGTTCTTTTGCTTTGGAATTTTAAAAAAATATAAGTATCTCACTTCAAAACAAAAGCTGTTACTGCAGTTCAATTGAGTGTTGAATGATGACTCACCATTAGGCATCATAATGCAACTAATATGATAAGTGGTATGTTTTCTTGCAAAGAAAAATTCAAGGTTCAAAGGATCAAAAGTTACTAATCAAATCCAACAACTCACTTTCTTGAAGTAGAAATAACCATCAGTATCTCTAATATTGAAGGGCTTGCACTATAATACAAAATCCCATATCTTAATTTAGACATTTCGAAGTCTCATTTAATTTTAATAAAGTATGTCATGGGATTCCGTTGATTCAATATTTCTCCATTACCTGCTCGAAACGCATGATAAGAAACTTCAAACATCTTATTAAAATTAGTAACTTAGCAAATGTCCAACGATAAGTCTCTCTTTGATTTCAGTAAAATTACAATGAACAGATCTATACTTAAATTTCTTTTTTATTTTCTAGAAAACTTTGTAATTGGAGTCATAATAGTACTAAACATCATTGAATATCATGTATATTGTTTAGTTTTTTTTGCCAATTGATAATTTCTTGAACTTTACCAGAATCAATATATAATTCATTCTTAGGCAAGGTTTTAAAAGGCGAATCGGGAATCGAGGCGTTTTTCCTAAGCGAGGCGAGGCCTAAGCCTCGAGGCGGATTGAGGCATAAACCTCAAAATGATTAAAATAAATTAATTTAAAATTATAAATAATGATAAAAAATAATAAAATATTATGTCAATTATGAATTTGAAGATTTGTTTTAAAATAATATCACTGGAATACAAGATTTAAAATAAACTCACTTAAAAATAAAATATCCCCTTAGGATCAAGACCTAAAGCAGACTCATTATCATTTTGATTGTCTTCAGAAGAATCTTCACGATTAATGTCAAAGTCATTCTCAAACTCTTCTTCATCTATAATATTTTTTCCTTTATCTCCTATATCAGTTAATATTTCATTAGCTCTAAAATGAAACAATAGTAACATACAAAATAATTCATTATATTTAAGAATACCTTTGAATTTTTTTGAAGCTCCAATCTCACTTTGTTTCTTTCTTTTATATACTTAGGTAGTTGCTTTATTGTCTTCTTTATTGACATGAGTTTCTCCTTCTGCTTCAACTTTAGAAACATCAGCATTCTTAGGAGTAACCCATTCATCATCAGATTGTAACTCATCAACAAGCAAATGATCAATTTCATTCTCAATATTTCCTTGATTTTGCAATTTGAGATGTCTATCTTTCAGTTTTTTGTTAAACATAACATAAACTAGTTAGTTCATTCGATTTGCCGCCAATCGATTTCTTCTCTTTGTATGAATTTGATTGAAGATACTCCAATTACGCTCGCATGTAGAAGCCGAACACGTTAGGCTAAGAACTTTAACTGTAAAAGCTTTCAATTTAGGAATATCATCTCCAAACTAAGCCCAATGTTCTACATGAAGACAAACATAGTATTTTATGCATATTGGTTGAAGTAGATGACTTGAATATAAATATTAACATTAAAATTATAAATACACAAACTATAAACATACCAGGAGATCGTGTTTTGTAGCATGCTTGTGCTGCTCTAAATCCAAACATTCTCTTCTTCAAATGAAGATCCTTAAGTTGATCATTCATTTTGAGGTAGTCTTCTTCAGAAATGAGTCTGTCCATACATGCATATAAATTAGTTTTCACCTCTTTGTCAACATGAAAATCCTTATCATAATGAAATTGAGGGTTTAAATAGTACACAGTAGCATGTAAGTGTTGGTGTAATTGTCGACCCCACTTTTCATCTATAATATCCTATATTTCTTTGTAGGCACTTTCTGGACCTCCCAATTCTTTTGCAATGTCTTATTTAGCTCTATTTATTGCTTTATAAATAAATCTCATAGCCGGGGCCCTTTCACCATCAACCATTCTAAGCACCTTTACTAATGGGCATGTTGTCTTCAAAGCATAATTTGTACCGGGCCAAAATGAATCGTCTTTCATAACAATCTTTTTAACTTGTTTTTCTTTTTGTTTTTTGGCCCATGAACTTTTATCCCACTCTTCAGAAGCAAACAATTCTTCCAAAGGTTGTCTTAACTCCTTGAATCTTTGCAATGTTAAATATGCAGTAGCAAATCTTGTAACAGCAGGTCTAATAATTTCCTTGTCAATGAATTTTCTCATCAAGCTGAGTACCCAAGAATGATTGTATATAAACTTACTAACGTATTTGGCCTTCAATATAACTGATTAATGTTGAGGCAACTGTCCCAACCTCTCAAGCATCAAGTCAATACAATGTGCAGCACAAGGAGTCCAGTAAAGGTGAGACCTCTTCTCCATTAACATTCTCCCTGCAGCTTTCTATGCACTTGCATTATTAGTAACAACCTGTACTACTAAGGCATCTCCCACTTCCTCTAACATTTCAAGCAATAATTGTGCATCCTTTATAAAGCTTGAAACATATATTGATTTGAGAAAAACTGTTCCATATGGATTGTTGACCAAAAATTAATAATACTTCTGTGTCGAATATCTGACCAACCATCTGACATTATTGTCACTCATGTCTCAATCCAAGTCTTCTTAATATCATCCACTATTGTTGAAGTTGTCTTAACCTTCTCATTCAGCATCCAAGTCCTCAACTCTTACATGCTTGGAAGTTGTAGTCCTCTTCCATAGCTTCCAACGGATTGTAACATATTGATCCATGACGGACTCCTAACAACATTAAATGGAATCCCATTTTCATAGACAAATCTGGCGATATCCAAACAAACTCTGTTCCTGAGTTCTTTTGTAGCTGTAGGAGGTTGAAGATCCTAAGTGTTTATGTTATCATCGTCATCAATATTTATCATAAATCTATCCATAGGATCCCGAGTGCCTCGGTTAGAAGAAACTATATGGCTTCCACTAATGGAACCTTCATGCTGTGATCCATAGTAAGAAGAGTTTCCTTATCATCTATTCTATATTTCTTTGTGTGACCTCCGTTGTGGTGGCAAATTTCTTTGAATAATCTGTACATTCCTTTTTCACCTCATCAGGTACTTTTGCACATGGTCCTACATTGACATGAGTGTAGGCTAGATGATCCTTCAACCTCTTGACGCCACTAGTTATGTGTTTCTCACAGAAATTACATTTCATATAAACATATCCTTTCTTTGCACCTTCGTCTGACGCTTCAACTTGAGTTACATATTTCCATGCAGGATCTTTTCTTCTTGTGCCACTAGTCATGCTAATGATTTATAGAAATAAATAATCAACATCAAATAGGACAGATTTTAATAATTATTTGTACTACCAATAATAAGATAACATGAATACAACAAAATTTTATTACAAGAGTAATTTTGAAATTCTTTCTTGTTGAATATGCTCAATACTGAGCGGTACCGAGCATGTACTGCTCTGTACCGAGCGGTATTGGCTCGGTACCGAGCGTGTACCTAGTGGTGCCGAGCATGTACTGCTCAGTACCGAGCATATACTTACTTGGTACCGAGCGGTACTGGCTCGATACCGAGCATGTACCTTCTCTTCCGATCTAACCGAGGCCTGAACGTTTCCTGCACTCACAACTTTGGCTTCGTTTCATGCTTTCGAAACCGTTATTGCTCTTTCGGCTTTGTTTCCTGCGTCGTCTCCTGCACTCACGACTTCGTCTTCTTCCCTCACGACTTCGTCTCTTTCCCTCACGGCTTCGCCTCCAGTTTGCCTTTCAATTCTCATAAGAAGCCCTAATCCTATACTCGAATACGCGAACACGAATTGGCTGCGTCGTATTTACATATATACCAAAGAAAAAATTTCAAGGCGGTGCCTCGTACTGCCTCGAGGCGTTACGCTTTGATGCATACGCCTCATGCGAAAAAATTGTATGCTTCGCTGGATGGTTCAAGGCGTAAGCCCCGATACGCATGACTTCCACCTCGACTTGAGGTGCGACTCAATGCGATGGCCTCGTCCACTTTTTTAATGGTTGTTCCTAGGTATAACAGAACATACATGGATCATCGAGGGAGTTAAAAAATTACAATATTTTGGATTCATATGTAACTTTTTAGTTTGTAAAACTTAAATGGCTTTTCTAAGACGTTCCAACTATTCATGTGTTGTTATATATTAGAATATTATTATGGGCTCAAAAAATTTGCACCCCAACCTCCCTATGCCTTTTTATTATTGACGAGGAGAGTTTTAATAGATGATGTTTTGAAATAATTTTTTGGAAGCAGATTGAATTTAAACATAAAACACAATCTAGAGATTTCACCCTCATTTGTGAGGATTTTATAATCTGAGGTTTAGTTTTCCATAGGTGTAAGTTCCTATTGTTAATTACTACTAGTAACGAGAGAGAATGTGACCACTTTGAAACTGATTGCAATCAATCATTCTTCTGATATGTAATATCAATCATAGTACATGTAGTGTGGCTCACATCTACTCTCATCCTTCATGAAGACCAAATGAAGTTACATATAGCTTTAGTGTGTCAATTGTTACTGTCTTCATCAGTATGTCTGCATGATTCTTGGTTGTGTGAATTTTCTTCAATGATAACTGACCATCTTTCAGAAGTGATATGATGAAATGATATCGAAATTGGATGTGCTTCGTCCTAATATGGAATGCAGTGTTCTTGGCTAGATGAATAGTGCTCATATTGTTATTATGCAACTTCCCTTTCCTTTTACCTTTGCTAAGTTCTGCCAAGAAACTTTGCAATTATATCATTTCCTTGCTAGCCTCAGTGATAGTAATATACTAAAATTTTGTGGTTGAGAGTGCAACAATTTTTTATAACTTGGAAATTCAACTCACTGTAGTCTTTCCCAGAGTGAAGATATAACCAGTTGTGCTTCTCCTACCATCAAGATCTCCAACAAGATTGGAATCTATATATCCCTGTAAATCAATCCATGCATCTCCAAATTAAAGAGCTTTGTCAACTGATCCTCTCAAGTATATGAAAATCCACTTAACCTTCTCCCAAAGAAGTTTGCTTGGGTTATTCATAAATTTGCTATTACTCTCACTGCATATCATATATCTGGTCTCGTATGGATCATAACATACATCAATTCTACTATTGAAGTATACGAATGTTGACGTACTTTTTCGCTCGATCGATTCGATCGAAGGTCGTCAAGACGAAATTGACTCAAATCAAACCTCGATTTAATTAAATTAAATCAAATTAATTTAAATTAAATCAAATCAATTAAAACCCAATCGAACCCCGTCGAGCTCAATTCGACGCGATTCGGCGTCGATTCAAGCTTAATTTCGCAAAATTAACTCGATCGGACCCGCTCGGACCCAAATCGATCCAAATCGATTTGAGTCGAGTTCAATTTGGGCTCAATTTCAGCCCTAATTTATCAATTGGGGCATTAAATTTTCAAATCCAATCTCCAATTCAAGGGTTGAGATTTTACATGAAATCCCACACCCAATCCCTCATTCCACGCGTGAGAAGCCCGATTGGTTCCTTTGGGCGGCGGGACCTGCTGTTCTCGTGCTCTCCAAAGAGCACGCAAGGGAGAGGGAGAGCCATTCGGCTCCCCCATTTTTGGTTCGGCACTTCCCAGACGAAGCGAGAGAGGGAGAGCGGAGGGAGGAGTCGGGGCTGCTGTGTGTGCGTCTCTAGGAGCGGAAGGAGGCGGAGCGGGAAGCTCTTCCAGCGACCCTGTCAAGGCCACCCGGCTCCTCAAGCGACGGCCTTCCAGCTCGTCTCTCTCCAAGCAATCGAGAGAGATAAAAGTCCAAGGAGAGGTGTTCTTTGCTGCTGTTTTCTTCCTCCTTGGACTAAAAGAGGGAAGCTTCTCTTCATTTTTCTTCCATTTCTTCAAGGGGAAGAGGATAAGTCTGCTCTTTTCTTCTTCTCAAGCAAAATGGAGAGTGATGGAGGATAATAGAGAGACTTGGAGGTTGTCCACTTGCTGCAAAGACTTCTCCTTCCTCCCAAATCATCTCCGGCAACCTCGAAACAGTGTAAACTGCTGTTTGGGGTGTTCTTGGACAGCAATCTGCTGTCCGGAGCAGTTTGGACAGCAGCGACGTCATCCGGAAGGGCTCGGACAGCAGCCTTCTTCCTTGGGGAAGGCTTGGACAGCAGCCACGCAACCTCCGGAGGCTTCCAAACAGCAAAATCTGCTGTCCGGAAGCTTTGGACAGCAAACGACAACCTTCGGAAGCTCTCAAACAGTGAGATTCCCTGTTTGGAACGTTGGGGACAGCAGCCTTCTTCCTTCGAAACGCCTTGGACAGCAGCTTGGAGCATTCAAAGAAGCTTGGACAATGCTTGGAACTTGAATTGGAGCGCTAGGACAAACCGGGGAAGGTATACCGTTAAACTTAGGCAAAACCTAGGGTCTCCCAAGGCCATTGATATGTGGTTGACGCTCCCAAAGCCTTAGGTCCTTAGAAACTTTAATTTCTTGGTCCCTAAAACCTTCATGTTGGCTGTCCACTTCGCAAAAACAGTGGAAATTCGGTGATTTTCATTTGTTGGCTCTCATGTGAGGGCCCGGAGAGGATTTCGATGCGTGTAGAGGTGTTGGGTTGTTATCCAACACCTCTCAAATGTATGTTTATGCATCATATTGTGCCTAATACCTTCGCCTACGATCAAAACCTTAGGCTAAGTATTGTCATTCAACCATACCTTGAATGACAATGTGTAGGGGTTTTCACATCATGTAGCATGCATGTCATTGTTAGCAAATTGTAAGTTATGACAAAATTAACTTAGATATTTGGGAATTACATCGTTAATATTTGTGATTTCATTTGAATTTATAGAATGTCATAGAAAGTGAATTCAATTGATTTTGGAAGCTTACAAACAAATGGTGGGGTCTTTCATGAACCCTCAAGTTCATGTTTCAAATCCCATGATAGAGAAATTATTTGAATTCACTTTTGATGTCTTTTCAAATTTAGAATGAAAGACAAATGGTGGATATCTCCAAGCCAAATGTTTGCATACTTAACTAAATTAGTTTGCATGATTTGGATTGCAATCCTTAACTTGTGAGAGTTTGGAAGATAATTAAATAGGCTTATTTAATTCAAAGAAATGAACTTGGGATGTTTTATGGACCCTCAAAGGTCCATGACCTCTCATGTTTTGGAATTATTTAACTCTATTTTATAACTTCCAAAATTGAATGTTTAAGGTGAGATTCACTAAAATTCCCTAATTTGGAGAACCATCTACACATGCATGCATTCTAGGTTCTTTCTTAGATCATATCAAATTTGATCTTAAGTTTCCTAGAAGTCATAGGTATAGATCTCCCCTACCCAAGATTTCTAGACCATACCAAAAATTGATCTAGAGATCTCTCCAAAACCTTAGGAAATCAATTCTTCCCTTTCCTAATTGAGTCAAAAAACACTCTAAAAGACATAGGGAAATTCCTTTCATATGCGCATCTTCTCTTTCCATGGACCCAAAACATTCATGGAGGAATGGAGAATCTTCTTTCATGCATAATGCTCGGAGCATTATCAAAGCTCGAAGTTTTAGATTGCATGAATCATTGGTGACTTGGAACCAACTTCCAAGTTCTTTCATCTCTCTTGTTGGAACATAAACTAACAAGTATCCCCTTCATGTGTGACATTTTGGAGCACTCTTAAAGCTCTAAATCATTCTATCACATGAATCTTTAGAGTCTTAGGACCAAATCCTAAGCCCAAACCTTCATTTGTTGAGTCACAAAATCAACAAATGAATATCTAACTCCATTCACTTGACTTCAACTAAGTGAATGATCCTACCTCTTTGAATACCAAATATTTAAAGAGCATCATTGAAATTTTGTAACTCTCAAGTTACATCTTCCTCCTTCAACCCCAAAGTTGTAGGAAATCCATTAAATCATTTATTCATTGGGAGACAAACCAATGAGTAATCCTCTAAATATAGGATTCAAATCCTAGTCTTCATCATTTGCTTAGCCCAAAGTTAAGCAAATGATAATCTTCCTTTGAGTACCAAATGCTCAAAGAGACTTCACCATTTACTTAGCCTAAATCAAGTAAGTGGTCCTCCCTCCTTGAACATCAAAATGTTCAAGGAATAATCTCTAACTTATAATTCATAAGTTACATTTCATATCTCCTTTCCTACAACTCAAAAGTTGTAGGAAACTGTTTCATTCTCTAAAGGTTTCAAATTATGAGAATGTGCGTGCCCTCTTTGAACACCAAATATTCAAAGAATGTTCATGGGGTTGTAGCTTCCAAGTTGCATCCCTTCTCCTCCATCCCTCCAATCCAGATTGGGAGGATGAATTCCCCTTTGAACATCAAATGTTCAAGGGCATTCATGATTTGCAACCTCTAAGTTGCATTTCCCTTTCCCTTTCCTACAAGCTAAGATGGTAGGAGAGCATCTAAACCTATCTTCATGCTCTCAAACCTAAGTTGGGAGAATGAATTCCTCTCTTTGAACACCAAATGTTCAAAGAGGTTTTTAGAAGCTTGCAACCCAAAGTTGCACATTCTCTTCTCCTTTCTACAACTCAAAAGTTGTATGTATGAAAGTCTTGTTCACTCCACTCATGTTGTGTGAATCAATTTTATTTCAAATCATCTATTTGTTGAATCAAAATCAACAAATAGTTCAATGCAAAAATCATTTATTTGTTGAACCAAATTCAACAAATAATTTCATATCAAGCAAAGAAGAAACTCCTAGCTTTCTTCCATTCTCCTAACCCTAATTAGGTGAATAAATTCATCTCTTTGGACATTCAAGAATCCAAAGAACCCTTGATGTGTAGGCCAAAACTATACATCATTCCCTTATGTTTGCTTAATCCGAACATAGCAAATTAAATGTCCATCATTGAATATAAAAGTTCAATGATAATCCCTCTTGATTTGTAGCCCCAAAGCTACAAATCTTTCCCACTAATTGAACCAAATTCAATAAGTGACTCACCTTTATTTGCCTAATCCAAATTAAGCAAATGAAACTCAACTCTTTGAATACAAAATTCAAGGAGACACTCTTTTGATTCGTAGCCTCAAAGCTACTAATCTCCCTCACTTCTATAGGTTCCAAAGACCTTAGAAAATGTCATACCTTAGCCCGAAAGCTATAGGTTTTCTCTCCTTCAACTCCAAAGTTGTAGGAGACTTCCCCTCCCTTTAGCTCCAAAAGCTAGAGGGAGTTCCCTTACATTTAGCCCAAAAGCTAAATGTTGGATTCCTTTCTCCCCTTAAGCTCTTAAAGCTAAGGAGAATTCATCCACATGTAGCCCAAAAGCTACATGTTGGACACCTTCCTTAGACCCAAAATCTAAGTAATCTACTTCATTCAACCCAAAATTGAATGATTTTCCTATGACATTTAAAATGCTAAACCCATAGATGTCCCTTAGGAATTATCTAATCTGTTGAAGTTCATCCTACCCTACTTTGGATGGATTTCACCAAGTCCTAAGTGAAACCCCTTAGGCAAGTCTATCTTACCCTATTAGATAGACATTTCTCTTATCCAAACACTAAGAGAACTCCAAAAAACACCTAAAAATTACTTAGGTTCCCTTTTGATACAATGATCAATCATCTCCCCCAAAAGGTGGGATGCCTACATTATTGTATCTTAGGATTCATAAGTAACAGGCTTGCCCAAAAGCAAGCATGTGGTTACTTTATGGGTTCTTCATAACCCTCCTAAATATGAAACATTTAAAAATCAAATAAAATCTTTAAGTCACAAACAACTTAAAGTGAAATCACCCTTGGATAAAGATTAAACATCTTCCTTCCAAAATAAAATCAAAGACCCTTAGTGTGACATGCTACACAAGCCTCACACACTTAGGTGCACAGCCCCTTAGGCATGCTAGGACTAGGATTTTTCTTTTCTGCGCATGTGTGATTGATGTTGTGGTGTGATTGCCCTTGGATTGTCTGTGTGTGGGCACTTGCCCTTAAGTGGATAGTGTAGAAATATACTTGTTCTTCTTGCAGGTGGCCATATCTAAAAGGGGGGCGCTCATAAATAATAATAAACTGCTTGCATGACAGGTGCTGCTGCTTAAAACCCCCCAAAGATGTGGCCAATAGGGTAGAAGTAGATTGTTTGGCACTCTAAGTGCTAAACGAAATTCTGGATGTAATGCTTTATCATATAAACTGCTTCTAATCCACTGCAGGTTTGAGTCTTTTTCTTTTCAAATATGTATTTGATAGAATTAGGATGTGTCAAACTTGTGGGGGTTTGGAGCAAAAGAATGAAGTGGACTAGAAGGATGTACCTGCAAAGGTGAAGCCTAATGTCCATTCAAAAGTCAAGATCCTGAAGAACCCCACAAGTAGAGTCTGTAAATTTGACTGGGTTGTATAATGGCAGGCAACTCAGCTGCCAAATCTGGTTGTAATAATGTGGACTCTTTACATTTCCTTTCATTTGATATAAATAAAAGCATGCTTTGATTGTTTACTTGAGTGCGCAATAGAAATGCATGTCTTTCCTAGGTTTCTTCTCTTGTGTTTTTGTGGGTGTGGCCTGGACTTGATCACGTTAGGCTCTTAGGATAAAAACTAAATTTTCTACCCCTTAACATGTAAGCAACCTAATAATAAAATCAAATTAGGCTCCATGTCTTTCAAGTAAGAAAAATTGCATGGCTCCCTCTAAGGAGCCAAGTTTTCAAAATTAAAACAATCATGCATAGCCCAAACATATCACATGTAGAATGCCTCAACTTAAGGATTAGATAACAAAAGTCTTTTTCTTTATGAGTCAGCATATGCATACCCACATAATAAGGCATCTTGGCCTCAAAGCCAAGCTGTAAGACCTACCTTCTAAATAAAAATGACCCCTACCACTCTACATTTGCATCAAGACCGGAAACATGGTTTTAAAAACGATTAGGAGGAGTTAGCTGGTAGTCCCTTCCAGGCGGGACAATAAATCCAGAGGTCGGGCGGGTTATGCCTCTTGTGAGGTGTAGCTTGTAAGTCCCTCTTTGCACTCGTTAGATCTAGGTTCGAGGCACTACCTCTCGGTAGTCCTCACCTTAGTCTTAGGGTCCGAGGCACAGGTTGATTCTAAATCACCCTATAAGCCCTCAACTTTCGGGCAATTCCTCCAACAAGTGTTGTTGGGATGTAAGCCCCAATCTTCTAATAAAATACCAACTTAAACCAAAATTAGGTTGCTAAGATGTAAAGCCCAACATAGGATAGTTTGGGCACCTCTGAGTTTCACCTCAGAATCAAGTGTCCCTACTTCAACTCCTTTGGCTTTCTTTCCCAAAAATCTAAATCTAAGTTGATCCCCTCCTTGAAATTCCTAAAGGCCAAAACCCTTTAAGCAAGACTTTCATGGATTTTAAAACAACAAAGAGATCAAATTTTAGCCAACATTTATATGACTTCTAAAGAAAGCAAAACCACTAGTTTAATCAAAAGTGTTCCCAAATCAAATTTGGGATGTAATTAACCATAGGGGCTTGCCCCTATGGGATGTCTGTACCCCAGAAATAAATAAACCCCGCTCGACCAAACATCGAGTGGGGGAATCTCTGTTAAATAATTGTAAATTTTATGATTGAGTCCATAAGGAGATGATATTTTTACCCTCCGGGGTAATATATCGTATTCTTATGCCGTGCTCGATTATAAAATATGCAATCCGTTCGAGGATACAAAAATTCTCCAACAACGAAGTCCTATCAATATGTTCTTGCTTTGGTTCAGATTTAGACGATTGTTCCGTAGATAGATGAAAAATGACTATCCAAATGAGTGTAAACTTGCTTTGTGTCACTCATGTTGAATCTTTGCAACACCTTTTCAAAATACTCAGCTTGAGACAACTTCAGTATACCCACACTTCTATCCATACTGGTTCTCATATCGAGAATTTTCTTTGTTGTATCTAATCTTTTATTTCAAACTCTATGATAATTGTTCTTTTAGATATCTCATCTTCTCTATATTTGATCCTGCAATTAGCATGTCATCCACATATAAATGTAGAATGATATAACAATTATCAAAATATTTGAAGAGACAATAATGATTTATCTGGCACTTTGTATACCCATTATCTAATATAAACTTATCAAATATCCTGTATCACTATCTTGGTGTCTTCTTCAGCCCATATATGCTCTTTTTAAGCCTATACATTAGATCTTCTTTACCTATGGCTACATATCCCCAAGGTTGCACCATGTATTACTCTTCTTCTAGGTCACCATGAAGAAAGTCTTTACATCCATCTACTCTAGATATAAATTCTCCACTACTGTTATGCTCAAGACAACTTTGAAGGTAGTCATCTTCACCATTGGAGATAAAGTTTTAGTGTAGTCCACTCATTTTCTTTGTTGAAAATCTTTAGGTATAAGCCTGACCTTGTAGTGCTTATTTTCATCAGGTTCTTCTTTCAGCTTATAATCTTACTTATTCTGCAGTGCTTTCTTGCCATATGGTATCCTTGTCAAATCCGAAGTCTGATTCAACTCAAGTGAATGTATCTCATAATTTATAGTTTGCTCTCACTTTGAATCATAAACTTAAATGGCCTCATTATAGAACTCTGGTTCACAATCGTCTATTAGTAAAATAAATAGTATAAAGAACGAGAATACCTTTGTACTAGTTTTGAGATTATGCTAGATCAGTATCAGGTGTTTGAGGAACTCTCTGTGCTTCATTAGCTTGAGTACGCCTTATGTTTTTGTTTTCTTGATCATCATTATGCTTTATCTCAACCTATTTGAAAAAAAATTATTCAGGAGTCTCAATTCTATTCTTGTACATTTCATTTTCATTGAATGCGATATCCTTGCTCTTGATGAATTTTTTATTATGATAGTTACAAAATTTATAGCCAAATTCATCTGAGCGATATCCAATGAATGTACACTTGATAGATTTTGGATCAAACTTACTCGTAGATCCTGCATTAACATGAATATATGATAAACAACCAAAATTTTTGGGTTAGATAAACTTACCTCATTGTCACTCCAGGCTTTCTCAGGTAATCCCTTATTCAAAGGAATTGATGGTCCACGATTGATCAAATAAATAACAATATTCACTGTATCTGCCCAGAACTATTTGGGTAAACCAACATACAGCCTCATGCTCCTGACACGCTTAGTGATAGCTCCATTATGTGTTTTGCAATACCATTATGCTTGGTGTTCTTGGAAAAGTGAACTCATGCTTCCCATTCAAAACACAATACTCAAATTTCTTATCACCATATTTGCCACCATTATCTGATTTGAGACATTTTAGTTTTAAACTTGTCTCATTCTCAACCATAGCCTTCCACTCGAAAATATTAAGCACTTCTGACTTGAGTTTTAAAAAGTACACCTATACTTTTCTTCTGTGATCATCAATGAAAGTGACAAAATAGTAAGAACCTCTAATAAAAGAAAACGATGCAGGACCCCATACATTAGTATACATTAACTCCATCTTCTTTGAGTTTGTCTTTGAGCTAGTTTTTAAAAAGCTCATCCTTTGTTGCTTGTCATATATACAATCTTTACAAAAATATAGATTTATAGATTTTAAATTAGGAAGTTTTTTTCTAGTAAAAAGTGAATTCACGTTTTTATTACTCATATGGCCAAGTTTATGTGCCAAAGACATTCCATTAACATTTAAATCAGCTATTCTAATAGAATCTGATATTTTATTGATAAAATATAAGGTGTCTTCAATACTACCACGGGTTATAACCATAGCCCCTTTTATCACCTTCCATGAATCTCCTATGAATGATGTCACATGGCCTAAGTTTGCAAGCTGACTCATAGAAACTAAATTTCTCTTCAAACAAGGAACATGCTTAACATATTTGAGTCTCTAAGTTGACCCATCAAGCATTTGATATCAATATCTCCCTATCCTACAATGTTGTATGGCTTATTATCTGCTGAATATACATTTTACCGAAATCACCTTGTGTAGTTCTTGAATGCCTTCTTATTAAGACTTGTATGAAATGAAATACTTGAATCTATAAAACAAGATTCAAAATTATCCAAAGAAAATAAGATAATTTGACTGAAACTTTTTTGTAGATACATTTGCAGAGTGAAATCATGTGAACCAAATAAATCAACCTAAAGCTATAAAATGCCTTTTTTTGGCCATTGTTGCCCTTCTTGACCATCATGACTAGCTGCCTTCAAAATGGATATAACAAATAAAAAAGTATCAACTAGTTAAAGAAATTAACTATTAAAAAATACATAAACTACACAAAAATTATTGCTTGATGTGACACTTCCTACAAGAATAAACACAGATTTCTGCCCCTTATCACATTTTGGTTCCAAATTTGGACTTGAGGCTGATTTGATTGCTTGACAATAGAAAACTTGTTTTGTAAAAGAATGATTTCATTTTCAATCATTTTCTGTGCGAAAATGATTCCTAGTTGCATACAACCAAGTGATGGAATCTAGAAATTTCATTGTTTTGCAAATCATGATATCTAACTTCAAGCAATTGGGCCCTTAGATGAGTTTATTTTGCTTGAAATGATAATAACAAATATATTCTACCTATGTGTTTGAATGCATCTGAAATTAGATTTCTAATGTAAGTATATTTTGTTGTTTTTCTTTAAGAGGATAACTATAAGTGAGATAAAGAAACATCCATGGTTCTTAAAGAACTTGCCAAGGGAGTTGACTGAAACAGCACAGGCAGTTTATTACAAGAGGGATAATAGTGCACCCACGTACTCATTACAGAGCGTTGAGGACATTATGAAGATTGTTAAGCAAGCGAGGAATCCACCTACCTCAATCACTCCAGTGCCAGGATGGGCTGAAGAAGAAGATGAGGAAGAGGAAATCAAAGATAATAAACCAGATGAAGAGGAGGAGGAAGAGGAAGATGAAGAGGATGAGTATGAGAAGCATGTCAAAGAAGTCCAGGCCAGTGGTGAATATGAAATCAGCTGATTGAAAGAACTTGGTGCATTCATTTTCTTTCTACTGTTTATTATGAACACTCTAGTATCTTCTTGTTGCTCTAGCCTCTCTTTTTTTTTTTTTTTTCTCAATCGCTTCTTTCCTTTTGTCAAAAAATATAATAATAATATATTTGCAGCATGAAGCTTCCTTTCTATTGCCCGTGTGTTTTTGATCATTTTTTGATGATGCATAAACAGATCAGTGATTCTAACTTAAACTTGAAACTTCAATATTTCATGAGATATACATGGGGAATATTTGACTTAGTACTGGGTTTCTGAAGATTGAGGATAAAGCTGTTACAGCAAGTGATAGATTGGTAAGTGAAAATGGGCTTTTATATTAAAACAAAGAACCGATTATTAATTGGCAGTTTGTCTGACGCCGTGTGGGGGTTTAATGACCGCTGAAACTTTCTTCTTCCCTACAGATATAGCAAATCACCTCCTCACCATCTTCATCTTGAGAACTTTGAAAATTTAAGAAACCAACCACTCTGCAACATGTTAACTACCTTATATGGATCCTGTTTTCTTTTTGAGTCGTGCATGTTGATCATAGGGAAGAAATAGGATGCGGTAGTGCCTTCTCAAACTTTCTTTTTTGCTACAGGATATAGCCAAGTCCTAAAAAGATGACTTTTGAATCCCTGACTTGCTTTGAAAACTTTGCAAATTCAAGGGAACCAAATCTTGCAACATGTTAGCTATCATACATGGATCCTGTTCTCTTTTAGAGTCTTGCATGGTTATCATAAAGAAGGTTGATAGGAATCCAATCTTCACATAGCAAAAATAACAATAACGAAGAGAAAATGCAGCAGAAATCAACGAGAAAGAAAGAGATTATGGGCTAATTTTATTGATATTGACACAACAAACCAGTATACTAGTTGATTTACTATTCGACAAATAGACCGGCTCTCCACAAATCTTAGGCGTGCCCGTACTATTTCTCCATAGTACTTCTCCACATAGCAAAAATAGCAATAAAAAACCTAAGGAGTGCCCGTACTGTTTCTCCATCGTACTTCTCCACTAATGACACTGGTATGTTGTCAGGCCCATAATGTATCAGATGAGGTGCATCCCTCCCATGTATGATTTTAAATGACATTGTTTGGGCTCTTGTATAATATGAAGTGTTATACCAATATTTCGCCCAGGCTAACCACTTGGCCTTTTACACCTCATTTTTGGTGTATCTGATAAAGAAACAAAGAGAAATCTTCACACTACGATTCACAACCTCTATCTGGCCATCTGTTTGGGGGTGACAAGATGTACTTTGTTTCAGGATAGTCCCTTGCTATTGAATAACTCCCTCGAACACAATAATCTTAGGTATGCCATGCAAACATACTACCTCTCTAATGAATGTGGCTGCCACCAACACCGCGGTGTATGGGTGGCATAAGGGAACGAAATGAGCATATTTGCTCAATTTGTTCACCACCACTAGAATCACAGTGAACCCTTCTGATCTAGGTATTTCCTTAATGAAGTCTCTAGTCATTGCTTTTCACTCCTTAGGTAATGCTAAAGACTGTAGAAGACCACTTAGAGCCATAGCTAGGTATTTGTGTCTCTGACACATATTACAACTGGCCATCAACTCTATATTCTTCTGCATGCCCACCTAGTATAGCTTTGCTGCCAATCTATGATATGTCTTTTGAACTTTTGAATGCCCCCCAATTGTTGTGCAATGAAACTCATGCAACAAGTGAGGAATGTGTAGCGACGTCCTCAAAAACACAAACCGTCCATGGTATAGCAACTTCCGACCTATCATAGAGTAACCAGGATGGCTATCCTTGTTTTGCAGTAAGTCTCCTCTGATCTTACCTAGCTCCTTATCCTGCTTACTCTCACGCTTCAAGGCCTCTCATTTCACCACCATGAGAACAGATAGAGCCATAACCTGAGGGTCTTCACCATAGTTTAAAATTGCGCAATAAGAGGCGCGCCTCTGCGCAATTCTTGCAAAAAACGCCTCAAGGCGTGCGCAATTGCGGGCTGTGGTGAGGCGTACGCCTCACGTAGGCTGAGGCGCGCCTCTGTTGCGCAATTGCGCAATTTTGAGAGAGGCGTACGCCTCACCCAAAGGGCCCACCTACTCAAAATTTTTCCATTAAATCCCCCACACCCGATCGGCTAAGGCTTCATCTTGACATTTTCCGCTCGTTTGCTCCAGGTCGCGAAATCCAGAGCCCCCCGTCCGCTCGGCCAACCTTCCCGCCGCCTCTCCCGCCGGCGCTGCCTCTCTCCGGCGAAGTTGAAGTGTCCGGCAGCCTTGTAGGAGAAGTCCACAAAGAATTTTAGGTATTTTTTTTTTACTTTTTGGTTAGATTTTTGAAATGAAAGAAATTTTAGGGTTTTAGATTTTTGGAATTTTTTTGTGTAATTTTCGATTCTTTCATTAGGGATCATGGTACGAGGCAAGGAAAAGGGGTCTTCGTCATTGCGGAGGGACCCTTCTTGGAAGTATAGTGTACAAGTTGACATTGGCGGCGGCGAGAAGAGCTATGTCTATTTAAAGTGCAACTTTTGTGAGAAAGTTGTGAAGGGCGGAGTAACCCGCATGAAGGAGCACTTATCATGCTCTCACAAGAACGTAGCACCTTGTGCAAAAAAGTGCCGGACAATGTGAAGGAAGAAATAAGTGCTTACATGAAGAAAACTACCACTGTCAAACACTTACAACAGCAGCAATTTGATGAAAGGGTCGACCAAGGTGCTTATTTTGGGAGCGAGAGTGGAAAGGGCTCTTCCTCCACTATACATAATAGAGGTGCACGGGGTCCTATGGATCAGTACATGACTACTGCAGGAGCAGATAGAGGAGAAGCAGAGATGATGCCTGCAGCTGGTACTAGAGAGGGTCGGCGACAGGTTTGCATGGACATTGGGAGGTTCTTTTTGAAAAAATGCAATACCATTTAATGTTGCTACATCGCCTGCCTACTTCAGTATGATGCGGTCTGTAGGATTGTATGGAAGAGGGTTGAAAGCACCTTCTATGTATGAGTTGCGCACTTGGATTTTAAAAGAGGAGTTGCAGAACACCGAGCGAACCATTGATGAGATTAAAAGGACATGGATTGAGACAGGTGTGACTATAATGTCAGATGGATGGTCTGACATGAAGAGTAGGAGTTTGATAAACATCCTTGTCAACAATCCCTATGGTACAGTGTTCTTAAGATCTGTTGAAGCTTCTGATGAGGTGAAGAATGCTACATTCATTTTCAATTTACTTGATGGAGTTATTGAGGAGATTGGAGAGCAGTTGGTTGTCCAGGTAGTGACTAATAATGCAAGTGCATACAAAGCAGCTGATCAGATGTTGATGGAGAAGAGGACACACCTCTATTGGACACCTTGCGCAGCACATTGTATTGATCTCATATTGGAGGATCTTGGTGACTTACCTCAGCACAAGAGTGCTCTTGTTAGGGCGAAGAAGATTACAAAATTCATCTACAATCACTCTTTGGTCTTAAGCTTAATGAGAAAATTTTCAAAGAAAGAAATCATTCGACCTGCAACCACTAGGTATGTTCATATTTTTTACATTGTAAATCATTCCAACTGTATGTTCGTAGTTTTAACATTTGGGCACTGTGAATCTATAGGTTTGCCACCTCCTATTTGACACTGCAGAGCTTGATGGAGGTGAGGCAACCTTTGGAAGCCATGTTTACATCAATTGAATGGCTAAACTCTGCTTGGGGGAAGAAGAGTGAGGGAAAAGAGATAAGAAAGATAATTCTGAATGATAAATTTTGGGCTACTGTAACCTATGCCATTTTGAGCACGAGACCCTTAGTGCAAGTTCTACGCTTAGTGGATGCACAGAAGAAACCAGCTATGAGTTTTATTTATAATGCTATGGATGAGGCCAAGGAGTTGATTGCACATAACTTGGGAGGAGAGGAGGCAAGTTAAAGGGAGATTTGGGATATCGTTGATGCTCGGTGGGAGGTGCAGTTACACCGACATCTACATGCAGCTGCATATTATCTTAACCCTCAATTTCAATATTCAGAGAAAAAATCTTCAAATCCGGAGGTTAAGCTTGGTCTATATCACTGTATGGAAAGATTAATACCGGAGCAGGCAGATAGGGAGCTTGCAGATTTACAGCTTGTTCTGTTCCGGAATAAAGAGGGTTTTTTTGTTTGAATGCAGCAAAAACTACCATTTCTAAACGGTCTCCAGGTATAATTAATTTGGTAAATGCAATACACTTTATTCAGTTCTGAATTTTGATTATATTTTCTTCTTGAAAACAGTTGAATGGTGGATCCAATTTGGTGATTCCACCCCTGAGCTACAGAGTTTTGCTGTGAGAGTGTTGGGCCTCACTTGTTCTTCTTCTGGGTGTGAGCGAAATTGGAGTACATATAGTCAAGTGCAAACAAAGGGAAGAAATTGACTATCTACACTCAGAATGAACTCCCTCGTATACATAATGCACAACAAGAGGTTAAGAGATAGGAGGTTGAGGAATAAGGGGTTGAAAGATGATGAGGACCCGTTGGTGTGTGATGATCTGTCGTCTGATAATGAGTGGTTCATAGATGATGAGGCAGATTTGTCATTATCAGACTTACATGTAGAAGATCTAAATGTGGATGTATTGAGGGGCGAAGCAGATCAAACGGGTACATCCACTAGTACCACACCACACACATCTACTAGCTCTGCAAGTAAAGGTATATGTTCTCTGCCAGTCTGCCTGATAATGAGTGGTTCATCCAATTAATATGCTAATAATCTTTTCTTTTAATGAACAGGGAAGAGAAAAGTGAGTCATGTTGAAGATGAAGATGACATGACATTCATAGATACAATTGGAGAAGAAGATTCACTTGAAGACTGATATTTTGTGATGGGATATGATTTCATTTTATATGTTTTTTGTATTTTGGGAGTTTTGTTAAACTGATATTTTGTGATTTTGTACTTTGGGACATAATTTTATTGCATCTACTTTCTTATTTTCCAATATTGCTATTATTTTCCTGCTAAAATCCTTAATTTTTCATTTACGCAATTCTGTGTTCGTGAGGCTTACTCCTCAGACCGCCTCGAGGCTTACGCCTCGCCTCACGGACGAAAAACGCCTCGAGGCGCAGTTACGCAATTTTAAGCCTTGGTCTTCACTATGCCTGGAGAAAGCATCTACATCCTTATCTTTAATCCCAGGCTTGTATTGGATTTCGAATTCATAACCCAACAACTTAGAAAACCATCATTGATACTCTTTTGTCACCATCCTATTATCTAACAAGAACTTCAAACTTCTTTGGTTAGTCATGATCATGAAGTGTAGCCCCAACAGATTTGGTTGTCACTTATGTATTGTCAACATTATCGCCATCAGTTTCCTTTCATGCACTGATTTTAGCCTGGCCCTAGTGGTCAACATGGCTGAAATAAGCTATGGATCTCTGACTCTGCATGTGAACCGCTCCTAACCCATAGCCTAAAGCATCAGTCTCCACTATAAATGGTTGGTTGAAATTGGTATCGCTAACAGGGACACTCATCATGACTTTCTTCAACCAGTTGCTCAAACACCTGGGTGGCTGTGCCCCAACCCCCCTCCCCCCTTCCCTCCCCCCTCCCATTTGAAACTATCATTCTTTAGTTGCTCTATTAATGACCATGCTATAGAGATGTATCACCTTACAAATTTTCTGTAGTTCCCTGTGAGTCCCAAGAACCCCCTCAACTCCTTCAGGGTTTTGGGTAAGGATCATTCCAATATAGCTTTTATCTTAAAAAGATTTGATGTTGCTCTTGATTTGGAAACCACATTCCAAATACTCTACCCTTTGTTATGCAAAGGAACACTTCTTCAAACTAGCATATAGCTAATGCTCCTATCATCTCCTTCAATGTCACTAACATGACCCTCAAGTGCTTAACATACTATGCCTCAGACCTACTATACACCAAAATATTATCGAAGAAAACCAATATAAACTTGCAAAGGTAGGGGGCTAGAATACCTTATTCATAAGCGACTAGAAGATAGCTGGGGCTTTGATAAGCCCAAAAGGAATCACTAAGAACTCATAATGGCTTTTGTGAGTCATGAAAGCAATTTTGTGGATGTCAGTCAGCCACATTCTGATCTAATGGTATCCCGATTTTAGATCAATCTTAGAGAACATCACTGCTCTATATAATTTATCCAATAACTCATAAATGACTGGTATAAGAAACTTATCAAACACCGTTTCTTTATTCATAGCCCGATAATCTACATAAAATCTCCGACCACCATCCTTCTTCTTCACCAATATCATAGGACTGTATAAAGGACTAACACTGGGACAAATGATTTGGGCCTTCAATATCTTTTTAATCAGTCTCCCAATTTTATTATGAACCTATGGGTATCAATAGGGTCGAACATTGATATGGGATACCCCTCAGTCTCTCAATTTCATCCTTCTAAACCTGTGGGTATCGGTAGGGTCAAACATTGATATGGGATACCCCCTCCTTTAGGATGTTGGCATGCTCTTGGTCCCTTGGGGGAGGTAGAATTTGAGGCAGCTAGAACACCTCATTGAAGTGTTGCAGGACTGGCTAGAATATCTTTGAAACCTCCTCACCTTTCTCCATGCTTCCCCCTCCCTTGAGGCTCTGGAGCTCCACCAAGAATCTCATTCTTATTCCTTGGATTGCCCTCACCATTGTCTTAAGAGAAACCCTGGTTTTGGACAGATTATTATCCCCATTGATCCTCACCTTCCTCCCTCCCACCATGAATTTCATAGTCAATGCCTTCTAGTCCACCTTGGTCTCCCTAAGAGTTTGTAACCACTTCATGCCCAAAATTATATCCGTGCTTCCTAACTCTAGGGGAAGAAGATCCTCCCTCATTTGGATCTCTTGTAGTGTTACAATCAATTCTGGGCAGATGCCTCTACTTTTCTTCACCTTCCCCGTTCTTATCATCACCCCAAAATAATCGTGTCGATCAACTGCAGCCCCAGCGGTCCACCTCTCACCTGGTTAGAGATGAAATTGTGGGTCACCCCACTGTCCACCATAACTCTCACTGATTCTCCTTACCTATCCCCTCAACTTCATGGTGTAATTTGAGATAAACCCCACCGCTGAGTTTAGGGAGACCTCTATCACATCTAAGTGCAAATGCTTGTCCTCCTCAACCACCTCCTCGAGAGTATCCCCTTCCTCTTCACAAACTATAAGTACCTACAGCGAATGGTCCCTGCAATGGTGACCCTGTGCAAACTTCTCATCACAATAGAAACATAGTCCATTAGCTCGCTTCTCCTGAACCTCTGCCTCAGTCAACTACTTGAAATTTCACCGGGCAGTGCTCCCATTCCCTATCCTTGGCTACTTCTCTTTGAATGGGAACAGGTTATACCTTTGGTACCAAAAAAATAGTTGTCGTCTGGTATGAAGTCCCCATACTGTTTCCCTTGCTGCTTCTCTCAAGTGAGTTTTTGTCATCCACTAATTGGGCTAGCTCCATAGCCTCCCCCAACCCTCGAGGCCTCAATAACAGGACAACCATCCTAATCTCTGGCTTGAACTCCTTTATGAAATTTCCCTCTAACGCTGTCTTAGATAGCCTAAAAAATCAGCTAGAAAGGTACTTAAACCTCTCCCCATAATTCATCACTATCCTTTCATGAACTAGAGCAAAGAATTTCTCATAGAAGTATCCTTTATGACTGGTTGAAAGAACTATTTTTGAACTCCCTCCACGATCAGATTGGATTTTTCATGTCTCTCCATTAATATCAAGACAAGGCCTTCCCCTCCAAGCATAGAGCCACCATCGTGAGTCTCTCCTCCTTTGCTAGCCCATTCACATAAAAGTACCTCTCCACTCTATAGATCCACCCATAATCTTCTTCTCCCCCCTAAAAAACGGGCATCTTCAACTTTCTTACTCTTGGATCCCCTCTGCCCCAACTTTCTCTTCTACCACTGGCTCCTCCCATATGGCGATTGTTGTGATCTCTTCATTGTCTCTCCCATCCTTCCACCTTTCATAGATATCATCTTCCTCAAAATCAGTCGTCCTCATTTCTTCCTCCCAATTTCTCCTCATTCCATATCCTTCACCCATTTTCTTCTTGGTTATAGGTTCAAGAGGTAGCATATTTTTCCAGTTGCCCAAGATTTCTACCTCTTAATCAACCTCCCTTGTGCCGATATTGGAGTTTCCCCCACTTCCTTGGCCACTCGCCAATGCTCTTGCCTTCGATATTGGTGATTGGGTGTGAAGCTCCAATATTTTATTCATCATTTCCTCTAGGTTAGAAAACCTTCCTTCCATGGATGACATCAGTTACTCAATTTTAGATTTGAGTTGGCCAACTTCCACTTCTAGTTTTTCTTCCAAATAATTCACTTTCTTCTACGCCATAGGTCTCAAATCATGCTCTTAGACCAATTTGATTGGAATTTGATCTCCATACAACAAAAATAACAATAGCGAAGAGAAAACGCAACTGAAATCATCGAGAAAGAAGAGATTATTGGCTAATTTTATTGATATAAGCACAACAAACCATGATTCAAGTTGATCTACTATTCGAGAGGTAGATTTGCTCTCCACAAACCCTAGGGGTCACTAAGACCAACTCTAAAGAAAAAGTACAATAAACACACAAATCATATAATGAAAATCAAATAACCTAATTTGCCCTATATTATATTTTCTAATTCCCTCCCATATCTGAATTCAAATCAACCCTCTTTCCTTAAATAAAATTTTCTTAATTCCCTCCCAAATCTGAATTCAAATTAGTCCCTCTTTCCCTAAATCAACTTTCCTAATTCCCTCTCAATTTTGGTTTCCTATTTCAAGTAATTAAAGGTGAAATTATTCCTCTTTGGATCCCCTCTTTTCTTGCCCGTTGTCCATCCTAGTGGGACCCTAATCCTCCGCCGGTTCATCAAAGATTTAAAACAATTTATGGAGATGCCATTGAACTAGAATATAAGTCATTTTGCGCCTCCTTGGTTCCACCACTATTTGAGATACCTTACATATAACATTTGCTTTCATTTGATATATGAGTATATATATATATATATATATACACACACACACAAATACACATATACTCGGTCCATAGATCTATACTAAGGCTGTGTTATATTAGAGTTGAGAAGAGCTGTTGGAATTCGTGAAAAAAGAGATGAAATTGTTACATGTGATTTACATAAATGATTTTGAGCACTGATCAATACATGGATAAGCAGATTGATGCATGATGAGAAAAAGCTAACATCAAAGGTGCCAACCTTGCTTGATATTGAAAGGGTTCACATAAAGGATGGGGTATGAGATTTTTCAAATTCCAAAGAGAATTACCCTACACCTCCTTAATTCCATCACTAGTTGAGGAGATGTCTTAGATAACATTTGCTTCATTTGATGCTATATTTGTCTTGCTTCGTAATGGAGACCATATATATTACATTAAAACTGAAAAGAGCTATTGGAGTCCTTGAATAAAGAGATGAAATTGTTGCATGTGGTTTGCACAGATAATTTTGAGCACTAGTCAATATATGAATATGCAGACTAATGTGTAGGGCTGCAAATGAACCGAGTCGATAATGTGTTCATATTTGAGCTCATTTATTTATTAATTTTTTGTTTTTGTTTTTACTTGTTTGAGTTCATGTATTATCAGCTTGTTCAAGTTTGGTTCGTGTTTGATTTGAGTCTTATTGTTTTTGTTCATGTTTGGTTGTTTAAATTAATGAGTGTTCATGTTCAGTTTGTTTAGTTCTTATCAAGCTTTAAACAAACAAGCTTTAATGAGCTATAAACGAGCTATACTTTAAATATTCATTAACTTAACAAACGAACTTTATCGAGCCTCCTAACAAACAATTACATCGAGCATGTTTGTAAACATATTTCACTAATTTTTTTAAACTATCAAGCAAACACGTTCATGAACATACCTAACGAGTATTCTTGAGCTATCAAATGAGCAAGTTCATGAACACATATAACTAGTTTTTTCGAGCTACCAAATAAGCTCGTTCACGAACAAGTGATCTATGATTCATCTTATATTTGTTCATGAACATTTTAAAAAAATAATCTAGCAAACAAGGACAAATGTGAAATGTCTCTTGTTCATGAACAAATTCATTATATTGAAGGTATAAAATAAAATGAAATTAAATTTATAATAAAACTAGTTGTCTATGCAAAATGAAGATAAGATTAATCCATATGAATATATTTTCAAATGAAGCTTATATGTTGCATTTCTCTCAATTTGGTACAACAATTGAAAGATTATCTTTTGCGTTCATAGAAATAATTCAATGGTTATGTTAGAACTATAAAAACAAACTATCTAAACAAATACATCATATAAAAAACACTATCAAAACAAACACTTCATATAAAATAAAGCATGTTGATATTTAGTGTTTAATGAAATTCAAACCAATAAGATAATAGAAGTTGAGTGCATATATTTCTGTTAGAACTACAAAAATAAATCAAGTATAATATACTAAAACTTTCTCTTAAATAAAACAGCTATATCGGTCAAAACTACAAAAATACAGTAGGTCAGCAAACAAAACTACAACAATTTTCTTCAAAAAAGAATAGTCTGCTCCTTATCAAACCAATGAGATTTCATTTGTTTCCTCCCTAATCTGCAAGATGTAATATAGTAAATTAGTAATTGTAAGAAAAAATTTCACCAACTAGCAATTCAAAATAATAAATGTTTCTCCTTATCATTCCTTGAATTTTCTCTTTATACCATATAAATTATGATATCAATTACTTCCACAAATAAGATGTTGCATTATATCTGTCCAATGATGATCTATATTGATCAATAACTCTTCCACCGACACTGAATGTGGCTTCTGAAGCAATTGTTCTAATTGGAATTGAAAGAATGTCACAAGCCATCCTTGATAAAATACGATATTTTAGACCATTAGCCTTCCAACATTCTAAGCAATCAAAATGTAATACTGAATTTTCTTCCTCAATGAAACTCCATCATCCAAATATACATTAAGCTTAGATTTTACTCCTTGAATAGTATAATATATTCTTATATAAGTTTCATATTTTCTCTTTCCATAAACAGGTCTGCCTCTAATAGAAGATGAACTTAGATAATTACTACTTGTTTCAACTTCAACTGCAATCTTCTCAGCATTTGTGATTTTATAATCTTCTACGTACTCATTATAAAGTTAGTACATCGGTGATGTGCATTTGTGCTATGTCTTCAGTATACATAGAGTTGAAAGCAAAGCTTATCATTTTCATTTATTTCTTGGGTGTAAAATTGCACCTAATGAGATTAGAAGATTACAATCACCTCAATATTTATCAATTTTTTCTATCATTTTTCTTGCCATGTTTCTAATATGTGCAATTCCATGTAAATAATTATCATCTAACATCTCCTTTATTCCCCAGAGCTCAGACATGTATATGTTAGATGTGGGATACTTGGTACCTAACATATAAAAGAAAACTTTTTAATGTATTATTAGATTGGGAAAATACAAAATAATATTAAATTAACATTCAGATGCATATATACCTGAAATCAATTCAGTAGTTTGCTTAAATACTTCAAGAAATGAGTATACATCTTACAACTTTCTCCATTTCTCCTCAGCAGGATAGGTAGAATAGCATGAATCCCTATTTTGAAATCAAGTTAGCATATATTATAATATTTAATTACTTTAAATTTTAATATTTAACAATAATTATATCATCATATTAGAATAAATACAAAATATTTATATTATGTATATTTATCAATTTTATAATCAAATATTAATTGAGTTTTTATCGAGCTTATTCACGAGTTCTGAATCAAACATGAATCGAGCTTAATGTCGAGCTGTTCACGAGCTTTAAATGATGTTGTTTACGAACACAAATGAGTCGAATATATTAGTGTTCAAGCTTGTTTATTTATGGATCGAGTATTTAAAATGTTGTTTAAGTTTGTTTGTTTAGTTAATTAAACGATCAAACAAGCTTTAATTGAACCGAGCAACGAGTAGCTCATCTAACGTTTGGTTCGCTTACAGCCCTACTAATGTGTGATGAGAGAAAGCTAACATCAAAGGTGCAAACCTTGCTTGATATTGAAAGGGTTCACATAAAGGAAGGGGATGCACTTCAATGTGGTTTTCTAATTTCTGGGAAAATAAGTTACATTTGATTTGTTCTTGCTATTGCAATTTAGTTATTGTGTAGCAAGAGATATATTGAGAAAGAAATAATATTACTCTCTAAAAAAAATTTGACATAAAAATTGACGCTGCTTAAGCATTTTCTTCACATTTGTTACTTTTTGTAGTGAAGAAATCAAGTTGTAGACAGTTCGAAGCCACACCTTTCTATCAAGGTCCTAGAAGCAGCACAGCAAATGCTCAAAACCAGAAATTCTTTCTAAAGAAACGAAAGATTGTTCGTCTTAACAGAGCATGACAAAATTATATAAATCTTGATATGTTCCACTTGTAACAAAACTCATTTAGATGCGCGTTGCTTATGGATGTTGTGGTCAATAACAATGGCATTCTAGTTGATCAGATCTTTCATGACCTTGATGGCTATGTGGCTGAGATTTACGTTTATGACAATCTCTGAAACTTTCTCACTAGAAAATCTTACATCATAGAAGTACACTACCAAATTTGATAGTTCTTTTTCTAGTAAAACATCGCTACATTACATGATAGAAACATAACTTATCATTGATAAGCATACTAAAATCAACTTAATCATAGTACTCAACATGTTTCTATTGCCATTGTACCATAAACATAGCATAGACATTACGACTGCATCTTCTGTTTCCTTCAAATCCATTCACCTTAGTATCTATGAACATTGCAAGCACTTAGTAGCTATAGTTCTTCACATACATCCCCTTTTTGGACTCAGCCGACTCATCCTCGCCAGTGTACTTCCCAAGTTGTGCGAGCGAGTTGGCTTGGGCTCGAATGAGTAGCGTATCCTGTGCTGCCTTCACGTTCTCCGGTCTCCCTGCCCAGGTCTTTAAGCATGTGTTCTGCAGTGCTCTAGCGTAGGAGAATGAGACATGCCATGGGTTTTTTCTCTGGTTCATTGCATTCAAGTTCTGAGTTGCTTCTACTTCAGATTGTCCACCAGAAAGGAACTGTTCCATTGAGAACACAAACAAGATTGCAGTGATTGATTCAATATGTTACTAATAAAAATAAGCTCTCAGACAATATGTACTTAGACGTGCCTTGTTTTTATATAAGGCTAAAGCTAAGACTATTCGTTAAAAACTCACCATAATTCCAGGAACAGCTGGTGGAATTCTTCTATGAAGAAGCTTAAGAGTGTAATTTGCAACTTGTTCAGCTGTAGCCTTCTCCTTGCTCTCAGCCCCTGGCGTTACCATGCTCGGTTTCAGAAGGATTCCTTCGAATAACACATTATTTTCTGCCAAGTAGAAGAAGACCTCAGCCCATACTTTTAGCGCAACCTCGAAGGTTTTATCAATGCTATGCTCTCCATCCAAAAGAATCTCAGGTTCCACAATTGGAACAAGGCCATTGTCCTGCATTGTTAATATTAAAAAGGATGTGTAGTTAATAAAGGAATCAACAAGGAATGAAGCTTACTTGAGCAATGGCCGCATATCGAGCAAGGCCCCAGGCTGCTTCCTTTACTGCAAGTGCTGATGGGCCGTTAGGGATGCTAACCACTGTGCGCCTGTAAAATAGTAGATTAAAATGGTTTGAAGTGTTTGCAGAGATTTGGACTAAGGTGAAGGTTGGTGTTAAGTAGATTTAACCATTTGGCGAATCGAGCTCCTTGTTGATAGTATGCGGCGCACCGTGAAGCCAGACCATCCAATCCTTGGCACCAGGACTCGTCATTGGACCCCGCTAGTGGAACAAGACCCTGTTCATTACCATAGAACAAAACTTAGTTCATAAATTTTATTCTTAAGTTATTAGCCTTGATTTTATGCACAAAATTGTCTTTTGTTGAAAAACCAAGATATATAGGTGAATAACCAAGTTTTTTTTTTCACAATATATTCTTGTATTATTTTGTTTTCTTTTGCTAATTTTTTCAAGTTTTTAGTTTACGTGAACCTGGGGATCAGAATATGGGTGATTATACTGGACTTCTTATCTCTGAAATCTGAATGTATTTTATAGTGTTTTAAAGAGAATGTTGTCTGAAGAATACAATTGATAAAAAATATTAGGTAGGTGTTAGTTTTGGAGCTAACTATGAAGAGAAAGAGACATCAGAGAGAAAATGTGATGAGGACATCGGAGATCAATGTTTACGATCTTGAGTTATTTATTTATATGTTTTTGTATTAGTTTATTTCCTATTGTTGTTTTTCCCTTTATACCCTTACGGGTGATCATGTAGTGTTGTAGACCGAAGGGCATTTTAGTCTTTTATTTCTTTTCTTTTTCTTGAGCCTATTTATAGGCTAGTTGTTTTGTATTATGGGATGATGATGATGAATATGAAATTTTCAACTTGTGCTTATAGATCTCTTTGTGAGTTCTAAGTTTTCTCTCTTGGGATGATCTCTTAGTGAGTTTGTGAGAGGAGAGGCCCAAGTGGGGAAAAAGCAATACCCGTCAATCTTGGTAGATTCCAAGGTTTGCGGTTCTCTTATCTTTCTTTTTTTTTCCCTCTTGCATCAAATACCCTCCCCACCTGTCTACTTTCATAGCTTCCACCACCGGCCATCCTCCCCCCCCAAAATTCTCTCCCAAATTCCACCACCTCCAGCCCCTGTTTCCCCCAACCCGTCGGCTGCCTTGGCCTACCAGCCGCCGGCCGCCCCTCCCAAAGCCACCATCTCCACCACGGCTTGTCCCCATCTCCACCCCCATGCCGCCGGCCAGCTCTCCCTCCCCTTGAATTTCCCATTAACCTCCCCATTACTTCCTTATCTAGCTCCTTGTATTTAGGAAAGGATTTGAATTCAAATTCAAAATAATTTAAATTTCAAATGCTTTCTATTTATGCCTAAGCCTTGAAGGAAATATCCCTTCATCACCCTAAATCTGAGATTAATTCTCAGATTTAGTCATTAATTACAATCCATTGCGTGGTCCACATTCATTGAATGTGGACACAATTTCCCCCCTCCTCCCTATAGGCCGGCCCACTCATCTCTCTCTCTCATTAATTCTAGCCCTTATTACTCCCTTATTAACTCCCCAAATTAAGCCCCCATTCAAATTCAAATTGAGCCAAATTAATCCTCCAATCAATTCCCTAATCCACCTCAGCCCTAGCCACCCTCTCCCACCCCCTCTTCTCTCTGATTTCTCTTTCCCTAGAGAATCCTGCAAGCTGTCCAAATTCCAGCAAAATGCCTTGCTGTCCAGCACCCTTGGGAGTCACGATTTGCTGTCTTGAAGCTTCTTACACCCTATAGCCGTTGTCCAAGACTTCTCTAAGCCGTATAATTTGCTGTCCAGATTTCTGGATGGATTCTATAATCTGTCCAAAACTTTTCCATTGTCAACACTGCTGTCCAGAACTCCAGAGGTTGGGAAAATTGTTGTCCAAGTTGCCGGGATCGCTGTCCAGGGAGTTCTGCACTTTTCCATTGCTGTCCAACCAGCCCAACTGCTGTCCAGCCCTCCTGGAGTCCACGCCCTGCTGTCCGATGACTCCCAATCCCTCCTAGGAGCTGTTCAGGCTTGTGAAAGGATCCCGATTGCCATCCCACTGTAGAAACAGCCATCGTCGACACCAAAGCTTCGTGTCTTCTATTTCATGTCGGTAAACTCTTCCACCAAACTCTCTTAGCTTCCTAGTTCACTTATCACTTGTGGTAATATGTTGATTCACAAAAGATCATACTAATTCTTCCCCGCTAAAGCTTAGATAACTAGAGAGTTGAGTGAGAGACTCGTGCATAGTGCCTAATCTCATTGTTAGTTTAGGGATTTACGTTGAACCATTCATGTATGCAATGTTAGATTAACTTGATTGTTTTCTGATCCTAACTCTTACGCGTGTGATTCAGCCTAAGCTTATTTTACCGCTCTTAGTGTTTTCTTTTGTCGTTAGAAAATTCATTGTGAAGATATGATTATTATGGCTTCTAACACTTAAGCGTGCAAACTCTCTAAGTTAATCATCCTTGCATATTCGTTTTACATCAAAACGAATGTCAGAGAACGGAGAAATTAGTTTGTGCGGTCATCGGACGGTTCGGAGGCGAATCAGAATGCGCAGCGTCACCCAGTACACAGTGATACACAGCTAAAAAGTGATGTGGTACGTTGTGATTCGCCTCTGGATAGCATCCGGTAGTATAATTTCACCAGAGAATGATCGAATGTTTCTATCAATCTCTCTTCCATTTATCATCTCTCTTCGTCTTTGATCACACACAAATCTATATTGTGAAGATCAATAAATTAGAACATATGAACGATTCCGATAAAGAAAAAAAAGGTGAAGGAGCTGTTTGCTTACCTTATCAACCTTGATGCCTGGCACAATATTCTGAGAAACAAGAACATCGATTATCTTCTTTCCATCTGTTGTTGATTGATAGAGAGTCTCCTCAAAGAGAATTGCGCCGGAAATATACTGTCCCAGACCAGGAGCTGAGACTAGAAGGGTCCTGTAAGCCTGCCTGTTGGCTTCAGTGTTCTCGAGCCCGATAGAAGCGAGACGTTTCCCACAAGTAGCATTGGATTCATCCATGGCCAGGATTCCCCTTCCAGGTGAAGCAACAGTTTTCTGCAACAAAGAAATTCCATTAACACGATCTGTCTTTAGTTTTGGCTTTAATCTTTGAGATACTTGCAACATTAAATGCTTATTGCTGTTCATGTTGTTCTTATTGCTTAGTAGCAGTTGAATGTTTATTGTATATTTTGAATTGGGAGTGAATCAAAGAGGCTTAAAATTAGGCTACATATACCAGTGATCATATTTTCTTTCAACTTAGTAGGGCCTTTAACAATCAAAATTTGGATTGTTCTACATCCCAGTCGTGTGTTAGTCGGATAAGATCAGAAATTGAAAAACCCATTTTCATTATGTGACTTATGATGAATTGAATTTTTTATTTTATTTGAATACCTTTTTTTTTTTATGAGTGACAAGCATGAGAAAAGTGAAATTTTTGTTTTGGGCAAATCCGACCCACTAGGATTCTCAAATCTTTTTCCAACCAGTGTGCTAAACATTTGAGCGTAAAAAAAAGTGGGAAAAAGTATATTGTTGTTTTTTTAGCTGTATAGGCCGATTAATTATTCTGTGTGGACGCCGAACGCCGTCTGAAGACCAATCAGAATGCACCACGCTATCCCTGTAGTTGGTACTGCTGATGTGATGCATTTTGGTTGGTCTCCGAACAACGTTTTACGTCCGGTCTCCACACAGAATAATATCTCTTTTAGGCCTCATTTGATTGCTTCTATGTTTTGTATGTGTGAATGAAATAATTTTAGAGGATTTTCACAGTCAGGAAACCCAATAATTTCTAACTACATCTAAAAAAAAAAAGTAATGAATTCAATATTTTTTTATGCCATGATCCGAATGAACTACTCATTGAATCTGATTTTGGTTAAGATAGATTTAAGACCTGGCCCATGGACAAGCTCAGTACTAACTACAACAATAACAGAGCTTAAACAGGCAAAGCAAAAGCCCAAATTATCTGCCTACAAAAGATGATGAAAACTACTGGAGGAAATCCTATCTGCCAGCATTTCCATCTTCCAAATTAATATGAACCCTAACCTGTTGTCTTTCCCCTCTCACCTCTCTCATTCTTTAAAAGAAAAGGTGAAAAAGGTTTTCCATCTTGCAGTTCTTGTGAACTGATGGAATTTTCATCTTTGCTCAATTACTACATGAAAAAGAAGAAAAGAGTATCAGTAAAGCTAGCTTACAGCAGTCTTGACGAGTTCATCAGCATATGAGCCTGCACGGACGGTGAAGCACACAGCAGCAGGCTGGCGACTAGTCGGTGACCGACTGGCGGCAGCCCATTCTGATCTCTTTGGCAGAAATGAAGACTTGAGAATGGTAGCAGACGCCATTGACGATGTTGAAGAACAAGAAACAAGAGAGAAGGTTATTTTTTTCTTTCTTTCAGCTTCTCTCTCTCTATTGCTCTCAAATTTTATGCAGGGAAGTTTGAGTGATATAAGGTGGAGGGAAATTGAAAGCAGGATATGAATTGTGAGGTGGAGATTGGGTTGTGGATTTAATGGCGGAGATGGTGTTGAAGGTTGCGGTGATAAGCTGGGCGAAGAGCCCGCCTCTAGTTTGTGTTGGGGCCAATCCATTTTCTTCTTGTTTTTCTTTGAATAATTTGGCCTTTTGCTTTGTCTTCTTCTTCTTTGAGAAATCCATTGTTAGTTTTAACATTTTGGTTCTAAAGGTTAGATTATTTATGGGAGGTTAGAAGTTCAATTTAGGTCTGTTTGAGGCATCTTTTTGACTATTTTGCTTTTCATAAAGTAACCACATTTTTATTTGGATAATGATTTTCTTAAATTTTTAGGATAGAAAGCTAATTTCTGTAATCATAATAGTGGCAAATTTTCTTTGTCTATAGTAACTTCACGATCAATTTTATAAAAAATTGCAGCCATTGCAAACATATCATTTGTCACTTGATTTTTTAAAATTTGTTCCAAAATAATTTCTCGATTAAAAAAAATCATTAAAAATAATCCAAAAGAAAACTTATTTTGGATCATATTTGAAGGGTTAAGGGTAGTGGTGCGAACGAGCCGAGTCGAGCTCGAGGCAGGCCTAACTCGAGCCTGACTCGCTAGTCCAATCCTAAGCTCGAACTTGAGTCGAGCTCGACTTGTGCAAGTGACCCGAGCTCGACGAGCGGCTTGTGAGCTCGTTAACGTGGTCCATCTTCTGCGGTTGCACTTTGCCGATCTGTCTGCTGCGATCACACACGTCTGTGGTTCACACGCTTCTGCGGTTGGATGTGCCTGTGCTTCTGAGCTTTGCCCTACTTCCATGCTTCACCCGCGGTCCCCGCAGTTCGTCTTCCGCGGCTCGCCCACACTAATTGAGCCGCTCACGAGTACTCGAGCTGAGCATACTTAAGATTGAACTCAAAGCTCGATAAGCCAACTCGCTCCAAATCTTGCTCAAGCTCGAGCCCGAAGCTCGATAAGCTCAGCTTGCGAGCTCGTTAAAGAGTAGAGTCAGCTTGACTTGATTGCACCCCTAGTTAAGGGATTAATGGTCCCTTTGGGACAACAATAGTTTTTTTTTAAAAGGTGGTGGTAAAGCTGAGGCAAAGAAAATACTTTTTTTTTTTAACTATTGTAGAAAAATACTTTCTAGTACAATTTTTTTTTTTTAAGTTATGAAAAAGTATTGGCCAAATAAAAACTGATGTTATAGTTTAGAATATAAAATAATAAAAAAGTTGTCTTAAACGAAGCTTAAATTGAATATATTAGATAGTTGAGGCAGTGACTAGCTATTTTGATTATTCATGGCCATTATTAAAATAGGACGTGTGATTGATTTGCAATTTGAGGCTTGGATTAATGACTGAGAAGATAAAGTATAAAGTTGTGGTTCTCAAGTGGTCTACTTAACAGGCAAGGCTTTGTCAAAGACCGACCGAATCAAATCTACTTCACTAAGGCTTCGTTTGGGGCTGTTTTCTTTCCGCTTCTTAAGACATATTTCTAGTACAAAAATTTTAATTTTGATACTAAGAAGTTGTTTTAAGAAGCAACAAGAAAGCCGTCCCAAACGAAGCCTAAATTTGATTTGAGCGCAACATTGAGCCAAGCCAAGCTCAATGTTGACTAATGTATTTGAGTCAATTTTGAAGTAGAGTCTCAATTCCATTGGATCATTAACAGATGGTTTGATTATATTGAACGTAAATACATCTAATGATTTATAAGTCATAGAAGTGAATTAAGTAATTTCTTAAATTTGTAAGTGCAATTAGCCTTTGGAGCTAAATGAATTTTTTTTTATGATAATATACTTAAAAATATTTTTAAAGTTATTAAAATTATTTTAAAATGAATATAGTTTATATAATTTTCTTACACTCATATTAAATTAAGATTTTATTTGGGACAACTTTCTTACTGCTTTCTAAAATAATTTTTTAGTATAAAAATTTTTAATTCAAAAATTTTTTTAATCAAAAGCTCAAATGAAAACTGTTTCAAAAAAAGCTTAAATCTAAAACCTTATAAAAAATTCATCTGAATATTCTTAGTTTTTCGTGCTATTAAAAAAAGGAAAAAGAAAAAAATGAGGATTTCCTTTTAAATTAATGTCTAAAGTACAAAAAAAAAAAACTATAAGATATTAGTGAAAACATAAAAATATTTATATAAAAGCTAGAAATTAATTGTTTTTGTATTAACACACAAATTTATTTATTTTTTTCCTGCCATAAAACTATAGTGTCGTATATATTCTATTTCTTTTAAACTCGTATTATAAATTTTCATCGATATTTTTTAAGGGGACCATATTAAAGAACACTTACACAATCATTGCATGCAAATCTATTAATTTTTTAAGAGCACCATATTTAGCATTACTCGTAAATTTCTTCTAATTTTAAGTGAATAAATCGTTACTTTGATTTCATATTTGGATGATTTTTTTAATTATTTTTTAAATCAACTTTATAATAAAAAAATAACTTTCTAATAAAAAATTTATTATTTTTATTTAAAAAACTGTTTTTTAGTTGCTCTCAAATAAAATTTTTTCCTCATATAAATTTCCTTTTAATATAAAATTTTTCATTCCAACTTTCTCAATTTTATTTCATTTTCCCGGTTACATCACCATTGAATCAATGATGTCACTTTTGTATTAAAAAAAAAAAAAAAAACTCAAAAATCTACTTCATTCAACCTGAATTTCAGCTCAAGTAAGAATATAGAGCAGCTGAACTTTTGGCAACTTGGCTCTTCTAACAAGCCTTAGAAAATAACGAGTTAATCATTACCGCTCTACATACTTTTCTAACAGCAACCTTACGTGCCATTAAACAATACGCTACATACATTTAAAACAGTTCTTGTCCTTATACGCAAAGCATTTACAGCTTTTCATCTATATCTTGAAGAAGGCTTCATCAATATTTTGAATCTCTGTAGTGATAGATGCTTTTCTCCTCAGCGTTAATGGCTATTCTTTAATCGTCGGCTCCGACTCCACTCCAGAACTAATGGATTGTAGCAATCAGGGAGATTTCTAGTGCATTTAACATTGAGGCAGCCATGATTGCAGACTAAGTATATCTTGTAGTCTTCGTCCCCGTCTCCATCTGCTTTGACCGACCAAATGAGAAAAGTTTCTAAACGCAAGTTTCAAGCTATTTCCAAGATTAGCGTTCATGATAACTGTTGTGTCTTGGAAAATTCGTGACGGTAGAGAGTGATATAGTTTATCGTCTTAACTTTGTATGAAGATCCAGCACACACAGATAAAAGTGGTTATAGCATTTATAAGGGACACCATAATTTTTACGTGAAAATCCTTAAAAAAGGAGAAAAATCATAGGGTCTAGCCCAGTTTGAATGAATCTACTAATGTTTGTAATTGATTACAAATGAGACCCTTCTTTAGAAGGAAGGTCTTAGCTCGATGTAGCAAATATACATCATATGGAGTGCACTACATGGTGGGAATAGGAAGAATCATAATTGACGTGTTTATTTGATCGAAAGGATCATAGTTGGTGGGCGACGGAGGTTCGAAAGACCATTGTCTTGCGATGGAGGTAAAAAAAATTGCAGTTGTCGGGAGACAACGGTATGAAGGAACTCCGATGGTAATCGAAGAAAGGGCAGAAGTCCGACGGTGGTTGACGAATAGGTGGAAGTCTGGCGGTTGTGTGCTAGAACTTCATACAAAACTATGACGTTAAACTATATATATTTTTCCACCGCCACGAATATTCCAAAACGTAACAATAATTAAGAGACAAATGAAAAAGAAATACCGGTAGAACTAGTGCTTGAATGTAATTTTGATAAGATTTTTTTTCTGAATCAAGCTCCTTGAGGTAACTCATTAAGAGTTAATTGTTGCGACTCATTGCTCACGAGTTTATATTTTTGATGATAACAAATATTATGACTTACATCTTTATGTTTCATAGTATTTTTCATTATATATTTGTTTTGTGTGTATACTAACATTTTAGGAAAATCATACTCCAATTTGTTGAAGACTTCAAATAAAAATAGATTAGGGTTCATTGTAAATGGAGTCTGTATTTTTTATTTTATTGAGTCTGAGAGAGTGTGATTGTAATTGAGTAACTGTACACACACACACACAAGAGGAGTGTTTAACATTTGCAGAATTTTTAAACTGATCGTACTGTACGAATTCATTTCGTACGGGATGATTTGTTCAGTTATAAACTCCTACGAGCAGTTGGATGAACGTCTCGGGTCTATTCTCGCACGAATTTTTTTTTCTAAGTATGGATCATACGGGACGATCCCAGTTTTGTACAAGGATGAACGTCTCAGGTCTGTTCTGGCACAAATTTTTTTTTCTAAGTATGGATCTCACGGGATGATCCTAGTTTTGTACAAGGACGAACGTCTCGGGTCTGTTCTTGCTCATTTCGTCCTAACATTTCATACAAATGAAATTTGAAAATTTTCATACTGTTCGTACAGGACGAACTTGGTTCGTAGGGACACTATGCATTCATACGAACGATTCATACGAGACACTACGTGTTCATACGGGGACACTATGCATTTGTATGGGAGATTCGTACGGGACATTGTGTGTTTGTATGGGGACACTATGCATTCGTACGGGCAATTCATACGGGACACTATTCATTCGCACGGGATGATATTCGATTGTACAGTACGATCGTAGGACAATTTTCTTGTAAATTTAAATTTTTGGACGATTTTTTTCATGTATTTTCTATATAAGAAATCCTAAAAACTGTTAGAAATCACCTTTATTGTGAATTTCTCTTGAGAGTGGTCATTGAGTGTGAGTCTTTGGGAGAGATTGTGAGATTGAAGTGTGAGAGATCAAGTGAGAGGGGTTGTGAGGGATTCACAATGTTGCCCAAAGCTAGAATCTCTTTGACTCCTTCAAGTTTCTGCCTATATCCTTTAGAAGCTCTTAAGTAAAGTTCTTCAATATCGATCATGAGTTTTCTGCCTTCATCAGGAGGGTGTGAAAGGATGTCAGTTCTCTACTGACACTTGGAGGGTGTAAAAAGACAATGGTTCTTTGCCGACACTTGGAGGGTGTGAAAGGACGACGGTTCTCTCCTGACACTTGAAGGGAGTGAAAGGATGACGATTCTCTGCTGCACCGGGGATTTGTGGAAGAGAGTTTTATAAAGGATTCTCCGTTTTGTTGTGGGGGCAAAAGGAGAGTCGCTTTGGTAATCGTGTAATACCTAAAGTGGGAGGCTTCATGGAGTGAATGTAGGTCGTGTTTGACCGAATCACTATAAAACTTGGTGTTCTTCTATTCTCTTTTATTTTCTACATTTTTATTTTATGCACTTTAATATTTTATGATTGAAAAATCTTTTGTGATAAAATTATAAATTGGTTTTCTAAAATTCACCAAGAATTTTTTAAATTACCAATTCACCCCCCCCCCCCCCCCCCCTTGGTTAGCCTTGGGACAATATCTTATGCTTAAGAACCTAATCAAGAGTCAACATTAATTAGTTCTTGAGTTGAACTAAGTTTGGTTGGTAATTTCGAACAAGATTTGATGACCCAACTCGACATGAATACATCACCCTCTTTTCTAGTGAACGAAGTAAACATGAAATACATATGCCAATGCCTCCACCACATGATTAGACTTTCAAGGGGCCACTTGACTAGTTAGTTCCTCCTGTGTAGTATAATGGTGAGCTTTGATAGAATTGGCATGCATTTTTTGTTCTACGTATCATTTCAAAAGATTCAAGCTTCATTAAGCCTCATTATATCTCCTACACTATTTGTTGAAGAGAATGAACCAACAAAAATTAAGGTTTCGTTTAAGATGAATTTTTTATTGCTTCTTAAAACAGCTTGTTAGTATATAAATTTTAATTTTTTACTAAAATGTTATTTTAAGAAATAGGAAGAAAGTTGTTTCAAGCGAAACATAAATTTGAGCTGCTTAAATGTCTAATTTTCAATCCAAATGCTTAAACCTTATGACTAGTCATTTGATATTTTAACACTCCCATTTTTTCACCTACTTAATATAGGGTTAAATTCAAAGCATCATATGCATTAATAGTTTTTGTATTATAGGAAATTCACTTAATACCGGCGGAACTTCCGACGGTCATTTGACCACCAGAAATATCGGCGGTCTGACTGCCGACTGCCAGTAATAAAGAGTAAACTGCTGGTTTCCATTTCCTGCACCGTTTATTCTGGCGGTTAAATGACGCCGCCAGAAAATTTTAAAACAACCAAAAAATTGAGTTGAACTGTCAAAAATTACTATCGGTAATTGAAGATTTTCCTGTAGTGTTGCCTATGACTATGAACCCTCTGAATCATGTGGTTCTGATAAAGACGAAACATGCTCTTATACCTTAATAAAACTTGATGAAATGTGGCTAATACTCATGTAAGCCATAAGCTATACGAATAACACTATCATAATCAAATCACTAGTTTTGATACTACTTATTAGAGAAACAAAATATTATGTGTACTCTTAATTCCATTATTTCATGAGGCATACCTCATTACCTCTTTAAACAACTCTTAGATGAGTTGATACATAATAAAATATTAAGACATTTTCTCTCATCTCTATCAATTCTAATTAAAAAGTGGTTGACTTTTTTGAAAACTATTATCATAAATTTGCATGTTGAATTAATATTATTTGACTTTTCAATGTTGAACATGGATGCCACTATGGTGATCTACAGTAACCATTTAAGCCAACAGTAGTTCTAATGAGTCAAGTGGTTCATCTTAGGGGCATTACCTCTTTCATAAAATTCAATATTCATAATAGGATGCAATCTACTTCATCCAATGAAGACATATATATATAATATTTTGTATGATATTTAAAACAATCCTTTATATATCTTCAATTAAGAATTTTTTTAGTTCATTTCTTTGTTTTTTTTTTCTATAATTAAGAAAACATAGAAAAAATCTTCCTCATATTTGATGATCGATGCTCAGTATATTCCCATTGACAACCATCTTACTTGCCATAACGATGTAAATGATTGCATCGTTTGTCTTGCTTCTTTGAAATGGACAATAATAAATGAAAATGTCCATGCCAATTATAACAACCATCCCAAGAAATGATATTCACTATGCTCCCATCCACAATATTCTCTCAAACTTTGAAAAAAAAAAAAAATTTGTGATAAAACTCACACACAGGCTTATGCGTTGATCTCCATATGTCGATTATCACTCGCTATTGAGCCATCCTTTATGATATGGTCGATGTACAACTCATCTCCCATCGAGCACGATCAAGAGTTATTTGGGCTGAACATTAACTGGTAACCAATCCGATATTACTCAATCAATGATTTTATTAGCATAAAAACACAAATTGTTCGAGTAGTGGTCAGTGCTTAGTAATGGGACGGTCTTTACTTTGTTACTATGTACTCAGTGGCAAGAGCCCACGCCGTTATAAATATGACTACATGCATTGACTTTATGTGAATTCCCTCGTCTACCTCGTGGACTGCTATGTTCATGAGTATATTTATTTTGGTTAAAACCCACCGACGGGCTTAAGCGTTGAAGTTTAAAAAATAGTACAAGATCTTTAAGGAGACATCTAGCTCTCTACTATTCAAATGAGCTACAAAATAATAAAAAAAGAAAGCCTATGAGCCGGAGTTCCCCACTAAGCACAAGTACATAATAATCTAGTAACATTTTAGGTCGACCAGTAGCCAACACCCAAAAAGAAATGAGAAAGATAATTCCATTCAGCTCAATATTCAAGCCAATAAAAATCTAATCCTGCAAAAGAAGGATAAACTCGAAACACTTGTTAATTAGAACTGCAAATAAATAGATATAATAAATTAATCATAGCGAGAACGCAATAGATATATAAATTAAAACATAAAAGACATAAGATACAACATTTCTCTGAAATGAAAGAACCATCACAACTAGATGAAGTTGTATTCCATAAATTCACAGAGAACTTAATTATATTAAACGAGATAAGCAGAGGGACTTGGAGCCAATGAAACAGACCAGCCCAATAAAAGTTCATATCATCATGTGAAGAATTCATCCTCAAACATGTTACACCTAGCATTATATAATGAGAGAAAGGATAACTTAAAGGCATTCCACATGTGATGTGATCATTCCCACACAAACTGGCCAAGCACATGAAAGACCACAATGACAAACTGAAAAAGACCCAATAAAGTAAATCCACATAATAATAACAAAATGTGATGATAAAGGCAAAGGAATTAAACTGGAGAATAACTGCAAGCAATCCAAATCGAGAAATCAAACTTCCCCCAAGATAGACAACTTTCCATAAACAAATGAAACCAAACAGGATAGAGACACACGGAAACACAAACATCCAATGATAATCAAACATAAGGCGTATCCTCGGCATCCATACTCACACTACCTTTAAGAAAGTTTAGGGTATTATCCAAATAAAAAAAATTAAGATTGAAATTTAGAGACCCATACTTAGCAAGCCAAATAGCATGCCCATACCTGTCTTGTTAATGGAATAAATTCTATAAACAAAATTTTAAAGCATGACTTCTATGTGATGAAATATATAAGTTGTTCAAATTGACTCTCTTGTTCATCTTAATAATATCAACCACACCATCTCATTATCAACTTCAATCCAAACACAATGATAGTTTAATGCATAACATTCCAATAGAACCCTATAAATGCCATAATAATTCGTAGCAGGCACATCAAGAGTAGGATATGTGCAACTGAAACATGCTATTAACCTGCCATCATTTTGAAAATAAATGATCTTAAAATTCTAATATCACACATCTTAGTGCCAACATGCTTGCTATTATTCCTCTCTTCTCATAACAGCCAGAAAATAAATAAGGGAATGACCAACATTCAATGGTCAAAGCTATTGATTTGAATCATGCATAACATTTAAAAAAGCAAAAACACTAGTAACATGTAATTCAATGTGAATGTTCAAACTATTCTGAATAGAGCTCTAAACCTTGACAGCTAGCGAACCATGAATGAAAATATAATTTGTAGTTTCTATAACAATATTGCCATTTGAAAGCTAAGTTAATACCTTTCTTTTGGAGCCTGGCATCAACTAGAATAAAACCCTTTAAAATTCTTCGAGCTAATAAAAAATACTTGAGAAGAACAGTGAACTTCTAGATTTTAGCAAAAGTAACAATGGGTTGATTTTTGTTCCTAATATAATGCCACACTTTATGGATACTATAATCACCATTATAAGACAGCTTAGGTAAAATTTGGTCTTTACTATCGGATTAATAGGAATTTCACAAATGATATTAACCAAACTTTAAGGGATAAGCTCAAGAAGATGCTCCATGGACCGCTTACCATTGTCAATAAAGTTTGAGACATTTAAATAAGAAATAAAAAAGGAGTTAAATTAAGAGTCAATACCACCCCACTGCTAACCATTCATCCTGCTAGAAGAATGAATTCATATTTTGAATTCCCCATTGAATAGTAGGTTCAGCCAACCATTTAATATTACAAAGACTTTTTCAACCCGGAGATTGATCTTGCTTAAAGAAACAAAGAGTAGGATACACATTCTTATAATATTTCTTATACATAACATTAGCCCATAGATAATCGTTCTTCCTAAAATTCCACCAAAGTTTAATATAAAAGCTTTTAATTAAATCATAAATCGATTTGCATCCCAAACCTCTTTGAAAGTAAGGACCCATACATGCATTCCAGTTGGTCCAATGGATCTTTTTTGAAGAATATTCAGTAGATCCCCAAAAAATTTTATTAAACTTTTTCTCCAATGTATCACAAATATTGTTAGTAGGATTGATGAATGTAATAAACAAACCAGCATGGAACACAAAACACTTTTAATAAGCAGTAACATGTCCCCCATAGAAAGTAACTTAAACTCCTAACCATAAATATTGGAAGCTATAGAGTTAAAGATCTTATCAAAAAAAAAAAAAAAAAAAGAATAGTTATGACCTTTAAAGGAGTGCCAAGATAACACAAAGCCAAAACATGACTAGAAAAACTAATAACAATAGTAATATTATTACTTTGCACATAAGAAAAATCCTTGTTGCCAATGAAAGTACATTTGATGTTATTAAAAGACATTCCACTTTATTTTTCAAAGTTAAAGAGAAGGCTTCTAATTATTTTTACACACTTAATAGAGCCATTATAAAAAATAATGATATGATCAGCAAAAAAAGGATGACTAATATTAATACCACCAAAATTTTTATAATAACATTTATTGTTGGTAGCAAAGAATTGATATAAACCTCTAGAAATTAGATAATCATACGGTATAATTTAAAGGGCAAGAGATAAAGGATCTTGTTGTTTGACACCTTGGGCACCTTTAATGAAATCATGAGAAGTGTCATTTATAATAATGGAAAACCAGCAATTCTCAATAATGCTTTTAAGGAGACGAACAACTTGAACATCAAAACAAAACAAAAAAAATTGAAGAATGTCAAATAAAAACTTCTAATAGCTCAAACTATCATAATTGTCAGAAATGTCAAGTTTTAAAATAAAGTTATGACCATAAACTTTAATATTGATATCATGGAGCAGTTCCTGAGCAAGAAGCATATTGCCATCAATATTTCTTCCTTTAACAAAACCAGTATGATTCGTAGAAATAATTTTAGGGAGAAGATTAATTAATAAGTTAGCCATAATTTTGGAATAGAGCTTGTTGAAAGTAGAGCACAAATTTATAGGTCTAAAATCACTCCAAACAGCAGAGTTGATTTTTTTTGGAATTAACACAATAGAGGTAGCAGTAAAGCATTTAGAAATGGCAAAGTCTTTGAAAAAAGCCCACGCAGCCTTACAAATATCCAACTTAATAATCCTAAAATATTCGAAGAAAATAATAGAAAAATCATTCGGACTAGGAACATAGTCTTTATTCATAGACATAACGACTTTATAAATCTCCTCCTCTTCTAAAATTTTAGATAAGGATTGATCGTTAACATTAGAGATTAAAGAAGGGATAATATTAGGATTAGCATTTTCCTTAATCTTTTTAAAAATACATAAGAAAATTTTAAAATAATTGATAGTTGAATAAATAATAGCATCATAATCTTCACACCAACACCAGAGTCTAGTTTGATTCTTTTAATGAAAGATTTGGATTTTTTAGAGTTAACTAAATTGTGAAATACTTAGTATTCTCATCACCTTCAGCAATGTACTTAGAGGTGGCTTTTACTGTCTAGTACTCCTCCTTGAATTGGAGACGCATAAGAATAGCCTTAGCCATCTTAATTTACTCCCAATCAGAAGCATCAGAAAAATAGCAAGTTGACTTTCATAGTCAGTCATCATATTTTCAATTTTAATAATATTTTCAAAGAGATTGCCAAATTTGTTATTGTTCCACCACCTTAAGTATTGCTTAAGACTTTTAAATTTAAGAGTGAGAAGAATCGTATCATTATCCTCTTGAAAATAGTGGACAAGTGCTTCCCAATTATCCTTCAAAATATTAAAAAATTTAGTATCCTTAAGCCACATGTTTTGAAAATAGAAAGGCTAAACACCTAATTAAATGTTAGTTTGAGAAATCTTAATTGATTTCCCCTTCCTCCCTTTGATCAACAGATTTATTTGTAGAGCACACACTTTCAGAGTTAGCATTAGAATGATGTCCCATCCTACACGGGTCATCAACATCCCTAGCACCATAAGCCATTAAGTCCTTATTAGAATCAGATGAAATAGGTAAAATCACATCAGAAATCATGTTAGAGAAATTCAAGGATAGAGAAGTATCTTTAGAATAGTTATTAAATCCAACTATAGTGTTTTCCCCAATCTCATTACACAAAAGAGTAGTGTTCGGTTCAATAGAAGTAGCAACAATCACAATATTCTCAAGAGTGTTAACTCCATTAACAATGTTACCACCATTTTCAATACCCGTAGGGAAGTTTAAAGAAGTAGAAAAATTGGAAAGGCGAGGAATGTCATTAACATGGGTGTTGGGAGAAGCTCGAGTGATGTCCAAATTATGAATGTTATCAACTTCATTTGGTTCAACCACCACATGAGCCTTAACTTTGACCTTAACATTTTGCGATTTCTTAAGACTAGGAATGATCTGATTGCATTCCAATTTACCATTACCTAACATTTTACAATGATCACAAAAATCAGGAAAGTCATTCATAACCATCTTCTTGACATAGCCGTATTTTTCGGTCCTAACCAAATAGAGGTTGGGTATTGCTTGGTAGCATCCAACTTAACCAAAACTCTAGCAATCGAAGGTCAATAACCCATAGCCATAGCTAGCATTATTAATGTGGAAAGGTATACCAAATAGGCTTCTTAGGCCATGAAAAATTTTGGGAGAGAAGAAATGCGGACGTAGCTTAGGGAATGAAATCTATATGGGAACAAAAGGGGATTCAGCTGAAATATCAAAGAAAAGAGACCATTTAATAATCTTCATGTAACAATTGAAAGTATAATACGATCTATGCTTAAGAATGTGACTATAATCCAAATCATTTTTCAATTTTATCAAGACATGTCTCAGATTAAACAAAGTAATAGAGAAACCAGTAGTAAGTTTGAGATTGAAAAAAAAAACTGGTGAATCAAATCAATTTTAGGTATGTGAGTCAAAAACTTCCCTAGGAGATCAAATTGAGAAGGAGATGCTAAGCAAGCACTTCCACTTTCGAGATCCACAATGAGGTCATACCACAATGAGTAGTTAATTTGAGATCTGGAAAAGATGAAGCGGGGGATGAAGCATAAATCACATCCTTGAATTAAGGATCAAGTTTTGTTAACATCATATAAAAAGTTAGGATCAACGAGATTCACACAATTAGTCACCACACTACCCATGGAGAGAGCCCTTGATAGTGGCGTGTAACCATCAGAAAAGGGAGAAAGCGAAACCTAAAGGTAGAAAAAACACATAAAGGTGTAGAGGAGAACTCTCCTGACGAACACAGAAGTCTAATCATCTAAAAATGCAAAACGAAATCACGAAGAAATGATCTTAGAAATAATGCTTTATATAATATCATGTTTATTAAAAGAAGTTAACAGTTTAAGCATTGAATTGGTGATCTTTCTTAAATAAAATTTCATTGTATTTTTAGTATCAAATATGTATTATAGATTGATATTTTCCATCTCATGTAAGAATAAATTTTGATCCACGAATATATTAGTATACATTTTGAAATATCTTTTTCTTACATAATTTTACTGAAAAAAAAAATCACATCTTTTTATAATTCTTAGGTAATCAATTTTGAATTGTGCTAGTGGCTATGTTCGGTGGCCCTCTATGATTCTTAGAATGTTGTTATTTTGGTTTAGCTTTCTCTTTTGCAGGATGATTATATCACATCGTGCATGGTGGCTCTTAAACATGGGTGGATTTAAGGGGGGCTAGTGGGGCAAGTGCCCCCTCCAAAAACAAAAAAACAAGCTCTCACCCTCTCTTTCCATCACCTTCTCTCTATCTTCTCTCTACTCTCTCTCTCTCTCTCTCTCTCTCTCTCTCTTCTCCAATTGTTTGTCATTTTATTTTAATAGCTGGTAACCTCCTCCAATAGCCTCTCTCTCTCTCTCTCTCTCTCTCTCTCTCTCTCTCTCTCTCTCTCTCCATGAGGGGTAAGACTACTTTTTTTCCTCCATCTTCACATTACTAGTTTTTTTTATTGAAAATAAAAAAAAATTATTATTATTATTTTAATTATTTTAAAAACTCCAAATTCTAGTTTATAGGAGATTTATGTAAATAAAGCCAACAAATTACATTAGAGGTGAATTATAATACTTAAATTTAAATTAAGTAGCTTAAAATATACTTATTATAAATTTTATATATTTTTAGTATACTTTTTTAATAATAAGATGCATTTTTATATATATATTTATTGCTCATTGTAAAATATTTTTTAGTTATATTTATATTTAAATTAGATATGAAAATATATGATAGAGGAGTAGTTGAAATAGATTAATATGATAATATATAGTTTAAATAAATTTGTGTTGAAATTAATTTAGATAAGCATGATAATATATATTTTTATTATCATAAATTTTATCTTCTTATAATTAAAAATAATAATAATAAAAGTTAAAACCAAAATGTAAATTTCAAGCTAAAATGAAAAAGCTTGAGGGCATTTTAAAGATATAATTTTGTGACCCCGCGGATAAAAATTTATGGCTCTGCCACTGCTCTTAAATTGGATTCATTCTCTAGTATTAGCTTGTTCCCTCTTGAATTTTTAGGCTTTGGCTTATTGCCCACCATTTTATTTTCGGCATTAATTTTGTAACTTAGATAGGAATCATGTGTTTTATAGGTTTTTTTTTCTTTTTTGGATGTAGCTCTTTCAACTTTTAGTAATTTTTAAGGACTTTATAATAATTTATTTTGATGATATAAAATTACCCTTAAAAAAATGCAAATGTTCATTAAAACAAAAAAAGTCGCAAAATCGATGGTTTTGACTTTTGAGGCCCAAAGTTTATAATTTGTTCATGGAACTCCCTCTCATCCACTAATTTTCGTAAATGGACCATTAACAAATGTACGAGAGAATTAAAGCTATTATTTATTTAATAGATATGATATAAGTTCTTCACTGTCTTGCAACTGTAATCGCCAAACTCTCAATCAGATTCAGACAAACACATCTCATCAAAAGAAAATTAAAAAAAAAAAAAGAAAAATTCAACCTATTTGCTTAGTCAAGTTCTAATAAACTCATAATTAGTACTAAGAAGTTTTACATATTATATAGAAATAGAAGCTAGCTTGAAAATTAACAGCTCATATGAACAAGTCCAGGTTTGGTAAGTAAAACATTTTGTCAAATCATTTTGTATCTATTTTCTTGTAGAACTCTTTCGAATTAATGCCATCATATTCAATTATTATCACTTCCATAATCTGTATTAGCCATTAACGGTTTCGAGTAAGAACACGAAGCTGGTTCACTTAACTGTGAAGCAAGCAAATTATCCAAGACCTTCCAGTCAATCAATTGTTCTCCATTTTCAGCCCTTCCACAATTCTTTTCTTCATCATAGCCAATGATACTAGTTTCAAAAGAATCCTTAGTGACCAATCCTGATGATGACAAGCCAGCGGGACTCTCAAGCTTTGGGATCTCAAAGACCTTTTGGTTCTCCTTGTAAGTTTCATGGCTTCCAATTTCATGATTGTGTAACGATTGATCATAGTTATAGTTGTTTACTCCTGTATCTGTTATTTCCATTTGATTTATTTGATAATAGTCATGACTTTCTCTGAGGTAGTAGGTAGTATTGTAAGTGCTGAAACATGGCCTCTGACTTGGACTTGGCTTTTTGAATGCCCGGCATACTACCCATCCTTCCTCCTGCAATTCATAGCAAATTCATCGCATCATAAAAGTAATATAAAACTCCATAAATAGATTTGAACTCCTCATAATTATATAAAACTGATGAGGACAGTGAAAACTAATATTTCAACGCACTACAGGAAATTCGCTGTATATTGGCGGTCATTTGACCGCCGGAAACTCTATCTAAACCGTTGGAAATTACTGTCGGAAAGGGCATCTCCAACCGAAAATCTCATTTTTCACTCCAAAATGTCGTGAAACTAAAAAAATGTCATGATTCATCTCCAAACGAACTCCACTTTGCCCTCTTTTGCGAAGGTAATGATGGTTCTCTTCTTTCGCGTGTTTCTTCGGCAAGTTCGGTAGAGACATAAAAATGACGGAGATGAACAGTGCAACGCCAATATTGGCGTTCTACTGTTCACCCACAACCAAATAGCGGAAGTTCTACTGTTTGGCTGGAGCTCGCGAGTGATGCCATTCAAGCCTTTGGAATTCCGTTGGAGATGCCCTAATGGGTGATTTTCCTGTTGAAAATTAAGAAAAAATAATTGAGATTAATGGAGTTGATTAACTTGCCTGTGGAGGGCCTTGTTCAATCGAGTGGAGTCGGTACTCATGCATGATCCAATCGGTCTTCCTTCCATTTGGTGCTCGACCTTCATAAAACACAAGAGTCTTCCTCATCCCAATAACTTTAGACTTTGAAACCACAGCCTTATCTCTACCCGTTGCTTTCCAGAAGCCAGCATTTGTAGCTCTATTAGTGCGACTTCCACTGGGATACTTCCTGTCTTTATGACTAAAGAAGTACCATCCATCTTGTTCCTCACATCCAATCTTGCATATATCTATTTCAACAAAATAAACTAAGGAGTTCTTATCACTTGTTTAGGGTTTTGATAATCTACATGCATAAAAGAATAAGGTTTCGTTTGAACGACTTTCTTACTGCTTCTTAAAGCAAAATTTAAGTAAAAAAAATAAATATTATAAGTAAAAAACTGCTTTAAGAAGTAGTAAATAAGCCGTCTCAAACGAAGCCTAAGTTTGAATTAATGTCTTGATCCTTTTTTAGATAGTGAAATAAAGAAAAAAAAGTTGTGCAAGAACATTATTCTGACTTTAAATGAATCAAAATGGACATGAATGCCTTTGGACTTGTGTTAGGATTAGTGCTTATATATATGATATCATGAACTGCACTTCTCTTAACATAAAATTTAATTACAATTTCAAAAATAGTGTGAAAATTATCTTAAAAACTATTTGCAAAACTCATGCATGAAAAGAAAAATAATGAATTAAAAATTAAATACCTTGGAGCTCCCAGGGCTCAATTTTATACAAATCTATGTCTGTGATAACCTCTACATCAATTTTCTGAGAAGCAATTTTTCTTGTTAAATAGTAGCCCACAAGTTCTTCTTCAGTGGGGTGGAATCTAAACCCTGGTGGAACCCAAGACTCCACTTCCATTTGCTGGTTTCACCTATAAATAAATTGCCAATACAGCACCAGCAAAGTTAAATAGCTGTAGCTGTCCAAAGTGGGACCTTTAGAAGACTTCCAAGCACAACAATAGATCTTTGGAGATCTTAGAAATAATTCATTAGCTCATATAAATCACTGATCAAAATTTTAACCTAATTAGATTTTAAGATTATAATATTATAGTAATGAAAGTTTTAATCATTTATTTATTGCACTAATTATATAATAAATTTGATAGTTTTAAGAATCATTATGAATTTAATGATGAATATCATGATCAAAATTTTTTCATATAAATTGACAACATTTCTTAAATAAAAAATTAAAACACTAATTACTTTCTAAAAAGGTGGTAATAATATTCCTTTTTCATGTTTTTCAACCCATGTATTCATATGCATGAGACATCCCTTAGCAAACTATGACTTTATTTGGGATGACTTTCTTACTTCTTCTTCAAGCAGCTTTTTAGTATAAAAATTAAAATTTTTGTACAAAAAAACTGTTTTAAGAAGCAATAATAAAGCCGTCCCAACCAAGCCTATATTAGATATTTCATAAAAATCAGCAGAAATTTTTGACTTTGGTGGTGCAAGCATGCCCATGTAATCATGTTCCTTGGACTGCACAGCATGATCGAGTTGGAATAAATAAATTAGATGAATAAGAAAGAGCCTTTGTGTGTGTTAAATTCAGTGTACAACTCCTTTTTCTTTTGCAGATATTTCATTTGTGCAATCTTATATCCCTTTTTTTCCATATATAAGAATATATCTACAAGCGTGTTTTCATGATTCAAACGTTCTGTAATTATTAGAACTTAAGCTTTTAACATGTAGAGAGATGAAGAATTAATGAAAAAAAAAAACAAATTTTTAGATGAAATGTGCAAGAAAAAAACTAGCTGAGGATCTGTTTCATGCATTGAAATTCAGAATCTTTGCAGTTTCTGTTTGATGAACATGAAAGAACGTGAACAACAACTTATAACTCTCCCTATATATCATGCTTCTAATTCAAAAACAAATAACCAAAGCTTCTGCCACATGCATGAACTCACCGAATTTCCGATTCTTTATGTTCTTCAAACAAGGCGCGCGCGCACAGAGAGAGAGAGAGAGAGAGAGAGAGAGAGAGAGAGAGAGAGAGAGAGAGAGAGAGAGAGAGAGAGTTCTCTATAGATTCAATACTCTTCGAGGGACAACATTGTCAGGAATGTCCAATATATATATGGTGTAGGGATGTCGGATAAGCCATATATATATGAGATACTAAAGCAATATTGGATCAGCAAGGCTTATAGATGTTGGAGTTGATTTAGAGCCATATAAAGGGACAAATATAAATAGGAAGCACCGCCCTTAGAAATGTAATTAAGAAAAGGTTGGGGTGGTAGTAAAGCCATGATTGCGCGTGGGTTGAGAGTGGCAAGAAGAATAAAACAGAAGCTGAGAGGTAGAGAGAGTTGGACGGCGGGACAGCAGAATATTCTCACGCCACCGCCTCTCTCTCTCTCTCTCTCTCTCTCTCTCTCTCTCTCTCTCTCTCTCTCTCTTCTATCCTTTTCGCATCAACACATTCTCCTGCAACATTTTCTTTTACCAATATCATCATTTACGGTACACTCTAATGAAGACTTACTAGTGATTAATATCAATATGTAATGGTAATTTAATATCTAGTAAATTATTGGGGCGGCGAATATATATAAAAAAAAAATTTAATATTGGAAGTGCACCGTCTAGGATTATGCTGGTATTAGTAGGAGTAAGCAAAAATTCTTGATCCCCATCACTACCACCGCCATCCATTCAAACCTCGTGAAGAGTATGTAAAAATTCTGGCCATTTGTGTTTGTTGAAGGTGTCATCATGGTCCATTGTCATTGATGCTTAGGGCCCCAACATAGAAGGTGCGTGCAGTGTGCTGTGCGGAGTCTGGACGGGAAGAACCGTCTGACATGTGAGTGTATATATTATTTGTACACAGTGTGTACACTCATAGTCCGCACGTATGATTCTTCCCGGACTTTGCACAGAATAATTTCTCCCAATATGGACAGAGGTCATTGAGCGAGTGTTGTGCTTTGACACTCAATTGTTGACGATGACTAATTTTACAATTATATTAATGTTTCTTCCTTACCTTCTTTTCTTTGCATTTTTTTTTAATCAAGTGAACACTTTTTTTCTCTCTAGTTGCATGTTTACAGATGAATTCTGTGGCGAAAATTGAGGTAGATTTTTCTAAGAAAAATTTCAACTTGCAAGGCACATTGTGGTTTTTTTTTTTTTTTAGTTAAAACACACGAAGGGGCCTACGCGTTGATTTCAAAAATGAGGTTACAATGTCCTTAAAAGGATCCACTAGCTCACTAATGCTCGAACGAGCTACAATCAAAAAGAAAAAGAAACCTATGAGCCTGTGGTTCCTATTACTAAAGTTACAAAATAAGCAAAAATTAAACCTAGGGCTAGAAATAAGCAGCACCCAAAAAAGGAAACTCAGAAGATAGACGTTCAGCTCGGAGTTCCTGCAAAAAATAGGATACGAGAAAGGAAAAAAGGAGAACAGCAAAAAATAAGCTAGAAAAAAATACCAAATCCCAGTCGCTTTAAAACCTGCATTACTAACACCCAACATATTAATTAAAAGATCAGTGGTATAAGGAAAACCATAATTCATCACTTCACACAAAACCAATGACAGGAAAATACTGAATTTGCAGTTAGAAATTAGCAGAGGAAAGTAATAGGTGCGGGAGAAATGTCATTTCTGCAACTCGGCAACCAAACCGCAAAAATTCTGGGACTATAATGGCAAGAACAAGACCACATAACAAATAATATAACATTACTATCAACGCCAGAAAAAGCCCAGGTAAGAGACTGACAGTTCACACACCCCTGAAGTAACATCATGAAAAAATATAATAACGAGGAGGAAGTACCAGTCAATAAAAAGGATACCATGACAATAAATTTAAAATCCATCTTCTGCCACTCAAAAAGCATGTTATAAGATCTCATAATATCAAACTTTAGATCAACCTGGATGGGTAGCCTCTGAAAAACCCGCAGATTGTATGATCTAACTAGTAAAACAGGAAAGCCATAAGAAAGAAAGACAGCATCCGAAATCCACAAAGGGCATAAAATGAACACACAATAAGAAAAAGAAAGAAATGACAAATAAACAAAGCACAGATTAATCATATCTAATGTAAGGTAATCCAGTTTTATCCATCATTATCATACTTTGTAAAATAGGATGTAAATCACCAGGATCTAACTCTTCATAAAGTGATATGTTGCAACCTCTTTTAGCTAACCAATCTGCGCACGTATTAGCTTCCCGAAATATATGAGAGATAGAGTAAATAACATTAGAGAGAAGCATTTTAATCTTTCTAATAAGATAAAAGATTTGAGGATTGCCATGCACAGTGTTCTTAATGATCTGGATTAAAAGCATTGCATCAACCTCAATCCAAATACAGTTAAAGCCTTTGTTAGCACAGATTTTCAAACCTAAGTTTAGAGCATGAAGCTCAGCAGTGATAACAGAAGTACAACAAATAGGAGTAGAAAAGGCTGCAATCACATCACCATAAACATCTCTAATAATACCACCAGCCCCAACACCATTCGGACCAATAGAACCATCAGAATTGAGTTTAATGTAAGGACGTTTGGGTTTAATCCAAGTGACCAACAAATCAGCAGAATTGACATGAATATCACTAAAATTAATCCCCAAATTCAAAGCCAATTGATAACAGCCTCTGAAATTCTTTTTAGAAATCATTTTGTGAGAATGCAATTGAGAAATCTTGTGTTTAACATTAGAAATAATGATCATGGCATCCATCTTGATACCATTATGCTTGGCATCATTACGCGCTCTCCAAATAAACCACACAATAAGAATAGGAATGAGATTGCAGATATGACCTTTAGAAATATGTAACCAATTTTTAATAACAGAAATAAAATCATCCTGCATATTCCACACCGACTTGGACGCAATATTATTAAAGAAATTCCAAACTTGTTGAGCAATGATACCAGAAATGAACAAATGGTTAATATCCTCAATATCCGAACACACATGCATTTGGAAGCCATATTAAAACCTTTCATCTGAAGTCTAGAATCCACGGGGATATAACCTTTGATACACAACCAAAGTAAAATAGAATAAGAAAGAGGAAAGTTGATATGCCAGATAGCCGAGTATAATAAAGAAGTATCTTTCTTAACTCTCAAAGCATTCCAACAATCTTTTAAACAAAAATTACCAGAGGATGACAGAGAAAATAAAATCACATCTTTAACTTGCGTTTGAAGAGGAATATCTAAAATTTTTTGGACAATAAATGACGGCACCATCTCCTCTAATTTGTTAATATCCCAAGTGCCATTATTAAAAAAATGGGAGACCTTAATATCACTAATAGACCTAGTATTAAGTAAAGCTTCAATGGTAGAATCACCAAGCCAATTATCCTGCTAGAAATTAATATCACCTTTACCAATCCCCCATTGAATCGACTGCTCAGCTTCCCATTTGATAATACACAGTCTCTTCCAAACGAAAGAATCAGTGTTTCTATGAAAGTATAAGGTAGGATGGCTGTTGGGGCAATACTTAGTATTCATGAACCAAGCCCAAAGACTAGAATTGGATCTAAAAGAGAGCCATAATTTAAAAGAGAAGGCTTTAGCAGAATCAGCTAAAGTTTTACAGCCAAAACCACCTTCAGAAAGAGCACCACAGTTTTTCTCCCAAGTGGACCAATGAATACCCTTATTGTTATAAGTAGAACTCCAGAAAAATTTGTTGAAAATTTTATCTAATTTGAAGCAAATAGACTTGGAAGGCAGTAAAGTATGAAAAAGATAAATAGGCATAGAGTTTAAAACAGATTTTATCAGAATAAGTCTGCCGCCATAAGACAGAAAATTAGAAGACCAATTATTAAGCTTTTTTTCAATCTTAGAAAAAATGCTATCAAAGAGAAAATTTCTTTTTTTACCTTTATAAATAGGAGTCCCAAGATAAGTAATAGGCAGTGCTCTGGATTGAAAATCACAAATTCTTTGAATAGCTTGCATTCTATTATGGTTAACAGAATTGCTGACAATAAAAGTGCTCTTGTCTTTTTTAATAGCCAAACCACTTTGATTATAGAAATTCGTAAGGAAATTAATCAATAAGGACACATTGTTAATAGAACCATTAGTAAACAGAATGAAATCATCAGCAAAGTTAAGATGAGAGACAGGAAAACCTTTAATAGTACGGAAATTTAAAATAGGATGTCTTAAGTATAAATCATTAAGTAGACCTGTCAATATTGGACCCGACCCGAAAACCCGATCCAAACCCGACCCGGAATTTTCGGGTTTGGGTTGACCCGAACCTGAAGCGGGTCGGGTTTGGGTCCGGAAAATCGACCCGTTTGCAAAAACGGGTCGGGTTCGGGTTGACCCGACGGGTTGCCGGGTCAACCCGAAAACCCGTTTATTTTAAAAAAAAAATCAAATTCTCTCTCCCGCCAGTTCGCTGTCCCGGCGCTGCCCGATTCCCCCTGCCTGCCAGCCCGCCAGCCCCACGCTGCCCGTCTCGCTGCCCCTGCGCTGCCCGCTAGCTCCGCTGCCCAATTCCAAACAACGCGTTCCGTCCGCGCAGCCGCGCAGACGGCGACGCCGGCGGTGATCCGCGTGCAGTGTCCCGAGGCGGCTACGCGACGCGTTGTTTGGAATCGGCGACGCGTGAAAAGTCCCGAGGCGGCTACGCGTGCAGTGTCCCGCACAGACGGCGACGCCGGCGGCCAGCTATTACGCTTTTCATCCCGAGGCGGCAAGGCCGAGGCGGCGAGGCCAGGCCAGTTCGCGTTCCATCCCGAGGCGGCTACGCGGGTCGGGTCGGGTTGACCCGAACCCGAAGTGGGTCGGGTTCGGGTCCAGAAAATTGACCCGTTTACAAAACCGGGCCGGGTCAACCCGAACCCGAATAATACCGGGTCAGTTTCGGGTTCGGGTCAACCCGACCCGTAACCCGAAATTGACAGGTCTATCATTAAGACTTCTAGAGAGATATTCCATAGCAATAATAAAAAGCACAGGAGACATAGTATCACCTTGTCTTAAACCTTTAGAAGACTTGAAAAAGCCATTATGCTTTCCGTTAATAATCACTGAAAAAAAGCAGTTCTGATCAATACTATTTTTGATAAGAGAGATAAAGCAGTTGTTAAAACCAAAAAGAGAGAGAACTTTGTAGAGAAAATTCCAATTTAGATTATCATAGGCTTTAGAAATATCCAGTTTAAAAATCACATTACCACCTTTTACTTTAACATTGATGTCATGAGTAATTTCTTGAGCTAAAAGAACATTGTCAAAGATACTTCTACCTTTAACAAAACCAGTTTGATTTAAAGAAATGATGTTGGGCAAAATGTTAATAAGTCTATTGGCAATGATCTTAGAGTTCAATTTATTAAGGAAAGTACACAAACTAATCGGTCTAAAATCGTGCCAATGAGTCGGACCATCTTTTTTAGGAATAAGAATAATATAAGTAGAAGAAAAAAATTTGGGATAAGTGTTACCCGAAAAGAAATCCTTCATTGCATTAATAACATTTTCTTTAATGATAGCCCAGTTATTTTGAAAGAATTTGGTGGTGAAACCATCCGGGCCAGAAACAGCATTGCTATTGAGATCATTTATAACCTTAAAGATCTCCTCTTCAGAAGGTATTTGAGACAATAACAGGTTATCATCATCACTAATAAGTTTAGGAATAACATGCGGATTAGTAATAGGCAAACAATTAGAAGAACTATTAAAAATGTTTTTAAAGTAATTGACACCAGAATCACAAATAGCTTCATCAGTAGAGACAGCAACACCATTAGCATTGAAAATTTTGTGAATGTGGCTTATAGTTTTCTTTTTGTTGGCTAAAGCATGAAAAAACTTAGTGTTTCTATCACCTTCCACAATAAATTTAGCATTAGACTTTTGGTTCCAAAAACATTCCTCTTGACACTGAAGAAGAAGAAGAGAATTAATCCTTAGCTTGATTAAGAGAGGAAAGATTATGAGCATTAGAATTCTGCTGGTAAACCATCTCCAAGTTAGAAACATTGGATTCAGCCTCTTTAATGTTAGAAAATAAAATTTTGAAAATGCATTTATTCCACCATTTTAAACACTATTTGAATCTAGAAAGTTTAGACCATAATCTTAACATACCAGCAATATTATTATCAGGATAAACAAGAGCATTCCAATTAGCAGAAAGTAGATTGGAAAAATCAGCATGTAACATCCACATATTTTGAAATCTAAAAGAGAAAGCAAAATGGCTAGAAATCCTGTTAATATTAAGAAGAAGAGGAGAGTGATCAGAACACTACAGGAAAACCTGTTATTACCGGCGGACGTAATCCGCCGGAAACAATGCACAATCCGACGGAACCGTTAGTTTCCGGCGCATGTTCCGGCGCAAATATCTCCGCCGGTTTAGGGTGCGTCGATAATTTGTTTCCGACGTATAAGTTGCGCCGGAAACATTTCCGGCGCCGTTTCCGACGCATTACCGGCGCATTACCCGGTCTGTTTGCCGACGCGAAGAATATGAGAATTCCGGCGCCTAATGCGCCGGTATTTACCGTCGTATAATGCGACGGTAATTACCGGCGGATTATCCGCCGGACTTTCGACGGTAGTGGCCGATGGATCATATTCGCCGGTACGTACGATACACTTCGTTGTATCGTCGTTTCCGACGGATTACCGGCGCATAATCCGCCGGAAACCTGTAGCATTGACAAAAAAAAAATTGCCTTCCCAGCCAACAATCCCATTTCCACACCTGCAAACCTATCAATTCTAACACATACAAGTTCCACAACAGGTTCACAACAGTTCCATAACAGTATTAATATTAAAAATCAACTGATAACATCATATTAAAAGTAATTGTCCAATAACATAAGTTCACATAAAAATATAAGTTCATTTCAACTAAATTACACTACTCTGACTCCGTCGACTCCTCCTCAGGTGGAGCTACGTCTTTTCCACTCAGTTTCTCCCTCATCTTGCGCATTTCATCCAGCAACTGATTGTGTTGCTCCGTACTTGTTTGCACCTGTGCTTGCAGCTGAGCTTGAATCTGTGCTTGCAGCTGAGCTTGCCAATCAACTTGTGATTTCCTTACTTGTTCTAGCTCAGCTTGAAGGGCAATTATTTGTTGAGCTTGTAAGGACTCATGCGAACTGGATGCGAAGCTGGATGCAGTAGAGGAGGTCATCCCCCCTCGTATGCCTGAGCTTGCGCACCTAAGCCATATACTCTACCATGCTGCATTCCTCCGACGGCCTGCGACCACATGCGATACTCAGAATACTCCACAGAGCCGCCAGAAGAGCCCTTACCTGATGCGGCATGAGTCTCTCGAATCCGTGTATATTCCTCCTGTGAAAGTATAATATAAATATATATAGTTAAACTAAAACTTAGAAAATATTAAATATATATAAAAATATACTTACATAGGCTTTTTTTGATCTCTCATCAATCCACCGTTGATCCTCCTGTCGCTTATGAGTGCGACTATGCAATTTCAACAGGAGTTGGTTCTCTACCAAGCATCACTTTCTGTTTGAATTAAGAGAATTTTATTAATATAGATTAAAGAACAATTTTAAAAAATAATTAAAATTCATTACCAAACGACGCCTGTGCTCAGTATGTGGAACGGAGCCTCCTGTATGAAGTGCACTACCTAAGCCCCCAACATCAGAAGCTCTGTTCTGTCGATTTTGATCCCTCCTCCTAGTGTACTCTTCGCTGCCCCAAGCTGCATTCAACTCAGCCCATATCTCCTCTCCAATCCACAATGGTCGCTTCCCAACCTTTCTAACATCTGTGAACATGTCGCGCATCCGAGTAGAGCCACGCTTCTCAAAATTCTTTCTAATCTTGTCATTGTGTTGGGGCAGCCAACAAAACTCTTTCTGCAATAAAAAAACAATCATTTTACCTTAAGTAAGAAAGAATAAATCATTTAACATAAAAACAAAAACACAGAAATACCTCAAACTCTCTAAACCACATCTCCCGGACTTCTTTTGGGACTTTCTTCCAAGAAACATAAGGAGCGTCAAACCTGCTCCGTATGATGTCCCGTATTTTATGTGTTGGTTGTTTTGATGGATAGAACCTACAAAAATAAAGTTATGTAAAACAAATATAAAATATAAAATAAAACAATTAGTTAGTTTAAAAAAAAGTTACTATACGTACGTGTCACCCTCAGGTGCTATCAACATTCTACCATCTGTCTGTTGCTCTGCTGCAGCTGCTGTCGAAGGTCCAGCTGCTGTCGAAGGTCCAGTTGTAGCAGGCTGATGGGGTGGTGGGGGATAGTATGGTGGAGCATATGGTGGAAATGGATAAGTAGGAGGGGCACCAGCATAAGGTGGGGGTGTGAAGTATGGGTAGAAAGGAGTAGCCTGCCCGAGATCTGGTGAAGGAAATCGAAGGTCCGGTGAGTAGAACTGCGGCTACTGGCTCCAAGAGTGGGTAAAGGCTGTGTAGCAGGCTGAGGCTGTGTAGCAGGCTGAGGCTGTGTAGCAGGCTGAGGCTGTGTAGCAGGCTGAGGCTGTGTAGCAGGCTGAGGCTGTGTAGCAGGCTGAGACTGTGTAGCAGGCTGAGCCGAGGTGGTCTCCTCAGTACGTAGTGACCTATGTGGTCCAGTTGTAGTCTTCTTAGTGCGTCTGTTAAAAATATTTTTTATCAACCCTCTATTAGGCTGCTCCTCACCTGAAGCCATATGCACATAAATAAAAAAGAAATATTAGAAATATGAGTTATAACAGAAATGGAAATTAACGCAGTGCAGTAGCTAAAAAAAATGGAGTGAAGTAAAATACAGGTAAGTAAAAAAAACGGAGTGCAGTAGTTATAAAAAACAGTGAAGTAAAATACAGGGAAGTAAAATAATTTACCTTATGTTGTTAACTCATCATTTGTTGATTCACTTTCATCAGATGATACACTCCTAGCACAATCAGATTCATCATCACTTTCCTCTATGTTTAGATCTACCTCCTCTAACTGCAACTCGCTCTCATTAAATCTGATTTGGTCATCTACATTGATTGGGAGATCTTTTAAATTAGACATAAACTCTCTTTGGTGTGCTGTTGGTATCGTACTGGTTTTTCTCAATTACTCCCCTTGGTTTAGTCTTCATAACTACCAGCCAATCCTGTTTGCCTCGTATTCCGCTTGGATAGTTAGCATAATAGACTTGAGTTGCTTGACTAGCAATGATGAAATGATCAAACTTTGCATATCTCCTAACCCGCTTTACTTCTGTTATACCGTAAATTGGATGAACTTTCGTGCCTCTATTTGGTACTGGATCAAACCATTCACAATTGAAGAGATACACAATATTCCTCATACCGGGATATTCAACCTCTAATATTTCTTGTAATACCCCGTAGTATTCAGAATCATCGCCTGTATGGGTGTTCCCTCTTACACATACGCCTGAATTTTCTGTCTTCCTACCTTCACACAAATTTTTTGTTTGAAATTTATAACCATTTACCTCAAATATTTGATAGCATTTTACTAATCTATTTGGTCCCCAAGCTAACTCAAATAACCTTGAAAACTGGGAACTGTCTTCAGCGTGTACCTTAAAATGTGTGACCTTGTGTCATTGTTACTAATATTAATTGCAGAAATAATTAACTCATTAAGTAAGAATAATTATTCAAAATATACCGTATTTTTGAACCAAGCAGTGAATTCTTTTTCCACTATCTTCTGGACTTCTCCTTCTTCTGATATACTAAGACCATCAATGAACCTCCTACAAATTCATATCTTGAGTTTAGAAGAAAGTATAAAAGAGAACTAAAAATATTACAAAATGAAATCATACTTACTCGAGATACGGCTCAACTTCATCACAATTAAGCAAGATGTACAATGTGATAACTGTCATCTCTTTATCAGTCAAATAACGCACGGTGCTAGCGCCTAAAGGATCCCCAATTCCACTAAATACAGATATATTAGAGGATTTACCAACATTCTGAGAAGTTGAACTTTCACCTGGTTGAGATATTGTTTCAAAATAATACGAGCAAAACTGAGTAGTCTCGTATGTTAAATATGCTTCACAGATAGAGCCTTCGGGTCGTGCTTTGTTCTTAGCGGTCTTCTTAAGTTTATTTAAATATCTCTCAAAAGGATACATCCACCTATATTGAACAGGTCCACCAACAATAGCCTCATATGGTAAATGAATAGGTAGATGCTCCATAGAGTCAAAAAAGCCAGGAGGAAATATTTTCTCAAGTTGACACAAAATGAATGGAATTTGCTGCTCCATATGAATCAAATTCTCCACATTTAATTTAGAAGAGCATAAATCTTTGAAAAAAGACACTTAACTCGACCAAGGGCTTCAAAATCTGATCTGGCAGATAACTGAAAGCAGTGGATAGTAGACATTGCATGAAGATGTGACAATCATGACTTTTCAATCCAAATAATCTCCCTGATCTTATGTCAACACACCGGCTTAGATTGGAAGAATATCCATCAGGTACTCGTAGAGTCTTCACCCATTCACAAACTGCTCGTTTTTGCTCTAAAGTTAATGTGAATGGAGCTTTTGGTTTGAGGAATTTTCCCGCTCCACCATCCTTCAATTCCAAAGCTTTCCTTCTACAAATCTCCTTTAAGTCCATCCTTGCTTTTATATTATCTTTTGATTTCTCTTTGATGTCCATAACTGTATAGAAAATATTATCAAAAACATTTTTCTCTATATGCATAACATCCAAGTTATGTCTAATCAAGTTTGTTCTCCAATATGGCAACGACCAAAAAATACTTTTCTTGGTCCAATTATGGTAGACACCATATTCCGGCAATCTGAACTCAGCTAATCTTGGAGATTCCATTATGGTGGGCAAAAACTCTACTCTTTCAAAAATTTCTTCACTACTGAATCTTGGTGGAGGAGGAATCATCATCATTTTATTTTTAGTAAAAGCTTCTTTATTTCGCCTGAAAGGATGACTTTGAGGCAAAAACATTGGATGACAATCGAACCAACTGTTCTTCCTGCCATACTTTAAAGTGAATGATTTTGTATTTTCCAAACAATATGGACAAGCTAACTTGCCTGAAGTGTTCCAACCTGAGAGCATACCATATGCAGGAAAGTCACCAATTGTCCAAAGTAATGCTGCTCTTAGTGTAAAATTCTGTTTGGTGGAGATATCATAAGTACTTACTCCTTCTTCCCATAATAAACTTAAATCATCAATCAGAGGTTGTAAGAATACGTCAATCTTTAATTTTGGATTATGTGGCCCTGGAATTATAAGTGACAAAAACATATAAGGAGTAGTCATACATAACTCTGGAGGAAGATTGTAAGGAGTGAGTATCACAGGCCAACATGAGTACGGTGTAGCCGACTGACTGAATGGAGTAAAACCATCTGCGCATAAACCTAATCTGACATTTCTTAGTTCTGCCGCGAATGTGGGATGTGTACGATCAAAGTGCTTCCAAGCCTCTGCTTCTGATGGATGTGTGATACCACCTTCTTGTGGAATGTGATCATTATGCCATCTCATATGTGCAGCAGATCTCATGGATGCATATAGCCGTTGTAGTCTTGGAATTATTGGAAAGTAGAACATCTTACTAACAGACACATCCTTCTGCTTTCTTCTATTTCTAGATTTTGGGTTTAAATCTTGGTGCATTGCAATGACGGCATACAGTTTCTGCAATATCTTCTTTAAAGTATAGCATGCATCCATTGACACAACAATCTATCTTTGTGTATGTCAAACCAAGTTTCGAAACTAACTTCTTTGTCCGATATAGATCTGTAGGAATTAAATTATCTGTCGGATTGGTTTCCTTAAGCAGCCCAATGAATTGATTAAAACATTCACGAGCAACATTATATTCAGCCTTGATGCTTAACATCTTCACAGCAACAGATAATTCTGAGTGAGTCGTGCACCCTTTCCAGATTGGTTGCTGTGCAGCATGCAATAAATCATAAAAATTTTGTGCCTCCGTATTCGGTAACTCTTCATAAATTCCAGTTGCATCATGAACTAATTCCTCAAGATTTGGACGGATATTTTCAGCCTCAGCAACATTACTACTTGTAGAAGGACCGCATTGATAATCAAATTGTGGCTCATACTCACCATGACAAGTCCAATACCAATACCGTGGCATAAATCCTCTGCGATACAGATCAACAGTTACGTCATCTGGTTCTAGGATCACTAGATTTTTGTGTTTAGAACATGGACATCGAAACTTTCCTTCAGATATAAAGATCGGCAGCTGTTTCGCTTGCTGAATGAAAAAGTTCACCCCATTGATGAATTCATCTGTTAATGTCTTCCGACTTTGAGATAATCGTTTATACATCCAACTTCGTTGATTTCTAATATCCATAACCTATAAATAAGAGTAAAAAATTAATGGATTTTTATATATTTCTAATATCCATAACCTAAAATTATGTTACACTTATTAATGAATTGATTGCTCAAAGTCACAATCCCCTCACTAGGTCTACTAACCACTAAAGCAAAAAGATATGGAGTAATGCTGATCTCCATAATCCAACTTTACCTTCAACTCCCTCTCTAGTCTTATCAACAAGAAGAATATCATTAACCAAAAGCATGCACCAAGGTATATCCTAAAGCAAATGTCTAGTGATAACATCCATGACTAAAGCAAAAAGATATGGACTTAAGTTTACCTTCAACTCCCTCTCTAGTCTTATCAACAAGAAGAATACCATCAACAAAAAGCATGCACCAAGGTATATCCTATAGCAAATGTCTAGTGATTACATCCATGACTAAAGCAAAAAGATTTTTCAAATTTACCTTCAACTCCCTCTGTAGTCTTATCAAAAAGAAGAATATCATTAACCAAAAGCATGCACCAAGGTATATCCTCTAGCAAATATCTAGTGATAACATCCATGACTAAAGCAAAAAGATATGGACTTAAGCTTACCTTCAACTCCCTCTCTAGTCTTATCAAAAAGAAGAATATCATCAACAAAAAGCATGCACCAAAGGTACATCCTCTAGCAAATGTCTAGTGAAAACATCCATGACTAAAGCAAAAAGATATGGACTAATATTGATCTTCGTAATCCAAGTTTACCTTCAACTCCCTCTCTAGTCTTATCAACAAGAAGAATATCATCAACAAAAAGCATGCACCAAGGTACATCCTCTAGCAAATGTCTAGTGATAACATCCATGACTAAAGCAAAAAGATATGGACTAATGTTGATTTACATAATCCAAGTTTACCTTCAACTCCCTCTCTAGTCTTATCAACAAGAAGAATATCATCAACAAAAAGCATGCACCAAGGTACATCCTCTAGCAAATGTCTAGTGATAACATCCATGACTTAAGCAAAAATATATGGACTAATGTTGATCTACATAATCCAAGTTTACCTTCAACTCCCTCTCTAGTCTTATCAACAAGAAGAATATCATCAACAAAAATCATGCACCAAGTATATCCTCTAGCAAATGTCTAGTGATAACATCCATGACTAAAACAAAAAAGATATGGACTTAAGACAAATCCTACATGTAATCCAACCGAAAATGAAAAAAAAAAACAAAATATACCTTCGGTCGGTCGAAGGATGCTCGGCGGCGCTCGACCAGGAGAGAGGGAGATGCTCGGCGAAGTCCGGTGACCGTCGGCGGCGAAGTTCGGTGACCGTCGGCGACGTCAATCCACGGCGAGCGACGAACGGCGACGGGCGAAGGAGGCGAGGTGAGAGAGAGTAGCGAAAAGAATGACGGCCCAGAGGGCTCCGATTCGCATTTTAGGGCTTTTAGCGGCGGACTTTCCGGCGGACCGTCCGCCGGTAATGTTACCGTCGGATAATGCGCCGGAACGTTTTCGTTGAGTTTAAATAAGCCGGCGCACAATCCGCCGGTAACGTGCGCCGGAACGTTTCCGCCGTAATCTGCGCCGGAAATAATCCAGAGCCCTTTTCACCGGCGTAATTACCGGCGCAATGGACGCCGGTAAATTTCCGGCGTCAGATCCGCCGGAAATAACGCCGTAAACTTTACGTCGCATCACTCCGCCGGAACCTGCGCCGTCAATGCCGGCGCAAAAATATCCGCCGGAAAATCCGACGGTAATCGCATGTTTTCCCGTAGTGGAAAGAGTTCTACTAAGATGCTCAATGTTAGTTAAAGAGAATTGAGCAATCCAGTTATCATTAAAGAGAAATCTATCTAATCTTTGCCACATATTAGCCCTGTTCCAAGTGAAAGGACTACCAAAATAACCAATATCATTTAATCTACAGTCAGAAATCATGGAATTAAAATCATCAATAGCATTAGTATTAGGAGGATTGCCACCAACTCTTTCAGAAACATTAGAAATAATGTTGAAATCACCTCCAATACACCAAGGACCATTAATAATAGAGGCAAACTGTTTCAATTGATTCCACAAAGGAATGCGATTGGTTTTAGTGCAAGCAGCATAAACGAAAGATGCATAACAGCTAACATTGAAAATAGAGATATAACAATGACAAACTTGAGGTAAATCTTCAATAACATTAAGAGATAACATATTGTTCCAAAAAACCCAAATCTTATTGGAGCAGTTAGCATGACAGTGAGAAAATCCCAAAGATTTAGCAGTAGCAGTGATTTTAGTACTATTAATAAGAGGTTCAATCAAAATAAGAAGTTGAATATTATGAATTCTACACAAATTGCGAACTCTACACTTCAAGTTCTTACCACCAATGCCTCTAACATTCCATAAAAGGGCTTTAATCATTTCCAACTTTAGAAGAAGTTTGAGCTCTTGTAGATCTAGGAGTAGCTGGTAAAATATGTTTAGTCTGTTTACCTTTTTTTTTGGGAAACATATGTAAAATTACCATCATGATGCTCAGTAGATCTCGTGTTACAAGTCTCAGCATTCTCATTTTCTCTATTAGAAATAGCCAGAGATAAAATTATTAGCATACGGGACAAATTCCCCATCTTCACATTCCTCACGAATATTATTCTTTAGCAAAGAGAATTGATTATTCAGAATAATCGGAGGGGCATTAGAAACTATCAGATCATCATTTTCAACTTCATTAAACATAGAAGCAATAGAAACAAAGAAGGAAGGTTCAGCGTCGGAAGGTTTACTAACATTAACAGACGAATTATTAGCAATCGTATCATTTAAAGTAGGGGATGTATGCATTTCAGTATTATCAGCCCTAACAGAAGCATTAGTATCATAAGTCAGGATATTATTATTAGGTTCAGAAACGATAGTATCTAAGTTATGAATAATAGGTTGCGGTTCCACCATTTTCTCAGTATTCTCTTGATGATCATTCGAAACATTATTGACAGGAACATAAATCTTTTGAGAATCGGCAGATCCAAGATTTCCATTAGGCATAACTTTAGATTTTTTAAATTTAGGATGCAAAATAAAACAATCTTTTTGAGCATGACCATGCATTTTACAATGAGAGCAGAAATCCGGTACATTGTCAAATTCGACTTTCTGAAAATAACCCAGAGTTTTAGATCCCACCCAAATTTCTTTAGGATGGTTTTTTGAAATATCGATTTCAACCAGAATCCTAGCAACAGAAGGTCTAGTACGGGATGCAGTCGCCTGATCCATTTGTAAAGGCCTGCCAATAATTAAACCCAATGCATGCAAGACTTGATGATTAAAAAAGTGAAGACGAAGATTAGGGAAGGAGATCCACACAGGAACTATGGGGGATTCTTCTTTAATATCGAAAAAAGGCGTCCACTTCAGAATTCGCATTTGACAATTAAAAATGAAGTAAGAACGTCTAGCAAAAATGCGACTGTAATCGAGATCATTCGAAAGTTGTATAGCAACATGCCGAGAGTCAAGCAACCCAACAGAATAAAAACCGGAAAGCTTCAAAGATGAAAAAAATTGTCGAATAGCATCCAGATTGGGTCTACGCAGCCCAAACTTACCAACAAGAGTAAACTTAAAAAGAGAAGCTAACTTTAAAACTTCCTCATCCGAAAGCAAGACAGCAGGTACACCGTTAAAAGTAGACTGAGTAAGAGAAGGAAGTTCATCACCAGCAGAAGTTTTACCAAAAAGTACCTCTTTGAAAGATCTAGATCTAGAAGGAGATAACGGAACATCACCTTCAAGATTGAAAAATCCCTTTAAGAGAGTGCGTCACTGGCTAAAAAAAATTTTTCCCCACGACGAGGAAGGAACGTCAGCGGCCATGTAAAGAGAGCCCTGAAGGGAAAAAGCCTAAAATCGAGCCAAAACGAGACGATCTAGGGAAAAACAGACGCAGCGCAAAGGAAAATGGATCGGAAACGAGAGAGCAAGAGGAACCCTAAATCGCCAGAGCGGCTAGGGCGAAACGAGGAGAGAGATGATATGAAGTCTAGTGACAAGGCACATTGTGGTGGAATCGATATTTTCTTATAATGTAGTGGTCAAAGTCCCCACTATTTTTTGACTTTTTGATCTCAAATTATAGTAATGTTCTAAAATTGTAATTTTATTAATTCTTAGAATTGTGTGATTAGATCATTGGCTGAGTTTGTGAATTGTGTATCTTGTGAGTGCGCGCGCATGTGTGTCTATATATATATATATATATAATTCAAAAAAAGATACATAATCTTTAAAGGGATATTATAAACTCGCTAAATGCTCAAAGAGTTATAATAATAATAAAAAATGAAACCAAAACCTATTGAGTTAAAGATCTCAATATACACACACACATAGCCTTAATCCAAAATCTCAATCAGGGGCAACCAAAATCCAAAGCACCAACCATCAAAAAGGCCAATTAGGCACATTCTGCAAATTTCAAGACAAGCAACAACATACAAAGATCATAGAACATGATTAGACACATACCTTATAAGAATGACCCCAGATTAGCATAAGCGAATTATAGAAGCAAGAGAATAGCATAGGAGACCCATGAATATGCAAAATAATTAAAAGACCAAACAAAAACCACCTACCACGTACACGATATGCAGAGTCAATATAAAAGAAACACCAAACTACCAAGCGAACAATTTTGTTCTCTCTTGTTGCATGTTTACATATGAATTCTGTGGCAATAATTGCGGTAGATTTTTCTAAGAAAATTTTCAACTTGGGAGGCACATTGTGGTGGGATCGAGATTTTCTTATGATGTAGTGGTCAAAGCCCCCACTATTTTTTGACTTTTTGATCTCAAATTATAGTAATGTTCTAAAATTGTAATTTTATTAATTCTTAGAACTTTGTGATTAGATCATTGGCCGATTTTGTGAATTGTGCATCTTGTGAGTGCGTGTATATATATAGTTCATGTATATATATATATATATATATATATATATATATATGAAAATATTAATTTTATTTCATTCCAAAAAAGGGTACATAATCTTTAAAAGGATATTACAAACTCGCTAAATGCTCAAAGAGCTATAATAAAAAAAAATGAAATCAAAACCTATTGAGTTAAAGATCTCAATATACACACACATAGCCTTAATCCAAAATCTCAATCAGGGGCAACCAAAATCAAAAGCACGAACCATCAAAAAGGCCAATTAGGTGAATTTTGCAAATTTCAAGACAAGCAACAACATACAAAGATCATAGAACATGATTAGACACATACCTTATAAGAATGACCCCAGATTAGCATAAGTGAATTATAGAAGCAAGAGAATAGCATAGGAGACCCATGAATATGCAAAATAATTAAAAGACCAAACAAAAACCACCTACCAGACGATATGCATAGTCAATATAAAAGAAACACCAAACTATCAAGTTAATATTGTTATAAATTGTAGGAAGATTACACCCACAAACCACACATAAGATCCTAGTAATAAGAACCAATAAAGCCCAAAACAATATACACCAAGAAAAAAAGGCCAAGATCTAAAGAAGCCAAAAGAGAATCATAGAAACCACATTTAAAATATGACCAGTAGGTCTATGAGGAAACCAATAAGAAAGAAGAGAAGAACATGTAGTAGTAATATACCTCAAGTTTATCCCCAATGCATTATCCAAAAAATACTAAACATTAATAACAATTAGCCCATCCAAAGAAAACATGCTTAATAGTCTCAGAGTAAAAACAACATTGACATTTGAAAGTAATGAAGAAACCTTTGTTCTTAAGCTTATCATCCATAGGGATCAAACCATTAAGAAGTCTCCAAGAGAAAGTGGATATGTTAGTGGGAATAACAGAGTTCCATATTTTATGAAAAACAAAATTATATGGTGATTTTGATCTGAAGGAATCCCAAAAAGCTTTAATTAAAAATTTCCCATTAGCAAATAACTTGTAAATAGGCTGATCAATATTGAAAATATATATTGATAGGAATATCACAAACACTACAGGAAAATCACCCACTTCCGGCAGCTTTTTCCTGCGGAATTTGAGCAGTTTCCGGCGGTTTTTTAATTTTCCGGCGGTTTTCTGGCGGCTTTCGTGCCGCCGGAAAAAACGGCGTAGGAAAATAATTTCCGACGGCGTTTTCCGGCGGCAAATAAATCCGGCGGTTTGCCGGCAGTCAAAAACCGCCGGTTGAAATAATAAAAAAAAACACACAACCCGCTCCCGCTGAAACCGCTCCCCGGCGGCTCCGGCGGCACGCCAGCAACCCGCTCCGGCGGGCGGTCGCGCCAGGCCTTGGGTCGCGCCGGACCAGACCGCGTCGCGTCGCGTCGGACCGCGCTCGCGTGAGCCAGGCGAGCCCGAGTGCGCCAACAAGCCCGCTCCCGCGCTGTCTTCGCTGAGTTTCGAACCGTGGACCTCCTCACCCGCAGCCCCGATCCCTGACCAATGCGCCGATTCTGCAAAATGATTAAAACTAAGTATTTTTTATTTATATTAAAATAGTCTGAATATTATAATTAAATATTATTAATTTAAAATTTTTATTTTAATTGATAATTAAAATAAACTAGTTAAGTAAAGCCTCCGGTAATCCGTCGGAAAGCCGCCGGAAAATTCCGCCGGATAATTTTGCGGGAAATTAGACGGCGCAAAATTTTGCGGGGAAATTAGCCGTCGGAAAGCCGTCGGAAAGCTGCCGGAAAGCCGCCGGAAAATTCCGCGGGATAATTTTGCGGGAAATTAGCCGTCGCAAAATTTTGAGGGGAAATTAGCCGTCGGAAAACCGCCGGAAAGCCGTTGGAAAGCCGCCGGAAATTTTTGTAGGAAATAAGCCGTCAAAAACCGCCGGAAAGCCGCCGCAAAATTCCGCCAGTAATAAGTGATTTTCCTATAGTGAAATATCATCAACCAAATAATTAGGAATGTAGTCTAAAAGAAGATTAAGATTCAATTGCCATTCAAATGAAATCACCAACTTTCATCTTGTATAGTGAATGAGTATTAAATAGAAAATCAAGAGATCCATTCCTCATTCAGTCATCTTGCTAAAAATAAGAAGAGGCATACCCAATACCCCATTGAATCACTAAGCCATTTAGCTTTACAAATTCTTAACCACCCAAGAGACTGACCCCAACTAAAAAAATATTAAGAGGGATGAATATCTTTGCAATATTTAAGGTGCATATAATTTACCCATAAAGAACTATTAATGCAAAATTTCCACTCAAGCTTAGTAGAAAAACAATTGATCATATCAATGGTGTATTTACAACCAACACAACCCTCACCATAAGGACTAATACAAGAACTCTAGGCCTTCCCAAAAAATCTTTTTACTTTCGAGTGAAGAACCCCAGAAGAAATATGTTTAATTAAGAGTTTATTCAATCTATTACAAACCTCCAAAGATAGATAAATAGTTTGGAATAAGTAAATAGTCATAATGCAAAGCACACTTTTCATCAACATTAGTTTGTCACCCATAGAGAGCATTTTGAATTTCCTGGATGGTATATTTTGAAAAAATTTCTCAAAAAGAAAAGGTTTTTTCAAAACTTTGTAAAGAGGGGTACCCAAGTAATATATAGACATATATTGCTTAGTGAAACCAGTAACTTAATTGGGAAATGGAATTAATTTTACTTTGAACCATATCTTTGCCAGGAATAAAAGAATATTTCTTTTTATTAAAATTAATTAAGACCACTTGCATTACTAAATTCAATGAGAAACAAAAAAATTTTCTTCACATTCTTAAGAGAAGCATTACAAAATATAATAATATCATCAGTAAAATACATATGAGAAATGAACCATGCATACCACCAAGGTTAATATAAGCCAAGCTTTTGTATTTAGAAAAGATAACATGAAGACCTCTAGACAGGTACTGATCAGGCGCAATGACATACAGAACAAGAGATAAATGATCAACCTGTCTAACACCTTATACAGCTTTAAAGAAACCATGAGATTTGCCATTGATAATAACAGAATACCCAACATTTTCAATAATGCCGCTAATCAGAGAACCTTCAAAATTTCATTTATGATAAATAAAAAAAATATGAAATTTTTTTTTCCTTCATTACAATAGTACTATCATATGTATCTTTGTGTAGAGAACAAGTCATCTAACTAGAATTGTCTCCATAAAATACGCTTGGATTTCTAAATATATGTGAGGATAATGTTAACTGTAGCTTAGAACCAAAGACAACCATCTCTGCACACCAAAGCATGATATCTACACAAAAGAGCAGATGAAAAGCTTTCGAACTTTTTCAAAATTTATTAAGCTCATTAACATATCTAAAGGGTGCCTTGAGCTCTCTTCCCACATTGTTCTTCTACGCATGTTCCATGCTTTTCCTAAATATTTTAAACGAATAGTAAGTATATGATAGCCTGTACCTATTTCTAGCCATCATTAGCTTTAAGGGGCTCATTTGGTTCCAGCTTGGAATTTTGTTTTAGAAAATAGTTATTTTCATAGATTCAATGTTCGATTGAATGCATTAAAGAGTGAACAAAGACTTTTAAGGCTTGATTTGGGATAGCTTTCTTACTGCTTCTTAAAGTAACTTTTTATTAAAAAAATTATTAAAAAGTTGTTTTAAGAAGCAGTATGAAAGCAGTCCCATACGAGAGGAATTATTCTATGCGAATACCGGACCATTTGGATGCGAATAAGAATGCGCCACGTCATCCGGTACATGGCCGCGGTACAAAACAAAAAAGTGATATGACGCATTCTGATTCGCCTCCGGACGACATCCGTATCCACACAGAATAATTTTACCCCAAACGAAACTTTAAACTCGACAAATCTCTTCATTTTCAGCAACAAAATGAGTAAAAATCAATTTCTCTTCTAAAATATGTTTTCATGTTCCATTTCAAACAAAAAATTCATGAGCTATAAGTGTAATCTCTCTTGCCTGTATGATAAGTGGAGTAAAAAGCTCATAGTCTAAAGCTTGCAGCTGGAAAGGCTGAACATTCCCTTCTATTATAACAAAAGAAGAAGATGAGGCGCTCATATATCCAATCATACACAGCAACAATCATCATATAGTTATTTATTGTTTAATATATTTAGGCAAAGCATGTCTCATGCGTAGAATTAGATACTTCTGCGTGGAACATAAAAGCACAGCGAGGGAACAGAGCTCAATTCACCCGTTAGACATATTAATGAGCTTAATAAATTGTACAGACGTTGGAAAACCTTTTTTATTTGTTCTTTTGTACAGATACCATGCTTTGTTGTGTAGAGATGGATTTCTTGGGTTCTAAGCTACAATTAATAATCTTATGCTCACATATTTAGAAATCCAAGCGGCTTTTATGGAGAGGGTTCCAGTTAGATGACTTGGTCTCTACACCAACAGAGACAAACATGAAACCTAATACTCATGGGTAATTAATATTTATGAGCCATAGAAGCTGGAACCACGTGGATTGGAGAAATCATTCTCTGCAGACACTGGACCGTCAAGAGGTGAATCAGAAGGAGCCACGTCACCCGTGTTAAGGAGGATCACGTTCTCTGACATTAAGCAAATCACGTTCTCTCTGCCAAACGAGCGTTTCTTGCTCTTGGCCACTAACGGACCAATCTGGTCCGTCCAAGTGCTCTCTACTTTACAGTGTAATCATGATGGCATGTAATATAAAAAGCATGCTACAGTAAGAGAAATATAAGACAGAAGATGAACTTTACTTCAGCTGTTTCCTTCTTCATTTCTTCCTTGTAGTTTTCTCTGCTTTTATCCTTGCAGGTCGGCTCAAACATCTGAAGGACTTCGACATGGTATCAGAGCTTCAGGTTCTCCAGGTTCTCAGCTATTCCAAGTGATTCGTGGTACTGAGTCCTGCTTCTTCTTCCAATGGCTTCCCCGACAACTTCCTCTGCCTCTACTGCAGTGTCTACGGACAAAATCGTAAAAATGGCGGATACTCCTATTCCATCTCAGTTGAAGTTCTTAATGACGAATGTGAAATCTGTCCTCAACATCCAGCTTACGTCTGAGAACTACCCCTTGTGGAAAACTCAGATACTTAAACTGTTCACAGCAAACGGTTTTGATGGCTACTTAGATGGTTCTACGTCTAAACCGCAAAAAATGATTGCATCTGCTTCCAGTGACCTGCAGTTAAATGCCGATTTTTGCTCATGGCTTCTTGTGGATCAGAACTTGGCAGCTGTGCTTTACTCTACCATTTCTCATACATTTCTTCCGTATGTCTTGAATTTAAATTCATGTGCTGAAATTTGGGAAACTATAGAAAGAAGATTACAATCCACAAATCGCTCACGCATTCTTCAACTCAAAAATGAGTTACATCATATTACCATGAAGGATAAGAGTATGATGCAGTATTTATCTGAAATTAAAAGTAAGGTAGATGCCATTGGAGCTTCTGGGTCATCCTTATCATCGGAAGACATCATATATTATACCTTGAACGGCTTGCCTAGCCAATACCAAGGTTTTAAAATTGCAGTTCGGACAAACTTAAATCCCATTAGTTTAGATGATTTTTATTCACTACTATGCAGTGAAGAGCTGAACTTGGCTGCCGAGTCCGTTCGTGAGCTATCTCTATCTTCTTCAGCTGATAATGTCTCTGCTATGTATGCTCAACGAGGTAGAGCCCGTGGCCGTGGGTTTCGTGGTCGTTCTGGTGCTCGCTCGTCTCGTGGTCGCGGATCTGCTCGCGGCACATTCACTCCTGCGCCTACGATAGAATGCCAAATTTGTGGTAAAACTGACCACTCGGCTTATAAATGCTGGTACCGGGCTGATTTTTAGCTACCTCCTCCTGTTCAAGCCAATGTTGCGTCTTCACAGCTCCCCTCCACTGAGTGGCTGCTTGACTCTGGAGCCACATCTCACTTAACTTCATATTTTTCTCAACTCTATGACTCACAGCCGTACACTGAACAGCAACAAGTCATGATCGGGAATGGTGATTTACTTCCTATTACACAAACTGGTAAAGGCTTATTACCCACTCCTTCTCGTAAGCTTCGATTGAACCCTCTTCATTTTGTTCCTACTCTTCATCAAAATCTTCTCTCCCTTAACAAGCTAATCACTGATAATGGTTGTTCTGTTCTTTTTGATTCGTCTGGTTATACCATAAAGGATGCGACGACCAATCACATACTCCTTCGCGGCCAAGCTCGTCACAGACTCTATCCAATCTTCACTAAATCTCCGTCTTCACCTACTGCTATGGTTGCCGTTTCTTCCACCGAGTCTCTTTGGCATCGGCGTCTCGGACACCCATCTTACAAAGTTCTACAAAAACTGCAAAAATATGTTTCTCCTCAGTTATCTTTTGTTTCTTCGTCGTTTCATTGTAATGCTTGTGAACTTGCAAAAAGTCACAAGCTTCCATTTACTTCGTCTATATCTAGGTCTAGTTCGGTTCTTCAGTTAATGCACAGTGATGTATGGGGTCCGTCCTCTATTATCTCTTTACAAGGATATAAATATTACATCATTTTTGTGGATGATTTTTCTCGCTTTTCTTGGTTGTTTCCATTAACTGCGAAATTTGAGGTTCCTTTAATTTTTGCTCGTTTTCAGCGTTTAGTTGAACGACAATTCAATGCTAAAATTAAAATTTTTCGTTCTGACGGTGGGGGTGAATATACTTCTAAGCAATTTCAATCATTGCTTGTCACTTCTGGTATTGTTCATCAACTCACCTGTCCATATACTCCTGAACAGAATGGTTTAGCTGAACGAAAACACCGACATATAATTGAAACCACTCGTGCTCTCTTGCTTCATTCGAATCTCCCTCAAAAGTTCTGGATACATGCTGTCCAAACTGCGGTTCATCTAATAAACCGCCTACCCTCTCTCTCAAATAAACTCTCCTCTCCTTACCAAATGCTTTTCAATAAACCACCTGATTATAATTCTTTTCGTATTTTCGGTTGTCTTTGTTATCCTTTTCTTCCACAAGCTGCTCTTTCTAAATTTCATCCTAAATCTATTCCATGTGTTTTTGTTGGTTATCCACTTTCATTTAAAGGATATATCTGTTATAAAATTTCCTCTGGCAAATTCATTGTATCTCGGCATGTTAAATTCCTTGAGCACATTTTTCCATTTCAGCAGTCTACAACTGAACCTGTTCAAGCTTCCAAACCTTCGTATACTCCTCCCTTAACTTTAGTACCCACCATGGTTCAACCCATTTCTACTTCCCCTCCACCTTTCTCAAAATTACCACCTCCTCAATCTACACTTCCGCCTGCAGAGGCTGTCTCTCTTCCTACTCCCTCTACTACCGAGCTGCCTCAGTCATCTCCTGTTATACAACCTTCAGCCTCTGAAATTCCTTCTCATCCTATGCTTACGAGATCGAGAACTGGTAATTTAAAGCCTAAACATATCTTGAGTATGAGTCATTTTCAAATTCCGGTTGATCCTACCTGCTATTCTCAGGCGGTGAAATCCAGTGCTTGGCGAAAAGCTATGTCAGCTGAGTTTGAAGCCCTTCAACACCAAGGCACTTGGCAACTTGTTCCTCCGCATCCTTCTCAAAATGTCCTGAGTTGTAAGTGGATTTACAAATCTAAATTGAATTCGGATGGCTCTATTGCTCGGCATAAGGCTCGGTTGGTTGCTCGTGGTTGTCATCAGTGTTGACCTCGATTCTGCCCCGACCCTTGGTCAAAGGGTTGACTTGGTCAAAATTGACCAATTCAGACCCCAAGACCCTCTCCAATAGACTCATTGGGTCGAGTCGAGTCTGTTGAGCCCGAGCTTGGACCCTGGGTCAACCCGGTTGACCAAGTCAACCAAGGTTGACCACTTAGCCTATTTAGAGCTCAAATTGATTTAAATCAAATCCAATCCCTTTCTTGGCTCAATCCTCATCCACCATTGATCTATTTGACTGATTTGACCAGGTCAAACGTTGACCTGGTCAAACCAAGCCCTTAATAGGTTATTAGAACCTATTAAATCCTATTTAAGAGCCCATTCAATGCCTAATTAGTCTCCCTTGGTTTTGAATTGAATTCCACGGCTATTTCCCTCTAATTTCCCTCCTAAATAGCTGGTGATTCGATCTTAGCCGTTGAGATTAATCCCAGGGCTTTAAATATCCAAAATTAGGTCTTTTGGAGGGATCTTTTTGCAACCTCTCTCTCTCGAGACGACCTCAGGACTTGAGATCTTCTGTGAGAGTTCTTACATCCTCCTACTACCTTCCCTGACCAAATTCGACGGCCAGAAGCTCTCCGGCGACGGAATCCCGGCGACCCGAAGGCTTGGACGGTCAAGGCTTCGATCCCACCAATCCAGCCCTCATTTGATCGTGGTTTCAACTAGGAAAACTTACGAGGACAGTCTACAAGCTCAACCGTGTCAAAGATTTGAAGATCGGAGGGTAAAATCTCGCGCAATCCCTTAGAATAGCTTAAACACTTAGATTAAAATAGCTTTTATGAGAGTCGTTTATAATCCAATCGAACGATCCCCCACGATTTCTGTTCATGTTCATGATTTGTGTTTAAAATTTCGTGAAATTTAATGGAGTATCGAGAGAGAACGAGGCCAAATAGGATTTAGGGTTTCGGTCCGGCGAGATCAGGCCCTAGGGGCGTCCGGGACCGTTGATCCCGCCAATCAACAGTCCGGATCGCGCGGTTTCGCGCGGTCAGGCGTGACCGCTGGCCTTCAGCCGCGGTTCTGTGGCTCGGGTGGCCACGTGGCGTGATCTGGGCCCTCGATCACAGACCGCGGAGATCGGGCGGTCGCGATCGACCGCTGACGTGGATTAGTGGGAGCCGTTACGACGAATCATGCCGCAATCATTGGCATGATTGCCGCTGTCGGCAATCATTGCCGGGACAGCGGGAGCCCGTGGTTGCCCGCCACGCGTCCCACCACTGATGCCGCCGCCGTCCGAGTCTGCCAGGTGGCAGGCTGTGATTTGCCGCCGCCAAATTTAATTTAAAATTTCCTTTTTCTTTAATTTTAAATCAGAAAGACTTTAAAAATTCGCCGAAAATTCATTTTTTGTCCGATTTTGACGCACAATATCTCGTTTTGACCGTATTCTTATTCTCTACCTGTTAAAAATTTCTTTTTATTCAAATGAACTATAGATTTTTAATTATTTTAAAAACAGTAAAAAACACTTATTTTTATTATTATTTAAATCATTTTTTTTTATATATATAATTATTATTATGCATTTATTTAATCATGATTACTTACTATAGCTTCTACTATTTTAAACTATCAATTTGCTGATTATCTTATTATTATCATTATTATTATTATTATTATTATTATTATTTTTATTTTTATTTTTAGTATTTAAAGTCCCTTTTTCGCTTTGAATTTCTAAAAATCATAACTTTCGCGTCTTAAATCCGCTGTTGACGCACAGCGTCTTGTTTTGAGCGTATTTAGATTCTACATTTTCTGGAATCAGTTTTATTTGAAAATTTTGGGTTTGTGTGCAATAATTTTCAAAACAGTTAAATAGTAGTATTTAAAAATATTTAATTATTGCCTTTAAACTTCGAAATTACATAACTTTGTCGTTTTAAGTTCGCTGTCGACGCACAGCACCTGGTTTTTTATGTACTCTGAATTCTGCATATTTTAAAACTATTTCCAGATGAAAATTTTTTCTGTATCTCCTGTTATTTCAAAAACAGCAAAACTGCACTATCTTAAAATATTATTTTATTGTATTTGAACTTGTAAATTCGTATCTTCGTCGTTTTAAGTCGGATTTTGACGTATAACCCCTCGTTCTTTTCAGAAAAATGTGTATTTGATTTTGAAACTATTTACAGCCCCTGATTTTGGCTGTTTTGGCAGATTCTTGTCTTGGAGTAATATTTGATTATTTAACTATTATTTAATTAGCATAATGATTATTTTCAGGATACAAACTACTTTTAAATCGTTTTGAGGTCTCGATTGAGTGGTCAGCGAGTCTCCCATATATTTATTTATTACAAACTGATTTACTTTGAATTATCTTATTTTTCAAGAAAAATTTATATTTATATAATTATTTTAAGTTATTTTGAAATTACTTATAATTAAAATCCTCTAATTTTGGGAGATCCGCTATTTCATGAAATTCTAAACTTGGCTTCTATATGTGAACAACAATCATGGGGGAGTGGGTTAGTGAATGGTTGAATCCCAATCATTCACTAATCCCTTCATTAGGTGTCTGTCCTTTTATTTCTCGTAGATTGCATGTGTAGGTCGCACCACGAGCACTTAGCTTAGGCTCTCCTAGATCTAAGGACATGGCGTGTTTATTTCATTTTTGTACTCCCATGCATTTATTACATGAAGGGTTAGACTAAACATCACTTTAAACTCCTACAACGTAGTGACACCCTAAGGACAAAAATTAAGGACTAGTCTAGCGAACTTAGAAGTCTTATAGGAGCTAGGATAGATCCCAGAACGACATGAAAACTACAACACTTAAACTTAGTGACATCTAAAACATCACTGAATTTTCTAGGAATTTTTAGGAGCTTTTAGAGCCCTTAGCTAACTAACCCTAATTAACTGGTTAATTAAGGCCCCGAAACCTTCCGGAAAATACAATAAATACACATTAGGTCAGAAAATTACCCATGATACCTCAAACTGACCAGAATCTGATCCCTGACCTTAGATAAATAGGGTTCCCTAGTTTGACCTCAGGTTGACCCCTAATTTGACCATAGGTGGAAATTACCGTTTTGCCCCTAATAAATCATTAAAAATTAATAAAAATCTCAAATCTTCTCCAAATACTTGGGAACACTTTTTCTGGTCATCCCTGGCCTTTGGGAGTGATTCCAATCAGTTTGGAGCTGATTCGGAGCAAAACAATAAAAAAGGCTATTTAGTAGGAAATTTAGAAAATTTCAATAAATACCCCGACCTTTAGAAATCCATAACTAATTGTAGAAAACTCCAAATTAGGTAAACTCACTTGAATTAGACTCCAATTAGGGCCTAGTATTTATTAAAAATTTTAGGTTTCCAGAAATTGGCCTAGGTTAGAAAGTCAACTTTTTGGTCAACCCTAGTCTATAGGATAGGGCCCGAAACTTAGAAAATTCATAACTTTGCCTAGAAAACTCCGATTCCAGCCTACTAGCTGTCTAACTACTCGTATTAAGGTCTAGTATTTTCCTAAGGTGTTAGGAATCTCAGATTTAGCTTTTTTTCTCATAGTGACTTTTTGGACCCTTAGTCTAGTTCCTAGGAGGACCCGGAACTTTCCAAAATTGGCTAATGCAATTTAAACTTCAAATATGAATACCCTAAGCTATTAAAACTGATCAACAAACTAAAATAATTAAAATAGACCCTAATCCACTAATATTTGAATTTCAAATGAAATATCCTTTTCAGACTCCCAACAAACCTGAATTCTAGAAAACTTTAACTAACTACCATACTTAGGACCTATCCAAACCACACCAGCCTTACACACACATAGAATTATTTGCTAGGGCACTACTTCTAGACCTAGGTTAGGCCGCTGGGTTTTATTTTTCTGCTGTGTGCCGGAGCTTTTCGTAGTTTTCACTGCATGCTGTTTGAAAATTGATTGGTATGTTTGCTTACTTTTTCTGCACTCTGGATGTGTGAACGCTAGACTTACCCATAGGTTAGGAGCGCCATATATATACTGTTTCTTCCGTGCAGGTGGCCATGCTCAAGCTAATAAAAGGGGGGGAGCAATATCATGATTTATAACAATGTTTTATGCAGGTGCTTGCTCAGCTCCCCCTAAAATGAAATGAGGGCTAAAATTATTAAATCATTATAACTGCTACAGATGGAGCTGCTTAGCCCTCAAAATTAAGAGCATGGCTTGGCACAGGGTCACTGGTGTTAGCATTTTCATTTTTTATATAAACTGCTTGGGGTGATTTTTATTAGGATAACCTTGCAGGGATTCTTAGATTTACTGCTTTCAATTAATGTAATTCATTTGTAATAATTGTTAAGAGTTGTGAAAACAACTTTTGAGTTGGGATATTCTTATCCAGCTCGGATTCTAAAAGAAGAAGGCATCCTTAAGAGGAGAGTCTTCTTCCATTTGGAAGATCGAGCTGGATGGCTTTAGATATCCAAAGAGAAAAGGCAATACCCCCATATTGGGGGAATTGTCTCTTCGTTTGGATATTCAAGCCACGACGGATCCAAGGAGTCCAAGGAGGAGAGATCCAAGGAGTCCAATGAAGAGAGATCCAAGAAGTCCAAGGAGAAGATATCCAGAAGACTAAAGATTTGAAGACCCAATATCCCACTCAAAGTTGTTGGCGTCTGTCATAGGCTTAGAAATCCGGGTTGTTGGCAGTGGTGCCCGGCCACTTTACTTTTCTGCATACCCTGGGTTGTAATTAAAGGGCAGTTGGCCTATGGACATTTGCTTGATTAGTTTGATTTATATTGATGTGTTTACCTGATTGCATAGTAGAAATTGCCTGCTTTTCTTAGGTTTCTTTTCTTGCATGCCGATTTTGTTTTCGCCTGGATTTTCGTTAGGCTCTTTAGGGACTACAAAATTTTCTACTCATAACTAATCTTTAAAATTTTAAGTTTTAAATAATATAGAAACTTAACGAATCTAGGGAATTGCCGGAACCGTCCGGGGTCGCATGCATATTACTGCATCTTCTTTCCTTGCTATAAGACATCTCCCTGCCTGCGGGTTGAGTCTGGATAATCTGGCCTATGAGGATGAAGTGCCGGACCTAGGGAGACCCAGTCTTTTCAAAATATTATTTTCTATAAGCCTGTTTTTAAAGTTCTATAGCATTCATGAGCTGACATTTCAACTAGCATGCATTGCATTAGAAATCAATTTAATTAAAATTTAATTGCATTAGCTAGGAGCATCTGACCCACATAAGTCCGGGACCACTTAGGAAACTCTCTAGATGTCGGTCCTATTTCCAAAGAACTATACCATCCACCCATCTTTCATAATTGACTTGACAGCATGGCTTTGAATCGATTAGGTGGTTAGCTGGCTCCCCCAATCCAGGCCGGGGTAAGTCCAGGTTTTGCATAGCATTAGTTAGGACACTGGTCTTAGTGTGTGTCGAACACTAAGTCCAATCTAGATTTAGGGTTCGAGGCTACTACACTCGGTCTCGTAGTATGCCTTAAATAGTAGGTAGGTCCCTTTCTTTTCGGGACTCTAAATCCTACTTATCCGCGTCACAGGATGACGCCACCTCCATCTTTCTCTCACGCATGTGATTGATTGCTTGTCTTTCTTTCTCCAGTTTTTGTTTAGTGCCCTAGAGCCTCCGAATGCTGGTATGGACCACGCATGTTTGATTCACCCCTTTTGAGACACTTCTTTCCTTTTGAGTATGACTTCTTAGTCTATCCCCTCGTGCCAATCCCAATTTGGAAAAGATAATGTATGATCCTTAATCGAGAGTCTTCTCGGGCTCCGGCCTGGGATGTAATTAACCACGGGGGCTTGCGCCCGTGGGAAACTTGGCCCCGCAATCTACTTTACCCCACTCGATCTCTCGTATCGGGTGGGGGAAACCCGTGACTAGGTCGTGTATATTGCTACCCATCGGGGTGTGCTGGCGACAGCATCTATCCCCAATGGTTAATCGTATGCGCGATCCAATCTGCCCTCCCATCGACCCGTTCGTGTCGAGCGTAGAGGCCTACGATCATTTTGTCCTACGGGATAGTGCGGCCGTACCCTCTGCATTCGAACCCCTGCGAGCGGTGCTCCTTCGGAGGTCCACAATCAGCAGTATGGCTTAGACTATGAAGACACTTTTAGCCCAGTGGCTAAACTACCCACCATCCAAATTTTTCTAAAAGTTGCTGTAACACATCGCTGAAAAATTCTTCAACTTGATGTGTCGAATGCTTTTCTTCATGGGCGGCTTCATGATACTGTTTTTATGACTCAGCCTCAAGGTTTCGTCGACCCATCCTTTCCGGATTACGTTTGCCTGTTAAAGAAGGCCATTTACGGCTTGAAGCAATCACCTCGAAAGTGGTTTGAAACATTCTCTACCTATCTTCTAAATTTCGGCTTTACTCATAGCACTGCAGACCCCTCACTTCTTCTCTATTGTCGCAATTCTATTCATATTTACATACTTGTGTATGTTGATGATATTCTGTTAACTGGCAATCACAATCCAACGATAGAGAAGCTACTGCTTGGGTTGTCCACTGAATTTCATATGAAGAACTTAGGCCACGTATCCTATTTTCTTGGTATACAAATACTTCAGACTCCTGACGGCTTGCACCTATCCCAATCTTCGTATGCCCGTGATCTTCTTACTCGCGCTGGCATGTCTGAATGCAAACCGATCAGCTCTCCCATTCCAACCAAGATGCTTTCATCCTCAGCCCATATGCTGGTGCCTGCTGATGCCGAACAATTCAGACATTTGGTTGGTTCGTTGCAGTATCTAACCATTACTCGTCCTGATATCTCCTTCACTGTTAATAAGTTGTGTCAACATATGCACCAACCACTTGAAGATGACTTCAAACTTCTCAAACGATTGCTTCGTTACATTAAAGGAACAATTTTCTTCGGTCATCCTATTCGTTCCGGATCTCATGAACTAATTGCTTATTCTGATTCCGATTGGGTCGGTGACCCATCCGATCGCAAATCCACTTCTGGATATTGTGCGTTCCTTGGTGATACGCTTATTTCTTGGTTTGTCAAGAAACAGAAAACTGTGGCTCGCTCTTCCACCGAAGCAGAATATCGAGCTCTTGCCACTGCAGCAACCGATCTTATTTGGTTACGTCGTTTATTAGCTGAATTTCACATTTCCTCTCCTAAGCCTACACTGCTTTTTTGTGATAATATTTCAGCTATTGCATTGGCTCACAATCCCATTTTCCATGCTCGCACTAAGCATGTCGAGATTGACTTTCATTTCATTCGGGATTGTATTAAAAATCAGGTCTTGAAGATTACTCATGTCTACACAGCTGATCAATTAGCGGATTTATTTACTAAATCCCTTTCTATTTCCCGGTTTACTTCTCTTCGAGACAAGCTCACACTTGCTGAAGCTCCGGTTAGCTTGCGGGGGCGTGTTAAGGAGGATCACGTTCTCTGACATTAAGCAAATCACGTTCTCTCTGCCAAACGAACGTTTCTTGCTCTTGGCCACTAATGGACCAATCTGGTCCGTCCAAGTGCTCTCTACTTTACAGTGTAATCATGATGGCATGTAATATAAAAAGCATGCTACAGTAAGAGAAATATAAGACAGAAGATGAACTTTACTTCAGCTGTTTCCTTCTTCATTTCTTCCTTGTAGTTTTCTCTGCTTTTATCCTTGCAGGTCGGCTCAAACATCTGAAGGACTTCGACATGGTATCAGAGCTTCAGGTTCTCCAGGTTCTCAGCTATTCCAAGTGATCCTTGATGTTTGTGTATATAACCGCTATACACAGCAAAAAAATGACGTGGTGCATTCTGATTCCTTTTCGGATGGCGCCCATCAAAATAATTTCACCATGGATTTGGGGGGGGGAGGGATAAATTTTAAAAATAAACATAATAAATTATTTAATTATTTGAAAAGTATATTAAAAATAAAATTTAAAATAGATATTATTGCACTTTTAATGGGCGACTTGATGCACGAATAACTTATGCTGACATGAGAAATTTTTTTATAATAAATGCTCATACAAAAAAAAAAACTCAATATTTTTAATTTTTTTTTCTAAATAGTGTTAAATTAATTATCTCTATAGTATATGTATCCTAGCTAAAAGATATTTAAAAAGATCGTGATCTAGTCATATTAAATTAGGATTAGAATTATGTTATCTAATTAAAAAAAATACTTGAATTTGAATATAAATATATATACACACACCACCACCACCACCACCACAAAAAAGGGCTAACCAAGCACTAAAATAGTCTTTCTCGGTGGTTTTTGCCGCCACAAAGAACTCTTGTGATTGCAATGTGCTATAACTATATTTCACAGTGATTTCAAGATCGTTCAGGTAGCTTTGTGGAAATTTTGTATATAGTAGTGATTTTGACCGCCACAATTCTACAGAATTGCGACAATTATAACAACCACTATATCCTTGGTGTCAGGGGCGGACCTATGATACCGTGAGGGTGGGCAATTGCCCACCCTCAATTTTTTTTAAAAAGGGTAGTTTAGACATTTTCTTCCCAGAAGCCTATTTTGCCCTATTTTGCCCCCCCAAAAAAAAAAGACCGGTGCAACTTGAGCCGCCAGCCCCAATAGCGCTATTCTTCGGCTTTTGGCGATCGTGGAGAAGAAGCCGCCTGAGCCTATGGTAATCTCAAAATCTTTTGCATAACTGAACTAAAATCATATTTGCATGAGATGGAAGAGGCGTGGTCAGGTGTAACCGCAAGCAAGAGGCGTTGAACGCCGAACGGTTGAAGCAGGAAATCTGGAAATGCATAGCCGCGTGGAGAAAAGAAGCATTTTTTTTTCTCATTGAAAGTTCAGAAGGGAATTTGTTTTTCTCTGGTTTCCCCCATTCTATCTTTATTTGCCCTTTTGATCTGAGTAAAGGAAGTGTTTAAATTTGTTTGTTGTTCATTTCAATGTCCGGGCTCTACGTTAGGGCAGTAAGAAAAAAGGTTTTTTCCCCTTGCATAGAATGTGATTTCACCTGATTATCTGGCTAATATGGTTGTTCGTGTAATCGATTTTCTCTAGACGATCCTTTAGGTTAAACATTGTGCAGTTTGTGTTGGAAGAAAGAATGGCTTGAAAAAATATTTGTTTTTGTTTAAAAATATATCATTCTACTGCTTTATATCTTCAGCTTTTGCTTCTCATCATGCCATTCATTCAGTCATTTTTTTTTTCTATTTTTTCATTGTTTTGTTAAGTCTAAATGCCATTCATTCTTTTTTTCCCTGATATTTGCTCATAATAATTTTTTTTATAAAATAGATTTTGAGAACTTTAAATAATTAAATCCTATTACACAGATTTGCTTGCAATTGCATTCAAAGCTCTATCGGGTTTCACTGTTTGAGGTCTGCAACAACGATTTCTTTGCATTGAAAGTTCCACAAGGTATGTCTAGCATTTTTTTTTAATGTTTTTTTTGTTTATGTGTATTGTTCTTTAATTATATTTTTAGCATTTATGTTATTATGTATTGCAACATAAAATATAGTTAAATCTTTTGCTTAACCTGCTTAATGTTTTTTGTATTTACATTTCAGTAGGTTAATTTAATTTTTATTATGCTTAGTTATTCGTTCATGGATCGATATTTGAAAAGGAAGGAACGTGTTGAGGTTGACATTGATAATCTTCCTATTGATCCTGGGCTTCGACCTTCTATATGGAATTATGATGTGAATGATAGGGATAGAATTCGGCGAGCATATTTGGTGAAAGGACCTTATCAACCAAAAAATCATAACTTCCCCCAAACAACAATAGGAAATGTGGATCGAAGGTTTAATTCTAAATGGTTTGAAGAATATCCAAACTGGCTAGAGTATAGTGTACTCAAAGATGCTGCATTTTGTTTATATTGTTACTTATTCAAACCTCAGGAGCAGACAAATATAAGTCAGGGTGGTGGTGATTCATTTGTTGGTGAAGGTTTTAAGAATTGGAAGAGGAAAGAAAAGTTATTAGCTCATGTCGGGGAACATAATAGTGATCACAACAAAGCAAGACAGAAAAGTGAAGATTTAATAAATCTTAAATTACAGAGTGTTCCTACTTTATGGCTCAGTAAAGATGATAAGAATAAAAAAGAATACCGGATCCTATTGTCTGCTGTCGTTGACTGTGTTAGATTTCTTCTAAAGCAAGGTTTGTCATTCCGTGGCCATGATGAGGCATCTGATTCAAATAATAAATGTATGCTTCAGTAATCGAGGTGCTCGAGATCATTAAAGAAGAAGGGGTAAATGATCAACAATCAGTTGAAGCAGGCACTTTGATTGATGTGATGGAGTCATTTGATTTCATTTTCACAATACATTTGATGATTTATATCTTGGGAATTACTAATGAGTTATCACAATCACTACAAAGAAAAGATCAGGACATTGAAAATGCAATGAAATTGGTGCAAATATCTAAACATCGACTACAGGTACTAAGGGAGAGTGGATGGACTCTTCTACTAGATGAAGTTTTTCATTTTTGTAGTGTTTTTGAAGTTACTGTTCCAAAAATGAATGAAACATACAAAACACGTCGTCGAACAGTACGAAGAGGTGAAGAATTAACAAACTTACATCATTATCGTGTTGAGCTATTTTATAGTGTAGTTGACATGCAACTTCAAGGATAAATAATCGCTTTTCTGAATCTAGCACTGAATTGCTTCTTTGTGTGGCATGCTTAAATCCAACTGATACCTTCCAAGCTTATGATGAGAGGAAATTGATACGTTTAGTTGAGTTATATCCAAATGATTTTTCTACATTTGATCTTGTGGCTCTTAAAAGTCAATTATCAACTTATATTATTGATATGCGTACCAGTGCTGAGTTCTCCTCTCTAAACAGTATTGTTGATCTTTCAAAACAAATTGTTAAGTTCAAGAAGGATGATGTGTATCAGCTGGTTTATAGACTCATTATTTTAGCATTGACTTTACCAGTTGCTACCGCTACAGTAGAAAGAGCATTTTCTGCAATGAAGATTGTAAAACATCGACTACGTAGTAGGATGGGTGATGATTGACTCAACGACTGTCTGATGCCTTATATTGAAAATGATGTATTTGATTTGATTCCCAATGAAGTTATAATGCAACATTATCAGAAAATGCAAAATAGATTATTAAGCTTGTAATAACTTTTAATTTATCAATCATAATTATTTTGCTTTAAATTATGTTCTTTTTTATATATAAATATTAATATATAATATATTCATATGCAAATTTTGCCCACCCTGAAATAAAAGGCTGGTTCCGCCCCTGCTTGATGTCAGATTTGTGGCGGTTTAAGAAGCTGCAATTCTATAGAGTTATGGAAATTAAAATAGCCGCAATTATTCAGAATTAAAAAAAAAAAAAAAATCTTGCAGCGCTCTAACAACCAAGTCCAAATTTGAATCTGGTTTCATTTATGAATTAAGAGCATTAAAATAAGATATAATATGTATCAAATTTGAATCAGGTTTAAGAATCAAATTAGGATGCTTGAATTTTTAATATGTATTAAACTAATTTGTTTTAAATTCCGAAATTCAAGATTTTATTCCACGAATAATTAAATTGTAGGTATATCAATTGTACGTCGATATTATCTTTTTCACCATATTATGCAATAATACAACTAAGGGATTCTTGCACCCATTCTAAAGCTTATTTGATTAACATTTGATTAGCAATAATACAATAGCATTAGATTAATCAAACAAAAAAATATTATAATCTTGCCAACTACAACAAAGTCAAACTAATTCACCAAAAGAGGGCAACAAAATTCACTAAAATGATACACAAACATGACAAAATAGGTCACATCATAAGCGAAAGAGAGGGCTATACTTTATAAATTTGCAAAACAAGAACACAAAACATTAGCTAATTTTAGATCTACTTTAACTATAAAATTGTACTGTACGATCACATCAAGTTTAATATGATTAAAGAGAGCTATAATTAGTGTGCTCACATTATATCACACTTCTTAGATTAATTTACCTTCATATATTAGTTCACTTAAGAAGGGATTCATGCAGTTCTGATTAGCATATTCATCACATTGATTTCATCTTTCAAAGGCACCAATACAATCAACTGAAGTTAACGATTCTTTTAGAGCCAACTTGAGAACTACACTTCATACATAGGCTTCGTTTGGGACGGCTTTCTTACTGCTTCTTAAAACAGCTTTCTAGTACAACAAATAAAATTTTATACTAGAAAGCTAGCTGCTTTAAGAAGTAATAAGAAAGTCATCCCAAACGAAGTCTTAGGCTTTGTTTAGGACAGCTTTTTTATTGCTTTCTAAAACGGAGTTTTTGTACAAATTTTTTAAATTTGTACAAAAACTCCGTTTTAGAAAGCAATAAAAAAGTCGTCCCAAACGAAGCCTTAGTCTTCATTTGGAACGCTTTCTTGTTGCTTCATAAAGCAGCTTTCTCAGCATTAAATCTATAAGTCAAAGTAGACTACAATCTAACCACTGAATTTCACAAGTCATTCTTCTCTTAATCATGCTAAATATTTACAAATAAAGGAAGTAGACTACTTGAAAATAAACAAATACTAGGTGATCAACAATCTCTAAGATGCAATCTACAATGAATAAAATTATAAATAACGCTATGTTAGATGGATGCTATCAAAAAAATAGGTGTGACAACCTGCAATAACTGAAATTACAAATAATACCTTAGAAAATCCTTCACTAAGAGTTTATGATCAATCAGATGTTAGCTTGCTTGTCAATTGTAGTCATGTTAACCAATACGCCATCATCCCAATTAAAGTTGTGTCGACCTATGAAGTTAAAATTGACATTAAAAAGACATCATATGAGATAATATTATCATGACCACATTATATGTGAGTTTACTATTATATATGTTTCATTCAAAAATAGTTTCAAGCAAAATACATGTTGATGATAACAAAACTACAACATACCCTAATTATGAGGAAAGAATCGGGTTACAAAAGTAAAATTTATGTTGCTTCCACTATGTACTTCAATCGTACTATGAGAAAAAGTACAAGGTTGTTGTGGCACCAAACTCATGTGTTCGTACTCTACCTGAGTGTTCTGGTCCTACAACCAAACTAAACACTCTATATTGAGCCATAACACGCAAGGTATTACAAATGTTAAACTAATCTTAATTACCTGAATTTTCAGATGATAGGTATTACAATGTTAAACTTGAAATACATCAATGGTTGAAAGTTCGAGATGTAATGCGCTATACTTTACCATATGATGGAAAATATCATTATGGAATAATAAAAACTAACACCTCTGAGTCCTTTAATGGGGTACTAAAATGAGCACATGGTTTGTTTATCCTTGAAAGTTTGCATATAGCATTCAATTAAGAAGAAAAAAGTATTATAAAGTACAAGCTAGTATGGAAGCTAGTATGGAGTTGTAACCTGGGTTTTCCCAAGCCAAAACAAACAAAAGTGGGAATAGCTTATGTCTTCATCAATTCATACATGAAAATCACAAAAGAGCAACACAACAAAAAAGAGAGAGAACATGGGCCCCTTTGGTTTACATTGAGAGGTCTCGCAAGCACTTGCCATAAAAAACCATAAGATAATCAAATAATTCATTCAAAAGGGGGGGATACCGAGAGAAGATTTAGAATAGCCCAAAGGTTGGTTAGTACCCCAGTGCACCGACAGAAGGGTGATTAAGATGCAATCATTAGGACATGCAATAGAGAGAGACATTATTGTTCACCAAAGGGGGCAAAGTCTCCACCAATGTCATCATGAAGGTTCTTCTTCCTCTTCCTATGCAGGTTGGCAATTTGTCCCAATTAAAGCAACTATTTTTTTCCAAAAAAGATTTGGAGGCTTTTATGTTGTCTCTTGGAGAGCTTAGGTGTTGTGGTGGAGGGATTATCTAGCTCTTGTGCCTTCTTAGCAGCAAAAAGAATTTGTGGTTGGCTTTCTATGTGGGGAGCAGGGCTAATGGGCTTCGCCTGCCAATCCGTGGTGTGACCTTTTGGTTTGGGCTTCCCTCTTTGAGTGAAAAGTGTCCAAGACCCATAGTCCTCTCCATTACCTGAAGTATGCAGACTACAATTGGTCAGCTTAGGTTTGTTTATCCAGGCATCAATCATTGCGATATACGACAACATCATAAAAATGTTTATGTGCAAATAAAGATGATTAACCATGAAGAGTTTCAAACCAACTACTTGTTTTCCCCTTGCATACAATCAATACTTTGTCAAGTAAATCTGGAGGCCAGAAGATTCTTAGAACCTACTCGAATTAGCATGCATGAATTTCAAGTTTTTGACATATCATCCATATCGTATAGAGTGGACATATTTGTTGATGTGCACTACAGATGAACTTGCATACGAACTTTAATTTATCTTTCCCCTTGTAGATATGTTATTAGTTGTATTGCACTATTAGGACAAAGCAATCTAAATTATATTTCAGAGTACTACACCATACAAAATTGCAAAATGACTTATTCTGGTGAATTTCATAACATTCCAAATATAGTGGATTGGGTATCCCATGATCCAATGTATTGTCTTTTCTCATTCAACCCACCACACTATAGAAGGCAATCGAGTTGAACCCAAAGTAGACAATCGAGTTGAACCCAAAGTAGACACTACTGAAGCACAATGGATGAAATTAGGCACAAAGCAGTAGAGTATGTAGTTCATGTCACATGATAGGGCATAATCGAACAACTTGTCCAACTAGGTGAATCTCTTTATTTGTTATATCCTATATAACATTATATGTTTACATAATTCCTTTAACGTTGATATTGAAGAGTAACATGACTTCCGAGGCAGACCAGCTTGACTACCTCAACACTACTCACTTGCCATCGATGTCATACCTAATAGGCCATAGCGGAGGCATTAAATTGTGCTATGTTTGAGCTGCTATCATGTATCATTTTTGGGTTGTTCTTTATTTTATTTTGGCATGTATTGTGTACCCCTGTTTAATATAGTGGCATGAGTGTTATTAAATACGTCTTCACAAGTTCTTTTAGCATGTGCAACATGTTATCGTTCTTTAGCAATGACATGAAAGTTAAGAATGGCCAGTAATGTTGATGGTATTTAATTACTATTCGTCACCCCTCGTATACTACTTTCAATAAAGTAATCTTCTTTTTATTAGTGATGCAAATTTTACTTCAAAAAAAAAATTGTATCAAGTCACCCGGTTAACGAGCGACTTTGCCTATTTCTAAATTTTTAAAATGATTTTTACACTAATTCAATTATTAAACATACCTGATTTAAAAATTTGTTCACCAAAAAAATAGTAGAATCCGTATGATCATGAACATAAAAAGTTAAATCATGTAGAGTATCCTCTTTAATAATTATAAATTGAGAAAGATAGAAAAGCTAGAATTGTAATACTTTCATTGAATTGAAAAATATGTTGATAGAATAGTGACTATTTATAGGCAACATAATAAAGTAATATATATATTACTTTATTACTTTATAAATTGAGAAAGATAGAAAAGCTAGAATTGTAATATATATATGTTAGAAATCTATAATCATCATTATATATCCTCTTTCTTAAGGATTATTTTTATTTATTGTGTTTTCTTTTATTACTTTATTATGTTGCCTATAAATAGGCACTATTCTATCAACATATTTTTCAATTCAATGAAAGTATTACAATTCTAGCTTTTCTATCTTTCATATATATATATATATATATATATATATATATATATATATATATATATATATATGACAATGGATGATTTTGGTATCTCTAATATCACCCCATAAACTCATGATGCAATTGCAAGAAGCATTGAGACTTTTCCTGCTAAAAAGAGTAAGTTGAAATGGGTGAGAGTTTGTAAGCAAAAATGTAATTTGAAGAAAATATGAAATAGATGGTAAGCTAAGAGTGCTATATTGGATGTGATAACAGGTAAGATGACAATCAATCTTAATATGCTTAGTTCTCTTATGAAAAATTGATATCTGAGCAATATGAATATCACTTTTATCGTCATAATACATAGGTGTAAGATGAGAAAGAGAAAAGCAAATATTATTAAGCAACTATCATAATCAAATTATCTCAATGATAATAAAGTCTTTGATTCTATTTTGTGCCTACATTTGACTTAAGATACATAGAGCAAATGTTCATATCTCCTCAATCACATAAACTTCATAGATTGGCCTTATTATGACTTTTCTTCTTTAGACGAAGTACAATCCTAGAAATAAAAATGACTCAATATAATAAAAAAGGAAGCAAGGTATAAAAAATATAAAACTTACACCTGTTGAAAGAGTAAAACCATTGATATAGCATTAACCTTTTAACTATTACCTCAATGGTAGGTGAATTAGAAGGTGCTCCTTGGAGTCAAACAATGATGTTGAAAAAAATATTCTCTAGCTTACAAGTTGTCTCGATAATATTCTTCTCTAATTTCTTCATATGATTGGCATTTAATTTAATTGTATAAATACCATAAAAAATATGACTCAACCCGATCATGATTGATGATTAAATAATTTTTTAATCCTTTTTGAAGAAATGAATTATGATGTTATCGATCATTTGTATATGAAAATGCTTGTTGTCATATCAAAGCATGGATAATTAATCTTATTAATATAAATATTTTCACTACATGAGAATGAAAAATAGATGAACTCCTCTACATCATTAATGAAATCATTTGATAAATGGTTGTTCCTATCTAAACCATAATACATCCAAGTATAACCAGTTGGAGAAAAATTCTTCTTGGATCAGTTAAGGCCAATATGATCATATATATGCATAATATATGAGATTAATTGCTAAGTTAAAATTTCATGATTAAATGTGGCAATATAATTGTTTAACATATATGAAAAAATAATGATTTCAATATATTCAAAATTAATTTTTGCTCATGTAAAGTCTAATTCAAAATCAAAGCTAGTGAGGAAAAATATTTTCTTGCTTGCATCTAAAGCCAAAATATATTTTAAATGGTTCTCATTTTAATCAAAACCACTCTAGAGTAAATTTTTATTGAATTCCTCTTCATGAAAGAGTAGAAAGGGCCCACTTCGAAGATTCATCATATGTATCTAATACACTATTCTTTAGCGCTATAAGTTGAGACGCGTACAGATTGGATACAATTAGCTAGACTTGTATCTCGGTTAGAAAAGTTAGATCTCGGTCAGGCACTGACCCGCGGCTAGACTTTAGCAAGATCCGCCGTCTTGTTCCGATCCGTTTTTCCTTTTTTTTTTAGTTCTATAAAAAGAAGTTTTCGGCTTTCCCCGACGCTCACTCTTCACTCAGGATACGGACAAGGCGCGACTCGGGTGGTCTGTCCCTGAAAGTTTATAGGCACGCCCCAAGCCCCAAGCGTGGTGCACAGATCAACTTACATTTGGGGTGGGGTTTTAAGACAACTCAAATTTGATCACAAAAATGGTCATAAATAAAAGATGTTTCAATAGATAGGATCTTTAATCCATCTTCAAAGCGGTCATATTGATAGAAAGTCTTTTGATGTTTTATTGGCAATGACCAATGATTGAAATAACTTTTTTAATAGCAAATAGCTTGTCCATTGTTTATCTTGAGAATTCTCGCTATATTAAATTCTTTTATTTCATTTTATTTTATCTTATTTGATAGTTTCAATCATAATCATATAATATTAAATATTTATTTAATCTGATTAAATAGTTATCGTCAATTGAAATTTCATTAGTTTTTAGAGGAAAAAATAAAGTGAAAGACCATTAGTATTGAAATCGTTTTGGGCAGCTTTCTAAAATAATTTTTTAGTACAAAATTTTTTAGTTGTACAAAAGTCAAAAAAAATTTTATACTTAAAAGATGCTTTAGAAAGCAATAAAAAAGTCGTCCAAAACAAAACCCCAGTATGTTCTAAGTTAGGTGCTTGTAAGGGATCAAACGTGCTTGAACTAAGCGAAATTGATATTTCTAAGGCATTGCACGATATTTAAAGTGTGTTGTGTTCTACTAATTTTAAAGTAACTTAGCATATGACCAAATATGATGAGAGTGCATAACGGACATACGTTTAAACGTTATGATTCATCCATATGGATAAGTAATTATGCAAATTATCCATATTCTAAATTTTAAATTTTGCTTCGTTTATATGAATACGAATCAATTATTTAGTTTAAATCTCAGACAATTAAATATCCAAATCCTCTACCTATAAATAGATATTTCTGCTAGCAGAAAAAAAAAAAAAAACTTTAGGAATCTAGATCTAGGCTTAAATTCGATAATGGTTTATTACTAGTGATGTAAAATGAACACCATCAGACCCTCCTTTGGATCCTGGATGCAAAATTCCAGTCAATAACTTTCTTATAAGGAAAAATTATTATGTCCAGACGAGTTTAGAGGTCAATTCGGACGCGTAACATCATCCAATACACAGTGCATTGGATGACGTGACACATCCGGATTGACCTCTGGTCACATTCGGACTAGAGATTGCTCAACAATTGAACAATTCCATCACTTCGTTTTGTGGGCATACTCCCCAACAAGTTTTTGTAACGATAATATATAGACAGAATTTATGAGTGCAGCATTTGAGATAGAGTTTAACTGACGAAATCATAACATTTCTAATGGCTCACAGGAGAACAACACATGTTAACAACCAACAATTACAAGAAGAAAAAATGGTTTATAGAGTTTGATACTGTAGAGATAGAGATATCTCAGTTGTTCATGAGATCGAGTTGGTCATTCCACAATGAGAGGTGTGTAGAAGAATGAGTTTCAATCCCTTCACAGTTCCTTCTGCTTTGGGCATTCTTGCAGACGCAAATTGTTGATGGTAATTTTCAGCTACACCAACTTCTTCTAAGCAAGACCAAGTTGATCCTCTTGGACTACTATCTGCCCATAGAAATCTCTTTGAAAATGGATTCAGAAGACTCTCTCTAAATTCCTTGGGCGTTTCACATAGTAATCCCTGTAAAAGAATGAAATGAATAATGAATCGCCCGCCCTGTAATCAAATCAGTGCGGTAAAGATGAACTCAGTAAAAGCTAATATTTCACCTCAGCCATGGCTTTGATCCTCAGTGTGGTGCTGCTACTTAGCAGAATTAACTGGCCATCATCTTTTATTCTTTTGAACAGAAGAGCGCAATCAAGGATATGGTCTTCAGCTGTTGGGGAAACAATCTCCATTAAACTTCCGCATGTGGAGAAACCAATGAAGTTTGGTGAAGTCGCAGTGCCAAAGCCTAAGCTTCCATCACAGAGCAGTGATCTTGGCGTAGCAGGGGGCGTTGGTGCTGCTGGGAAGGTCTCTGATGAGCTCTGAACATGAATCCATCCACTCGTCTTCTTCATGCTCTCTTCTATCCATTGCAAAACAGAAGAAGCCTTTGTCCCTCTACTTAGTATCCCCTGGCACCTTTTGAGGTGGTCGAGCTCCCTAATGACTATAGCAGATGCATAGGAATAAAATTCAGTTTGTGCTAAAATAAGTTTAGTTGTGAGGGATCGAGAGATTATTCTGTTCATGAAATACATGCGAGAGTATGTGGAGAAATTATTCCGTGCGGAGTGAAGAACTGTCCGGATGTGAGTGTACACAGTGTTTGTATACACTGTGTACACTCACATTCGGATGGTTCTTTACCATCCGGACTTCGCACGGAATAATTTCCCGAGTATGTGTGCTACTTTTAAGTATTAGTGTCTATTATTGTGTACATTTATATCAAAGTATTTTGTACACAAGAAGAAATAAGCCTTCATGGTGCAAAGGGCTATAACTTATATCGATATAATCATATTGTAGAGTAAAGTGAAGTCTTCTATCGAGCCCATCAAGTTTTTTATCGTCTTTTAACGCCACTATTCTTTAGTAGGCCAAATGCACCTTGCTTTACATGCATTTGGATCATATAATATATTTGAGGGGCATGGGCGTATTGTTTACCTATCCTTGGAATAATAAGTTGAGTCCCTCTGATGCCTTCTAATAGCTGGAGTGATTTTCTGGATTCTTCAGCGAGGAAGCAGCCTACATCCACCACAATATACCATTTCTTTGTCTCTCTAACTGGCATGTGAGGCAGCTCTTCCTTGTGCTTGGTCTGACACAAAAATTAACTCAGTTAAACAAGCAATGTTGAAATTAAGAAAAATGCATTCAAAAGCTGAAATTGAAAACGTACATGGGGTGCTTTCTCCTCTAAATTATGGACATTGTTGACATAATTGTTACCGAATGTATCATCTAGACCTTCTAGATAGCTTGCAGGACTGCTGTTTCGCAAAGTAGAGCTAACAAATAGAGGCTGAAACGGGATTCTTTCTTGTCTTCTCCTCATAGTTTCCCCTTCCTTTTTCCCATGGTTTTGTGAAAGTGCTTTCTTTGATGTAATGGACATTGAGCTTTGCGGTGTCAAATTCTCTTTATCTGAGGCAAATGTTTCATCCTTTTCGCTTTCAGCCTTCAGTACATCTCTTGCAAAAGCTTTTCCGGACTTCAAAGATTTGGGAACTTTAGGAGTCGAGTTCTCTTTATCTGAAAGAAACCTATCCTCTTCCACATTCAAAGCATTCTTTTCGCCTAGAGGTGATCGCTCTGGTTTAAATAGGTTTCTTTGCAACTTAATTCCTGGAGAGAATAGACTCTCTAAGTTTTTTGAATCAGACAATTTTGAGTCCCCATTTTCATTCATTAAGCGACTTCTTGACCTCAGCTTATTTGATTTAAATTGATCTGTTGTTTCAGAAGTTGGTTTGTCTGAAGTAAAACGCTCTTCTTCCAGATTGAATGTGCTCAAGGAACTCAGCGGTGATGCCTCATTCCCTCTGTTGCTCCTCAGTACCTTGGAGACACTCGAGTTTACTAGAGTCAAATTTTCCTTGTCTGAAACAAACGCATCTTCCTCTTTCACATGACCTTCACCTAGGAAAACTGAGGGGGTTTTCTCCACTCCATTTTCTATTGCAAAAGTTTCAATTTTCTGTTCTATCTCTAAATAATCTTTATTAGATATGTTGAAGGAACTCAATAATGATCTATTCATTTCTCTGTTTCTCTTCAGTACCTTGGAGCCAATAGAGTTTACTGAAGTCATTTTCTCCTCATCTGAAACACAATTCTCTTCTTCTTCCTCTTTCAGATCACCCTCAGCTAAGAAAATTGAGGGAATCTCCTCACCATTTCCTTCAATTAAAGCTCCAAGATTCTGTTCCGCAATCTCCAAATCTTCCTTATGAAATAAGCTGAAAGAACTCGGTGGTGATGTCTCAATCTTACCGTTGTTCTTCTGTACATTGGAGCAAATAGAGTTTACTAGATTCATTTTCTTCTTGTCTGAAAAAACCGTCTCTTCTTTTTCCTCTTTTACATAACCTTCAGCTAAAAACACTGAGGGGATATCCGATCCATTTCCTTTTATTAAATCTCCAACTTTCCGTTCTTGTATCTCCAAATCTTCTTTAAGAAATAAGCTGCAGGAACTCAGCGGTGACCTCTCAATTTTTTTATTGCTCTTCAGTACCTTGTATCCAATAGAGTTTACTGGAGTCAAATTCTCCTTGTCCGAAACAGAATACTGTTCTTCCTCTTCTTTTACATTACATTCAGCTAAGAGAACAAAGGGGACCTCCTCTCCATTCCCACCTGTAAAAGGTTCAGCCATCTGATCCTTGATCTCCAAATTTTCTTTACCCTTACTAATCTGGCTGCCATTCTCTTTGCTCTTATTCTCAATTTGAAGAAATCCAATCGACTTATTCCTCCTTAACAAAAGACTTGATGATTTGATAATCTTATTTGATCTTAATGGGCTCAGCTCTTCTCTTTCAGGATGCATCTCATTAGCAAGGAGATTCTTAGAGACTCCAATCTCCTCCTTCAAGGGCCATGAGTAGCTCACAGATTCTAACAATGGAACAATAGAAGAAAAGCATGAGCTCTGTTCTAACGTCTCTTTTCTTATCAAGATCTCGCCTTCTTTTTCCAAATCCTGAGAAAAGAGCTTCCCAGGAGATGAAATCCTCAAAGGAGGCGCAGAAGGTATTATATTGCTAACCCAGGCTTCATTGAAACTCTCATCCTAATGCAAATAAATAAATAAATAAATAAAATTACAAGATTCGAACAGTTTTTTCAAAAAAAAAAAAAAAAAAAAACTAACCAGAAGAGCTTCATCATTATTTACGAAATCTGGAGCCTCTTCCATCAATGGTGACATCGGCTTCTCCATCTCAAATGCATGGCTCAATGGCATCCAATGGAGGCAGTAAATCCTCGTCGAGGCCCCAAGTCTAATAGTATCTCCTTCGATCAATTCAACAGGGATGTTAGGTTGGATCTTCTTACCTGAAACCCAAGTCCCGTGAACTGCAGCACAAAAAAGCAAGCATCAGGTACAGAATAAACGATGATCGTTCTTTGCGGAAAAAGATCGAATAAGAAGAGGTCATCTTGCGAAGAAACAAACCTGAAGAGCGATCTGTAACGAAAAGTTTCTGCGATGAAGATTTTGGGCGAACCTCGAGATGAATTCGACTGATGCTTGGGTGATCGACGACGATGTGGCATTCCGGGTGCCGGCCCATGAGTATGGGATCGTTCTCTCGTGATGGGGATAAGGGTTTTCCGGTTTCAGGAGGGGGGCTATTGAGGAAGATGTTCTTTAGCGTGGTGCCCTTCTTTAGGACAGAGAACACCGGAATCCTGGCCTCCTCCATTTATTTTTACTACTTTCCCGCTGATTGCTTCTTCTTCAGTGCTTATTCCAGAGAAAGGAAGAGAAAGAAAGCGAGAAAGAGGAGTCTGAGAGAGAGTTCTTCCAGTTCTTGATCCGGTTGGAGTAGGAGATGAAATGGGCGTGAGACGGGGTTTTATTTGCGACGAGAGACTATTTTATTTGGAAAGTGTGAATTTTATGATTATTTAATTATAATAGAATTGATAAAGTTTAAAGGAGGCGTTTCGGAAAAAATTTATGAAATACAAGGGCTGCAAATTGAAAAGTTGACCGTTGGGCCTGATCTCTGCAACGGCTATTTTATTTGTGGGGAGCCGACCGGAGATTTTTTTTTTTATATTATATGGAAGGAACGCATTGTATGGGTGACTAGTTTAACTTCCCCTCTAATAACCCGGTTGCATTGCAAAAAATAATTTTTTAAAAAAATTTTAAAAAGGAACTCATTAAATTACTTTAAAAATAACTTAATAAAAACAAAATATGATAATTTTAAGTGGGATGTGAGCTCCGAGGCCAATATGTGATAATGTGATAACTACACAGTTCATCTTAACCTGTTGGTTGAGAGCTTAGGCTTTCAACTAAGAAGTCTAGGATTCGAGTCTTTGTATATGCATTGTGTGTGTGAATTTGCTTTAATGGCCTAAATGTCAAAAAAAAATAATAATAATGTGATAACATGTTCCTTCTTAATTTTATGATTAATTGTATTACTACTTTTGATTATCCTATATAATGCATTCCTTTTTCAGAACTTATTCATCTCTAAAGAAAATTTTAAAGTTTGGGAGTTATAATATACTTATGATCTATTTGGGATAACTGTAGCTTTTTGTAAAGATATTTTTAAAGCAGTTGTTGGGAAAATAGTTTTTTTTTAAAGCTGAAAAAGTAACTTTTTAGTACAGAAATTTCTAAGAAATAATGAAGTAGTCATTAAACGAAATTTTGGCTGCGATATAAAAAAAGTAAAGTGGAAAGAAAATTGTTTCAAACATATCCTTAGCTTTTGCCGATTCTAAGTACTGACACAATCCACTCACCATGAAATCTCAATAGGGGCAATCAGCTTATAATTAAATAATTTAAATGGATATATATATATATATATATATATATATATATATATATATATATATATATATATATATATATATATATATATATATATATATATATTATTAATTTAAATGGATATATAATAAATGATAATCTTCATATTTTTGTATGAATAATGTTGGATTGAAAATTATTAATGAAAAAATGCTAAGATTTTATTAGATAAACCAATTAAAAAAAACTAAGAGAAAAAAAGGGAAGTTTAGTCCTAGGTTGAATCCCATTGGATAAGAAAGGCGAGTTGAACTAACTTATTGAGAAATAATTCGAAGTGAGAAAGTTATTACTTATTTATTATGCATCTCTAATCCCTAAACCACTATTTATAAGTAGAGATTATGGTTGGTGTTTCATAGTTGATTGCATGGTATAACTACACATAATGAATTGGTTAAACATATTATAATTGGGTATGAGCAAGTAGTTAAGCCTAAATTGTTCCCTAAACAATATAATCATGGACAAGTTTCAAATTATGAATGTTTTGACTATGAGTTCTTCTAGTGGAATCTTTAATCAATCAATGAGTATTTTCAACATGTTGATGAGTTATTTAGGTGGATATTTCAATATATATTTGTTTCTTTGTTTAATTATTCTTATGGACTCTATCGATATAATAAATATTATTTATTTTGTTTTATCTACTTTTTGTGTTCTTCTTATAATTACTTTGTAAGAAACTTTTCTCTTTTGAGCATGAAATAAGTTTAATTGATTTTAATTTTTGAAACTTATTTCAAGATTTGAGGTCATACTCTTATTGGGACATGATAGGGGAATTGTAAGTCTGATTGAGTGACTCTTATTATATATTGGGTTATCTCATACACCTATTTTTTGTAGGCATGGTACCTCTAAGGAGTGTAAACACTTTATCTTTCTAAAATTTTCCCATAAAAATTATCTATAAAGGAATTTATGTTCACTTTATTGGCTTGAGATCATAAGACTTTTTGTGGATAATACTATTCATAGTTGCTAAAATAGTATATTATGGTTGGGTTGGGTTGACTATCTTCACGGCTAAGTAATCTTGAACTTGATAACCTTGTATGACACATCTAAGAAATTTGAAAATTTTATTTCTACATTTCTTTGGATTCCTTATTGATTTTCCCATCACCCACCTTTGAGCCCTTCAATCTCCTTTTAGTGATTCAAGAATTATCATCACATAAGATTTACTATGTAGATAAATAGTAATTTTACTTGATTATAGTGATCGCTCTCTACCATGTGGAGTGACTTATCTTGAAACATAGATTCTCCTATTAAGATGATAATCCTTGAATTATAATCTATTCTTTGATGTAATCTAGTAAAATCAAATACAAGTATGTTTTCTTTAATCAAGAGTATCTCTTAGAAACATCTTCAAGTGTAATTAATCTTAAGAATTTATTCCTTTTGAGAGATTAAGCAATCTAGATTCTCTATTTAATTTTGATGATATGGATTATTGTGAGTATTTTATACAATTTAAGATGATATTTGTTGGTTCAAACTCATTGGTGCTTTTAGAATATCAAGTATGATAAATTATTCTATATAAGAAAAACACTCTTAAATCACCCCTTTCCCCTTCAACATGATCCTACCATCTTTTGGTAACAAGCCTAACATTACAACTAGTCTCCTTTTATGGTGAGAGTATGGCCTTGAGCAAGAAATTCATTATAATGTCAAAATAATAGCTTTGAATGTAATAATTAGTCAATTATAACACAATAGATTATTAACGCACCAACTATAATGATGTTATCGAATGCAATATGTTGTAGGTTGACTACCCCCAAAATGATTGGTGTCATAATTTGGCCTTCTCATGTAATATCTACAAATCTAAAATAGAGATAATTGATGTGATTTTAGTTAATTCTTTTTTAATTTTGATTTGATTATGTAATTATGAGCCCCAAGGTGTCTAATAAATTCTTAAGAAAGCTTTTAAATGACCCTTGGAGTGATTGGGAAAAAAAGAAAATGTAAGTTATCAAAATTTCTTTGGGAGCATCGCAATGCCAGGATGAGCATCACTGCAGCATCCTGCTCTTTATTGGAAAGGAAGAAAGGGAGGTACCACAACATAAAGAAGTTACATCGCAACACCGTACTCTTCATTTGGAGGATTCTAGGAGAATCTAGACTATTATGCTGGCCACAATGATGCTAATAAGGTGGTGTCATGCATGGCGCTAGGCTAAATTAGTTATTTTTTTAATTTTAAAATATCTTAAAATATTTGCAAAACTCATTTTCTCCCGACCTTTCTATTAGAGAAGAGAGGAAAAGAATTGAGAAAATAAGATGAGAGAGAAAGAGAGGAAGAGGATTTGGAGGTCAAAGCTCTTTCATCCGCGCGTTGAGCCTATTCAGAATATTATAAAGCACGAGGTAAACTTTTGCACTCCTATCTCTAATTTAAATTGCAATGGTTTTATAAAAAAATGGATAAAAATATATTTTTTGGTGTCTTACGATATTTTTACTGTGTAACTTTTAGTTTATTGTTGTACACACTATTTTAAACATTATGACTATAAGAAATTGGATTTTCACTAGTTGATTTTTCCTATATAATTTTTTTAGTATATAAGTTGATTGAGGCTTTTCTGACAATTACAACAGTTATATAAAAAATGTTAAAAGGATCATGTGAATATCCCTATGAAGTTGGAATTTGAGTGAGAGAAGTTTAGTGAGTATAATATTATACATACAATGAGATTTACTAGCAATTCATGCTTATGCATCACCTAAGCACTGAATTGGATTTATAAACTAGTTACTATTGCATTTACATTTGAACTATTCATAGCAGGGGATTAGATAGATTTTGATATGTAAAAAGTGCACTCTTTAATATATTACAAGGGCCTTATATATTTTATTTTGACCCCATTTGTTGAAAGCGAATGTGAGAGGTTATGTCTTACTGATCTATTCTGATTTTAACCTCATTTGTCATATGCATACGTGGGAGGTTAAAGGGAGGTATAAGTGGAAGTGAAGTTATAAGTAGGTATTGGGACTTGTGCATTATAATCATGCATTATATATTTTGATAATTTTAATGAATTAATTATAAGTAATATTCTGAATTAAATATTAAAAATCACTGAATTTCTCTAGCTTGATAAACTTTAAGAGTCAAGTACAAATGAACCTTTGATGAAAAGTGTTTTGTGATGCATCTAAAAGTAATCTCTTCGAAAGTGACTTCAAAGTTGTAAGTAAGAACTCTAAAATTAAGTACATATCGAGACCCTAGAAAATCATATTTTACTAGTACTTTATTCATTTTTACAATTAATTAACTTTAATTAAATTGTAATTTAATATTTTATTTTAAATGGACATTGCATGCTATCTATGATGGGTTAGGAAAAGAAGTCTATTGAGCTTGTTATGCCTATTATATGATACTTTTTGATCTTTAGGAGAAAAGAAAAGGCCAAGTAGAGTAAGATGATAGAGTCAGGATATCTAGATATGAGTTATTAAGGTAATATTTTGTAATATATTTTTTTAATTATTTTGATATACAGATTGAAAGTAAACTAGGTTATTATATATAGGTTTTGATTAAATGAAATATATTTTAATTGTTGTTATTATTTGGCTTTTATTGTGGCTTTAGTTGTCTTTATTGGTTGCTAAGTTATAATTGCTGGTTTAAGCATTTCAACTGATTCCAAATATTCACCAGAGAATTCATAAAGGGGCTAATGCTAGGTTACAACCAAGAAGAACCAAAATTCATCTTAGTAAACCTTCTTTTAAATATAATGTTAGTGAAACTCCTTAGTTTAATAAGAATACAACAATCTTACAACCTACAATTAAGGTTGTGATGATGATAACATCACTCTAGGTTTCATAATGCAGAACTTACAAGAATCAAAGGAGGTAATTAATGCCTCTAAATATGGCAAGGTGGAATCAAAATAAACCTTACTTTATTATAATTTCTTGGGGCTTGACTTCGTTAGTGTGTTAGTTCTAGCCTCTTTGAGATTCATTAGGATGACACTTGTGATATGAATTATCTATGTTGGGATAAGCTCATTACTTCTCCCACTAATAAATATTATTTTTATATTTTTGGTCAATAACGATGAAGTCTTTGATCTTCCTAAATAAATTAACTATTTTATAATGTTGTGGAGGTGGAGATAGAACTATGCATTATTATTATGGTCCTTATGGAAGTTATAATTCCGAGATAAGTTATTAGCAGTGGTGTATTACAAGTTAATGGCATTTAAAGAAAGTATTCCTTATTATGCATGACATCTAGTATTTTTTTAATGAAACTTAGAGTTGAGTATAAGTTAGGCAAATGTGATGATGAGGCAACTTATCATTATTCTTGTGATTAGAAGTCATTGTGCTTATATCTTGCATAATAAGGCAATACCTTTTAAGATGTTGTTATAGCTACTTGGTAAATTTATCATAGTAATATTGTGACTTATTATATTGCTCTAAATGGTTTCAACACAAAACCTTGGAGAAATAATTTAAAGTTGAAGTCGTGTGATTGCACGTTTTATTTTTTGTGTGGTTATTGGCCAACTCCAATAATTTGAATGTAATGATCGCTTTTATAATGTTTGGATCCATCTGTAATGATATGATCAATTTGATCTAGTAAGACTTGCATGTTAATTTCTTATATATATATATATATATATATATATATATATATATATATATATATATATATATATATATATATATATATATATATATATATATATATATATATATATATATATATATATATATATTCGATTTTATGTTGTTTTATTCACTAGTTTTTTGCAATTTTGGTTTGGAGGAAGTTCAAGTACAATCCACTAATTATAAAATGATAAAATTAACATTAATGTATTTAATTAAACTTTATATTTATGTTTGATTTACATACTATTTTAAGTATATTGCAAAGAGTAATTTAATGTCATGCTTATGAATCTAAAGTGGAAGAATTTCTTTTCTTTTTCTCTTTTCATTTATTTATTTCTTTCTTATTTTTTAATAACATCCAATAATCATTTACAACTAGATCAATTTAATATTTAGAGCTGATTAATTATATTAAAAATATATAAATAGTAAAAAATATAATTCACATTAATTTAGTAGTTAATATTTATATTCTATCTCTAGCTAGGGTCCAAAATAATATATTCAATAACATTTATATGCTATAAAAGATTATACACAAACCAGAGGAACTAAAATAAAACTATACTAATATCACTACCTAGCCTCAAGCTACATGCTCTTTACATTTACCTGAAATTATATAAAATCAGGTAATGAGCATAAAAGCCCAGGAAATAACTAAAATCTTACAATTAAAATCAAAGCAAGATAAAAGAGGAATAATATGTTATAAATCCTATAAAGAAGACAATACATCAATACATACCATATGCTCTCCAAAACAGCTGCTAATCACTCATTAGCCCATCCCTAACCTTCAGAATAGTTTGGTTTAGCTTCACCTGGCTAGAATATCAACTTAATTTATATTCAAATTCCCTATAAATACTCTAGATTTCATTGAAACCAGGTTCTATAATTTGCAACCAAAATACTCTCTAAAGCTTCCTCAGTATTTCCCTAGCATCCCCTTAGCTCCAGAGCCTATCTTGTATGAATTTGACCAAGCTTCATTGAGCTCATTTAGCTAGATACCCAACTTTTGATCCTCTACTCCTCAACTCCTACAATATGAAGGAGAAGTGTTCCCTAGTCTAGAAGAACTTGCCTACAAAAAACTCCCATCAATCAACCCATCTAAACAAATAATTTTCAAACTTTGATCCCTTAGATTGTGAAATAACTGAAATATAAAAATGTGTTTTAAAATGAAATATTTGAATTTCTGTTTAAATTAGAGTGTTGTAGTTTTGACGCACTAGCCTTTAAGCACAACGATGCTAGAAATCATTGTTATAGCATTGGAGCCTATGCCAATTGATCATTTTTATTACACAATACATCTCATTCAATCAATCAATCATTCATTATATCTTTATCATTTAGTCAATTTTATTCACTTTTATCATTCCATCATTCACGTCAATTTATTAATTATAACAGTAGTATTAGTATCCGCATTTAGTAACGGTAAGTAGTAATATTAATCAGTGTTCGTAAGGTCAATGTCTGCACATTATCAATAACAATAGTTAGTAGCAATATTAGTAAGCAGTATCAGTAATAAATAATTAGTATAAGTAATCAATAATTAGTATTCTTTCATATATTCATATGAGGGTATCTTGTATCTTGCACTTACCCTTATGACTCCCAATCAGTGGTCTCTTCTCCCAATTAGTGTACTACTTATAACTCTCATTAAATCACGTACGTGGATCAGTCGCCCTGAATCCTTATAACTCTCAATCAGTCTCCAACTCCTTATATCTCTCATCAGTAAATAAGTGAATCTTGATGTTATTACATAGGAGTTATCATTTCATATATCTAATATCAATCAGAATATCCTTTCAATCAGATTAGAGTAGTATCACATTTTAGTGTATATAAATCATATTAATCATTTTAGTACATATTATAATTTTGTATTATCACATCAAATCACATACATCACTTCAACCCATTTTCAGTATACCATTTTCCTTGCTCATTTCACATAAATATTCATATAAACATTTTAACTAGTAAACATGTAATAAAATTATATCATATTATTATGAATGATCAAATTTATAATATATCAAAAATTATATCGTAAAATCTTATAGATAAAGGATATAATGCATTTATGACATATTTAGGAGAGATAACATTCACAGAAATCAAAACCATAGAAAACAGAGGTAAGAGGATAGTTACTTAGAACAAATAAAACAACTTTCATAAAAGAGATAGCAGACAAAAATCACTTGAAGATCTTCTCTCCCTTCCTTCTTTCATCTCATCTCTTCCTTTCTTCATGGCCAAGAAAACGAGACAAAGCGGAGAGTGAGGGAATAGAAGGAATTATGTATATATGAAAACATTATATTTTTTATTCTAGTTATCTTCTTGAAGTCATGAGGGATAATAAAGGAGAAATAGAGAGGGAGGGAGAGAAAAAAAAAAAGATTATATATATATATATATATATATATAGAGAGAGAGAGAGAGAGAGAGAGAGAGAGATTTTGGGTTCTTAGAAACAATTCATTTGTTAGGCTAGATAAGATAATTATTCAACATAACATAACCTAATGTTATCATATTTTATATTTCAATTTTATCACTCTCATGTGATTTTTAAAATTTATTTGATTAAACTTTATACAAATTTAGATTTGCAAAAAAGTTAAATTTTAAACCATATCACTTTTGATATGTCATGGATTTAATTATTTTGGTTATATTGACATATGTAATCTAATTTTTCATTGGGTATTTTATGATATATAAAATGTTATGCATTTCAAAGAGTATGTAGACTCCAATATAAATGACTATGGAATAATAAAAATTTCAAAATGATGTTGTGAATATTTCATATAAATAATTTTATGATTGTTGAACTATCTATACTAATTCATATAGTAATCCTTATTATTTTTCAAAACATATAGATTTTTTATAAATTTAATAAAATGTTAAATATTATTATATATGTTAGAACTATTGATATTTTTATACTTATATCTAAAATATATGTGCTAAGAGAAAAAAAAAAGAGAGAGAGAAAAAGTTCATGCTACTAGTTAGTTGTAATCTTGTGTATTATAAGGGCATTTATATTTATATGATTATGTATCTATGCATATGATCTGCCTAAGTACATATGAATAAGTGAAGGTATAAGGGACAAAGAGAATTTGATTAGAGTGAGATATAAATGTGATAATATAGAAATGACTCTATGTTAGTAAATGTTGGATGAAAGAAAGAAAAAGATATTTTCTTCTAAATAGATCATGGATAATTAATAGATTTTTGTGGCCTCTAAACAATGCGATCCTCCTTAGTATAAGGGTTTGCATAGGGTTTCATTGTGACATTAACTAATGCCCTTTGCTATTATAAGTATGGAGGGTAATATAAATGATCACTTTGAAAGAACTTAGTTAGTTTTGTGAGGGTGACAACTAGTTTAAAATCCTATATGTCTATATATCTAGCATATCTCATTAGAATGGACTTATGAATAGTTGGATCAACTCCGTAAACCCTTATATTATGTTAAGAGAATTTATGATTTCTTTGATGGTTATTAGGCAGTAGTTGTAACACTTGTCATCTCAGAATTCATGTAATTGACTTAATATTCATTTAATTATATTTTATAAGTCATATGGTGTTAAATTAACTTTAAAAAAGTTTAGAATTTCATCTAGGAAAGAGAGAGTTCAAGTCACTAAAATACTCTGGGGAGCACTATGGCACTTCGACATTGAGCTCTCTATTTGTAAGCCGATTTCAGGGTAGCACTGTGACGCTAGGTGACACCATCGTGGCGCTAAGTTCATTATTCATGATTCTAGGAGGATCTAGAAGATTCTCAGGTCTGTGGTGGTGGGGATGTGGGCGAATCGATGCTAGGTCGAAATGAATGTTTTTAAAATAATAAATATTTTAATCTATTTGCTAAGATGAGTTTTTCAAGTAGATGTATTAGATTTGACACATGTTAAGAAAGGTAGAGCTAGACCTAAAAAGTCTTGTTTAGAAAATATTATAAATGACATATTTTTGTAGATTTAAATGAGAATTTGAATTTTAATCGGACACAATGGATAAAAAGGATTCATGCAATCAAACTCATAGTAGGATAAAAGCTTGATGTTGCTATTGTTGAGGCTTATGCCTTCTAAGTTTTTTTTTTTTTTTGATGTGTAGATACATTGTCAACCATTTACTCTTATAGAGACCCTTTTATGTTTAAATTTGACTCGTGGCTTCACTTGTTCATTGGGGAAGCAAAACCACGTAGCGAAACAAATAAGAAACAAAAAATTGCAGTGAAAAGAAAGAACACTAGGATTTAAAGTGGAAACACTCAAAATTAGGAAAAAAAATTGGAGCCACACTATACAAAGAAACTCACTATTAAAATAAAAGAAAATTATACATATCTCTTTCTTTCTCACTCTTTCCTTATCTCTCTTCACTCTTATATTGTTATACAGTTAAAACTAACAAAGAGACACATCAATAATTCCAAGGGATGCAATCCTTCAAGTTAAATATGAAAAATGAGAATAAAAAATGTCTAGCCCGCCTTGTAGTGCCACGGTGCCAAGTTTGGAGAATTGCAATGCTCCACTTTCTGTCTCCAGTCTAACTAATAGCACGGTAACACTAGGGTCTCGAGCGTCGCGTTGCTTTCCTCTCTATCTCCAAGAAACATGAGAGGGCAGTGTTGCAATGCTCGAGTTTATAGCGCCGTAATATTATATAGTTGTTTGGAAAAAAATTTTGAGGGGAGGACACCTTGCAACCCTCCAGTGCGCTCGACCAATAGAATTAAGGTTCAAGGCAACAGTACAATCCACTTGATCGACACAATTATATTCCACTAAGAACTAATATTTTGTTTAGCAAAATGAGAACTTGATTCAAGCAATAATATATATATATATATATATATATATATATATATATATATATATATATATATATATATATATATATATATATATATGTAAAAAACTTAGTTCTAAATGCAAGGGATCTAAAAAATATTGTTTATGTACATTCCATGAACTCTTACACCTATAAACTCTTTGATATATCATCAAAAAATTATCTTGATTGTACACAAATCTTGAGGCAAAATCAAGTTGGAAACTTGAAAAATTAAATCCTGGGCCTTCTAAACTCTGATTTCAACAAACTTATATTTGAACTGAATGTCTTGAAAAAACAAACCTAAAGACACCAAATTCGATCCAATCCGAGCTCAAATGGGTCCAAATCAAATACCCGAAGCTCATTTCAAAGGTTCAAACCATAATTTAAATTACCAAATAGTTTCCAAATGTGACGTGCTTATAATCGAATCGAGCGGCTCGACGAGATAAATCCAACGAGGCCAAGATTACCAAATTCTGATATCATTAAGACATTCAAATGTCCAATAAACAATTCATGATCAAGGAAATCAATATCGATCGTCCATTCAAATCACTCCAAATTTTCCCTTGTGCTTCCTTCTATTTATTGGCCATGCCATTCTAAAAAAACTATAAATAGACCCCTTATTTCTCATAAGAGGGGCAAAAGCAAACAAGTGAAAGAAGAGAAGGAAGAGTTCTCTTGCCACCAGAGTCCTCCTCGATCATCGCTGAACATTAGCCCGACCACCGTCTGTCGCCAGACTTCTGCCTGGCTACTAATGAACGCCGGATTTTTGCCCAACCACCAACTAACGCTAGAATTCTTCTCGGCCACCGGCTGATGTTGTATTTCTGCCCAACCACCAACAATGGATGCTGGATTTCTGCCTGCCCACTGACCGACACCTGATTTCTGCCTGGTCACCGATTGACGCTAGATTTTTGCCCGGCCACCAACTGACGCCATGCCCGACTACCGACTGTCGCCGTACTTCTGATCGGCTAATGACGAACAACACATAATTTCTGCTCGGTGACCAACCGACTCTAAAATTCGATCCGACCACTGATTGACGCTAGATTTTTTCCCGACCACTGACTGACGCCGTACTCCACTCGGGCACCGACTGACGCCATACTTCTATCCGGCTTCCAATTATTCTTAGACTTCTACCCGACATCGGTCCTTCCGACCTCCGTCACCTACCAACTATGGGCTTTTCGACCTCTATAGCCCGCCAGACAACAGTCCTTCCAACCTCTATTGCTCGCCGATTACAGTCCTTTCGACAGCCATCACCTGAATATGGTTTTTCTTACCTCCGTTGCCTGCCGATTATTGTCATACCGACCAAACTAACATATCATTATCGATTCTTCCAATTTCCACCATGTAAAGCATTCTATATGATGTATATTTGTTACATCAAGCCAAGACCTTCCCTCCAATGAAAGACCTTATTTGTAATTAACTGTAAATATTAGAAGATTCATTCAAACTAGGCTAGATCATGTAGTTTTTCCCCTTTTAAGAGCTTTTCACGTAAAAATCTTGATGTATCTTATAAATACTGCACCATCTCTCTTATCTGATTGTGTGCTGAATCTTCATACAAAACTAAGACGTTAAATTTTATATTTCTCTACCATCATGAATATTAGGACGCAACATTCTTCATCTTTTGCTTGTCTATCTTCACCTCCTATTCAGAAATGGTATAAAGTTCTATAATTTCATTTGTTACAATGTAATCTTCTCATCTCGGGTATTGTGGACGTACACTGCAATATCAAATAACCTAAACTTGATATCTTGTTTTCTTTGTTAAAACACGCAGATTTGTTAATCCCTAAAAAAAATACCAATTCTGTTTGAATAATGGTTAATTCTAAACGAAATTGCTAAGCTTCAGTGCTTCACATTATGGCCATCCAGCCGCCAAGTCGTCACATAAAGGACGCGCGAGCACGGCCCATATAAAAAAAAATCTTTTTTTCTTTTTTTTTTTTTCGATTTAAAAAAATGGCCATGGATCGCAGCCGCCGCTGCCAGGATTCTCATGCTTGCATCGGCGGCGAGGGAGCGAGCCCCGATAGTTCTTTGTGATATGGCTTCCACCTCCGGCTTGCAGCAGCCGCTGTGTCTTCGGTGAGGGAGCTGTTTAATCTTTCTTTTGGTTATCTTTTCTTTCCGTGCTTGAGATTTCGTATGAAGCATACCTTACTGTATAGTTGGAAACATACCTTACGATGCGACCGAAGAACAGCTGATACAAATTTGCGAGGAGGTTGGCCCCGTTGTCTCCTTCAGGTCAGTCTGTAAATCCCTAGTTTAATTCTTATTTGAAATGAACTGGAAGATCTTATCTGTTCTCCTTGTCAAATTATTTTTTTGCACAAGAAGTTTAGGCTAGGGCTTTTTTATATTATCAATTCTCTAACTTGCTTTGAGCGTCGAACTAGACATATTTTTTTATGAGGAGGATTTAATTATCAAGTTCACGAGCATGTAGCGGTATGCGTTCTTATTTCCCATCCATGTTAACTCTATTTTGTTTGATATTCTCTTCAAAAATCTTTGCGCTATTTTGACATCCTTACAGTCTGGACTGAGAATGTAATGTTAGATATTTTCTATCTTTCTTGCTGATGACTAGAGGTATTGATAGATCAGCAGGGCATTTGATTTCAGTGCTTTGCATTTTTAGAGAGCTATGCAGTTTTTATACTGGCCCATCAGCTGTTACATTCCAATTCTTCGCCTTATTTCAGGTTGGTACTTGATAAGGAAACTGGAAGGCCTAAAGGTTATGGCTTTTGTGAGTACAAAGATGAAGAAACAGCTTTGAGTGCTCGTCGCAATCTCCAAGGCTATGAGATAAAAATGGACGCCAGCTGAGAGTTGACTTTGCTGAAAATGACAAAGGAGTTGATCGAAATAGGGAACAGGTGAAGCTAAATCTCTTGTTTAGTAAGTGTCATTTAAACTATTAATGAGCATGGATTTAAGTAGGATGTGTACAACGGAATAGCTTTACCATTTAATATTCCTCTTGATTAATAGAAGGGTCCAACTTCTGCTTTGTGAGAAGACTAGGTTTGGGACATTGAACCTATTATTTTTGAAACCTATGTTTTGTGGTTGTTGGAACTAAAATTGTCTGTGAATCAAACCCAAAATTTTCTGAGACCTTGTGTGAAGAGAGTAGATAAAGGGAGAGAAAAAGTTCTACTGAAGCTTTGATCTTCTCTAAATAGGCGTGAATTCCCCATGTCGGGTAACTTGAGCTCCACTCTTACCATTTTTATAAAGGCTTGGGATCCAGCTTGGGATGCCACAAGATTAGCTACATATATATATATCTATAAGATGAGGATATAGCTTGAGAGTTGTGCAGGCTAATGACACATGTGTATATTAGCTGATAGCCTTATGGTGTTATACTGCCTAATTGAACTGTCGAAATCACCTGCTCAACTTAAGGGAATCGCCAATCCGACTTGAAGGAGTTGCCTCCTTGGAAGCTTTGGCTAGCCTTCCCTGGCTGAATTAACTACATGTGAAGTGGGTCAACTTTAACTTCAATTAGGTCCACGTATGCTCGACTATTGTGGGCTCCGAGAATTTGCTTCCTGGCCTCTCTGCGGACCCCCTTCCCTTCTTTCTTTCTTTTCAGCCTTTCATTTGGTCGTCGAGGAGAGCTTTAATGAGTAAGTTCCGAGGAAAATTTTTAGAAGGCATATTAGGTTTGAAGTAAGACATTACCCTGAGATTTTGCCCTCATTTTGCAATGATTTTATGATTTGAGTTTTGGTTTCCTATAAGCGCAAGCCTCTATAGTTAAGTACCCCTCCCGATCATGAGAGAGAACTGTCGATTAAAGCTATAAGTCAAATAGATACATAGTATCCAGCGTATAGTATCAATATGTCTTTAGGTATTTGAGAAATTAGTATTTAAAATTGAAAATTTCATCATCTTATACTTAAAGCAGATGGTGGGAAGAGTGATGATGAGCTTGATTAAGATCCCATGGTTCCATCATTCTGGGCCATCATGATCCCTGATCTACTTAGTCAGAGGAGGTAGTCAACCTAACTTAACAGAAGGATCCTTGTCGGCAGCCATGGGTTGCTTCGTCCAAGGGTGCCTTGTAGACCTAAGGTGAATATTTGTCAAAGGGGACAAATTTGAATTTGCCTTAGCTAACATAGGACTTTTTTCCCTATCGATTATATCCTATTGATTCATTGCTCAATAATTTAATGTTGTTGGGGAACTTACAGGTTTTGACCATGAATGAATATAATTGTGTCATTTTACGGCAAAGTCATCCGGTCAGAGGGTCCCGGTCATAACCGTTTACCTATGGCATCATTTGGCGGCAAAATCCACGATGTGGTGTTATTTGGTGGCAAAATCACCCGTTAAAGAACATGTGCCACTTTCTTATTAGCAAGAGACAAATTGAGAATGGATCCTAATGATATTCTTGACTAAACATCAGCTCTTTGTGAGCTGAAGTAATTTTTAAATTTGTCCACCTTAACAAATTATTGTGGAGGGTGGATGGATATTTGTGCTTTAAGTATTTGATTAATTTTAATTTTAAATATCTTAGGTTTTTCTATTTTTTGAAATTTTTGAATTTTTTTGGGCATTTGGGAGGTATTTTAAATGTTTATGGTCCCCTCCGGTTAAAATTTTCTATCAACACGACTATTATCAGGGTGTATGGGCAATTTTGTTTTATTAGTTGAAACTTATCGGCTCTGTCTTTTTTGCCGGCAGAGGATTGAATTTGTTGTAGACTTGTTGTCTTTGATAGATTATTGAGAATTTCCCTCTAGTTGAGATTTATATTCAGCAAGGTCATCATCAGGGTGTATGAAAAATTTTTTTTATTAGTTGAACTTTGTCGACTTTGTCTTATTTGTCGACAGAGGATCGGGCTTGTTGCAGTTGCAGGCTTGGTGCCTTTGGTAGATTCTTGATAATCAATCCCTCCGGTTGAGATTTGCATTTAACATGATCATCGTCATGGGTTTTTTTATGAACATTTTTGTTTTGTTGGTTGAACTTTGTCGACTCTATCTTATTTACCGATAGAGGATCGGGTTCAAAATTAGGTTCATTTTTTAACCGGCATAGCATCCTCAGACGCCACGTGTGTACCCATAACACGCTCGTCAGGGCTCATGCGGTTATATGCTGTTGAGTGTATTTTGTGCGATGCATTTATACATATGCATGATATTACTGGAATAAAATCCTCTGCATATTGCAAATACATACGGGAGGATACTTTGGAGTGTAATTGTAATGTTGAATGAAATCCTCTACATCATACCAATGCATGCAAGAGGTAATTTTAAATTGTGATTGCAATGTCAACTGACATGCTAGAATGAAACCTTCTACATCCTGCAAATGCAGGTGGGAGGTCATTCATAATGACACACTAAAATGAAATCATCGGCATCCTACAAATGCATGCCGAGGACTTTTTGGAATGCGATAGTGATGTCGGATGATATGCTCGCATAATTTATTCTGCAAGTTATAATACACGCCTATGCAACATATTGGCATGTAACTGCAATGCACTGTTACTACAAAATGCATCTTGCAATGTACATATGAGGTTATTTTTAAAATATTTACATACAGTGCAAAGGGGTATTTTTCTGGTTATAAGTTATGCAAATAACCACTATTGATAAATGCACTAAATTTCATTTAGGAATCTTCAAACTCCTGTCTGTTTGTATGAGTGTGATGGATCTGGTGGTATGGTGCTGTAAGTTTATTACTCGGTCCACCTGTGATTTGCAGTTTTTATTATAGATTCCCTACTTTTTCTTACAGACGAATGGTAGTGATGTCATCCAACATAGCCATAAGATACTTTATTGTTCTGATGTAGATTCTGCCTTTATCCGTAGCAGCAATGACGTGAGTTGCATTATGCTTCCATTGATAAGTTACAAGAATATCATTTAGTCCAACTGATGATTGCCTTTTCATCCTTAGAGATCATATTCATAAGTCACCCTATCCTTGCTTAGACTGGGTAAGAACATCCAAACGATATAAGGTCATTTTGTGATAGATGAGGTTTCATAAGCTGATGAGACCAAAGGCTCGACCGATGTATCATTAGATTGCTTTGTCTTCGACTCATTACGAGGTAGTTTCTTCGAAGCATGGACATAACAGAGTGCAAGATCATCTTCGTGATCTCAACGACATTCTAGTATCTGATATATGCATGGTAAATAGAACCTTCTTCTACGGCTCCAGAATAATGTACTCGAGGGGCTCGTTCTATGTATTTGTGATGCACATGTATGACATTGGGTTGCAAGGCTTGATCTCCGAATGTTCCCACAAATAGCTCAACATATTTTTGGGAGCCTTAGTATTTTTGAAGAGATGATAGAATGAGACATTTTTTTCTACAACTACTCATTCTTTGATTCTACATAATCATTTATAAAATTATTCAATTTCGCATGCTTAGTGTCACAGTTGGGACCCTCCTGCTAGTTGTTGATTAATGGGTTTCATGTAGCAGCTTGCAGATACTTGCAGTTGTCAGAAGTCTTCGGCATTTCTTGTGACACATTTGGAGTCTTCTTTTTATAGCATATCAGCGGGTTTCCTCCATACGTCGAGTTGCCTTTATACCCAACTATCAATATCAGAATTTTTTGGAATTATCAATTGGAGGACTTAGTCGTACTTGATCAATCTTTCAGTTCTGATACGAGTTGAATGCACTTCTCCTCAACATGGTTATCAACTACAAGGGTACTGTGGTACTTGTTGCATGCTGCTAATTACCACTGTCGTACATGCGACAACTCATCCGCCATTACCAACAGATGTTTACATTTATTACATATTGCACTGTGTATGTTTGCAAAGGAGCATCATTGCCTGCAATCAGGACAACTGTATCTATCATTTGTCAATACCTTGTTATGGGTGTTTTACAAGCTCCGTCTATAAGGCAGCAACATTGGTTGATCCAAGATATTCAAGCAGGTCGAGCAGTTTAGCTTTAACTCCATATTCTTCGTAAATGACGCTACAGATCACTTGCCACTTTCGCTAGCAAGATGTTGCGTACATCGTGGATTCTCCAATACAGCTTTTAGGTACTTGTATTTACTACAGCTCTTCTATATCTTCTCGTAGGTAACATTTGGTATGTGTGATGAGTCATCTACAATAACTCGTAGGTGCTTACATCTGTTGCAAGTCAACCATCTTTACTTAGCTTTTATAAATTAAAACTTAGCTTTTTGCGATCAGACGTCGTTTCGGCGGCTTCGCGCATCAATTTCTTTGGTTTGTCAATCACCGCTCGGGATTCGTGCTGATTTTGCTGGATGACTCCAATTGAACAAGTTGATAGTGATTTTTGGGTGTCGACGACGTTCCAAATGCAACGACGAAATTCGTTTTGCTATCTAACGTCATTTGGGCGACTTCAATTTCCATTGTCAATCGTCCCTTTGGACTAATCTTGTCTGATTTGACAATGAGGGGTGCTCTCTTAGGCAAACTCGACGTTCTGATTGCAATGACATAATCCGTTTGTCAATCGGAGGTCGTTTTTCCCTTCAAGTGGCGCATCACGTCAATACGGGTGTTGCTTAATTTGCCGATTTTGCCCCTTTTGCACGTGGTTTGATGTGTAGGGGTCAACAATATCAATAGCAATGATATTTTTTTTGTCAAGTTTTAAGGCCTAATCGCACTATCATAACTCATATCAAGGCTATTTTTCTATGTTGCATCGATATGAATACGACGACATGGATATGACACAATACAGATACAAGACACATCAATTCTTGAAATTACAGAATACGGGTACGGCCGGACACAACATTATAATTTATAAATTATACATAGAAATTAAGAAAGCAATCGAAACATAATATTTGAAATGACAAAAAAAATGAAAGCAACATCATTTGTAGCCTTATAGCTTATAATATCAAAATAAAAGTAAGCATTAATGTCTAGTATAACAAAAAAAAAAAGTAGCACATGAAGTTTCAACTATTCAATAGAAGGAATGATAGGATTAGCTTCTTCAGTGGTTTGTCTTTGAACTTCTATATCATCTTCAATAAATATAAATGTTTCCAATTCAGGCTTATCAAGTGAAAGATTAGCAATTTCTAATATTCCCATGATAGCCCATTTCTATGATAGAGGAATGCACAAGTTCTTCTCAGTTCTATGATAGAGGAATGCACAAGCTCCTCTCAGTTATAACATAGAAATTCTATCTTAGATTCACTCTACTTGAAACCCTAGAAAGAATTTTTGAAGATGGAAAACGGAATACCTAAAATATGCTTAAGCCCAAAATTTATAAATGAATTTCTTAATATGAAGAATTTCTGAAAACAAAGTACCTCAAATTTGCTTAAGCCCAAAATTGATGAGTTCGGTGGTCTCGCTGCTCACATGTCGTTGCTTAACGTCGCCTTCTTGGTCGCCTAACACGCGCGGCTTCACTGCTTGTGAGGCCTATCGATTCCTGCTTAAGAGTCCGTCGCCTTCCCTCTCACGAGAATGTCAGCTTCCTGCTCGCGTAAGTCGCACAAGTCCGTCGCCTTCCCGCTACTCTAACATGTGCTCGCCTTCTGCTAGCATAACACGCAACCCCAAAACATAAAATGAAATGCCCTAACTCGCGGTCGTAGGAATAATATGCGGGCCTCAGTGGTTCACTCGTCTGTTACGTCTTTTTTGTTTTTAAATAGGGCATGCGTATCTGGTACGTGTGTCCTTTTTAAATTTAATATATTTTTTAATCGGATACATCATGGCTGTATCCGACACGTATTGGTGCTATATCGGACGCGTATCCGTGTCGGGCACATATCCGATACAGTACGCCTTCATAAATAGGTGTAGCAGTGCAACATAGCTATTTTTCGTCAACATTTGCATCATTCTTTGTCATTCATTTACAGCAGAAGCTGCATTTGATGTTGTTTCGTTTGGTTAATTTGAATGTTTGTGTATCATGATATCTATCCAAATTTGGTGTATAAAGTATCATATTGATTTCAAATATAGGTAATCTTTATTTGTTTGAGCTGGGTTAAATTGAAAGATCAAAGTTACCCACTCATGCATTCAGATTTGTAATGACTCTTTTTCCCCTCTATAAATGTGTTTGTTTGCAACATGTCTATTCATGTATGTGATTGTGTATACTATTCAGGTTAAAATTAATGATTTCATCCTTCTGTGGGTTGTTGTGGTCAAATTTCAGCTATCAATCTTGCAATTCAACAAGACAATATATTGCTACTTAGTCCATGGGTTTTAGTCTAATTAAGCATTTAGGACTCTTGCTGTTCAAAATTGTGGTTTAGGTTTCGTCATTACTACTTGATCTAAATTTTTATTCCTTACATTAGCACAACAAAATAACCAAATTACCTGCAATGATTATGATGAGGACATCCGTAAGAGATTCCGACATACGTACCACCGGAGGGGTCGTCGAGCGACGGCCATGATTCAACAGCTTTATTTTTAATGCTTTATTTTATTCATGTCATTTTTTATTTCTTGTTTTCCATTTGTACCCCTATGAGGGAATTAGTGTTTGTTGTAGCCCAAGGGCAATGTCGTCTTTTATTTTCTTTATTTTCGATGAGCCTATATAAGGGCTTGATCATTGTATTGTATGGATTATTGGATGAATGAAATTTTCTACTTTATGTTCTCTTTGTGAGTGCTTGAAGATCTCTTGGTGAGTTCTTCGTTTGAGATCTCTTAGTGAGTTCTCTAGGTAATTACAATTCTAGTATTTTCATTCTTCCTCTACCTCTTCCCCACCACAAGAAACCCAACCTAAATTCACCCTAACCCCTAGCCGCCGGCCCCCCTTGGGTTTCCCGTCGCCGGCCACCCTCACAATCCTGGCCAACCACCTCACCGACGCCCTTCCCCCATCCGGCCAATTCCCTCGCTCCACCAATTTCAAATTTGAAATTTGGAATTCAAATTTTGAATTATTTCCTAATATGGAATTCCAAATTAGGAAAGTTCACATGATTGAATCCAATTTCAAATCAATCTAATTTGTAGTTTTTAAAAATCCTTTTCCACCTCATCAACTTAAATTTGGAAACCCAATTCCCTCTCTCCCCAAATCCCTCTCTCTAGCTATGCCGCTGGCCCCCCTTTGTGGCCCCCCATTAAGGAGTCAATTAACTCCTTAAGCTGAAATCAAAATTGATTTCAAATTTTCCCTCCCCAATCACACAAAAACTGAAACTTATTTCAGTTTTTACTTCCCTCTCCCCTCCCTCTCTCCACCGCCGGCCCACCTTGGCTCTCCCCATTGATTGAGCCATAACTCCTCTTCTTAATTTGGATTTTCAAAATTTAATTCCCAAAATTTTCCCTCCTAAATTCATAAAACTGAAATCAATTTCAGTTTTCTAAAGCTTAACCCATCCTCTCACCCTAGCTCTACCGCCGGCCTCCCCCTCCCATATGCAACCCGCCGACCTCTCCATCTTCCCCCTCGGAGAGCATCTTGTGGCGACCACCCATCTTCACCTCCATGTCGCATGGCGAATCCCAAGCTAGAATGGGGGCTTGTGTTCGATGCCCAAGGTAACCTCGACGTACTACAATCGCCGTTCTTTGACGCAGGATTTGAATCCGATGAAGACACCGTGGGAGATTACTTGGATCGGATCTTCCCGACCCTCATCCAAGTCATTGATAGACAACGTCCGGACTACGAGTGGACCATCGACGGACGACTTTCCGCGCTACCTCCACATCCTACGCCTTCCTCTCCTTCACTACTGATCTCTGGTACCGTCGCCCTCGGACTGGTTTCATCTCTTGTGTGGTTCTTCTTCTCCCGCCAACCCTAGAAGTAGACAAATAAATGTAGCCTCAAGGTGAGACAATCGCTTTGTTAATCGCCGGATTCTCGTTGGCTTTTCATTTGCTTTACTATTTGTTGTTGTCGTTATTTTATAGATCTTGCTAATTTAGCGGTAATAACTTTCCTAAGCGTAGTTGAAATCTAAGATCTCTTGGAAGCTTCAATTGTGAGAATCATTAAGATTGTATTGTCATTATTTTAATAAATTTTATTAATTTTCTAAAATCCAATTCCTGGTATCACATCAGATTAGGTCTTCGTCAAGTTTACACCTAGACAAACCCATCTTTCTAATCAAGCTAGCAAAAAAGTGCTGCCCTGGTGTTGGGACCATCCTTAAAGATTTTTCCAAGTGTAGACGACTTAGCTTGCCCAGTTTTGGGAATCATTCTTGGGGTTTCTCGATCCTACTTAGCTTGTTTGGATTATTGGCTCACAACTGAGCTTATTTCACCCACAAACCAGCTCAGGCCTTCTAGTAAGCGCATGCCATAAATGACCTCAAGCTTAAGTTGAACTTGACTTAGCCAGTGGATTGATTGATAAACAACTCTTTTATTTAAAATCTGAATGCTGAATTTGTAAATACTAGAATTAATTGGTTTAAGTGCAGCATTACAGGTACAAATTATGTAAAACTTCTACTGTCTTTTTCCTTATTTTTCTCCATCTTCCTCCTCTCCACTCCCCATGCCCTCCACAAACCCTCCCCTCATGGGCAACTTGATTTTGAGCTCACTGTGGAGTTTTTGAGATTAAGTGCCAATAGTGAGCTTGAGCCTCTTTGGTATGCTCAACTTGATTCCTAATTCATTATTGGACTTCCAAGATTAAGCTCAATGCGCTCGATGAATTTTTCATCATATTGTAGTGGCCTTATCTGATTTACTGGAATTTTTAGTTAAGTAATACCCAGTTTCAAATTCCCAATTCTAACCACTGTATCAATAAATGGACTAAGGTTGTATAACTTGCATATAACTGCATATAATCATATGCTTCTTCAATTTATCTGAGATATTGTTGTTAAAACGTAATATAAGAAGATGTTATTTGCATGAACTTGGAATTTATCCATTTCCACTTTATTGTCTATCTATTTCCTTAAAATAGTAGACTGAATGGCAAAATTTTATTGCAGGGTCGTGGCGGTCCGGGATTGACATCAAGCACTGGTCGATCCTCTTCTTTGAATTTAAATTTGTTTGTGGAACTTACTCCTTACAAGATTGTTTTTGGTTCTTTGCCTATATATCCTTCACTAATCCTCTTGAAACATATTTACAGATAGCCAGAAATCATTAGCTGGTCAACCATTTGTTGGAGATGCAACCCTCCGTCAAATATTAGTGCTTCCTCAGGCAGCTACAGCTGCCTCTGTTATGGCCGAAGCATTAGGTGTACCTCAGAATAGTAGTCTACCACAATTCAGAAATGGTCTTCCCAGTGTTCCTGGTTCTGGAAATGATCCTTTGACCAATTACCTGGCAAGCATGTCCAGATACCAGCTGAATGAAATTATGTTGGAGATGAAGGTGACTTTTTTTTTTTTTCTCGACTTTTGCTCCCCAAATATCCTTAGATATGTATTAAATGAAATTTTAACCTCAAGTTTTTTTCTAGGCCTTGGCTACAAAAAACAGGGCTCAGGCTCAGCAACTACTGCAAGAGAGTCCAAAATTGACAAAGGCACTTTTTCAGGTTACTTTCCCTTTAATCTTCCAAGTTTTTGTATGAACTTATTCTGCCAAAAACTTATCTACCTTCTGGCAGGCAGTATCCAGTTGAGCCTAAGTACTGTGCCAATAGCAAATATCAATTGATCTCTTACGCTTAGTTGCCTAGCTAAAGATTAATGTGAATAGAAATACTGACGCGTGGTTTCTTTTTGTTTGTATCAATGATAAAAGCTTATGCTTTTATGAGGGAAGTTCTGTCGCAGTACTTAAAAGTATGGAAAAGACATTTTGTTGTTTCCATTTGCATGTAGTTTCCTTGGAAATTTCTTTTGTCAGAAGCTGGGCATATCACTCATGTTACTGCGACTGAAGATATTGATAATAGCAAGGAAGATTCAAGTGCATACCACATAATTTTAATGTATTTAAATATATAACATCTAATTTTTGATATTTGCCTCTATTACAACAAAATATTTTAATCACATAAAAAATATTACTAATATTAATTTTTTTAAATGAAATGAACCTTTTCATACAAATGTTTTGATGTGATTAATGTATAAAGTGTTATATCGAAGTTTATGTATTATATATGCTAAATACATAAAAATAGCATGCTACGAATGTTAATCCTCCTAGCAATAATGATCTTTTTATTTATTCATTTATTGAGAGGGATCATACTGATAGGAAATACTTGAATATTTCAAGTAAACTCTACAAGATTGATAAAAGCAGCGGGAAAAACTTAACAATTCCAATGAAAACAATAAAAAACAGTAGATTTTATTGTAGGAATCAAATCAACTGAAGAAAACAAAGCGAAGATACAATTGATCCTCAATTTGAGAGGAGGATCGTTCTCTCCCAATCTCTAGATGAATCTAGAGCCCAAGACACTAAGAAGAAACTACAAGAGAACACAATAATCAAGCATAACCGTAATCCTAACCATCTCTTCCTATTTAATACTTCAATTCAAAACTCATTCAAAAAATTCCCTCAAACTCTAGTCACCCCTCTCTTCTTCCTGAATTTGCTTCCTAGTGGACCCCACTAGGATTTGCGGCAATAAGGAGGCGGCCCGCCTCCTGTATACATGAGCCGGCCCTCTTTGGGCTGGTTGGGTCAGTGAGAACCGGCCTATCACATACATGGCCAATCTAGAGTAACAGTTGAAAAGAATATTTTTATTTTTGTGATAAGATTCTCATTTTGTGTATGATTCTCATCCATTCAAGCTTTTCCTGATCTGAAGAATCTAAAGTGTCGTTTTTTATTTTTCTTGTGCCATGCAGGCAGAAATTATGCTTGGTATGGTAACGCCACAAATGGTGGGCCTCATTTCTGTAAATTTTGATTTTTGCAGCTTAAATAGAATAGTTTTAGGTATCAATGCTGATTTTTTCCCTTGTCGAATCCTTTTGTTATGTTGATGGGCATGCAGCTGCAAGTGGCAGGTAACCAGAAAACTTCAAGTGCAGTAGCAACGTCTTCAGTCCAGGATAATAAACAGGACCTCAAACCTGTGACAACCTATCTTGGTCAAGTTGCTTTACAGAAAGAATCGGCGATTGAAACATGTTTGAAACCATCTGAAGCCCAGGGAAAAAATGTTTTGCCAAACTCTGCAGTTTTCCAGCATTCTTCACTTCCCCCTAAATATGTACCTCTTCAATCTTATCGGCCACCTCTGCCACAAAATCAAATTCCAGCGCAAGGAACAATTCCAGGCTTAGCCGATGTGGCTATGAACCCAAATGTCCAAGTTCTACCTTTACCAACTTCCATAAGTTCTTTACCACAAGTTCAGTCATCTCTATTGCACCATTCCAGACCACTTGGAACTACAAGTATTGGCCATCAACATCAAGGGACCCTGCCAAATACAAGTTTGCAGCAGTCATTTTTGCCTCATCCTTTGACATCCCAGGTAAGAGTTGCTCGCTAAAATATTAATATGCTTGCTTTGTACAATTTAACTATTAATATTCAGGAAAGCTTAATCTTCTTTAGAAATTTATATCATTTTTTGTTACTGTATAATAATTATGGTCAATCACAAGATATATTTTTACTATTTTATTGAATTATGTACCCCATTAGATGCTCAGTTCATATATTTAAATGTAGTCGTACAAAGTATTGTTTATCCAAAGTTTCAATGAACTCAAACATTACTATTAAACATGCGTATTAATTTTAATGAGAACTTCCGTACCTATAGTTGATTGCCTGCCAGTCCAAGTCTCTCACCTTGGTTTTTTATTGCCATTGATACCGAGTTTTTGGTTTAGTTAATTATAGAAGGTACAAAGTTTGCCCTTACGCTGATTAGATGCATGGAAGATGAATAATAGTTCTACAATGTAGGCTAAAGACAGGTCTATGACAAAGTTAGTTTTGCATGCACATTTTATTGTGCCTGCGCGTTGCACAATAGATGAGTGTAGGTGTGGCAATAGGATGCTTGTTGTGGAGGAATATTGTGTTAGGCTGGTTCCTCCTTAACCGACCCCAACTCCTGAATCAGCCTACCCAAGGCCGGTTTATGTCTATAGGAGGCGGGCTAATACCGCCTCCTCTCTCCTTGCCGCCCACAATAGTGGGTCCCAGTCCCACTATTCAAATTGAATCTAAAGGGGGAAAGGAGGGGGAGGCTAGGGCTTTGGAGGGAGTTTTGATTTAGAAAGTTTATGTATTAAATATGAGGAGGTGTTTTAGGGTTAGGGTATGCTTGATTTGTGTTCTCTTGAAGTTTCCTTGACACTTGGGCTCTAGACTCCTTGTCTAGAGATTTGGGAGAGAACAATCCTCCTCTCGAATTGAGGATCACTTTATATCTTGCTTTGAGTTTGTTTGGCTTTGATTCCATTTTTGCAATCTATCATTTTTGGAGTGATTTCATTCAGATTTTTGCATTATTTCTTCTGTTTTTACCAATTATCTCTAGGGTTGCTTGCGAATTCAAGTAGTTCCTCTCGGATTACTTGCGAATTCAAGTATTTCCTATCGTATTGTTGCCTGTGAGCTTTTAGCTGGCGTAGTTTAATTTTGATAGGCAATGGTCAAAGGAGTTGCAATTGATTAAACGATTATCTCTAGTTTGTCCAAACATCAGCAACGCATCAGATGTTCTTCTATAACCGCACATATTAATATTTTTTATATATAGATCTTCTATTGCATCAGCAAATGCATAGAACTGATTGGTTATATTTAGTTGTCTTGTATGCTTGAACCTAATGATCACTAATTGCCTTCAAAGATAATAACTAATCGCTTTTGTTTGTGGATTAAGCCTCCTTTTTTCCACTTAATTTGATGCTTCTTTCTTATTATTGGCCAATTGAATTAGGAGAATTGTATATTGTCCCATCTTTCTTAATCGGCCCCAGCATTTTCACCAGTCTGTAGGGCAATGAAAGCAGCCATTTATGGACCCAAGCCTCAATAATAAAGGTTGCCAATGATCGCTATTTGCATTTGTTCATGCAACAGATCTCCTTGCACTTTATTTGATTCTTCCTTATTATTAGCCTAGTGGACTCAGCAGAATTGTTTATTGTCACCTCCCCTTAATTGGCTTCAAAATTTTAACTTATTTAACTAATTACAGATTTCCTCGTTGAATCATCCACTGCTATCAAGCGGGCTGGAGATGCTTTCGAGGGAAGCTAGGCCATCTTGGTCCAGCCTAGATTTAATTTCTGCATCAAGAATCAGCACAGAACCAAGCTCTGTAGGGTTGGTAAAGCAAAATGAAACGTCAAGTGAAGCGATGGGGCTATCTAGTCATCCTTCAAAACGACCAAGAGTAGAAGGAGCTATTGCTCATAATTTGATTAGTGGAAACTCTTCTGTGGCTGGCTTCTCCTTAGCTCAGTCTTATGATTCTGGCCTATCAGCTGGAAAACAAATATCCAATGCAGATGGGCTCCAGCACACACAAAAGCAAATGCCCCAGGTACTTGATTTTCTTTTTTTATTCATTATTTGGCAAGGGTCTTTCTAATTTTATTTAAATCGTCTTCAAATAATCATTTTTACTATATTTAACTTGTATTTACTTCTTCACCTCCCATTACTTGGATCAATATAGCTAGTATCATTGATTATTTTAACAGATATTTCATGCTTTCACACGCTTATCACATTATGTCCCAAAGATCTTTCTAATTTGACCGTGTGACTTTGACTCTTAAAGTTTACTAGTTATATGATCATATATTCATTAATTTAGTAATTCTTTTTCATAATATGTTTGTGGCCTATGAAAAACACTCACGTGCTTGTGGTTTTATGGTTTTTTTTTTTCGTCTATCTTTTTTTATTCGAAAATGAATGTAAGCAGCATAGAGTTCAGAAGATAAAATAGGATAAGGTCCGAGAGATTTCCCATGTCCAATGTTGTTGGGGAGATGAGGAGTAAACACCACAATGAAGAAACAAGCAAGAAAGTAAAAGCAGCGAAAAAGTAATGAACATCAGGATTTAACATAGAAAAACCCAAAATAGGGAAAAAATCACAGAGCCACACCACACCAAAAAAATTCACTATGAAAATTGAGAGAAATAAATATAGATCTCTCTTCTCTCGCTCTCGTCTTCCTTGTCTTCTCACATGCACCATTCTCAATGTCTGCAAACACAAAAAACAAGAGGAAGCCAAGTACCCTAAGGGGCACCCTTCATAAAAATGAGAAAGAAAACCTTACAATCCACTTCGCAATGCTGCGGTGCCAGTTTGGGGTGCTGCGGCGCTCAAACCTCTGTCTAGATCCGGTGCGACATCATCTATATACTGCTGCGGCGCTCTGCTCTCTGTCTTTTAGCGCAGGGGCGCTCAAGTATGCAGTGCCGGGGCGCTCAGATACGCGGCGCCGGAGCATTTTACGGGAAAAAAAATTTCGGGTGCTTAAACCCCCTGCACCCCCGGCACCCCCAGCGAACACGACAAGCTTTGAGGTCCGTGACAATAGAATAACCATATTGATCAACACAATCAGATTCTACACATAACATGTATTATATAGAGATATTTTCAACCAAATTAAGATCCCATGAGTTGCATCATCTTAGGTTAACATGGTTGGCTTAATTTACCAATGGCAGATGATCAAAAGGCCACATCATCCATTGAGTCTAATTAATAGTCATGGATTGCGTCTTATCAGATATTGCAATTAAATTAATGAGTAGTATATCGAAGGGTTTATCTCTTCAAAGTGGAACCCACTCAGACAAAAAAGGTGTAAAGGGACTAATATAGCTTGTTATAGTTCAAAGGTTTAAGGATATGATCATTGAAGATTCAGCTCATTGAGTTGATTCATGAAAAGTTGGCTTAGAGGCAACCAAATATTGTTGACTGCAATCAGAATAATCAAGGCATGGTTGCTTCTTGTTCGATAGCATTGGCATGGCTAATTCGGTTGTTCGAGATGAGGTTAGGCCTAACCCAACATAAATGCACCCAAGGCACATAGTGATGGTTATTTGTTGTTATCATGAGGATCAATCCTCGAAGCTCTACCTCTTATTGCTTGCATCTCATGATAAAGGGTTGATTTTCTTATCAATGCATTTCCTTGACTAGGGAGCTGTGGGCTCCGAAAATTCAGCCCCGGCCTCCCCGTCGCGCTTTTCTTATTCGGCGAGGGAGTTTTAACGAACTAAGTTCCGATGTAAATTTTGGAAGGCAGATGGGTTTGTAGATAAGACACTACCCAGAGATTTCGCCCTCATTTTGTGAGGACTTTATGATCTGAGTTCTGGTTTCCTATAGGCGCAAGCCCCTATAGTTAATTACCCCTCCCGATCACGAGAGAGAACTTTCGATTAAGGCTAGTCATCAATCAGATTCGTATAGAGTATACGTGTTATCTGGCATATAGTAGCAACAATGGGTTTGGATTGGAAAGATTGAATATTTGGGAATTTAGGGTTGAATTTGGGTATTTGAAAAGTTGGGAGATTTGATATTTAAAACAGAAATTTTCACCATCTAGCACCTAAAGCGGATGGTGGGGGAATGGATGATGGGCCCGATCAAGATCCCATGGTTCCGTCGTCCCGGGCCATCGTGGTCCCTGGTCTACTTAGTCAGAGGAGGTAGTCGACCCAACCTGACAGAAGGATCCTTGTCGGCAGCCATGGGTTGCTTCGTCCAAGGGAACCTTGTAGACCGGGGTTGAATGTTTGTCTAAGGGGACAAATTTAAATCCACCTTAGCTAACAGAGGGCTTTGTGCCCTATCGATCATATCCTATTGATTCATATCTCAAGGATTTAACGCCATTAAGGAGCGTATCGGCTCTGGCCATAACCGGTATCTGTGGTGCCATTTGGCGGCAAAAACCACTCGGTTCAGAGGGCCCTGGGTCATAACCGTTTACCTGCAGTGCCATTTGGCGGCGAAACTGCTGGTTAGAGGACACATACCACGTCCTTACTAGCAAAAGATTGTTTGAGAATGGATCCTAGTGATATTTTCGACTAGGCATTTGGCTCTTTGTGAGCTGAAGTAAACTTTAATTTGTCCGCCCCGGCAAACTGTTGCGGAGGGCGGATGATTTTGCTTTAAGTGTTGATGGATTTATTTTCATTTTAAATATTTTTGAGATTTTGGAATTTGTGGGTTTTTGAATTTTCGTGGGTATTTGGATAGAGCTTTGGATTTTGCGTGGACTTTTGGGAGATATTTGAAAATATTTGGGAACCCCTCCGGTTGAGATAAACATTCAACACGGCCATCATCGGGGTGTTTGGGGGGTCATTTCTTTTTATAGATTGAACCTTGTCAACTCTGTCGGGCTGTCGACAGAGGATCGGGTTTTGTAGGATTTGAGCCTTTATTAGTGAATTCATATTGTTGTAGGCCTTGATGGCCTAATATGAATGTTTTAAAGCAAATATATCGGTTGCCACAACTTTATATTTGCTTAATGGTTCGAACCCTGTCGACTTCTATTGATCCATATAGAAGGATCGGTTTCGAACCTGAATTCACTTGTCAACCCGCGCAGCATCCCTAGACGTCACGTGTGTACCAATAACACGCTCGCCGAGGCCCATGCGGGTTTTATAATTATTTTTATCCCTTTTAGTGTACCTATGTGTATACAATTTATAGTGCACGTGTAGGGGTACTTTGAAATAATTGTAGACGCCTTCTGTCTGCTTGTACGAATGTTGCAGATCCGGTGGCGTGGCGTAGCAGCTTCTGAATAGAGTTGTTCGCTGCTTCGTACAGGTAGACTGTCGTGCACTACTTATTGATTTTTGTAGGCGGATCATAGTGCACTAACTAATCTCCTGCCTTCGCCAGTAGATGTTGCTATCTACTATAGTTCCCTTTCATTCTTCTTGTAGATGACATATTACGTATATGACGGGTTTCCTATGACTGCTCGTAGGTATCTGAATTTACTACATATCATTTGCTCTTTCTTGCAGTGAATTGGACAGTCGTATTTGAACGGTGATTGATTTTCGGGGTGTCGTAGCATCCACCAATTTGATTCGTAGAGAAATTGTATGTATTGCAGATCTTTGTCTTCATATCATGGCTTTGTAATCAAGCTGTCTTTCTCACCATCTTCTTATCACTTGCAAATAGATTAGCCTTGCAAATTCTTTTCCTTCAAAGATAGTTTAATGTGCGCGATGAGTTTGAAATCTTCATTGAAATGATGAATACTCATTGAAGACTTTGTAAGCATGAAGATATTATTGCATCTCTCTATTTGATCCTTGTTACATGGTCATCGCTTAAGAATGAGAGCTAGAGAATTTATCCATCCTCAAGCATTGCTTGCAATCACTCTTCATTTATAGGTAATTATTATTTAGCGATATTTGCATTCTAATTAGCATGAAGGTTCTTCCACATTCATTTGAGAGCTTCACATTTTGATTGCAAGTATATTGGTTGGAATGGATGTAGGAATCATAAGTCTTTCATACATCTTCTTTTGCATTTAAGTTGGAGCTTATAAGGTTCATTTGAAATTATTTATGTCGTCATCAAAATCAAATCCAAACTCTAACTTGAGTTTTTTTCTAGTTCAAGCTTTGCCCCAAGTTTGAGTTCAAGTGATTCAAATTATGGCTCCTTTGAGTCAATATGAGTTCCACATCCAAGCCTTGTTATAGTTCAAAATTTGGGCCAAGGCTCATGCCAAACCTCTTTCATGTTCAAATTTATTTGGAGCCTTGCTCATTTTGGATCCAAGTTTCTGTTCAAGTCTTCGTAGTTTCAATGTAAGTCCTTTGTTCATTTGATTTAGTGCCCAAAAGATTTATGTCATACTTACTCAGTATTCCAATCAAGTTCAAGTATGAACTTATTTCATTTAGATTCAAGTATTTTGTTTAATCATTTTGTGTCTAAATGTTCAACTAGCAAGCTCAAGTCTTATGATTTGATTAAAGTCATGTTCTTCTCACTTGGTTCAAACCAAGTTCACAAGTCTCAAGTGATCTTGTTCTATTCAGGTTCAAATATATGTCCACAAGTCCCCTGTAGTCCTTTGAGTTCAATCAAGTTCAAGCCTTATCGGCTTGATGTTCCTCATCCCTTTCTTTTATTTGGATTCAAGTTTATTTAAGTCTATTTGGTTTAAGTCCACAGATCCATTTGCTCCAAGTCCTTGTCTGTATTTCAGACAAAATTTCGGCAGCCTCCCGGCGTCTCCCACATTTAGGGGAAAAACCAAGAGGCCGCCTACCCGTCACGTCTCTCTCTCTCTCTCTCTCTCTCACGGGATTCGGCCGACAAGTTGCGAACAGGGCAGGGACGGGATTCGGCTGTTAGAGGTAAGGTCGGCGGGATGATGGCTTCCTCTCTCTCTCTCTCTCTCTCTCTCTCTCTCTCTCTCTCTCTCTCTCTGAGCCGGAGATGTGGTCTGCGAACAGAGAGGGGATCGGGCGTGAGGCTTGGACGTCGGGATGGAGAGGCGTCGGGTTTGGAGCGTGGAGAACGAGAGGAAACGACAGTGGAGATCGGGATCGGAAGCTTGGAGCTCTTGCGATCGTGGAAGAGAGGAGGTCGTGGGGAAGAAGCAGCAAACGAAAGCTTGTGTTGGTTCGGTATTTAACGACGAGAACGGGGCAGCGATCGAGAGCTGATTTCACGCAGGGAATACAGAGAAGCGACCGATTCGACGCTGATGTACAGTACCTCGGCGGAATTTCGGGGATTTGGACGGCTTCTCGACGGATACGAGGATTCCATCCGGGATTTCGGGCAGATATTGTGGATCCGCCGGGTATGATTTTGATTTTTTTTTTTTGGATTTAACATGCAGGTCAACAGGAGCCTTGAGTTAAACCAAGTTGGATCACTTCAAAACCAATTTGTAAGCCTATGGTGGGGCAACTCAGGTTTATTTGTGTGTTGAATTTCAATATTTGGAAGGTTGAGGCATACTAGTTTGATTACAGAGACTTGAAAAGTGAGACTTATATGATTATTGCCTATCCCGAAGATGTATGTGGAATTTTTTGGGGTTATGGCCCAACCCAAGAATATAGATGAAACTTATGTGATTGTAGTACAGCCTGACTATGCATGTGGGACTAGTGATATTTCGATTGACCCTAAGATGTATGTAAGGCTTATGAGATTATGGCCTGACTTGAGAGTATAGATGATACTCATAGGATTATGGCGTAACTCAAGAATATAGATGAGACTTATGGGATTATGACCTATTCTAAGTAATGCAAAGTCTATTCCTTTTAAATATAAAACACTTAGAAGGTAGCTATGTGAATTTACGAAGCTTCAAATTTGCTTTGCGAATAAGTGACATTTATAACCTCTCTTCGAAGGAAGGCTCGATTTTGGGTCTTACAACCTCACCTCAAAGTTCTAATTGTGGGTCTTATGACCCCACCTAATAGGTGCAAATTCAAATATTCATCAAAAATATATTTGTAGGACTTATGCGAATATGAAGTCAAATATCTTCGTGAATGTATGTTAATAGGCCCCAATGATTAAGATTTGGTGCATATTTGCTGTTAGAGATGCCAGCAGTAGGGCTTATTATCCCGATGTTGGAAGGACCTACAAACGGGACTTGCATTCTCTTGATCATAGGAAGGCTCATTGGAAGTTCTTATGACCTTGTCCTATAGGTGGGGCAACTCAGGTCTATTTGTGTGTTGAATTGAATTATATAACTTGGATTTGATGTTAGGCTAATACTTTCAACTCTATTAGTAGAGATGCCTAAGGGTGGAACTTGTAACCTTTTGATTACTGGGAAACTCAATGATGAGGTCTTAAAACTTTGTCCTAGAGGCGAGATGGCCAGGTAGTGTATGTGTTCATAATGACTAATGCATAAAAGTTGATTAAAGCGTAAAGCATAACATTTTGCTAATGGAGATGCCCAATGATCCAGACTGAAACTTCGAATGATGGAGGCTCGTGAAGTAGGCCTTATTGCTTTTACATTAGAAAAATCTACTTATGGGAATTACCATGTGGGATCAAGGATAGCTTGACATTGTGTCTTACGAACTCGCTCTTGCTTCTACCATCTTAGTATGCCACTCTCTTTTGTTCTCAGTAATAATTTTCTTGAGCAGCTTAACCAGTGTTTTGTTGAAGGCCTCTACTAGGCCGTTTTCCCTTTGATTATATATGGATGAGTATTGCTAATCGATTTTATGTCGATCAACGAATTTATGAATTTTAGTGCTTTTGAATGTTTTATCTTTGTCCAAGATTATGCGGCATGGTACACCGAATCTATAGACAACATTATAGGTGAAGAAGTTGATTATATATTCAGATGAGTCTTCTTTGAATGGAGCCGCTTCTGCCCACTTAAAAAAATAGTTAGTTGTTGTCAGAAAGAAGTGGTGTCTGCGGATGTTGGCGGATCTATCGGCCCAATTATATCAGTGTCCCAACATTCAAATGACCAAGGTGCCACTGTAGGGTGCAATGGATTTGATGGTTGATGTATACATCACCGTTGATCTAACACTTATGGTACCTCTTAACATGATCAATATAACCCTTTATTAATGCTAGTCAATAATAACCTATTCTCTTGATTTTGATCGCTATTTTGGGACCTGATTGGTGTACAACACAAAGTTCTTCATGAACTTCTACTATCACCTTATTGGTTTCTTTGGTCCCTAAACATTTTAGCCACATTTGTTCAAAAGCTCTTCGATTCAACGTATTTTTGACATACATGCATCACAACGCTCTTTTTCTGATTTGTACAACTAGCGATTTATATGTTGGTAATTTGCTTTCTCTAAAGCAGATGATGAAAGGTTGCCTCCAATTATCTTGTTCTTCGATGTCCAAGCACTATCATCATGATTCTCAAATGACACTAGCTTTGCGCCTCCTTTTGACTACTTGATATTCACCTAGTTGATTTTCAAGAATAACTTATTGAGGAGGTTGAGGATCAACCGGAGTTGCATCCTGCTGGCTTTGATTTGGTAATCCCTCTTCCTGCAGGAACTACAAAATTGTTGGCTCCAAGACCCGACAAGTATGGACTTCAATCAACATAGGCTCGTCATTCAAATTTGTCATCTCCTTAGCTAATTTAGCCAGACAATATGTTTTGTTATTTTGATATCGGGAAACTCGAGCTAACTTGACGGATGAAATTTGCTTTATCAGCTCAAGGACTCGCCGGTGTTAATAGGCCAACTCAAGCTTACTAATTCTATAGACGCCTAGTACTTGATTTATCACAAGCTGAGAGTCACCAAAAACTTGGAGGTTTTGGATTTCGATTGATATAGCGATCTCCATACCCGCTATTAAAGCTTTGTATTCAACCTCGTTGTTGGTTCAGGGTTTGGTTTGACCGAATGAATATCTCTTTTTGCCTCCCTCAGGCGTTATGAAAATGAGACCGATGCCGACCCAAGCGTTTGTTAGATTTAGAGGTTGGGTCGGTTTAATCGACGATGCTCCTTCGAAGTATATCTCTCAAACTCGTGGTTCCTGTTGGACATGCATAATTTGTTCATCGGACATATCATCATTGAGCGGTGAATCTACATGAATGGGATGTGCAGCGAGAAAATCTGTCAAGACCTTCCATTTTGCTATTTTTTGTGGATATACGTGATATTAAATTGCAGAAGTATTATTGCTCATCTTGCTATACGACCTGTCAACGCTTGTCTTGTTATCAAGAACTTTAGCTGATCGATCATTGATAACAACGTAATTTTATGAGACATGTAATGATGAAGTTTTTAGATAGCAAAAATCAGCGCCAAACAGTACTTCTCAATTGGAAAATAGTGTATATATGCTCCAATTAACCTTCAACTGGTATAATAGAGTGCATTCTCCTTACCTTCATTATACTGGGCCAGTAGTGCTCCGAAGAACTCTTCCAATGCTGTTGTATACAGGATAAGAGGCTTCCTCGAAATTTGCACTGAAGAATAGGCGGGGTTAAAAAGTATCTCTTAATAATGTCAAAGGCCTCTTCCCACTCTCTTTCCCATTTGAAGTGGACATCTTTCTTCATCTGTTTCGAAAATGGCCGTCACCTACCCGATAGATTCGATATGAATCTCCGAATAAAAGCCAGTTGCCCTTACAATGAGTAAAGTTGTCGAAGGTTCTTGGGAGGCGGCATCTCCATAGTCGCCTTAATTTTGTTGGGGTCGATCTCAATTCCTCGATGGCAATCGTCGTACCCTAGAAACTTCCCCGAGAAGATCTCAAAGCACATTTAAATGAATTAATCTTCAAATCGAACTTTCTGATCCTCTCAAATACGGTCCTCAAGTCACTTAGGTGGTCATTTCGATTTATGCTCTTGACGAGGAGATCATCCACATAGCATTCGACCTTTTGATGGATTAACTCATTAAAGACGTGCGTCATTGCCCGCTATAGATAGCACCAACATTCTTTAGGCCAAAGGGCATAATCGTGTAGCAGAATATGTTGATGGGTGTTCTGAATGATGTATGATTCTCTTCTTCAGACGCCATCTTGATCTAGTTGTATCCCGATGATCTGTCTATAAAGGAGAACATATCACAGTTGGACATGTTATGAACTAAGAGCTCTGACACCTGAGCAGAAAGTCGTCTTTTGGATACGCCTTATTGAGGTCTCGAAAGTCAATGCATATACGAATCTGACTGTTCTTCTTGACGGGGACAATGTTGGTGATCCAATCGACATATTTTTCTTCACGAACGAAGCATACATCCATGAGCTTATTTGTTTATGCAATCATATATTCTTCAATTTTCAATCTCATTCTCCTTGGAGTTTGCTTGACGGGCACTACGTCTGATTTAATGGTCAATCTGTGAACTGTTACATCAAGGGATAAACTGGGCATCTTAGGATATGTCCAAACAAATCAATTCTTGAATTCGCATAAAAGTTCTTTCATTTCTTCAACTTGATCTTCGGGGAGAAGAGCACTGATGAAGGTCGGGTGAGGATCTTCTTCAATCCCTAAGTTGACTTACTTCAGTTCATCCATCGTGGCAATTTGCCCACCATCTTCGAGCTCTTATGGTGCAGGTTTAGCTTCTACAGGTTGCTCATCCGAAATATTGATTTTGTAGAGCTTTGCCTCGCTGTCGTCATCAGATTTAACTTCCCCGCACGTTCACAACAAATTTCCTTTTAGGAATACTTTCGTACAATGAATCTGAGGCCTTTTCTTATAAGATTATCCTTCTTTCATGATATGAGAGGACTTTTAGCATACCATAACTTTAGAATGAGACAAGTTCGTCGTTTAGGGACACCGACGTGAATACCTTGTTCTCACATCAGCCTTTGAATTCTTCTGAGATAATACCTAGGCATTATTGTAGGAATTATCTATCCATTATCAATGAGCTTGACAAACCAATCAAAATTTTCTTCTTGCTGTTCTCCAGATTTATAGAATAAACTCCCTGGCCCTCTATTTTTACTCAGAGGTGGTGCGTAAAACGTATAGAGTTCTTCGTGTTATGCATTTCACAAGGGATAATTTCTTTGAAATGCTATTGCGGAAGACGTGTGACTACGAATATACTTTCTGATATTGACAGGGTACCTATTCTTCTCAAGAAAACACATTGCTCCTTACTCGCATAGGTAGACTCGTAGTCATAATCAGAATCTGAATATTTCCCATTTTTCTTCCCTATGACTAAAGACTTGCGGGTCTTCTTGGATTTGACAGGGGTAACGTCATCCTCCTGTATGTCACTCCCATGGCGAGGCACAATTTTGCTTGGTTTGGAATTGATGGCTACTTTAGGGGGGTCGGCGTTGCCTTCTTTTTCCCCGCTTGCTTTTTCTCACCTTCCTGCTTGGGCCATTTTACAGCTTTTGAATATGATGCCTTCACTTCAAGAGAGCTTAATGGCTTTAACTCTTTTGGAATGAAGTATTTTACATCTTTATATATTTTCACTTCATGGACTACAAAGGGCTGGATGCCACCTAAAACCCTGAGTTCCTCTTTGTCTTTGAGGTACTTCATACAATGGTGTATGGTTGACAAGACAATACCGTATTCATGCAACAGGGGCGACCCATAAGAGCCTTTAACGAAGTAGCCACATCAATCACATGAAAATTAGCCTATGTATAAAGTTTTCCAAATATAAGAGGGAGTATGAATGATCCCATAGTCTTCTATCCCTTCTTGTTAAAACCATGTACTATCAGCTTGTCTTGCCCAAGGTGTTGCACATCAAGGCACAATGATCTCAGTGCTTTTAAGCTTATGAGATTTATAGAAGACCAAATATTAATCAGAATTCGACTTATTATGATGATGTTGCTCTCTACAGTAACATCCAGAGGGTGATTGTGATATACCATTATGAACATGAGATCAATTTCAACAAAGGTAATAATTGGCTCGCTAGAGATTGTATTTCAGTCATGCAATGTTCAACAAAATATGCTTCATATTTTTTTGGATTTTTGAGAGCCTGAATCAAAGTTTCCAGAAGATCTTCAGACATTAGAAGAGCGTTATATGTACTGAGAAATTTTTCTCATATGAGATAAGATATTATAATCTATCCTTTTGTTTGAAACTCATTTCTTCCGAGGGTCTTTGGAAATAATATATTCATTGACAACTATTTTATTTCCCTTATCTTTATTGTAAACCCCTTTCTTCCGCAGAGATGGTAGTATATTGTCAATTCTCAATTGTACTTGGGCTACTTCATCTGCTCAAGTTCACCTGATGAAGCGTCTCCCTCAGAACTAGCCTGTCTCCTCGGAAGATTCGCTTGTAGATTCCGAATTACCACACAGCTTTACATGCTCCATCTACGATATTATATCGGGCTTTGATTCATTCTCATTTACGAAGTATAAATCCTCTGAAATATAGTCCATCGATGACACCATCAAACAAACTTCAAGAGTTGTTTCCTTAGCATATTATCCTTTTTTCGACATGGTTGATGTCATCGAGATGACTTGCATGTTTCCATAGGAAATGAATCTTCATTAGCTTCTTCTACTTTGTCTATTTTTAGCTTCGTCATAAAGTCAGCGAGCTTAATAGGTCATATTGCGGTCTGGTCTGGTAATATTCATCCAAACTGTCAATAACCTTTTGAGTTGTTGTCTTATTTTCATTTGGCTTTTTTAGTTTGGCTTTTCTCTTGGAGGAATTTGATTTTGCCTTACTAGATTTTGATGAGCTAACTTGTTCAGGGTACTATTTGGAAGTAGATGCATCTAAAATGGGCAACCCTTTTAGATCTAGCGCTGGCTCAGTAGAAGACTTCCATCTAATGCCAGGACCTCGTTCAAACTATTTTTTAGCACCTTTACTGTCTTCTTGGAGACCGTAGTCTTCCATCATTCATCTTGAGCTGATACCTCAACTTTTTCTTTAGTCGGGGGTATGGAAGAGGATGTGACCACCCTTGTTGATTCTCTTCTGGGATGAACTAACACATTGACTGATAATATGAATTCTTCCTTCTTGTATTTTTTTCTAGCTAATCCTTGAATACGTAGCAATCTTTAATTGGATGGCTAATCACCTGATGATATGGACAATAATTTGGGTCACCAGTATGATCGATTCCTCGGGTCACTTGCATTCTGGCAGTTTTAAACCTGCTCTAAGTGCTTGTTGAAACAATTTGGCGACACTTTTCCTTTTGAAAGAATGTTCTTTGTTCATCTTCTCTTTGAGGGATAGGAAGGTCCAATCACCAGTTCCATTGCTTGTCTCGAGTGTTCTCCTCCAGCTGGGAAAGTTTGAGGCTTATCATTTTCCCTAAGTATTAGTTTTGGCTAAGGATTAGGATTGTAGGCCTGTTTTGGCTTGTTTTTATACTACATTGGTTGCTTGTCTTTATCTATATTCTAAACTGTCTATTTGTCTCTATCTACTTCATACGCCACCTGTCTTCTCTTATCAGTCCTGAAAGAAAACGAGTAGACTTCACTTTTTCTGACATCCGGGACTTTGACCTTTTTGAATTTGTTAGAGTTGTTTTCAGATTTCGACAAGTTCAACTTTTTAAATTTCACCACTCTGTCTAGTAGATCTTAGAAGGTGGTGATAAAAGTCATGCGCCGGAATGGTTACATCTTATCATCGATGTTCTCCATTAATAACTAAACGACATGCTCCTCTTCCAACTGTTGTTTACTCTTTATATTAAAATTATGCTAGCGGATTATATACTTCGTCAGCAACTCGTCTTTTTTTGCTTATCCAAGGCGAGGTCAGTGATGATCGTCTTCTAAGTCGCACTGGTGAATCTCTTCACAAACAAACTTTCTAATTCCACAAATGTCTTTACATAATCATTTTGTAATTTGATATACCATTCGAAAGCAGTCAATTTCAGGCTGCTGACGAATTTCCGCAAAAGTAAGGCTTTAGTGCCCCCAGTGTTTTCACTAATGGCTTTGAATTGCATTAGTTGCTGCCAGAAATTATTGTTGCCCCTGAAAATATGGAATTTTGGAACATAATATCCCTTTGGATAGGGCACCTAATCATATTCTACCGGATACGGGCAACCCTTTCTTATGAACTTCTCTGCCTAATCAATGGCTATAATAGTCTTGATCTTCTTATTGATTATGCCCTCTAGCTATGCAGTCGTCACAAGCTCAAGGTACTTGCTACATTATGCAGAGTGGGCTGGTGGATCAAGTTGTTAATCTCATTACCACCTTCAAGTGTGCCTCGCACTCTTGAAATTTTGGGCATCTGGAGGTTAGGAGGGGTCGGTAGCAAGAGTGGGCAGAGGACCTATAGCAGTAGTTATCTGTATCATCTGTATCATTGCCACCATCTGCGTTATCATCTCTATCATCTTATTGTTTTACTGAGAAATTTCTTTATCCTTCACCTCCATTTGCCGCCTCATCTGTCTCCACATCTGCAAACGTGACAGTGTCGATGACGAAGGGATTTTCTTCAAGTTCTACTCTTTCCTCCGATGAGTAATCACCTCTACTAGCAATGGATCAAGCTTCATAGTGGCGCCGATATGTCCATCTAGGTGGTGGCAGTTGTCCATCATCATCATCATCATCATCATCACCATCACTGTGCCCTACCATATAGACCACTTCAATGTCCATGGTTTTTTTGTCACACTCCAAGATTTATATTGGAATTATTATGTCTTTTATTTTAATCATTTAATTAGAGCTTATCAATGAATAGTAGAAAGAAATGTGATTGTATTTTTGTCTTGTCTGAAGTCTTATATCATAGGATCCTTACCTTTTTCTTAAAACATGTTAAACCACATAATGAGTACATAGCCCAGCAAGTAACTAAATTCTCACAACTGAAATTAATGCAAGATAAAAGAGAACAATATGTCATAACTCATATAAAGAAATATATGCATCAATGGTCTATACTGATTATCTGTATCAATTAATCATTATATAATTTTGTATCTGCATCAATTTATTCTTTTATAGTTTATCACATTTCAATCCATTGCATTATCAATCACAGTAGCAGTAACAGGCAATAATATTAATGCTAGTAATAATATTAGTTTCATAATCAATAACGCTAAATAATATTCATAATAGTAAATTGTATTAGTGTTAGTCACAATATCAGTACAATGTTCATACCAGTGTTGGCATCAATATTCAAATATTCAATGAGCGTATCTTAAAGGTATCTTGCTCCTGCACTTAGAACTCCTAATCAATCGCCCCTAACCCTTGCATCACATGAAGTAGCGCCCCAACTCCTTATAACTCTCAATCAATTTGCAACTCCTTATGACTCTCAATTAGTGAATCATGTGGATTAGTAGGATATCACATTCTTCTTCTTCTTCTTCTTCTTCTTGTATTTAGATTTCCGAGCGGTGGTGCGACTGAAATTTCCGGTTCATTATTGGACAATAAAAATTCTTTGATAGAGTTAACCTTTTCTTTGGAAGAGGCTGGTGGTTGATGGGATCCCCTAGAGGATTCTCCAAGGTGTCTACAATTTAACCGGCTGTCAGTGTGGGCCTTATTTAAGACCCACTTTTGATAGCTTTTGTTGGTAGGGGCCAATGTTTAAAATTGCGTAATTATATATTGAGGCATTTTTTGTTTGTAAGGCGAGGCGTAAGCCTCAAGGCGTTTTGAGGCGTAAGCCTCAAAATAAAAAAATTGTGTTAAGTGCAAATAAATGTTAAAAGTAAATTTTTATATAATACTCAAATAATATTTTAAAAAATTATATTATATTTCTATTGAACTATGAAATAACACAATGACATACATATGAAACAAAAAAATGCACAAGACGTAAAATAACTAGTGATAAATTGCATTAAATATACTTGAAATACAAATATTACATTAGCAAAAAATTATTAAATATAGAAATTGCATAAAAGTATCATATAACATTAAGTTTAACTTCAAATATTTTCTTTCTCAGTTCCCTACTCATCTACATTTAATTTCTAAAAAAGGCTGAAAATTTGGCAACAACTAGAAAATTATATATTTTGTCATCACTGAGGGGATCTTTGTTTAAGTCGTCATTATAATAAATTGATCTCTCCCGTCTCATCTGTGTAGTTCAATGCCTCTCAATATGTTTTCTCTTCATTTATTTCTGACATCTTCCTCTTTCAATCATGTTTTTCATCAACATAAAGATGAGATTAATACTCCAAAATTTTTAGAGGTGGTGGTGGTGTTTGTCTTTCAAGTGATCCTTGATGGAGGCTATGACGTTGGTGGTTGTAGCGAAGGCGACAGGCTGGAGGTTAAGGCAGTTGAGAGGACGTTGCTGTGACTTGGGGGTACACGAAGTGTGATTTGTTTGGGGATTTACTTTAGGATTTATGTAAGTTTTAATATATATAGGGTGAGGCATAAACCTAACACCAGTGAGGCGAGGCCCGCCTTTCGTGCCTAAAGGCGGGCCTCATCCAAGTTGAGACGCAAGCCTTATATAAAAAACTTGAGGCGTAAGCCTCGAGGCAATTTTCACTGGAATTGCGCAAAGGCGAACCTCATATTGCACAATTTTAAACCATGGTAGGGGCGAATCTCCTGTAAGTTATATTGGATGTCACACCTAGACTTATTCTTCTTTTCTCAGGCCTTTCTTTACGAGGCTTTAGCCTCTATATGTCCTTTCCTTTCCACCGGGACCTCTAGATGGTGGATCCCTGGACACAAGTTTTAAATGTCACACCCTAATGCTCACCGTGTAGAGATTGTCTTCCTTCCTTTCTTGCTTCCACAACAGGTGGTAGCCTTTCTCTCCTTGCTCTTGCCCTGTTGGAATTTTCTCTTCATCAATTCTCTATCTTTTGCCACTTTTAGTATCCTGTGCACTTTGGCTGTTAGGATTTCAAGTATCTTCCTCCGAGGGATTTGAACTGGGTTTTGCTGCTGCCTGAATGATTTTTTTAGCTCACCGGTAGAGTTGTTCCTTTTCACCTATCTTAGGTCGATAAATTTGTTCCAGGTGGGAACACTCACTTCGAGCTGGCAGTGTGGAGGGATGGACTAGTAGTGATTGCTGAGCTCGAAGCTCTGTGTTTTTCTTTCTTCGCTGCCTCCTTCTAAGCTTTCTTCCAGACGAGAAAACTTTAGCATCATGCCTTCCAAGTATGATAAGCTCCCTGTGGGCTTCAAAAATTCGGCCCCGGACTCCGCCCGTTGTTGATTTTTCTTTTGGCGAGGGAGTTTTAATGGAATAAGTTTTGGGGTAAATTTTGGAAGGCAGATGGGTTTGTAGATAAGAAACTACCCAGAGATTTCACCCTCATTTAGTAAGAACTTTATGATCCGAGTTTTGGTTTCCTATAGGCGCAAGCCCCTATAATAGTTAATTACCCCTCCCAATCATGAGAGAGAACTTTCGATTAAGGCTAATCGCCAATCAGATACGTATAATATACGTGTTATATGGCATATAGTAGCAACAATGGGTATTTGGAATGGTTGGAAATTTTGAGAATTGAAGAGTTTGTAGGTTTGATATTTAGAACATAAATTTTATCATTTAGCAGTTAAAGCGGATGGTGTGGGAATGAATGATAGACCCGATCAAGATCCCATGGTTCTGTCGTCCTGGGCCATCGTGGTCCCTTGTCTACTTAGTCAGAGGAGGTAGTCGACCCAACCTGACAGAAGGATCCTTGTCGGCAGCCATGGGTTGCTTCGTCCAAGGGGACCTTGTAGACTTAGGGTGAATGTTTGTCTAAGGGGACAAATTTGAATCCACCTTAACTAACAGAGGGCTGTGCCCTATCAATCATATCCTATTGATTCATATCTCAAGGATTTGATGCCATTAAGGAGCATATTGGCTCTGACCATAACCAGTATTTCGTGGTGCCATTTGGCGGCAAAACCACTTGGTTCAGAAGGCTCCGGGTAATAACCGTTTATCCTGCGGTGCCATTTGACGGCAAAACCGCCGGTTAGAAGACACGTATCACATCCTTATTGGCAGAAGATTGTTTGAGAATGAATTCTAGTGATATTTTCGACTAAGCATTAGCTCTATGTAAGCTGAAGTAAATTTTAATTTGTCAACCTGGCAAACTGTTGCAGAGGGTGAATGGATTTTTCTTTAAGTATTTGATAGTTGTATTTCAATTTTAAATATCTGGGATTGGATGATTTTTGGAAATCTTGAATTTTTGGATATTTGTGACGACATTTGGAATATTTAGAATTAACCCTTCCGGTTAAGATATTCTATCAACACGGCCATCATCGATGTAAAATGGATTATTTCTCTTTGTTGATTGAACCCTGTTAACTATATCAACTTGCTGATAGGGGATCGGGTTTCGTAGGCTTTGTGGTTTTGTTTATGAATTTTCTTTGTTGAAGGCCTTGAAGGCCTAATATGAATGTATTAAATAAATATCCTAGTCGACCTCGAGATCGTATATTTATTCAATGGTTTGAGCTGTCTACTCCTATTTACTTAGGAGGACCGGATTTCGTAGGCTTTATGCCTCTGTTAGTGAATTCTCATGATTATAGGCCTTGAAGGCCTAATATGAATGTATTAAAACAAATACACCGGTCGTCACAATCGTGTATTTGTTTGAAGGTTCGAATCCTATCGACTCCTATTGATCAGCATAGGAGGATCGGGTTCGGACTTGAATTCACTTATCGACCCGCACAACATCCCTAGACATCACATGTGTACTAAAAACAAGCTCATCCGGGCCCATGCAGGTGTTTTGGGGCATTTTATGATTATTTGATGAGCCTTGTCAACTCCTATTTATTTGCTTAGGAGGATCGGACTCAAATTTATTGATCCTCGCAGCATCCCTAGGCGTCACGTGTGTACCAATAACACGCTCGTCGGGGCTCATGTGGGTGTATGATTACATTTACTCCTTGTGTACCTATGTGTATACAAACTACGGTTTACGTGCAGGGGCATTCTTGGAATATTTGTAAATGCCTTCTGTCCGCTTGCATGAATGTTGCGGATCCAGTGACGTGTTGTAGCAGCTTTTGGATTGACTTATTTGCTGCTTTGTACAGGTAGACTGTTGTGCACTACTTGTTGCTTTCTAAAGGTGGATTGTAATGCACTAACGGATCTCCTGCTTTAACTAGTAGATGCTTGTAAATGGCCCGTTGTATGCATCACGAGTTTCTTATAGTGACTCATTGTCATTTGTACTTGATGTAGCCACATTACATTTTGTTGGGGATGATGCATTGAATGTACGACAAATCTCCTACGACAATTCGTAGGTGCTTACTTCTGTTATATATTTTTTTTCGTCTCCACTTATAGCGAATCAATGTGTTTGCTTAACATTGAACATTTATATTGATATAGAGGTGTCATAGCATTCATTGCATTCATCTCCTTATGCCCATAAGTTGATTGGCAATGGAAATATCAGTCACTGTGTGTTTTGGGGTAAGTTATGGTATACATCAAAGACTCCATCTTTTTGCTTGCAAATAGACTTCATCTTTTTGCTTGCAAATAGACTCCATTTGCAAATTCTTTATCTTTGAAGGTGGTTTTCCATATGCATGATAAACTAGATATCATTTTTTTTACCCCACTTGAGATAATCTTGTTTACTAGGAGTTTATTCCATTAGTATCATCCAACTTCTTTTTGCAAATTCATGGACCCACCATTGTGGGCAATATGGACATCATTTTATTTATATGTACTGAAGATCCTTCATTGTCTTTTAGTGTTGATTGTATCTTGAGTGTTGATTTTTCTCATCAATGTTCGTATAATGATACTTCATGAATTTCTCATTTGCTCATGAGCAACTCATGTTCAATGAGATTTTAATGTAAATCCTTTATTGCTTCATTGCTCCTTGTTCCTTGCATGATCAATACATTTAATTGCTATAGAGTTCAATTCTCTATGATCATGAGTTTTGGCTTTCAATGAACTTTTTCATTCTAACCCGAGCTCATAAACTCCTTCAAGTCGAATCAAAGTTCTTTACATTCAGATTTAACTATTTAAGTCCATTTGCACTTGTTTAAATTCTTTAGAGCTCATGCTCATTCAAGTTTGAGTCTAATGTTTGCAGGTTCAATATCATTTGAGTCTAAGATCATGTTCTAATTCAAGCCCCATATGAGTTCAAGTTCAAGTTCATACCCACCATGCTTGATTTCAATTAAGTCCAAACTTATAAGTCCAAGCTTACAAGTTCTTTTGCTTGTGCTTAAATCAACTTTGAGTCCTTGCTCTATTCAAGTTCTTAATGTATTTCGTTGGATTTAATTCATTTGAGTTATGCTTAGTTTCAATTTCACATTCATTGTGCAAGTTCGATCCAAATCTGACTTCAAATCGAGTTCTTTGTAGTTCAAATGTCCACAAATTTGGTTGCAAGTTCAAGTCTATGTTCAAAAGTTCACTTGAGTTCGAGTTACTCTTTTGTTTTGTTTGCATTCAAGTTAAAGTTATTTCAAATGATGTCCAAATAAAGTTCCATTTTGTTTCAAGTCCTTGTCTTATTTCAGACAAAATTTTGGCAGCCTCCCGGCGCCTCCCCTGTTTAGGGGAATAACTAAGAGGCAACCTTCCCCTCGACGCTACGTGAGTGCTTCTGTACCGCGGTTGCAAAAACTTTTTTATCCCTGCCCGCTACATGAGCGTTTAAGGGTTTTGAACACATTTTAAGAAAAGCAAAATTTTCTTTCCCCCCTCTGCATTACATGAGCGTTCGGGGGTACTTATTAAATATTAATTTTTTTATCCCCCTCGCCGCAAGCGTCGCGCCGGTTTTCCTCCATACTACGCTACGTGAGCACGTAGGGGGTTTGTCGCCTCATCGCTAGCATTGAAGATGGATTTTTAAGGCGTCGCAAGCGCTGCGCCGGTTTCCCTCCCTACTACGCTACGTGAACGCATAGGGGGTTTGCAGGCACGTCGCAAGCTACGAGAGGTGTTTTTTTTTAGGTCGTCGCAAGCACTGTGCCGGTTTCCCTCCCTACTACTCTACGTGAGCGCGTAGGGGGTTTGCCGGCCCATTGCAAACCACGAGAGGAGTTTTGAGTTAAGAATTTTTATACCTTTGCAAGGACCGGCGTTGATGATGATGGAGAGCACAAAATTACTTTCTTTTATTTTACATAGTATCAATAATAATATGAATAATAATATTATTATTATCCATAATAATATTATCATTGATAATATTATTTTTATTTATAATAATAATATTAGAATAAAAGAAACTATACAATAATTATTATGATAATAATAATCGTATAATAATAATATCATTATTAACATTAATATTAATATTAACACTAATATTAATATTAATATTAACATATCAAATTGCTGAAGTGGGAATGCACATGATTACCTAGGTTGAGTTGGGTTCGGTTAGGTCAATAAGAGGCAATGTTTTTTTTTTTAAGGCGAAATCGGGAATTGAGGCATTTTTTTTAAGCGAGGCGAGGCGAGGCGAGGCGTAAGCCTCGAGCCGGAAGCCTCAAAACGATTAAAATAAATTAATTAAAAATTATAAATAATGACAAAAAATATTAAAATATTATGTCAACTATGAATTTGAAGATTTGTTTCAAGATAATATTACTAGAATACAAGATTTAAAATAAACTCACTTAAAAATAAAACATCATCTTAGGATCAAGACCCAAAGCAGGCTCATCATCACTTTGATTATCTTTAGAAGAATCTTCATAATTAATGTCAAAGTCATCCTCAAATTCTTCTTCATCTATAACATTTTTTTTCTTTGTCTCTTATATCAGTTAATATTTCATTAGCTCTGAAATGAAACAATAGTAACATACAAAATAATTTATTATATATAAGAATATATTTGAATTTTTTTGAAGTTCCAATCTCACTTTGTTTCTTTTTTTTATATACTTGGGTAGTTGCTTCATTGTCTTCTTCATTGACATGAGTTTCTGCTTCTGCTTCAACTTCAGAAACATCAATATTCTTATGAGTAATCCATTTATCATCAGATTGTAACTTGTCAACAAGCAAATGGTCAATTTCATTATCAATATTTCCTTGATTATGCAATTTGCGATGTGTATCTTTCAATTTTTTGTTAAACATAATATAAACTAATTTTTTCATTTGATCTGCCTCTAATTACGCTCGCATGCAGAAGCCGAACACGTCAGGCTAAGAACTTTATCTGCAAAAGCTTTCAATTCAGGAACATCATCTCCAAACTGAGCCCACCAACGTTCTACATGAAGACAAACATAGTATTTTATGAATATTAGCTGAAGTAGAAGACTTGAACATAAATATTAACATTAAAATTATAAATACACAAACTATAAACATACAAGAAGATCGTGTTTTGTAGCATGTTTATGCTGCTTTAAATCCAAACATTCCCTTCTTCAAATGAAAATTCTCAAGTTGATCATTCACTTTGAGGTAGTCTTCAGAAATGAGTCTGTCCATACATGGATACAAACCAGTTTTCACATCTTTGTCAACATGAAATCCTTATCATAATGAAATTGGGGGTTTAAATAGTACGTAGCAGCATGTAAGTGTTGGTCTGCCGGGGGTCCAAGGGAGCGCTGCCTCTGGCGGAACAAAATTTTATTGTAAGAGTAATTTTGAAATTCTGCTTGTTTTTAAAGTTTGTAAGTTGCTTGTATGGAAAGATACCGAGCGGTATCGAGCATGTACCGGTCGGTACCGAGCATATACTGCTCGGTATCGAGCAGCATGTACCATACTTGCTCGGTACCGAGCGGTACTTGCTCGGTACCGAGCGGTACTTGCTCGGTACCGAGCGGTACTTGCTCGGTACCGAGCGGTACTTGCTCGGTACCGAGCAAACCGAGCGGTACTTGCTCGGTACCGAGCGGTACTTGCTCGGTACCGAGCGGTACTTGCTCGGTACCGAGCGGTACTTGCTCGGTACCGAGCGGTACTTGCTCGGTACCGAGCGGTACTTGCTCGGTACCGAGCGGTACTTGCTCGGTACCAAGCATGTACCGCTCAGTACCGAGCATATACTTGCTCGGTACCGAGCAGTACCTAGCGAACCTAGCAATACCGAGCATGTACTGAGCGGACGAATGAAAGAAAGCCGAATCAGGAGTTGTTCAAGCTTTCGTTACTGCACGTCAAAGTCAAGGCCCACAACACCGCTTACCTACTCTTCCGACCTAATTGAGGCCTGAACGTTTCCTGCACTCACAACTTCGGCTTCGTTTCCTGCTTTCGAAATCGTTATTGCTTTCGGCTTTGTTTCCTGCGTCGTCTCCTTCCGACTTCGTCTCCTGCACTCACGGCTTCGTCTCTTTCCCTCACGGCTTCATCTCTTTCCCTCACGGCTTCGCCTCCAGTTCGCCTTTCAATTCTTACATGAAGCCCTAATCCTATACGGGAATACGCGAACACGAATCAGCTGCATCGTATTTACATATATACCGAAGAAAAAATTTTGAAGCGCTGCCTTGTACTGCCTCAAGGCGTTACGCTCTTATGCGTACTCCTCGTGCGAAAAAATCGTAGGCTTCGCTGGATGGTTCGAGGTGTAAGCCCCGATACGCATGACTTCCACCTTGACTTGAGGCGCGACTTAATGCGGACGCCTCGTCGTCCGCTTTTTTAATGGTTGATAAGAGGAACGAGATTTGGGCTTGGTTTTGTTTTATAGGAGGCGGGTTGGGTCTAGCTTGGATCGAGATAGATAACAGGTATATGAGAAGGGATCGGGCAGCTATGAGAGGAGATGGAGTATGCGTGAAGCTCGGCTAGGTAGGAAAAAAACTCTCTCTCTCTCTCTCTCTCTCTATATATATATATATATATATATATATATATATATATATATATATATATATATCTCTCTCTCCATGGGGTTCGGAAGAGGTGGAGGAGAAGCGATGGGTTCGGAACAGGTAGGGGTAGGCGACGACAGATGTGGAGTTCGGGATCAGAAGAAGCGGCGAGATGGAGAAGGAGATCGGAAGTCGGGGTCGGCTTCGATCTGGAGTGGCTCTAGCGTCGGCTGAGGGTTGGGTTTGGTGATTTGGTTTGTGATTACAGTGGATCGGACAGAGACGGAGGGAGGAGACGGGATCTGGAGGAGTTCGGCTATTGCTTCGATCGGATAGGGCTTGCGACAGGAACTCGAATAGGCAGCGAATGGAAGAAGACCTGAAGGCTTTGTTTCATTTGTGTTTTAAAGGCGAAGGCAGAGGTAGAATCGAGACTCTCCGAAGGATTTACGGGAAGCGACGCGATCGCAGCGGGATTTACGGGTTAGGTAGTTCGAGGTGAGCGGGATTTCAGAGATTTGACAGAGAAGTCCACTAAGCCATCATATATGAGGTATGTAGATTTTCTTCCTGGTTTTCTGGGAATCGGCTTAGGTTTTGGCTCCCTGTCCGTTGGTCAACATTCTCTTGGCAAGGCGGTGGTGTTAGTGGTCACCACAAAAATCTTTCGCCCGGCTACGACCCTCTTCGTAGCGGGAGTCCCGGGTTGGGATAGTCTCTCGAAGGCAGCCTCTAGGCGAGGTGTTTAACTAAACTTCTTGGTGAATCACAAGTTACTGGATCTTGGAGTACACTAGACCTCATACCAGCTGCCGGTACACCTAGGAGAACTTGTAAGGGGCCGGTTGCGTGCAACTTTCTACCGAAGATGGGACAGTTGCTGGCTTGCATGTGGAGGTCGAGGTGTAGTGGAGAGGTGTATGTAGGGGCTGCTTCTTATAGGTGTAAGAGCTGTTGAGGCAGTTGAGCAACTTTGCATGTTGTTGGAGTTGGGTCATTTTTTATAATAACAATTATTATTATTATTATATATCAGTTCTTATATTATGTCACTTAATAATATGATATATTTTACTGACTTCTTTCACACAGAATAGAAGAAAATTGTATGTTTTGAGTTAGGGGTGTCAAAATGGGTCAATTGGTCGGGGTCTAATCCGGCCTGATCCGGGTCCAAATGAGTCAACCCAAATCTGACTCGATTTTGTAAACGGGTCAGATTTAATTATGTTTTCTCGGGAAGACACTCTGGTACTCAAGTCTTGAAATGGGCTCGAGTTGGCTTGAGTGACAGAGGGAGCAAGTGGATGTAAATAAGCTTCTCTAGACACTTGTTTCCGGAGCTTAGTAAACTAGTAATTAAGCTTTTCCTGTACAGATGGAATGCAGCTTCTGTTATGTCCATTCCCTTTACTGGGAAAAACAAAAAGTCGTTGGCTTTCCTTTGACTGCCATGTTATATTCTTGCTTGATATAGAATGCCTGAGCTTCAAAATGAAAAGTATCAGCATGCCTTCTTGTCTCTGAGTCTAAATTCAGAAGCAACATGGAAAAGAAAGAAAAAAGTAATGATGATTTCATAATAATGACCAAACAATCAGCCTCCTGCTCGGTTTGAGGAGAGATTATTCTGTGTGGACAGACACCGGACACAGCTTACCATCCATAGACAAATAAGTGCAGCCACGTCATCCAACACCTGAGCAGTACCGAGTAGGGTGTGATGTGGCGCATTTTCATTGAGCTATAGACGGCATTCGGTGTCCGCAGAGAATAATTTGCCCGGTTTGAGACATGGAGCTATATGCTATGCTGCTGTAAATAGAGAGCAGAAAACATTTGTGTTTGAAATTTCCATTTTTGATCATGTATTTATTTCTTACATCGTATAAACTGAATATTATTTATGTGATTCAGCTTTCAGCAGAAGAGGAGACAGCTCTTCTGAAACAGCTGATGAGTTTGACACCCGAACAGCTTAGCTCATTGCCTTCAGAGCAACAGCAACAGGTTCTTGAGATTCAACGCACTCTTCGTTCGAAGCCACTCCTCTAGCTTTTTTCTAGATTGCTTCACCACCTTTGATAATGGCGGACCTCAGCTTGTTTATTTATAAGATTTTGTTGAGGTCTTGAGGGCTTTTTCGCAGAGCAATTCTTTTTATTGGGGCTCTTAACAAAATTCAAAATTAAAATTATTCAAATTTTGAGGCAAATTTAAGCTCCAATTATGATATTTGATGGAAGATGTATTCTTTAACATCAAATTTAAGTTTTATTTGGGCAGTTTTCTTACTATTTTTTAATAAAAAAATTTTATTGTATTAAATATTGATTTTATAAAACAGTAAGAAAACGATCTTAAATAAAATCTTAATATTGTGTCATATATTAATCATTACATCTCTCTAAAGGAAATGAGCATGATCTCAAAGTTTGGAATAACTTTCTTACTGCTTTTACAGAAGTTTATAATTTATGAAATTTTTGTATTAAAAAATTATTTTAGAAAGCAGGAAGAAATTTATTGCAAATGAAATTTGAGTTGCATTCATTTGATTCAAATGCCCAATGGCACTAATTTTGAAGCATTTGCTTTCTCAAATTATCGTCAAATGATATGAATTCATTTACCCCTTTCATAGACCATATGATCAAAATGCTCTCAAATAAAAAAAAATATTTTGGTACGAAAATGAGATAACTTTTTTATGAATTGCATATCTTAAAATGAATTCTAATCCGCTTGAAGAGATTAATTATAAACTTTTGGATGAGGAATTTTGATTTTTTTTTCTAGAATTTGTAGGATGATTTTCTGATTTTGAATTAATTTAAAAAAAAATGAAGATTTAAATAAAAGTACTATTTTTTATAAAAATATGTATTTTTAATTTCAATCTAACAAATTAATAAAATAATAAAAATTCAATTTTGGCTCATGTAAAATTTAATTCAAAATAATAATTTATTTTGAATTTTATGTCAAGTTGATTATAAATTAAGATTCCATTTAATATAACTTTCTTATAATTGTTTGAACAAAAAATTTAACGCTAAAAATTTAGAATGACTAAATTAAATGGGTCATGCTCAATGCAGAAGTAAACCAACTCAATTATTAATTGATTTAAATTTAAGAATTATCAAACATTTCAAATTTGGTTCATAATTAACACATATTGGAAGGCATTTTTGTTATTTCATTCATAAAAATATAAATAATAATATGAAGCAAAACAAATGAGATTTAATTTGGAATGACTAACTATTTGATCACCATATGAATAATAACAGCAACATCAAATCTTTTATCTCTTGTAGTAAAGTCGGCTACATAAATCTTTTTTCTTCATTGTGTCCTCTTAAAGAGTCAATTTTCCATTTAAATCTAATAAAGAAAAAGATTGCTGCTAATAATAAAACAAGAACATGCTCAATAAATGATAATGGCGTGCTAAATCTTTCCAGTAAACATGAAGGTACAGTTAGTTCTTCTGAAACATTAATAAAATCTCTTCCAAAAAATAGAAAAAAAAAATTACGGAAGGATATTCTAACCTATTTTGAGTCATGAATGGTGCTAGTAGTGTAAATCCAAGAATTTTGAAGACAATTCTGAAGCAAAACGCATCAGGATATAAATGATTTCTTGAAAGCAGTAATTGTACAGCTTCTTCATCAAAACAGGTTCTTAATTCATTCTTCCTTATCTCCAGGCTGGTAATCCTGCCTGTTCAGATCTTCAGCCTCTGTTTGAGTTTGTCTTCTGTGAAGCTCATCGTCCCCTCGTTTTGCCAATTTACGCATAACAATCACAAAAGCTACCGCAAAGACAAACAGGCAAACAGTTTTTATGCCAAAAAGAGAGTTTATGAAGCCTAGAAAAGAAGGGCCACTGACTTCCTTTTTAATCGTTTTTCCTTCCCTGTAACCTTTAAGAAACAGGCTAATCTGAGATTCTTGATCATCCAAACTGTTCAGGCTCTCTGAACCTTCCACCTAAAAAAAGGTATAAGTCGAAAACAGTTATGAGTGTGGTTAATTGCTGATGCTAAGGAATAACTATTTGTGCTAATGCTTTCAATCAATTTATACAACTCAATAAGTAAAAGTTTCTTTTCAGTTTATAACAAAGATTTTCTTACTCTTATGTTTCGTTTGGGACGGCTTTCTTAATGCTTCTTAAAGCAACTTTTCAGTACAAAATTTTTAATTTTTATACTAAAAAACTGCTTTAAGAAGCAGCAAGAAAGCCGAAGCCTTAGTCAAATTTCGATACTAGTAATCTAATAACTTGCACAATAAGACAGCAAACAACTTACACATTCTTAACATAATTGATATTTATAATTCTTTAACTAATCCATTTATATGCCCATAGGTACCTTTTCTCTTTTAATTTCTTGAAAATTCAAATTTAGGAAGGACTCATATTCCAGTCTTGAATGCATGCCTCTTGAGTCATGGCTAGGCCTCTAGACTGCATCTAGTTTCTCTATCCTTCACTCCTACCATTTAAGCATCCGAAGATTCTTCTGAAGAAAAGCTGTGTATGGTTAAAATTATTTGGGCTCAACTTTATGAACCTTTCTCCACTCATTTCTATTATTATAGTGGTTATCAACTTCATCGCATACTAATTTTATCTCAATTTTTTTACTAGGACATCATCTACTGTTTCTTTTTTAAGGTGAAGAGTAAATTTTTCCAGTTACATATCCAATCTACTAAAGTCTCTCACTATAACCTTCTATTCACTGAGTGCTTCTTGCATTCAATCTAATATGATAAAAGAGGGATTCACCTACATACAACTAAAATCCTGCTAATATATATATTTAACATCTAAGTCATACTTTTTACCATTATACTACTAAACTCTTTGCATGTAACAAGAATGCCACCCTCCATTAACTAAAACATTAAATATAAACTCCTATGCTTTGAGGAAGAGGGCGTCAGAGTTGAAAAAAGAGATGGGTCGATGCAGAACGAGTAGCGGTCAATGATTTCGACGAGGAGACAAGATGGCTAGTGGTTTGTGGGCCTACAATCAAATGGAGTTTAGGTTTTATGTTCGACTTAACATAGATTGATTCTTCCTTGTATTTAAAAAGCTTTACCGATATTTCGTAAATAGTATGATTTAGATGTTAAAGATGTAAGTAAGATTTTTTAAATATGTAGGTAAATTCCCATGTCCTTCCTAATTAAATAAAACATCCATCTTAACAGTCATTTTGTACACTTAATGATAGCTCCGTCGTCAATTCATAAATTTAGCCAATCTTAACGTTCTAACTTAACTCACAATAAAAAATAAGTTCTTTTATTATTATTATATTTTCTACAGCATTCAAATGCCAAGTTCCCTTATGATTTAAAATACACTCTCAAGACCTATTCAACAATCTTCTTGATGCAATTATTTTTTATTGATTTATGATTTGTGAGGAAGCGATTCTTAAATCTATTAAATATTATGCATACTAGATGGTTTAATTATCCCTTTTTTTCTTAAGTTAGATAACATTAAGCTCATTTATTATTATTTTTTTCTAAGTTAGGGTCTAGCTTCAGCATAACGTATATGATTATATTCCAACTTATATTATTACCACAATCATATTAAATTTGAAGATAAATGATAAAAATTTCCTCTTATAAATTTGATAGCATTATATTGGTTAAAGTTTTTTGAAAAAATTATTTTTTTTATTATTACTATTTAATGCCATTATTTTATTATTATTATTATTATTATTTTAATTTAATATTACTTTTTTTTGTCAAACTAATTAATATTTTGTCCATCCTAAAAAAAGAAATTGGATCCGCCCCTGAAATTTTCACCCAATAAATTTTTACTTATGAAGAGTTCTTAACATTGGCCCGTTATATTTAAAAGAAACGCCCCTTACCACTCACTTTTTGCTACAATATAACACTTCCTATCAGTTTAATAAGAACAAAGGCAAGAACAAAGGCAAGATAACCAGCGTATTGCAACCCATAGAAGGACGAAAAATTTTATCATATTAAAGTTTTAGTCTAGAATGTACTAAAAGTTAGAGAAACAAAAAACATTTTTTACCGCATAAACATTCATTCAAAGAAGCATGTTGCTAAGTTAGTAATGCAGAATAATAAGATTCTACTGGAATAAAAACTTCACTTACCAATTCATATTCATCATTACCATCCCAAACAAGTATCATTGGAAGCTTTGTATTTCTGTTAGCATCAAATGAGTTCGCAAAGTCTTCCCACTGTTTGACTCCAATAAAACCAAAAACCAAATCACGATTGGTAGTTGCAGCAGATCTCAAAATCTTAAATAGCTCCCGTGATTTACCATCCAACTCATCGTTCACAATTGTAAGAACAATTTTCCTATCATCACTGTTCAACAGCTTAAGTGTTTCATAATTGATGGGAACAACGAGTGGCAATTGATTTTGACGAACAAAATCATCTAAGAAATGTCCTGAAAATTTAAAGGTGATTCTTATAGTAATGCTTTTCACTGAGAGTAGCGTTATGAACAGTTAAAATAAAGACTAAATAAAGGAAAACATGACTAAATAGTACATTAATACTACAAAGGTTAAAGAGCATAGAGTTTATTTGCAGAAAAAATGTTAAAAAAACGTTTGTCCACAAATTGGTGGTCATAAAACAGGAGCAGTTCCTGAGAAAACACAGCGTTCATTTAGATAGTCTTAGGCCACTAAAGGGGTTGTTTGGTTTGTAGTATTTTAAGGGTAGAATAGAAAAAAATGTAAGGATTTTGAAATTTTAGGTGTTTGGTTTAATAAAAAATAAATTTAAAATAATTTGTTGATGTATTCAAAATTCATCACTTAGTTCTTGTGGTGTATCCAAAATTGCCAAAATTTAGCAATTTTCAAATATATCATTTCCCCTTCCGCACATACAACTTCCACCCGTCACAACTACCCATTACCGGCCACCCCTCAACACTATTGTCAATCGCAATCACCACTTGATGCCATCATCCACCGCCGTCACTGCTTTTTATCACCACTTGTTAATTGCTGCTTCATGCCATTGTTGCCTGCAATATTTCTAAAATACTTGTATTTGTAATGCATCATAGAAAAAAAAATCTTACACTTTATCCAACCAAACAACTTATTGCTTTCTAAAATACATGTATTTATTTAACATTATATTCAAAACTCCCCTAAATTTCAAATAGTCCTAAAACTTTGTCTATCATGTTTTACATTGCATCTACGTTGCATGAACAATAATCATAATATTATATAATGCCAATTAATATTCTTTCAATGACTAGGGTTGTTTGATCCATGTTGTCACATTAATATTAATTAAGGATGAATTTGATCACAAATTCACATGCCGCATATACAACGCCTTGAACCAAAGACTTATGTCGCACCGATACACCTATTTATGAAGGCGTGCTGTATCCGATACACCGATACACGGATACACCTCCGATACTCCACCGATACGTGTCGGATACGCCAAAGCCGTATCCAATTAAAATACTATTTAATTTCAAAAGGACACGCGTATCCGATACGAGTGTCCGTTGAAAAACAAAAAGAAATCCGAAAAAAGACTCGTATTTACTTCCGCGGTTGCGAGCAAGATTCTTTCATTTCCGAGATGGATTTGAGTCTCTTGATGATATGAAAATATTAAAAATTACTAATTGATGAGCCTGAATTAGAAACTATGATATTTATTGGAGATGATATATAAATTCAAAGACAAACCAATGAAGAAGATATATCATTCCTTCTATTGAAAAGTTGAAACTTCATGTGCTAGATAATTTATGTTTATGCTTTTCTTGTTGTACTAGACATTTAATGCTTACTTATATCTTGATATTATAAGCTACAAGGCTACAAATGATGTCGTTGTCATTTTTTTTTTTGTAATTTCAAATATTATGCTTTGATTGTTTTCTTAATTTTTATGTATGATTTATAAATTATAATGTCGTGTCCGCGCCGTATCCGTATCCTGTATTTTTAAGAATTGGCGTATCCCGTATCCGTATCGTGTCATATCCGTGTCGCCGTATCCGTATCGGTGCAACATAGACCAAAGATCTCTTGGCTAGAATCCTAAGCTTCCGATCAATATCTGTTGGTTGGAAGTCTAACCAAGAGGCTAAGGTGGGATGCATGACATAAAAAGCGTTCTTGTATCAAAATAGATATATGTTGAACATGCCAAGTCACTCTTTATACTTACTTAACATCCAACATTAATATATCTTACACCAATTAAAACTAATACTGAAAATGATTGCCACGATAGAAAATAAAATAATCATAAACTCCATTCAGGATTTATCTCACCTTCAAAAGGGCCATAGAAAACATTTTGTTGATTGTAATTGGGATGAATGGCTACCAATGCAGGACTTTTTTCGAAATCATATTCTACCATTATTTTCTCTGAAAAATCTTTAGCTACTGCAAACCAAGACTTTTTCTTGTATCTTCTGCCATACTCAGAAAGTAAGGATTCATCCAAGCCAAAGCCAATAAATATAGGGAAATGCTTTCCAGCTTCGTCAACAAAGCTATGTACAGCAGAAGCTGACTCGAGAACAGAAACATCAGGTGCTACATATTTTTTAAGAAATTGCACAAGCAGCTCTGCTTTTCTAGGGCCTTTATATTCAATCGAAACACCATGCACAAAGAGCTTTAGTGTGGGAAAGCCACTGCAACAGAAAATGAAGTATGACTAAAGTCGGTGTAGAATGACATTTTTTTTTTCATCGTTTGATCATGAAGATCTATACGGTGTAGAATGACATATGAAGTTGAAAAAGTTTGAAATTTCAGGATACCTTATTGACATTTAAAATTTTTTCCAATCAACTAAATACAAGAAGTCAATTGAAATTAAATGTTATAGTGTAAATAATATAAAGCATAGGAAGATACTACATTGCACATAACTACCAGAAACAAAAGTTTGTATACTCTGAATTCAGAAATGGAGGAAACTAATAAGAGGGTCTAGAACAAACTCAATTTCATGTCTTGAAGCAAGCTTCCGATACTTGTCAGCATCTAGTTTAGCAATCACAATAGGTTGATTCAGTCTGGCAAGAATTGGTGCAGCCTCATCTAGCTAAAATTAAGGTGAAAGAATACCATCAGTGAAACATTTTGAAATAAAGGGTCAGAAGAAACTAGCAAAGAATACTAAAGAAGAAGTTGGCATCACAAGAATTCATGGATGTATAATTTTTAGATGGAAAAGATATAGATCACAGCTTCCACAGAAACTATTATAAAAAACAATACAGCATGAAACAACAAACAGTGGCATGAGCAACCGCAGTAGAAAAATATACAATAAATGTTGAGAAACAAGCAAATCCTCACAACATACAGTGCAAAAAAAAACTCAATCATAATTTGATGCATTTCTATCATAAACGGTATATTCTTAGCCATTAATTTAACACATTTTCAATAAAAAGCTCCTCTTGCATAACTTGAAAATGTGTTGATTTTGTGGGTGTGGGAAGCATTGGTTGTCATGCAGTATGATCATACGACTAACCATAGCAATAGTTCCTCATTATACTCGTATAATACACATGTATGAATTATTCAGAATTAATAATTTTCTGTATCTTCTCAGTTGTATGGGAAAAGAACTCATATATTTTAAGCCTCAAAAGTCAAAAGTATAGTTCAAATATTTCATGTACTAAACTCCCATATTCATGAGAAATAGTTCTTTGGATGTCCCATTTAGATATGTCAAGAATAAATTTTGATTAAATATTCTTTTTTATGCTATTTACATATCAAACATCCAAAACATTAATATTACATGTCTACCACCCATACACAACTTTAATATCAAATATATGACTCCTATAATTCATTTCTACCATTTATATCATCCTATAAACTTTAACATTTCATTCCATAAACCCAAATTTGTTTATTTTGAGTGTTAGATATGTAAATAACATAAAATAAAGTTGTATGTATATAAATCTCCCTTTTTTGGGAAATTTTTAATTAAATAATCCATCTTCTTATTCCAGAATTTACAGAAAAAATAAAAGCATTATATTCATTTTTAGGAGAAAATATTAACTTGTGAAGTTATTTATGCCCATGAGATTCTGATTTTGATTAAGAACACCTAAAAAAATAATTTTGAAGATAATTTTGAAGACAGAGCAATAAATTTTAAAGATATTTAAACTTTTTTCATAAACACTGACTAATGAAATATATCAAAATTTTAAATTGATTCTGACCAAACACAGGTGAGAGATCCCATCACAATTTTTCCTGATGCATATATATGCATGAATGTCCGTTTAATAAACATCCCTGAATTTACAAACTAAGCAACTAACTGCAGAGTTTGCACCTTCAATTTTTATGTTTGCATTTTCGTCTCAGCTTTCAAATAATAGAATAAGTTATCTTTTTCCTCAAATTTTGGCCATTTACGTGCAAATCCAATTAGGAGAAAAAGAAAAAATCGCAACCAGGATCCTATCTTGAAACAACAAACCTACAACGGAAATTAGAACAAAAGATCCCGTAGATGAAATAAATAACTAAACAATGTTAGATCTTCAGATTTAAAAAAAAAATACAGAAAAAAGAGCCAACAAAAGTGAAAAATGCTGACCACGGGAGACAGCTTCTTGCAGTGACCGCACCAGGGGGCGTAGAAATCGACGAGGATGTGGTCGAAGGTGGAGATAGCAGACTCAAAGTTTGAATCATTAAGTTCGATCACAGTGCCGTCAGCCACGAACGGCTGGGCTGTCACTAGCCGGACGTCTAAGTACCAAACCCTAGCCAACAGCACGATCAGAAACAATGGAAAGGCGGATGCCATGCGGTGGTTCGTCGCCACTAAACTCAACGGCCGTTCGCCGAGAACTTGACTGGAAGAATCGGATTTGGAAATTGACTGATGGCTTTGATGAATTTAAAACTAAGGGCTCGGTTTTGATTTTATTTGGATGGAGTTTCCGAAGTCCGTTTTGCTTGAGCTTTTAAGTTTTAACGGTTTCTAACATTTCTATTTTTATTTACGTTTTAATTTTAATTAAGAGATTTACATACATACCATAAATGATAAAGTTATCATGTATTTATATATTTAATATCTAATTTTTTTTATGAATATAATATTCAAAATTTTAAATTATATTAAAATATTATTAATTTTAATTTATTAAAATAGAACATATATTTTTCATATATATAATTTGATAGGATTCAGATAATAAAATAGTACGTAAATAAATATAAAAATTTTGTAATATGTATAAAATCCTCAGTTGGTTGATAATAAATGTAGGTTTATATTTAAAATATTTAAAAAGGGTTATAATATATTTTGAAAGAATTTTCTAATTAAGTTTTAAATTATAATTAAATTATGTGTTTTTAGAATTGATTTATCATAAAAAAATTATCTAGATCGGGCACGAATCTCAAGGCAAAGTTGAATCGAAAACCTCTAAGATTAATTGAGGGACCATTCAAACTCTGATTTCGACAACTTATAGTCGAACTGAACATCTCGAAAAGACGAACAACGACACCAAATTAGATACAGTCTGAGCCTAAATGGGTCCAAGTCGAGGGTGTCTTTCATGAAGTGAATTTATAATTCGTCCAACCTATTGTTTATGATGTCTTTCATGAAGTGAATGTTTTAAAGTATTTTCGCTTTCTTCTCCTTTCAATTATGCAAGAAAGTAATGAGGAGGATGCTGGATGCATATGATGAAGATGAAAATAATGATCAAGCATCTTTCCTTGTCCTTCCATTCCTCTAATGGTATCATTGATGTATTCATTGAGATTAAGGATGTCCCGGCTCTTAATCTATTGGTGAAGGGAAAATTAGATTTGTAGAGAGGCATACTAAAGAATTATAGGCTCCTTAGTTTAAGAAGCTTGTTGAGCATATTATTTTCAATCAACTTAAGAAAGGCATACTATAATCAACGCTCGTCATTAGCCCCTCCATACTAACAAGAATAATACATGTTATCACCAACAAGGTTAAAGTATGATATCAACATCAACGTTAATGCTCACCATCATCAATAAAGGCAACGCTCATCGTTGACACCGATGTCAATGCCCGCCATCATCACTAATGCAAATTCTTGTCTTTAATGATAAGTCATATGCCTATTATTGATATTAGTGTCAATGTCCATCTTCACTAAAAAGATTGATGCCCATCATCACTGCTGGTGCAGACATCGCTAACATCGCCACTGCAAATGTCTATCGTCTTTACCAAGGCCAATGCCCACCTTCTTGATTGTTGGTAACCCCGTTTTATAGGGAGAGTGATCAAGCAAACTACTAATTATTGCTTAGTGAAAACTCTAATATCTAAAGGCACCTCAATCATATTTCCTTGTCCGAACACTTCTGGAGGCGAATCTGGACGCCCCACGTCATCCAATGCACTGTACATTGAGTGATGTGACGTTTCCGAACACTGCACGCAATAATTTTTCCTTAGTTACACCATAAAAACCATCTTTCATAGTTCATCCCACAATAATGTGTCAAGGTCTTACTCAATTATGGGAAAAAAAATATTCAGAATAAATAAATCCTATAGTGGAATTATTTTAACTGAGTTAGAATCCCATGATTTTTGTAATATGCTTTTAATTCATTAATTTTTTTATTATCTCATCCAAGTTATCTTTCTTACTCTTCTTAAAAGACTGATCTTCTCGTTTTTTGTTGAGATCAGATATGCTCAGATTTTAAAAAGGATTGTCGCAAGTCTTTGCACACAGAGCACTAATTGTGACTTCTTTGTTCATCTCCTGTAGAAATAAGTTTACATTAGCCCAATTATTTAAATTTGAATGTTCACTTTTTTGCCAATTCAGATCTATTTACAGATCTTTTAAGATTCACAATATTTGATTGTGGGTGGGTTGATGATTCTATAGCATAGAATTAAGCATTCTATTCTTAATAAAATCAAAACATTAAGGACTTGATTGTCACGCAGCTCACCTTGGTCTATTGGTTGGGCCAAGAGATTTTAGATTCAAATTTTGCGAATGTGATGTGTGTGTGAATTTACCTTTATTGACATAAATCTCTCAAAAAATGACTTGATTGCCCATAATAACTCAACAACTCGAGTTTGGCACAAAAATATTAATGCTGGTTTTGTTGGAGAACTAAGACATTAATGTTAGATTTAGGTTTTGTTAGGGACAATTTTTTTATTGCTTTCTTATTGTTTTCTAAAATAATTTTTTAGTATAAAAAGTTTTAGTTTAAAAAAATTTTATACTAAAAAACTGTTAAAAAAATCGTCTCAAATAAAATCTTAATGATCCCATAAATGAGGAAAACAAAGGTGTCAGTGATGAGGCTTTTGCAATGGATTGAGTTGCTTATGATTAAGGGTCCATTTGAGACGATTATAATTTTTTATAAAAATTATTATGAAGTTGTTATGGTTAAAGCATTTTTTTGAAAATTGCTGTAAAAAATAATTTTTAATACACTATTTTTTTAAAGCAACTAAAAAATAATAACAAAAAATTATAATTACAGTCTGAAAATAAAAACATAAAAAATTATATCACAAATAAAGCCTAACACTATTTTCATATATAAGGAAATACTAGGTGTGTCAGTTTGGGTCAACGGGTCGGGTTCGGGTTGAACCCGAAACTGACCCGGCACTATTCGGATCAACCCGAACCCGACCCGGTTTTAAAAACGGAGCAGGTTTCCGGACTCGAACCCGACCCAATTCAGGTTCGGGTCAACCCGACCCAACACGAATGACCCGAAGTTGACCTAAAATTGTTAGTTTTCGGGTCAAAATCGGGCCAATCTTCAAAATCGGGTCAAAACGGGTCAATCCCGGGTTTCCGGATCAAATAGGAGTTTTCGTGTCAATTTCTGATCATTTTCTGGTCAATTTTGGGTTGCTGGGTCAACCTGACCCGATTTTTAAAACAGGTCGATTTGTTGACCCCGACCCCGACCCATTTCACAAAGAAATATCTTATTGAGAATATGCGAAAGGCAATGTAACAGTATATCAGAACTGGCTTGTTGTTACATACATCACTTTCTCTTTATAAGAGACTCGTTCTTTTGCCGGAACTATTGCCTAGTCTTTGAGCTTTGATGCGGTATTTAACTTCAGAATAACGATACTTATTGTATTTAATTTAATGCTAATTAATTGACTCGTTCGTAAGTACACGTAGAGATATTTCTTGGGGACATTTGAATCATTATGATAAATTTATATATGCATCACTTATTTTTTTTTGAACTGTTAGGCCAATTAAGTCAGACTGACACACATATTACATACACAAAATTCGAATTCAATACCTCTGAGGTGATAACCAAAGCTCCCAACCAGCAGATCACTAAGATGAGCTGTGTCATGCACATCACATAAGTGTCGAATATAAGACCTCTTAGGCTTCATTTGAGACAGTTTTCTTACTATTTTATAAAGCAATTTTTTAATACCAAAATGTTTTGAATTAAAAAATTTTATACTAAAAAACTGTTTCATAAATCAATAATAAAGTTATCCCGATGGCTATGTTTAGGATGGCTTTCTTATTGTTTTGTAAAGCTGATTTTTAGTATAAAAATCTCTTAAGAACAAAAAAAAAAAATAATTGTCTAAACGAAGCCTTAGGCTGTGTTTGGGGCGGCTTTCTTAATGCTTCTTAAAGCAGTTTTTTGTTTTAAAAATTAAAAATTTTGTACTAAAAAATTGCTTTAAGAAACAGCAAGAAAGTCATCCCAGACGAAGCCTTAGTCACTAAAGTTTCAAACCAACGGATCAAGATAAGATATGTATGTGAAGGTAATGCATTGAGAGGAGACCGGGACACCTATTTTTAAGCCAGTTATTTAACGTCACTATATTACCTAATATTTTGTTGTTTCATAATTATTTGATTGTTTATTTAAAAAATTAATATTTGTGTATGGTATATTAAGAATGATTTTTGGTAGGCCACTAAAAGCTGAAACAGTCCGTATTGCTATGCGAGCAAGTGCACATCAAAGTATCTCACGGTCAAAAAATATTTCATTGTACTAAACTTTAATTAAAGGGAGGTGATCTTTAAGTGGGGTCATTTACGATTTATTATAATTTATATTTTCTAATAACTTTTAAATTTCTTCATATTTAAAATCTTAAAATTAAAGGGAGCCTATGTTTTAATAATTTTATTATGACAGCTTTTTTACTGCTTCTTAAAGCAGTTTTTAATAAAAAAAAGATTAATTTTGTACTAAAAACCCGCTTTAAGAAACAATAAAAAAGCCGTCTCAAACAAAACCTAAAAATTGACTTTGCACTTATCAATCTTCATATTTAAAATCTAATAATATTTACTAATTTTAAAATCTTAAAAATATTTTCTAGATTATGGCTTTGTTTGGGACGATTTTTTTTTTATTGCTTCTTAAAACAGTTTTCTAGTACAAAATTTTTTTCTACTAGAAATCTTTTTTAAGAAGCAACAAGAAAGCAATCCCAAATGAAGCATATATCTATATATTAACATTATGAGGGATTTACATACATATCAAGTGGAGTTTACCACTAGTGTGGTGGGTCTAATTGGGTTGGATAATAATAGTGCTTGAAGTTGTTTGGAGTAAGGTAGATGAAAAGGTGTAGATTCCCAATTTGATATATTGGAATATTTGAGCTTTTGCAAGTTTGATTGCTCCACTATCTTTGGTAGGTAAAGTTAGACATCTTTGCAGATAGTTGTTTTGAGGCTAAATTTGAAGTAGTTCTAGAGAAAAAATTTGGTTGATCCAAATGACTTTGTTGGAGAGTTGCTGGATGTAATTGATTAGACTTTGTGGTTATTTGTGTTAAATTTGTTAATTCTTAATGTAAATCCCTATATGTATATGAGCCAATATGTTTAGAGAAGCAATGAAACTCTCCTGATTCATTAAACACTTCATTTTGGTTATCCATAGATGCATCCCTTCATTAGAATGTCCATGGGGAAGGATGTTAGGGAGTGTATCTTGGTTGGATAGTTTATGGAATTCATAAAATTACTCAACCTTTTGAATATAGTTTTATGAATTGTTGTTGGCATAACACAGAATGATGAGGCAACGCACTTTAAATGGATTGCAACCCATTAAATTATAAATGCATGCGGTGGTGTGGTTAATAGAGGAGATGTCATTAATGGTGAATTTACCTTTAATGTGTTGATTTTGTCAAATATTGAGTATGGTAAGGCGATGATTGCTTTTGCGTAAGGATTCAATAATGGCTTGGAGTTGATATTTGGTGGATGAAATACACTTGGTCATCTTGACTGAAGAACATGCTCATCAGCCAAGTTTGTTGGCGTGAAAGGGTAAAAAGAGCACTAAATGTTAGAGAAAAAATAGAAGATAACATAGATTCTAAAACAAATTTGACTATACTTATAACTCGAAGACAAGCGATATAAAGAAAAAGTTAAGGTTTTTTTTTTCGCATATCTTTCTTTGTTATATCCTTCTACTACATACAATATTTGATATTATCAACTACTTTCTTTAACCAATAGAAGCTTGACAAGTGTCCTTCTTCATATTATAACACTACATATATTCAATTCACTCATTTATTTTAAACCCAAAGACAATCTATTCAATTCTTTTCCATATTAAATTTGATGGTTGATGTAGTTTGTACTTTCTTGCCTCGATTATCTAAGCTAAGCTTGTTACTCGACCATGTCACTCATATCTATAGATTCGACCATATTCATATTAGATATATCGATATGTTTTGTAATATGATGAGACTATTTTTACTATGCATCTATAGTTTTATGTGTCATGTATTTTTACTCAATATAACCTATTAGACAATACAATAAAATTTAAAAATAAACACGACTAAATTATCAAACTAGGCCTAAACTATTGATTGGATTTCTGATCTACCTTTCCTAATGCACAAGCTTTGTAGCCTCGTCATGCCTCTTTATGAACTCACCATTGCATACCCATTTGCTTCTAAAAACATTGATATCATTCTTGAGCCATCCACACAACTACCTTGAATGATTTTGCAAGCTGCAATGTCATCACAATTCTCATTGCACAACCACACCCTTAAGCCATTGTGCTTCACTTGTTTGCATGTGTGCATTCCACGTGACCTAATCTCCAGTATCCATAGCCTCCTATATTCTCTAATAATAGTAAAATGTGTTAGGACGCTCTCTTCAGGCTTCTAGAATATTTTGATCCATTATATATGTGAACATTTCTTGTATCAGTTCTTGTTTTATTTTGCCTATAAAAGTCTCTGTACTATAAACTTTTACTATTGAATATCACTTTCCCCCTTTCCTTTCTCTTTCTCGGTTTCCTCCTTCTCTTCTGCGTTCCCCAGCCAGTAACACGACTAAAACGTTGTCATGGTATCAGAGCAATCTGCTCAACCGCAACCTCTTCCTCAAATGGCCGATCAAGCATCGGCATCCTCCCATCCGGCGAACTCAGGACTATCGGCCACTCTCGCCGAATTCACAGTTCCAACCCCTCTCAAATTCTTGATCTCAAATCTCAAGAACCTAGTTCCCAACATTCTCACAAACGACAATTACGCTATATGGCGACTCCAGATGCAGCAACATTTCTCCGCTAACGGCTTTCATGGACATCTCACCGGCGAAAATTCTTGCCCGCCCGCCTCCTCCGTTCAAGATCATCATCTATGGAAACTAATTGACAGAAACTTGGTTTCTGCCATTCTTTCCACCATCTCTCCGTCTGTACTTCCCTACGTTCTTACTCTTACCACCGCGCATGAAGTTTGGCTCACACTCGAACGGCGCCTACAACCGACAAATCGGTCTCGCGTCATCCAGCTAAAGAATGAACTTCATCATATTCAGATGAAAGACAAGACGATGCAGCAGTACTTAGCTCAAATAAAGATTCTCGTCGACAACATCGCAGCGGCTGACTCCACGATCGACACTGAGGACATTATCCTGTACATCTTGAACGGTCTACCATCCATCTACAACCCGTTCAAGACCGCCATTAGGACCTCGCTCCAACCCATAAATCTTGACGTTCTTTATTCGTTGTTATGTAGCGAGGAGATCAACCTCACTCACAAACAGCTCAAAGACACGAGTCATTCCTCCGACTCTACGGCCTTACTATCTACTCGGAACATTTCTCAAGGCCGGTCCAATTACTTCCGTGGGAAGACTTCTGCTTCCAAATCTTCCGCAAGAACAACCACTCCGCCCAACAGCACCTCCTCCTCCAATCCTAAACCGATCTGCCAAATCTGCGCCAAACCAGGGCACATTGCGATTAACTGCTGGCATCGCTGCAACATGCAGTACACTCCCTCCACCTCTGGGCACAACCGTGCTCTCCTTGCTAACCAACCTACCGGCACCTCGCCTACACAAGATTGGGTTCTAGATTCAGGAGCCACTTCGCACCTCACGTTCGACGCCTCCAACCTCAGCCAGCCCGCTCCCTACACCGGCTCCGACTCCATCTCCATCGCTAATGGCAGCACCATTCCCGTTCAACACACCGGTCATGGGATTCTTCCGCTTCCCGACACCACTCGTAAGCTCTATCTTCGCAATCTTCTTCACATTCCGTCTCTTTCTCATAACCTTTTGTCTATTTCTAAACTAAATGCCGACAACCATGTATCCATATGCTTTGATGCTAACGGCTTCATTATTAAGGATCTTCAGGACAACCATCCTCTTCTTCGTGGTTGCAATGTTGACGGACTCTATCATGTCCACATTCCGCCAACGAATAAGTCCTTCGCTCTTCGGACCAGCACTTCTCCTGCTTTTTCTTGGCACGCGAGACTCGGGCATCCCCATACAAGAACTCTGGCTGCTCTTCGGAAACACATTCCTGCTTTACAAAATGAAAATCTCTATTATCAAACTTGTATTTCTTGTAGGCTTGCTAAAAGCCACAAAATGCCTTTCACTACCATTAGATCTAATTGTACTACTCCTTTTCAAATAATACATTCGGACGTATGGGGTCCCGCTCCCGAAGTTTTTTTTAATGGCTATAAATATTACGTCGTCTTCATCGACGATTTTACTCATTTTTCATGGCTTTATTTAATGAATTCCAAACAAGAAACATTCTCGAAATTTCAAAACTTCACTCACTTAATTCAAACTCAATTTCACACTACTATACAAACGTTTCGCTCCGACGGCGGCGATGAATTCACTAGTACTCAGTTCCAAGATTTTCTTCTTTCACGCGGCATGCAACACCAACTCAGCTACCCTTACACCCCTGAACAGAACGGACTAGCCGAACGCAAACATCGTCACCTTCTGGATCTGACTCATACTCTTCTTCACGCCGCAAATCTCCCCCCTGCCTTTTGGGTTGAGGTCGTCTCCACTGCAAACTACATAGTTAATGTCATGACCCAACCCGACCGGGACGGATCCCGCTCGCATCGGGTCGTGCCCAAACTCAAACTGACTGAACTGATTCCAGGATCTGGCTTTGGAATTTGTTTCAGAACTTTCTTCCAAACATTTACACACAGAAACAGACACATAGAGCTACTATAAACATCAAAATGCAGCGGAACAGATCATCTATCTTTTTCTTCCTCAAAAAGAATCATATACAAATATAGCTCATGGCTTTCAGACAGAAAGAAAAACATAACAGAAAAGCCATGATTGTACAAAAATCAAAAGTGCAAAATACCTATAACAGATCAGACTCTGAACTCCTACTCCAAGACTTCCTTCCCTTTCCCAGAACCTGAAAATCACACAGAAAATAAGGATGAGCTACAACAGCTCAGCAAGATATCAAACCTCCAATCAGAATCCTCAGAATCCACATCAAACACATCGGACAAAATCCGTACAGAAATCGGATCACAGAATCGTATACCGAATCAGAACAGAACAAAAATCACAGAAATCATAATTCCAGAAATTGAATCAGAACAGAATTATACAGATCAGATTAAATCAAAACAGAACAGAATCGTATCAGAATCATAAATCATATCAAAATCGTACGGAAATAAAAAATCATATCAATTCAGAACATATCAAAAGTCAGAACAGATTCCCTGACTCTGATAGAATCTCAACGGATTCTGGCCCCTTATGCCTCCCTTTGTGCTCATGGCATCAGAACAGATGTGCTTATAGCACCAGAACAGAACTTATCATCGGATCCGGAACAGAACTTGTTTTCAGATTTCAGAGCTCATTTCAGATTTCCCTGACACAGACAGGATCTCACTGGATCCTGACCCCTTATAACTCCCTTTTCATAGCACACAATCATATCATGTCATTTCAGAACAAATCCGGACAATTTCCGAAATCGTACGAAAATCCAGCAGCATAACGGCAGTATACGGAATTTACACAAAATTCACAGATTCAAAAATTTATCAAATTACCACAGAACATTCACAACAACATTATAAGACTTTCATTCTACTGCCCAGACAATTTCAGACATCATCAGAAATTACAATCAAAAGAAAACACCGTCGAATCAAAACTATCCGTTCAAAATTTTCCAGAAAATAATCAAAATGTGTGCACTCGGCACCTCAGAAATATACCAAAAGTTACGCGGTAAAAACTGAACCAATAGGAAAATACGGATGAAATTCGCTAACGAAAATGAAATCCGGATAGAAAAATCGTTCAAACTTCACCATTCTGAAAATTGAGAAAGGCGGAATGTGTCTTACCTTGCGTACACAAATTTCTTGAACTGTCTCGACGGACGAAAATGGCCTGGCGTTGCCCAAAAATCAACTTTTCCTCTTTTGCCCTCGACTTTCTCTCTCCTAAAAAATCAGATATTTTAATTTTGATTTTCTCTCTTCAAAATGAGTTGATTTCAGTTAAATAACCTTCTGATCGGCCCGGCCGATCGTACGATCGTCCTGGACGATCTGAACAAATTCTCATCGTCCTGGGACGATTTCTTAGGACGATAATTAATTTTCTTGGACGATAAAAATCCCTACTCTCTAACTTGTGTATTGCTCTGATCGTCCCGGGACGATCCCCTATCGGCCCGGACGATCCAGGGAGGAAAAACATTCTTGTAACTTCTGTACAAGTCTGGAACAAAATTTGAACTGATCGTCCCGGGACGATCCACGATCCGCCCGGACGATCCTGGAGAAAACTGATGTTACAGTTAATCGTCTACCTTCCAAAGCCATCGACCTCCAGACTCCGTTCCAACGGCTTCACCATCGCACTCCCACCTACGATCATCTTCGGATGTTTGGATGTCTATGTTTCCCGTGGCTCAAACCCCAAGCTCCTCACAAATTATCTCCAAGATCTCAAGAATGCCTTTTCCTCGGCTACTCCTCAAGTCACAAAGGGTATCGCTGTCTCAACCTTTCCACCAAACAGCTCCACATTTCTCGTCACGTAATTTTTCACGAAAATCAATTTCCCTTTCAGACTCGCAACTCCCCTCACAAGCCCACTCCGATTTCTGATCCCTATTCCCCTCTTCTCTTGGTTCCCGTTTCCAACCTTCCCTCCTCCAATCACGTTTAGCCCACCATTCCCACTATCTCCAGCCACACTCAATCTTCCAGCAATAGTCCTTCTGACTATTCTCCAAACCATTTCGTAGGGGTGTCAATTTCGGGTCACGGGTCGGGTTCGGGTCGAACCCGAAACTGACCCGGCACTATTCGGGTCAACCCGAACCCGACCCGTTTTTAAAAACGGGTCAGTTTTCCTGACCCGAACTCGACCCGCTTCGGGTCCGGGTCAACCCGACCCGACCCGTTTGACCCGTTTCCAACAAGAAAATGGTTAATTTTCGGGTCAAAAACGGGTCCAACTCCTCTTTTCGGGTCAAAAACGGGTCAATCTCGGGTTGCCGGGTCAAAATTGGGTTTTCGGGTCAAAATCGGGTCACTTTCGGGTCAATTTCGGGTCAAAGGGTTAACCCGAACCCGACCCGATTTTTGAAACGGGTCGAAATGCTGAACCCGAACCCGACCCGTTTCGGGTTCGGGTTGACCCTAACCCGAAATTTTCGGGTCGGGTTCGGGTCGGGTTTTCGGGTCGTGTCAAATATTGACACCCCTACCATTTCGATAGTCTATCACACTTCACAACTCACACTACCAGCTCTGTGTCTCCTATTCCCCAACCCCACCATCCCATGCAAACTAGAATTAAATCTGGCATAACCCGTCCCAAAAAGATTCTCAATCTTCTGGCTACAAGCAGCACTGAACCCACTCCAACCTCTTATTCTCAAGCGGCTAAATTCGAGCATTGGCGCACCGCCATGTCCAACGAATACATGGCCCTACAAAAACAGGCAACGTGGTCGCTTGTGCCACCTCCACCCGGCAAACCGATTTTAGGCTGTAAATGGACCTATAAAACTAAGCTTCAACCCACTGGTCAAGTCGCGAGCTACAAAGCTCGCCTAGTGGCACAAGGGTTCTCCCAAGAATTCGGCGTTAATTACACCGAAACATTCAGTTCGGTGGCGAAAATGACTACAATACGCATCTTTATCACTCTCGCTCTTCATCCCAATTGGTCCATCCTTCAACTAGACGTTTCCAATGCGTTCTTACACGGAGACCTTCCGGACGAGGTATGCATGAAACAGCCGCCAGGATTCATCGACGCACAATATCCAGGTCACGTGTGCAAACTCCACAAATCTCTTTACGGGCTCAAACAATCACCTAGACAATGGTTTCAAAAACTAACCAAATTTTTGTAACTTTTTGGATTCTTTTTCAGCAAAGCCGACCCGTCATTACTCATCTACCACACCGGCACCTCCAGAATCTTCATCCTAATCTATGTCGACGACATTCTCATCACCGGCAACAATCCAGATATAATCAACTCTCTTCTCAAAAAAAAACTAAATTCTGAATTTCAATTAAAGCAACTAGGTGATATCTCTTTGTTTTTGGGTATACAGGTGACCAAAACGCCTACTGGATATTTCCTTTCCCAACCGCACTATGCCACAAAGCTGCTCCATACTTCCGGTTTCAAAAACTGCAAGCCCGCCCAGACGCCAATGGCTACTCCGAATTCCAAATGTCGCAGCCCTTCGCCTCCGTTCGAAGATCCAACCCTCTACCAAAAAATTGCTGGCTCACTTCAGTATTTGTCAATCACAAGGCCAGATATAGCCTTCGCCACAAACTCCGCTTGCCAACACATGCAAAGCCCGACGTCAGCTTAAAGTCTCAAGCGAATTCTACGTTATATTAAGGGAACATCTCAACTGGGCATGCACATTACAAAAGGCAATCTTCAACTAAAAGCATATGTTGACGCTGATTGGGCTTCCGATCAAACCGAACGGAAATCCATCTCCGGACACTGTATGTTTCTTGGCACCACTCTTGTATCGTGGTCCGTCAAAAAGCAGATCACCGTAGCCAAGTCCTCCACAGAAGCCGAATATCGTGCACTCTCCGCCGCAACTTCAGAAGTTCCATGGCTTCGCCGGCTGTTAGCCGAACTCCAGCTCCCGCAAACATCCCCTACTCAGATTTTCTCCGACAACACTTCAGCTATAGCTCTCGCCAACAACCCAGTGTTTCATGACAGAACGAAGCACATTGAAATCGATTATCATTTCATTAGCGGACATCTTCAATCAGGTGCTATTGGTGTCTCCCACATCAGCTCAACCGACCAGCTCGCCGATATTCTCACAAAACCATTATCAGAAAAGCGCTTTAACATTCTTCGACCAAATTAACCATCCGTCTACAGGATGATCAATTTGCGGGGGACTGTTAGGACGCTCTCTTCAGGCTTCTAGAATATTCTGATCCGTTATATATGTAAACATTTCTTGTATCAGTTCTTGTTTTATTTTGCCTATATAAGTCTCTGTACTATAAACTTTTACTATTGAATATCACTTTCCCCCTTTCCTTTCTCTTTCTCGGTTTCCTCCTTCTCTTCTGCGTTCCCCAGTCAGTAACACGGCTGAAACGCTGTCAAAATGTCTCACAACCTCCTCTTATTTTGTTGCACCTCTCATTAAGGTGTTCTTATGGTTCTAGTATCAAACCCATGATGATAGCAAGTAGAAATTTCATGTCTCACTCACTCCTCTCTTATTTTCTTTATTTCCATCTCTCCACACTTGCTCTTCCAAAAATCCTCACTCTCTCTATGGCTTCAACTGCAGGCCAATAACCCATTTGATTTATCATCTCTCTTAAATTTCATAGCCAATAATCACTCCTTGAATTTCCCCTTTCTATCATGATTTTCCATCGAACAGTAATCCACTACAAGGCAAAACAAAATCCCTTATCCATCTCACTTCTCCATCACCCTGCTGGCAACCTATTAACCTGTCCATCTATCTAATTCACACCCCCATTCATATTTTACAGTTTGCTTGTAAAACTCTATCTACATCTTTCAGCCACATCATAAGTTTGTGATTAGATATTATAGCTATTATAGTTACTAGGTTTTAAGATATAATCATATCAATGTTATCACATATGGTTAACATTTATGATAGGAATCTATAGTTGTTGCATTATGGAATATTCATAGCGATAGAGAAATATAAAATTTAGCTTCTTAGTTTTGTACAAAGATCCAGCACACATATAGATAAAACAGTATGGTGCAATATTCATAAGTGACACCAAAATTTTTACATAAAAAAACTTGAAAAGGGGAAAAATCACGTGGCCTGACCCAATTTGAATGAATCCACTAATATTTGTTATTGATCATAAATGATGCCCTTTCTTGGGGTGAAGGCCTTGACTAGATGTATAAATTATATAAAGCGCAGTACATTGTTAGAGAATAGCATAACAGTTGTTCTTAAGAGAGTGTTGATATATTTATTTGGTCAATATGACCATTGGCGATAAGCAACGGTGGATGGAAGGACCCTGGTTGATAGGCGATGGTGGTCGGAATGATCGTATTAGGCAGGTGACATGATCGGTAGGTGATGTTGGTCAGAAGAACCATAATCAGCGGGCAACATGGTCGTTGGGCGACGTTGGTCGGAAGGACCATAGTCGACGGGCGACATGGTCATGAAGTGATGGTGGTCGGAATGACCGTAGTAGGCAAGTAATATGGTCAGCGAGCGACGGTGGTTGGAAGGATCGTACTCAGCATGTAACGGTGGTCAAAATGATAGTTGTATAGCGACAATAGTTGGAAGAACCATAGTTGACAAGCGATGGTGGTCAAAACTGTTGTCTAGCGATGGAGGTCAAAAGGATTATAGTTCGCAGGCGACGGTGATCAGAAAAAATGTTGTATAGAGATAGTGGTCAAAATGATCGTAGCCTGTGGGCGATTGTGGTCAGAAAGACCGTTGACAGGCATCGGGGGTTGGAAGGATAGCAGTCGACAAGCAACGATGTTAGGAAGGAAATCCGTCAACAATTGGTGACCTGGCGTAAGTTCGGCAACAATTGGTGGACTGACAAAAATCTGGCAAAAGTCCGGTGACGATTGGTGGATTCGTCTTGTCCAACCGCTCAATGTGATGTCAGAATTCAATGATCTTAAAATCATTGGATTCATCTTGTCCAGCCGCTCAATTAGACTATAAGCATGCAACATTTAGAAATCATTTGATCATCAAATTTATGGTTTGTACCTTGCAAATGTGCTTCATGTCCTCGATTTGGACCCATTTGGGCTCAGATTGGGTCAAATCTGGTGACATTGGGTTCCTCTTTTCGAGATGTTTAGTTCGATTGTAAGTTTGCTAAAATCAGAGTTCAGACGGTCACGGATTTAATTTCGGAAGTTCCCAACTCAAATTTGCCTCAAGATTCGTAACCGATCAAGATAAATTTTTTATGATATATAATAGTATTTTTTGTTATAATACATCCTCATTATAAAGAATATTCTCATTCATTATATATTTTTTCTTATTATTCACTATTCATAAACTTATATAAGCATGTTTGTACACCAAAATTCGATCAAGTAAAAATATAACTTTTTTTATTCTTTTTTTATCAACCTCCAAATATGCTTCATTCATTCCATTCATGTCCATCTTCTAACTTCCTAAGTGCCTATATGCCCCAACCAAAAGAAATAAAAGCTTTAATATTCAAGGCCTTCGAAGGGGCTACATCTCCAGTTTTTATAAAGTCTATTTGATTATCTATATGTATAGAGCACATAAAGTAATTGATAAGGTGGCATATATGTAATAGTTTATCAATTCTTTCAGATTATTATCATATGATTGTTTATTTAAATGTAGCGTATTATTATGAAAATTTGGTTATTCTAAATTAAATATAATTAAAATTTTAGTTTATTATTCATATTATATATATAATTTAAAATATATTTAATAATTTAGAATTTATATGGAACAGCTTTTTCATATTTTTTTTAAAATAATTTTTAGTAGAAAATTTTTTAATTCAAAAAATTTTGATACAAAAGAGTTAATTTAGTAATAATAAAAAAGCTTAGTAAAACTTACTATTTTATAAAATAACTTATTAGTATAATTTTTTTTTTAAATTGAAAATTTTTAACTAAAAGTTTGAATTAGAAATAATAAAAAAATAATTCCATACGAGTCCAAGTCTTTGTTTATGACTCGGGGTGTCAATTTCGGGTCACGGGTAAGGTTCGGGTTGAACTCGAACTGACCCGGGCTCAAACGGGTCGACCCTAACCCTACCCGAGTAGATAAACGGCTCGGAAATCCGAACCTGGACCCTACCCGGCGGGTTGCCAGGTTGACCCGACCCGACACAGGACCCGAAACGCGGGTGAGCCGGCGTGCAGCGAGCGGCGAGCGGCGAGTGCGGGTGCGCGCAGCGGGCGAGCAGCGAGCGCGTGTGCGCGCGCGTGAGTGGCGAGCGCGGGGTGTTTGCAGGGGAACGACGAGCGTGGGTGCGCGCGCGAGTGAGCGCATGCGGGCGCTAGCGCTGGCAGGAGCGGCAGCGTGCACAGCAGCGGGCGGTGCGCGGGCAAGCGGGGCAGCTTCGCGAGCAGCGCGGGCAAATTCAATTTATCGGGTTTGCGGGTTAACCCGGCAACCCACTGGGTTAACCCAAACCCGATCCGTTTTTTCAAACGGGTCGAATCCGGGAACTAGAACCCGACCCGTTTTGAAATCGGGTCGGGTCCAATCCGGATTTTCCGGGTCAGGTTTTTGTGTCGTGTCAAATATTGACACCCCTATTTATAACGACTTCTTTATTGTTTCTAACCATTTTAAATGCAAAAATTAAAATTTTTCTATTAAAAATTTGTTAAAAAAAGCTGTAAAAAAATCATCCCAAATAAAACTTCAATGATTTATCAAAACTAAATTTTTTTTTTCTAAATCAGATGCGGATCATAAATAATTTCACTATAATTTTACAGTTTGTTGAAATAAAAAATTACTTTTACAACCTTTAAGTCAAGACATTTATAGATCCACAACCGAAGTTTATCAATCTTTTAAAAAATTACTTTTACAACCTCAAAGTCAAAGTTTTAACTTTTAGGTTTTAACTTCTCATTTTTTCAACCTCGCCGGACTCGAGGTTTTCATCTAACGGAGACATTTTCATGTGCATTTTTATTCTTAATTACGTGAAGAGAAATGTAATATGTTATATTTTTGAGGGTCTACATGTCAAAACGCCAGAATATTTATGTCCCCCCGCAACAGAACCACTACAATAAGAAGGATATCTTCTCCCACTACAGCAGAGAAGACTACCCTCCTCTTCCGTCCTCCCTCTTCAATTGCTCAATTTTAGCCCTTCTTTCATGAAAAACATGGACTCCAAGTCGAATCCAAAGCTGTATCTTCTCACCGATCATACAACCGAGACCCCACCACCACCTCCGGCCTCATCCGACGGCCGACAGCCACCTCCCCGGCGGCCATCCTCTCGAACACCCTCCTTCTCCAGCTCCGCCTCCTCCCTCTCCGGCTCCCCTTCCTCCTTCTCTACCTCCTCCTCCCATTCCCCTTTCCACCGCATCCTCCCCTACTCCTCCATCCCCTTCTCCTGGGAACGCCAGCCCGGCATTCCGAAATCCCCCTCCACCACCGCCACCCCCGCCACCGGCGACCGCAATCCCCTCCTCCCTCTCCCTCCGCCGGTTAGATCCGTCTCCGGAATCTGTCAGAAGAAGCGATCCGCCTCCGACGTTGATCCATTCACCGCTGCACTCGTCGAGTGCGCTAAGGATGCCCCCGGTGTTGATGCGATGTGGTGGCGGCGATCTGATGAATCTGTGGGAACAGTAGGTAAGATGTTAGGGATCTGTCGCCGTACAATAATGCCCGATCGAGTTGGTTTCCTCGACCTTTTCGCCTCCTTCAACTGCAAAACCTCGTGTTCAGTATCTGATACGACGATCGTCGTTCCAAGATCGAGGGTTCGGGCGGCTAGTTCGTATGGGGTGTTGGACCGGCGGTCGGAGTGAAATTTGGTAGGAGTAAGTACATAAATTACTGTGGAAGTAAGGAATACAGTTTCTATTGCAAGTATTTTTTTTCCCTTATAAATCTCTGTGTAATTCCTTCCTGGCATAAAAAAATTTTGAGAAAAAAAAATTGAATTAGGATATCTTGATTGAAATTCAATGGAAATTTCCTTTATATTTATCAAATTTATTTCGAAATAAATATATTATATGATAAATTTTACAATCTAATTAAATTTAGGTACGATAGTTAAGAATATCTCAAATTTTCTCTCTAAACCAGTAATGGAAGTTAGAATTTGGACATTCACATATAGTATCTGAGTGATTCCTTTCCTGTCCAATTAACCTTCTGTAATTTTCATCTCAGCCAATTTTTCTAATCAAAGGATGAAATATTATTGCTTGTACAGAACAATATTGCATCAGTGCCAAAGAGCTATGAAGCCAGAATTAGCAACAAATAAGATTTGGACAACTAAGGGGGATGATAAGAAGTTCTCAATCTGCAGGAAGCATTATTATCAGATTGGTTAGTTCTCTAAGCATGTTTACAGCTTATGATTCTGAATGATTCAAATTGAAAGGGTAATATCTGCTGGAGGAACAACTGACATTGCCAAGTGATTGGAGGACTCTCCATTTGTGTATTATAAGCTCAGAATATTTTGACCAGATTTTAAGTTGGAGGAGGGTCATAACATTGTCAATTGATTTTGACCAAAAATTTCCATCTAAGCTTGTATGTTGTATTTGAAAAGTTTTAAGTCAATCTATCATCATCAAATTTTAATAATTTGTGTCTCAAAATTATTATAATTTAGTATTAGCATCAGTACATCGGATCTCAAAACTCCGTAGTCAAGTATGTTTGAGCATAAGGGCATGTCCAACCGAAAACCTATTTTCCACTCTAAAATATCGTAAAATTTCAAAATGCGATAGTTCATCTCCAATGAAATTCCATTTTTTTTTTTCGCGCGCTTCTTTGTGACCATCTGTCCTGTTTCGCATCGTTTTTTTTTTTTTTTGCGTAGGTGAACAATCCGACGTCAATATTGGCGTCCCATTCTCCACCTACTGATTTTTGGCGCGATATTTGGAGTCGAATGCAGTGATTTGCGGACAGCATACAATGATATGCAGTTCAGTTGGAGATGATCTAAGTGACATTAAGATGGGTGACTTCTATGGTGTATTGTATGGTTGAGCTTGATAAATAGTACAAAGAGTTCATTTTAAGAATGACTAAAATAATTGGATGAAATAACTAATTAAGTTATTTTGGTTCATAAAAATAAGAAATGCTATAAGACCCGGTCTCTTTTTTTAATTATTTCAAGTAGTCAGTGCTCTCTAATTTAAATTCATGCTTAAATGAGAATGCTACCTAACCTCAGTGCTGAATTATCCAGAAGAAGTCAAGTGCTAAAGCCTTCCATATATTTATTTATTTATATGTATTCTTCGTCGACGATGGAATCAAGTAGGGGGCGAAGGGTGAGACTTATCTCACTAAATTTGTCTCATTTTTATTAGGCAAAGTACACTTAGGCTTGTTTGGGACGGCTTTTTTCCTGCTTCTTAAAATAATTTTTTAGTAAAAAAATTAAAAATTTATACTAAAAAACCGCTTCAAGAAGCAGTAAAAAAACAGTCCCAAACGAAGCCTTGTTCTTTTTCTTTAAAATTGACACTTTGTCAACATTCAAAATTGAGCTTGTTAGATGTAAGGGTGATTAGGAAAAAGATGTGGGGAGTTAGGGAATTCATGAAAATAAAATTGGGGTTGAGATTGTCTTCTTAGTTAGTTGTAGGAGATGGCAATCTCTGCAAAAGATGTTGGGGAAAATGGCAGGAACGTCGGGCAACGCCAATTGGCGGATGTTGTGTCAATGAATGTGTAACGAATGACATTGGGTGGCTCTAGTTGGTCAACATTTGATGCTATAGACCAATAAGAGGTAGTGAGAGGTAACAAAGAGTATTAATAATTTGACGTCCCCCCCCCCCCCCCCCCCCCCCCCCCCCACCCTCAAAAAATCTTTAAAAAAATTTGAACATATTATGTTTTAGGTAATCTGTCCCTCTTCATTCATTTTTTGGTCTCTATTACAAAGATTTTTAAGCAATCGCACCCCCCCCCCCCCTAAAAAATTTTTAAAATACCATAATCTTTAGGTAATTGCCCCCATCAAATAATAAAGATAATTCATCATTGAATTCCAAAAATATCCTTCAAACCAAAATTTGTTCCAAACCCCATATGGGTGCTACTCCTTGACCCCGTGACATACATATCTTATATGTTTGCCCCCTTGTGACGTCCCAGATATCAATAGTGAAAGGATTCGTCTAACATTTTTTTTTCATATCTATTTTCTTCTTTCTCATTCTCGTTCAGATCAATACAGTCATCCAGAGGTAATTGCATTACAGAAAAGAAATACATAAAAGAGATACAACATCTATTATAATTCACATTTCCACATATACACAGTCAAAAGATCGTCCAAAAGAATATGTACAATAGCCCAACGGCTACGAAACAAAGGCCTGCCATAGGCAACAAAACAAGACTACACTAGCGACCAAAGAAGCTTCACGTGGGAGGCTCTGCACCTGAAATATTAACCACATATAATGAGCTTAAATAGCCCAGCAGGTCACCAAAGCCTACAACTGAAATCAAAGCACGACACTGAAAATAATATGCAGGTCAATCAAATCAAGTCAAATCGATCAGTCGTACATGATCAATGAATCAATGCAGATACGGAAATCAATACGGAACAGAAGTCGATAAAATCAATGAACAGTAAAGAATCCATAAAGCTCAAGAAATCAATGCGTGTATCAAATCTCTACAATCTCTATCATAGCAATCGATAACTTCAATTACATCAATACGGTCGTCTAGCCATCTTATCTATCATATCAGTCTATAACATCAGTCAAATCAATAGAATGGAATCGTATCAGAACATGCACTTGCAAATCAATTTATCATTCAATCTCACTTACTTCCTGTCAGTACGGCAGCGTATGTATCAATATCCATAAAGAGGACAATCCATTGACGACCACGAACGATGCTACAACAGTGAAACCGCATCAATCAATTCAGTAAAACAATTACTTTCGGTCAATAATATCAATCGGCTAAAAATTCCAATAAACGATCAAATCAATACAGCGAAAGGGCATGATCAATACAATCGGCAAATACAATTGAAATCAAACCAATACGATTAATCAATGTAATAAAATCATATACAACAATCAAATCGATAAATCAATAAGCAATCAATCCAATCAATCAATCAATCAATGATCGGTACTATGAATCAATGTATCAGTGGATCTATAGTATCAGTATCCGTATCAGTAGTATCAATCATGTCCGTAAATTAATAAATCCATAATATCGATGAATCAATAATGTCGGTATCTATATCTACGAATCCATACAACATCCATATCCATAGCGGTGTCGGTATCCATGAATCAATAACACATAATATCAATAAAATCGTGCAATAACAGAAACCCATGAATCCGTCGATAAATCCAATCAGTAAAACGTCAATCCAATACAATAAATCCGTCAATATCAATAAATCAATCAGAAATCAATAGGTCAATGCATATCAGGAAATCCGTACAATGCAATATCATACATATGCAATTTCATACAATGGTCTTACTGGACAAACATAAACACTGGCTATTATCAATAGTGCTGTTGTAGAAATCCATAGTGCTGTTGTAGATATCCATAGTTCAATCAGGTTAAACACTGGCTATTATCCATAGTGCTGTTGTAGATATCCATAGTTCAACCAGGTTAAACACTGGCTATTATCCATAGTGCTGTTGTAGATATCTATAGTTCAACCAGGTTAAACACTCGCTATTATCAATAGTGCTGTTGTATAATCCATATTGCTGTTGTAGATATCCATACGTTGGTTTCTATAACCAACGTTCAACCAGGTTTCCACTTGTCTTTCAGTATCAATAGTTAATTCAATAGTCAATATAAGAACAATGCAAAGCAATCATATCAACATTCATATGCATATCTATACAATTCATCAATATCAGAGAAATCGGAAATCGTATGAAAATCCAGCGGCATAACGGAAGTATACAGAATTTACACAAAAATCACCAAAACAGAAATTTACCAAATTACCACAGAACGTGCACAACAACAATATAAGACTATTACTCTACTGAATCCAAATCAAATAACATCATGATATTTTCCTATTCGATCAAAATCGCGTAGAACCCAAAATGACCGGTGAAATCGTTCCAAAAAATACTCAAATCGTATAGAATATTTGTATCTATAACATATTAAAAGTTGTGACATGAAAGTTGTCTCAATATAAAATCATGTCCAAAATTCGACTACGAAAACACAAAATAAGTCATAACTCAATCAAAAATCAACATCTCTGAAAACAGAAATAGGATTCGGAGTCTTTACAGCGAGATAAACAAATAGCTCAACAGCGGCGACGGACAAAAAACGCTCCGCGGCCTCCGAAATAGAACTTTTCCTTCGCTTTCCTTCTCTTTCTCTCTCCTCAGATATTTTCGTTTTTATAAAATGATTTTCTCTCTCCTCAAAACGAGCTGATTTCCTTATATCATAAGCCTGATCGGCCCGGCCGATTGCCACATCGTCCAGGACGATGTGAACAAATTCCAATCGTCCAGGACGATTCCTCAGGACGATAATTTCGATTTTGCTCTCGGGATTCTTGTCGTATCTGATCGTCCCAGGACGATCCAAAATCGGCCTGGACGATCCCATTCCAGAAAAATCATCTGTTTCAATGCACTGATCGTCCTGGACGATCTCAATATCGTCCTGGACGATTCTGGGAGAAAAATTAGATTCAGACAGCAAATCGAAGGAACGAGCTCTCACAATCTCCCCACCTTAGAAAAATGTCGTCCCGACATTTCCCTTAGGTGTCCGAAGCAAAACGAAACAAAACAAATCCAATCAATTGGAAAATCGTACAAATCACATCGAAACAGACAATAAACTAAACTCGTACCAGTCACATCTTCAGGCACTGAAGAAACATCTTCTACCATTGCTTGTACATTTTCAGTTTAAACAGTCGGAACAGGTCCTTGCCTAAGTCCAGAACTTGGGCAATCTGTCATTCTATGTCCATATCCACCACATCGGAAGCATTGCCCAGTCCTCCGATAACATTGTCCCGAATGTCTTTTCCCACAACATGTACAAACATTAAACCTTGCTCTGCTACCTTCCCCACTTTTCTTACTACGGCCAGAGCGTTTTGCTAACTTGTCGCTCACCATTTGAGCGACCATGTCAGCAAACTTATTCATATTTGTAGATGTGAGCGGGAGATCAGTAGCAGACTCAACTATCTTTCCTTTCGGGTCCATTGGCCTGATCAATACAAATCATTCGAATCAAATAAAATCGTGGAAATCAAATACGTAAAACAAAACAAATCAAATAATGCAATTATCACTATCACTCTGGATTTAAGCAAATCCTTTCACTACACACGCTCTGATACCAATTGTGACGTTCCAGATATCAATAGTTAAAGGATTCGTCTGACATTTTTTTTTTCATATATATTTTCTTCTTTCTCATTCTCGTTCAGATCAATACAGTCATCCAGAGGTAATTGTATTACAGAAAAGAAATACAGAAAAGAGATACAACATCTATTATAATTCACATTTTCACATATACACAGTCAAAAGATCTTCCAAAAGAATATGTACAATAGCCCAATGGCTACAAAACAAAGGCCTGCCATAGGCAACAAAACAAGACTACACTAGCGACCAAAGAAGCTTTACGCGGGAGGCTCTGCACCTGAAATATTAACCACATATAATGAGCTTAAATAGCCCAGCAGGTCACCAAAGCCTACAACTGAAATCAAAGCACGACACTGAAAATAATATGCAGGTCAATCAAATCAAGTCAAATCGATCAGTCGTACATGATCAATGAATCAATGCAGATACGGAAATCAATACGGAATAGAAGTCGATAAAATCAATGAACAGTAAAGAATCCATAAAGCTCAAGAAATCAATGCGTGTATCAAATCTCTACAATCTCTATCATAGCAATCGATAACTTCAATTACATCAATACGGTCGTCTAGCCATCTTATTTATTGTATCAGTCTATAACATCAGTCAAATCAATAGAATGGAATCGTATCAGAACATACACTTGCAAATCAATTTATCATTCAATCTCACTTACTTCCTGTCAGTACGACAGCGTATGTATCAATATCCATAAAGAGGACAATCCATTGACGACCACGAACGATGCTACAACAGTGAAACCGCGTCAATCAATTCAGTAAAACAATTACTTCCGGTCAATAATATCAATCGGCTAAAAATCCCAATAAACGATCAAATCAATACAGCGAAAGGGCATGATCAATACAATCGGCAAATACAATTGAAATCAAATCAATACGATTAATCAATGCAATAAAATCATATACAATAATCAAATCGATAAATCAATAAACAATCAATCCAATCAATCAATCAATCAATGATCGGTACTATGAATCAATGTATCAGTGGATCTATAGTATCAGTATCCGTATCAGTAGTATCAATCATGTCCGTAAATCAATAAATCCATAATATCGATGAATCAATAATGTCGATATCTATATCTACGAATCCATACAACATCCATATCCATAGCGGTGTCGGTATCCATGAATCAATAACACACAATATCAATAAAATCGTGCAATAACAGAAACCCATGAATCCGTCGATAAATCCAACCAGTAAAACGGCAATCCAATACAATAAATCCGTCAATATCAATAAATCAATCAGAAATCAATAGGTCAATGCATATCAGGAAATCCATACAATGCAATATCACACATATGCAATTTCATACAATGGTCTTACTGGACAAGCATAAACACTGGCTATTATCAATAGTGCTGTTGTAGAAATTCATAGTGCTGTTGTAGATATCCATAGTTCAACTAGGTTAAACACTGGCTATTATCCATATTGTTGTTGTAGATATCCATAGTTCAACCAGGTTAAATACTGGCTATTATCCATAGTGTTGTTGTAGATATCTATAGTTCAACCAGGTTAAACACTGGCTATTATCAATAGTGCTGTTGTAGAATCCATATTGCTGTTGTAGATATCCATACGTTGGTTTCTATAACCAACGTTCAACCAGGTTTCCACTTGTCTTTCAGTATCAATAGTTAATTCAATAGTCAATATAAGAACAATGCAAAGCAATCATATCAACATTCATATGCATATCTATACAATTCATCAATATCAGAGAAATCGGAAATCGTACGAAAATCCAGCGGTATAACGGCAGTATACAGAATTTACACAAAAATCACCAAAACAGAAATTTACCAAATTACCACAGAACGTGCACAACAACAATATAAGACTATTACTCTACTGAATCCAAATCAAATAACATCCTGATATTTTCCTATTCGATCAAAATTGCGTAGAACCCAAAATGACCGGTGAAATCGTTCCAGAAAATACTCAAATCGTATAGAATATTCGTATCTATAACATATTAAAAGTTGTGCGGTGAAAGTTGTCTCAATACAAAATCATGTCCAAAATTCGACTACGTAAACACAAAACAAGTCACAACTCGATCAAAAATCAACATCTTTGAAAATAGAAATAGGATTCGGAGTCCTTAAAGCGAGATAAACAAATAGCTCAACAGCGGAGACGGACGAAAAACGCTCCGCGGCTCCGAAATCGAACTTTTCCTTCGCTTTCCTTCTCTTTCTCTCTCCTCAGATATTTTCGTTTTTATAAAATGATTTTCTCTCTCCTCAAAACGAGCTGATTTCCTTATATCATAAGCCTGATCGGCCCGGCCGATCGCCACATCGTCCAGGACGATGTCAACAAAATCCAATCGTCCAGGACGATAATTTCGATTTTGCTCTCGGGATTCTTGTCGTATCTGATCGTCCCAGGACGATCCAAAATCGGCCTGGACGATCCCATTCTAGAAAAATCAGCTGTTTCAATGCACTGATCGTCCTGGACGATCTCAATATCGTCCTGGACGATTCTGGGAGAAAAATCAGATTCAGACAGCAAATCGAAGGAACGAGCTCTCACAGGCCTCCTGAAAATTAGGGCTAATTTCGCCCCTAATTGTGAGCTGGATTTCAGTGAATGCCAATGTTAGTCAACAACCAACCTCAGGTTAGGCAACCTCGTGCAATCATGGTTGTTAATTGCTAATGTTGTATTACATGTGAATGCTAGTATTGATGTTGTTGATATAGAGCTACTCTGGCAGAAATATGGCTTTCGCGTCACTTTTGAGAGCTTTCCTGAAGGTTTTTTTTTTAAGCGCCACTAAAAATCTTGTAACGGTCCAAAAATCGTTAGAGGACCGCTGTAATTGGTATGCGCTGCAAGGAGTTTTCAATGTTTTATTATTATTATTATTATTATTATTATTATTATTATTATTATTATTCAAATGTTTTTGACCCCATGTCAAGTTCGACTCACACAAAATTGTGCTTTTTCAATTACCTCAATAAGACTCATTTAGACTATTTATGCAAAATTGGGAGTTTGTAAGATTAAAAGTTCTTTTAATATTTCTAGTGAAATTGATTTTGACAATCGTATCAACATCTATTTTATTTTATATTAAATAAGATCATATTTTTACCTTAAAATAACTACATTAGTTTTTATTATAATTAAATATTTTCTTTATTAGTTATTTATCATAATTAGAAAAAATATGATAAATCATAAATAAAGAAAATAATTAATTCTAAAAAATAATATAGTCATTTTTAAGAGATATATATATATATATATATATATATATATATATATATATATATATATATATATATATATATATATATATATATATATATATATATATATATATATATATATATATATATATATATATATATATATATATATATATATATATATATATATATATATATAACCAGCCATCTCTTTATTTTATAATTCTAATAAGAAAAATAATATAATTTTTTCGCATGCAACTTGTGCTTAATATATTAAATATCACAGGAAATTTTGCCGATCTCATCCTATCTCAAAATAAATAGAAACACATTCCGAGCATACCAAAATTGTCTTCACGAACCATTATTCCTTTATTCACGCTTGTGGATTTTTTTTCTTAAAATATGTTTATCATTGATATTAGTTGGAATAAAAAAGTACATGAAAATATTCGGATGTAAATTATGTTAAGATGGGCTTAAATGTTGGATTAATTTTTAAATTTATATGAATTACACTAAACATAATGTAAATTCAAATATATGTAAGCTCATCATATTGCAAATTACATCTTAGTGTTGTACGTATATCCAGCTCATACACAGAGAACACAATATTTTTTACACGAAAGAGCCTAAAAAAGAGAAAAACCACAGGGTCCGGCCCTGTTTGAAATGATTCCACTAGTGTTCAGGTAGATTACATTGGATTGACTTGTCGCTGAGGGTGATCAGATTACAAATATAAACCGTATGGTTGAAATCTAGTGGAAAATGAGGATGAAAGTCCAGCGTCACTTGATGGTCTGGCGGAATTTCAGTGTTCCTTGGAAATTTGGGAGTCCGTTAGTAGTTCAGTGGTGGTCCAGTGAAACTCCGGGCGTTAGGTGGTGGTCCGGTGGAACTTCGGGTGTCAAGTGGTCGCTCGATGAGGCTCTAAGCGTCAAATGGTGGTTCGGCAGAACTCCGGAGCGTCATGTGGTGGTCCGGCGAAACTTCGGGTGTCAAGTAATGGTCCGGTGGAATTCTGGGTGTCAGGTGGTTGTCCGGTGGAACTCTGGCGTCAGGTGATGGTCCGGCAGAACTCTGGGCGTAAGGTGGTGTTCTAGCATAACTCCAGCGTCATATGGTGATCTAGCGGAACTCCGGGCGTCATGTGGTGATCCAGCGGAACTCCGGGCGGTGGTCAAGGAAGAGCTAGGGGCCAAGAGCGATCTCCGACCTCTCCTTTGCTCTCTCAGGCTTGGGGTCCCTTTTCAAAAGGAAGGATGTGTCTATTTATAGATTTCCTCAAGTGGCATGACCCGTAAATAGAAGGAATATCAAGGGTAAATGGGGAGTGGTTTAGATGGACGATCGATTTAGAATTCATTGATCGTGAACCGTTCGCTAGACATTTAAAGATTTTAATAATGTCAGAATTCCGTGATCTTGGGCTCGTTAGATTCGTTTCATCGAGCCACTTGATTCGACTATAAGCATGTCACGTTTGGAAATCGTTTGGTAATTCAAATTGAGGATGTATCATTATTTTTTTCTTAATTAATTTTAAAATAATAAATTAAAATTTTATCCAAAAATGATGGGACATTATATAATTATATGAATATGAGTGTAAATATTTTCATAAATCATGTATACACTTTTATATCCTATCGTGAACTACATTGGCTCAATTAATTAGATTTTTTATTTTATATAAAAATAGGTCTATTTTTAATACATTCAAAATGAGAATTTCTAAGAGGAACAAAATGAAATGAATAAAAAAATTATACTAATTGATCAAAGAGCAAAATAGATTTTATTTTTAAGGTATCATACTTAATAAAAATGATAATAATATACGTATGAAGAAAAAAATGAAAAATAATTTATGTTAATTTAATAAAAAGGACAGTACTCTTAAAATAGTCAAAATAGATCAACTTATATACAGGTAACCTAAATGAGAAAATTTGATAACCCAATATGAGAGAAAAGAAAATGAAAAGATTAGTTTATCAAAAATCAGTAGCTCCAACGGTTTGCTCTTATCTCAATCAGAACCCTATTTAGACGTGATGTATCATCAAAAATTATCTTGTTCAAGCATGAATCTCGAGATAAATTCAAATTGGAAACTTCCGAAATTTAATCTAAGGCCATCTGAATTCCGATTTCAGCAAACTTATAATCAAGCTGAATGTCTCACAAATATGAACCAAACAACACCAAATTCGATCCTATCCGAGTCCAAATGGATCCAAATTGAAGGCCCGTAACACATTTAGAAGGTTCAAAGCATAAATTAGATAATTAAATATTATCCAAATGTGACATGCTTATAGTCGAATCGAGCAGCTTGACGAGATGAATCCAAGGAGCCCAAGATAGTAGAATTTTTACATCAATAAGGCACTTAAATACTCGATAGACAATTCATGATCAAGGGAGTCGAAATCGTTTGTTCATTCAAAACACTCCCAACGTGCCCTTGATCATTCCTTTTTTGTTGTCATGCCACTTCCAGAAAACTATAAATAGACATTTATTCTTCATTAAAGAGAAGTGCAAGCAAGAGAAAGTAGAGAAGAGAGGAAGATAAATCTTAGAGCTCTTTTTCCACTAGAATCCTCCTAGATCACTACCCAGTCACCGATCATTGTCGGACTTCCGTCCAGCCACCAACTGTCGACGAACTTCTGCTCGACAACCGTCTAAGTTCCGCTCTACCATCATTGGGCATCTGCTTGTTCGTCATTATTCTAACCTTCCTCAAGTTCGGAATGATCTTTGTAATTTATTCAAACACTAGTTGTATCATTTCAACTGGGCGTGGCCCCGTGGTTTTTTCATTTTTTTCAGAATTTTCACATAAAAATCTTGGTGTTTTCAATTTCCCTACTTGTGAGCTGGATATTCGTGCAACACTAAGACATAAAATCATTTTACTTTATTGCCGGGAATACTCTAGCATGCAACACGACACAAAGTGTTAACTTATAAAAAAATCTAAAAATTTTGTGGCACATTCTGCTTTTTTTTATTTGGATAATACATTTTTTTAATTAATTTTTTTTTTCAATTAAAATTCATTTAATTAAAAGAAACTAACATTTTTTTTAATTTATATAATTCATCAGGTGCTCTATTTTTAATTAATCAAATATAAGATTAAGTTTTATCTTACAAAATTATTTATGATATGTTAAACTCATTGAGGTATTCTTTATGCAAATTTAGATGTTGTTTGTTGGTAAAAAAATGTTTAAGTTCAAATATTTAGGGTCTCCATATTTCATATGAAAAATTTTGTGAAAGGATATCTTAACACAATTTCTGAAGGGAATGCCTTTAAGTTTGCATTGAGATTAGTGCGTGTCTTAATATCATATTTAAGCATTAATCTCAACGCATATTCAAAAGTATTTAAGCTTATACCGACATAATTTATATCAGAATATTCTTATATAATTTTTTTAATTGCATTACTCATAGTCTTGCTTATGAGGTGAGGAAACAAAATCAAATGAAAGCTTCATTTGGGGTGGCTTTCTTACTACTTCTTAAAGCAGTTTTTTAGTACAAAATTTTTTATACTAAAAAGTTTTTTTTTTAAAACAATAAAAAAATTATCTCACGAAACTGAAACCCTAATTTTGATTGCTTAAAAAGAGTTTTAGCTCCATTAGGTTATGGTACACTCAATTACATGAGCACAATTCATAGAATTTCATGAATTCCTGCCGGAGATGATGGCTTTCAAAGTAAATTTCATATAGGAAAAAGAAAATTAATTAAAGAATTATAAATCAATTAATAAAAAATATAATTTTGATCTATCAATCTAAGTATTTACTTAATATTTTTATTATCAAATATTAATTAAAAAATAAATAAAAATTTAATTTACCAATTTTATATTCTACTTGATATTTCCATCATACTTATGCTTCTAGCATTAGAATATTTTTTGGAAGTGTGCAATATATTAAAAAATTGATATAAAAATATAAAATAAGATATTAAATGTAATTAAATTATTGATAAATCAATTTACTGTTAATGAGCTTTTCTTAAACAAAAATAAATATGATCATAATCATAAAAAAAACAAGCAAGTCAATATTCAAATTTATTCACTTATACATCAAAATTTAAAATTTTAGTTCAAATTTAATTAAATAAATGAGATAATATTAATGAATAAAATATTTAATTCATTATAGCCCAAAGAAAAATCAATCACATAATATAATTATGAGACCATATCCCATTCATAAAAAATTAGATTGCATAGCATTTCACAGCTGTAACTTAAGGCTTAGGCTTCATTTGTGATAGCTTTCTTATCGCTTCTTAGTTAAAAAACTTAAATTTTTGTACTAAAAAGTCACTTTAAGAAGTAGGAAGAAAGTTGTTCCAAATGAAGTCTTAGACTTCGTTTGGTACGACTTTCTTACTACTTCTTAAAGCAAATTTTTAGCACAATTTTTTTTAATTTTTGTATTAAAAAATTAATTTAGAAAGCAATAAAAAAAATTTCTCAACGAAACCTTAATTTGAAACAGCTTTCTTTCAATCTTTCAAAGTAACTTTTCACTAAAAAAAATTTATAATTTTAAAAATTTGTGCACTAAAAAAAAGATATATTAAAGAAAGTCTTAGATGAGCTTTTCAATTTTTTTTAAATTTTTTTTTAAGATGAGCTTTTCAATGACAATTCTATCAAAATAATAATTATTAATTCATTATTTATACTGCTTGATATTAAAACAAATAAAAATAAAATTCACTAATCATTTTCTTAAATAGCATTTCTATCATTTATACTCATTTTAATATATTTCTATATTCAATAAAAATAAATAAATCTTAAATTAATATTAATTAACTTGTAACCATTTTTTAATATTTAAAAGTCAAATAAATTAAAGAGTCAATGCTCTTTCGCGCTCTTTATCCCGCTCTATATCTGAAATATAAAAAAAAATTTATCATAATTAATTATTAAGCAGGTAGGAAAAACGTAACGTTGTGGAAAGTGTCTCGGCCTGCGATGCCCTAAACGACAATTAGAAAGAGCTGGCGGTGATTTATTAATATTACTCCCTTTCATATATTATTATTTTCTCCAAGATATAGGCATATAGATGCACCTTCTCCTTAGTTATATTCATTTTTTTTGGTCAGAGTGGCACTTCACTAAATGTACAACGAGTTCAAGCTTTATATTCGCTCCAATATGACATATTAGCGGGCTGTCAATATTTGACATGACACGGAATTCCGATTCGGACTCGATCCGGAAAATTCGGGTTGGAACCCGACCCGTTTTTTAAGGTCCGGGCTAGCAGATTCGACCCGTTTGAAAAAATGGGTCGGGTTCGGGTGTTGACCCGATGAGTTGTCGGGTCAACTCGGAAATCTGTTTAAAATGACTGCCCAGCACCGCCAACCCCAGCCAGCCGTGCACCTAGCCAGGCTAGCCAGCCGCGCACCCGCCACCTCAGCCAGCCGCGCACCCGCACACCAGGCATCCCGCGTCCCGCGCACCAGCCGCCCTAGCCAGCCTGCGTCCGCGTCGCCTCCGTCGTCGCGACCGCGCGCGGTCTCCTTCCCGTGTCGGGTCGGATCAACCCGACAACCTGCCAAGTCGGGTCCGGGTTCGAATATTCGACCTATTTACCTACCCGGGTCGGATTAGGGTCAACCCGATTGAACCCGGATCAATTCCGGATTCGACCCGAATCCGACCCGTGAGCCGAAATTGACACCCCTTATTAGGCTTCTCAAATATATTTTCAATCAATGTACTATGAGTTCAAGCACTATATGTGCTCGAATATGACACATTCGGCTTCTTGAATATATTTTCAATCAATCTGCTATGAGTTCAAGCCACATATTCACTCAAATATGACTCCCATAGAATTCTCAAATATATTTTCAATCAATGTGCCACAAATTCAAGCAATATATTCGCTCGAATCTGACTCATCAGTATTCTCAAATATATTTTCGATCAGCATGTTGCGAATTCAAGCATTACATTCGTACTTTAAGGCTTAGATTTTTCTTCTTCATTAATATTGATTCTCTCCTATTCCTCTCCCTTGAATTTTTTAATGTTGTCATGCTTATAGTTTAATTTAGATGAATAAATAAAACCTTACTTGCACTTAAAAAGTTTAAAGTGAGTGACTTATTCAACACTATTCATTTTTATAATGTATGCAATGCTTGACCTTTAATCAAGGTTATGCTTGACAATGTATTGTTACATTGGTTTTTTTTATTATGTTAATTATGCGAAATAAAAATCATTTTTTGAAATAAGAATATAAATAATTTCATTTTTTTTATATTATTACGGCAAGCAACCTTGTGGCCATCACTACCCCGATCATTTAGGTTGAATCCCGTCAGGGGATGCTGCTCCCTTGGACCCTCGACATATCTGTGAAACGTACAACGATCAATGATATAAACAAACAGGGGTAGAGTCAAATTCAAGGCAACTCCAACATACATTTTGCAGAAATTGAATTATTAATCAATTACTTCATTTTGATTTTTTTTTTTCAAACAAATCATCCATACTTCAACTTAAATTTTGTTTAAAAATAATTGTCCTTATATAAAATGTTGATAATATATATTTTTAAATGTATTATGTACTCAAGTACAAATGATCATTAGTCACTACTAAAATGATATATATCTAAACTTTTACTTATAAGTTTGTCCCCCATAAAAATTAAGGTTGGATTCGCCCCTGCCGCCATTGACCAAACTAACCTCTCCTTAGGTTGCATTCATTGATATCATAAAACCTAAAGTTGTTTTGGTCATATAATAGATTACATTACACCAAATCATGTCTTACTAATTGTAAAAAAAATAAGTTATTACAATTTTAATAACAGGCTTACATTAGAGTAGTGTTAGACAAATACAAGATTTTGCAGATAACTAAGTTGATCATAGATTTCAGAATATAGTATGATGAATATAATGTAAATAAACACACAGTGCATTACCAAAAGTAACAGAACTCTAGCCCTTATTTATTCCATTCAGAAGCCTCCCATTCCAAATTCCAGGCCCTTAGCCTCCCAGTGCTTTTAACACATTCAAAAATTTTGCAAAGAAACTCTGCTTATATAATAGAACTCCAAATTGAGCACTCTTTGAACTCCTTAGATATAAACATAGTGTCATACAGAGATGTACAAATATATCAATTATGTCGTATAAATAGTATAGTTAAGCAGATAAATATAAATTTAACTATTAACATAATTTTAGAAATTTTACCATATGGGTATCATTTTAGCAGTCAGATCTATAACATCGTAGCTAAAATTTGGTGATTCAAAATTCCACCAAATTACTAAAGAGTGCATAATTACATTTCAAGGTTTTAGTTGTTCTACAATATTATTTTTCAGTAATTGAATATTATTCTATAATTTTAGAAAAGCCGCTTTTCAAAAGTATATGACAAAAATTTTATAGAAAAATACCTAAACATCTAGACTTATATTCTCTATAACATACCAAAAGTTATGTGAAGAAAGTTTCATCAATTGAAAATTATTTCAGTTTAAACACTAGAAATTTATATTATAAATCAAGAAAACTCACAAAATCATTGAATTATTAAAATTGAGATAGTAAAAAATGTAACCCACCTTGAACCAGATAACTATCAGAATTGAGCCTACAACAAAAAAATGACCCAAAGTAATCCAAATACAAGCTTTCTCTCTCTAAAATTCTCCTCTCTCTCTCTCTCTCTCTCTCTCTCTCTCTCTCTAGCTGGCTCATTTGGGGAAAAAATGAATTCATTTGGTTAAAATGATATTTTATTATTAAATTTGGGGTTGGCTCCGCAATGCCCGACCTTGCATGCCACAGTGCTCCCTCTGGTAAGGCCCTATGCCGCAGTGCCGCAGCTCTTAATTAAATTGACAAAAATACAGGAAGTTTGAAGTCGCGGCACTGCCTACCCCAATGCGTAGTGCCCTAGTAAAAAAATTTTAGATTAACCAAACATGAAGACAGACCCCGAAATCCACTTCAGATTAGATTTAAACACTCACATACATACAAAATATTCCCATTTACATCCTGGCTCATATGTTCTCTTGTCGGATAAGAGTTCCCTTCGCTATGTTTTTTCGCTCTGCTAGGGTTACGAGTTTGGCAGCGTCTCTTCCTTCGCAGCGAGGCTCTCCGATCGTTCCAAGGAAGATTTCTTCTTCTTCTTCATTTTTTGCTCGGTGCTTTTGTTAGTTATGGAGGGTAAAAGGCTTTTGGATCCGGGTTTTTTATCTGGTTCGTTTGCTTCTCGGTCTTTTCGTGATGCCCTAGCGAGTTCATCTGCTTCGAACTCATCTTTCCCTGATCTAAAGGTTTCGTCCTTCCGGGGCCTTCCTTCACTGTGGATTTCAGATGAGGAAGTGCTGGCCCTTGCCTCCTCTTTTGAGTTTGCTCTGGTCGGTAAATTTCCGACTCATCGTCCGTCTTTGGAAGCTATTCAAATTTTTTTTTTAATCTCAAGCTTAATGATGTTTTCTCTGTCACTGTTCTTAACTCTAAGCATATTCTGATTAAGTTGGAAAACGACATGGATTACTATCGTGTGTTTGCCCATCGCTCTTATTTCGTGAATAACTGTTTTATGAAGATTTTCAAATGGACTCATACATTTGACATAGATGTTGAATCCCCTTCTACTCCTATTTGGGTTTCTTTTCCTAACCTTCGGCAACATCTCTTTGCTCCAAGAATTCTATTTGGTCTTGGCTCCATGTTTGGTAAACCATTAAAAATTGATCATGCTACCCCCTCTGGTCGACGTCCTTCGATAGCTCGGGTGTTGGTGTAATTGGATGTTACCAAGGTGTATCCTGACAAAATTTGGTTGGGTTCCGAGAGCTTAGGCTATATACAATCGGTTATTATGGATCCCTTTCCCTCTTATTGTTCACATTGCAAGTCTCTGGGTCACTCTAAGCTTGAGTGCCCTTCTCTTCAGCCTCGTGTGGTTGTGCCGTCTGTGGCTGAGGTAACTCCTGTTTCTTTGGAAAGTAACTTACCTGCTGTTGTACCTCCTGTTGTCCCAGTACTGGTGTTGAGTTCGGATAGTGCCAATTTGGTTGTGAATAATGCCATTGTTAGTTTAGGTGGTATTGGTTGTGCTACTCTTTCTCCTCTCTGCTCTGATCATGTGGTGAGGCCTGTGTCTGTTCCCCTGTTTTGGCAAGTTTAGGAAATGTGGAAATGGCTGTGGAAACTGAGGTGGCTGGAAATGCTAATGGTTTTGAGTCGGTTGCTATTCTATCTCCCGACACTCAACCTTTTACTCCTACTGGTTTGAATTTGATTTCCAAACGTGGTTGTCATAGCGTTGAGGGCCCTCCTAGGGAGGTTCCTTTGCTGTCTGTTGTTTCGGCCCCGACTGTTTTGGCCGGCCAGTCTTTAAATTATGGGGACTTGGTTGTCCAGGTTCAGTCGCCTGCCGTGGATAATTTGGATGAGGAAGTGTGTCGGGTGGCTGTTTCGGGTAATTCTAGTCTCATTCGTAATGAACGTGTTGTGCTTAATGATTTTGTGGATGTTCCAGTGACTTATATGGATCCTAAAAGCTTACATTATAATGTGAAGGATAAATCGGACGTTGATCTTAGAGTCCATTTGGACTGGCTTCATGACTATAGTTATGTATATGAATCTGAGTCTGGTTCTGATTCTGTTGAATCTTTGGGAGATGGTGATCCTGGTAATTCGTTCAATCTGTTGCGCGATAAACCTTTGGTGACTGCTGCTTCTCGGGGCAGATCTCGTGGGAGGGGCAGGCGTGGTCGTTGATTGCTGGTTGTTGCTATGTTTCTATTTTTTGTGCCATTAAGTGTGGTTCGTTTGCTGCATTAGTTTGCATTGATGGTTGGTAGGTTGGCCAGTTTAATTGGTTCGTTTTGGACGATGAGGAAGCAGCGAGGCTGCAAGCGTCGTGGACGACCAGGGTTGGTTGGCAACCTGGTTGGCCCTTCGATTTCGTTTTTTACCAGTGGATGGCTCCGCCCTGGCAACCTGATGCTGGTCTGAGTCCGTGGATTTCAACCTTCATTATTCTGATCTCTTCTTTGATTTCGCTTTTTTGATTGTAAGCATCTAATGTGGCCCTTTGGGGGTCTTCCTTTTGTAATTTTCTTGTTCAATATAGTTGGTGGTTATTTAAAAAAAAAAAAATCTCATATACATGCAAAATGATTCAAATACATAATTCAATAAATTACCGTCTTCATATAGGGTCAAATTTGTGCAACTATATCAAAATTGAGTAGGTGTTACAATGCAATAAGCTGATTAAATTAGAATTAACATATGGCATATCAATTAATCACGAATAAATGAAAAAAAAACAGTACTAATCTACGTTAGATTTGTAGATAGAATGTTGGAACATAATTCAATCGTCCAACCCAGGAGACTTAAACACTATTTGTCTTTTCCTACTAAGAAAAAAATTGAAGATATGATTTGTGCTCTAATACAAAATTATTGAATGAACTTAACTCACCTTAATTTGATGTGATTGGAAATGCTTTTATATTTCGGATAAGCATAGGAGAATGATAAAGTTAGATCAACTTGCTATAATCCTCTTTTGGTGCACTAACTTGTGTTAAATACACTAATTATTAAGCATTATTTGGCTATTTTTCTACATTATAGTCGATGTGTAATCTTATAATCTCATTTTTATATTGTATATATCAATTAAATGTTAAGTTATTTAAGCAAATCTTTATTTTTAGTTGTAATTTAAAACTTTATTTTTTCAGTTAAAATGGATAAGAGTTGGATAATAAAACTCAAACTAAGTCCTTATTATGTTAAATGCATTGATAATTTTTTAGAGTGTGCAAGTCCAAGGTAGAATTCTGCAAGAAAAATTTTATGTCTGTGCAAATAATCTATTAACAAATATTTTCATTCCATGAAAGATGTAAAGTATGCCTCTTAACCTCTTATTTATAGGATTAATAGGACTATAGGAAATGCTATATCTAGAAAATAAATAATAATAATAATAATGTATTATTGGTAAAACTAACATATATAGACATGTGGTCTAGGTTGCCCAAGTGACCCCTTGCCTTTGATATGGTTGGGAGAAGCCCTCGGTGAGTATCTTGGGCCCTTAAGAACGATTTCTAAGACAATTTTTTGAAGGCGAGTCGCTCGGGGTGAGTGATAAGTCCGCTGAGCAAATGTGACTATGAGCCAGGGATGAACATAGTTGATGGAGTCATGATCATATGTTCCACAGTGTAGTTCTTTTAGTTTGGACTAGAACAACCATCAGAGACCAATGGCCTCAGCTGGGGATAATTTGAGGGGACTGAATCTTTCGAAGACGAGTGCCCCTAAAGGCGAAAACTTGTCAAGATAAATCTTTTAGATTAACTTATTGAGAATGAGTGCATCCTTGATTTGATTCTCCATATGCAAACTCAATCTTATGTTGCAATCTCTGATAGAACAAATACATGCTTGCTAAGTAAATATGAGTTACAAGCACAAGTCTAAAGCATATCAACACTATAATAATTTATTTTTTCACATTTTAAAATAAGGGAAAATATTAATGCCATATTTTTTCACACTATAACCATAAATTTTTTTATTTCATTAAACTCTTAATAATTTAATTGTGGCATATACAAATATATAAATTTATAAGTTGTTTTTTTCATAAATGTTATTGTTATGAAAGACACATTATTTTTTCAATAAAAATACATTTTTCATTTAATCCTTAAACCATATACACATTTAGGAAATAATTTTTTTTTTAATTTTTATTTGCATCCGCAACTCACATCAACATCTCCATAAAGTTATATTATACTATTATGACATTGCTCGGACGAGAAGGCATCTTCTGCCTCGAGAAAATTCATAAGAATTAAAATTTGAGATCCTACGTAACTCATTTTGATCTGTTGGTTGAGAGTTTTAACTATCAATCAAGAAGTCTTGGTTTGAGTCTTACGAATATGATATGTGCGTGAACTTGATTTAATTAACTTAAAATTCTAAAAAAAAAATGTTTGCAATGCAATGAGTGACATTTGTCGCACATAAGGTTCGGATCTTGCAGCCGTCCTGCCGCAGAAGACAAAGCCGTTTCCTTTTTTTTGTTAGCTGGGTGTGGTAAGGCTAACTTGATGAAAATTAGTTTAGAATATAGGGATGTTGGGAAAAAACATTTTAAATTTAAATTATAGCTCTTTTATATATTCAAATTTTGTATATTTTTTGTATCAAAATTTAAATGCATTGTAAGTTGACTTCACTGTCAGTGCAATCTGTCGCGCACTACCTACCGCTTGCAGCCGTGAGCTGTTCGTTGCCTTCACAGTCAGCTGGCCGCCACTGCCCACCACCATAGCCTCCCAATGCAGCTGCCACCCGCTACTGTGCTTGACTACTGATTACCACTATTATTAGGCTTTATATTATATTCATATTATTTTCAATCAAACTAAAAATGTATATATAATCACCTTAATTTATTTTATAATTAAAATATAACAAAAAATCATTTTGATCATGAGCAAATCTTGAGGCAAAATTAAGTTGGAAATCTCCTAAATTAAAATTGGGATAATCAGAGCTCCGATTTCAGCAAACTTATTGTCGAATTGATCGTTTCAAAAATACGAATCCAACGACACCAAATTCGACTCAATCCAAGCTCAAATGGGTCCAAATCAAGGACTTGAAGCACTTTTGGAAGGTTCAAACTACAATTTCGATTATCAATCGGTTTTCAAATGTGACACGCTTATAGTCGAATCGAGAGACTCGACGAGAAAAATCCAACGAGCCCAAGATCGTCAAACTCTGATATCATTAAGACATTCCAATTAGGGTTGTCAATATTTGACACGACACGAAAACCCAACCCAGAAAATCCGGGTTGGACCCGACCCGACTTCAAAACGGGTCGGGTTCGGATTCCAGGATTCGACCCGTTTGAAAAATGGGTCGTGTTCGGGTTGACCCGGCGGGTTGTCGGGTCGACCCGAAAACCCGTTTAATTTAAAAAATCCGGATTCCTGCCCGCTGCCAGGTGCCCTCGTCTGTTGCCTGCTGCCCCACGCCCTGGCGCACTGCTGGCACACTACCAGCTGTGCCCACGGCGCCACGCGGCCACGCCCGCGCCCGCATGCGGCCAAGAGCTGGCCCTCGCACGTCGTCCGCCCGCATACGGCCACGCGCTGCACCCGCCCCGCCGTCCGCCCCCTTGCGTCCGCTTGCCGCCAGCATAACCCAAAATCCGGGACGGGTCCGGGTTCGGATTTCCGACCCATTTGTCTACCCGGGTCGTGTTAGGGTCGACCCGTTTGAACCCGGGTCAGTTCCGGGTTCGACCCGAACCCGACCCGTGACCCGAAATTGACACCCCTAATTCCAATGTCCAACAAACGCTCTATGATTGGGGAATCAATACGAGCCATTTAATGGAGCACTCCAAACCTACCCTCGATCTTCTCTATATTTCCTAGGTGTGTCACTCATGATAATTTATAAATAGATGCTCTACATGAGGGGGACATTTGGCTAGAGATTGAAGAGAGCTCTGAAGCTTCAAGAGCTCCTGCACCACCGCCCGACCACCAAACGCCGCCAGACTTCAGCCCAACCATTGTCAGACTTCCACCCGGCCGCAGACCACCTCCAGACTTCCACCTAGTAGCCAAGTGGCGTAGGACTTCAGCCCGACCTTTGTCGGATCATTTCCCGTTAGTTGAACTTCTGCCCGAGCGCTGTCGGACTTCCACCTGACCAATGTCAAACCTTTGTCTAACTCTGCAAACTACTATAATTTGTCTGCCCCTAAGTCAAGGGACTGGTCAACAGTTGTAATTCACTCAAAATTAGTTGAATCTTTTCACCTGGGCAAGGCCCCGTAGTTTTTCCTTCCTTGGGCTTTCCATGTAAAAAAGATCGGGTGTATTACTTCTCTTTCTGTTTGTGTGTTAGATATATGTGCATTACTAAGACAAAAATTTTACTCACTCTACCGCCATAAACATCCTAACCCGCAACAATAATCATTCAAACAACTTGAAATATTTGAAATACATTTTATTAGTTGTATACTGTAGTCTAATTGACTCTACTTTTTCTTTCCAACAAAACAAATAACCTCTTAATAATTTTAAATTATTATTAATTATTATTAATATTTTAAATTTAATATTCACATCACATTTATAATTGAACGATAAAAACATACCTATTTATATGAAAATTGCAACATTAACACTACTAAGTTCGAACAGTCAGAACTTAGCCAGTTAGCTCGAGCAGCTGGGCATTGCCACATATGCTATTAACTACTTACAGAAGATCAATGTGATGCTTATTATTTTTTTTAGAAGGTAAAATATTCGGGTTTTGATTGCATAAAGCCAATAAATGGTAAATCAAGTTTATTGAAACGTTATATTATTAAATTTAATTCATTTTTTTTATGTTGATGTGTTCGTATGATGAATTTCAATTTCTTCCAAGTGATTGTTTAGATTCTAAATATTATAAAATTATTTTGAGTGAAAATTTATATATTCAATATCGCTTAACATATACTCTCTTTCGCTGCGTGCTAGGGTTTTCTCCGGCGCGTGGGCCTCCCGCCCTGCTTCACCTGGTTCTCTCCGGGCGAATGTTCTTCTTCTTCGTGCTGCTGGATTTTATCTGGTTTTAGGGGAGTTTCCTTCTACCTTGTTGTTTTTTTGCTGCTGTTTAGTTCCTCTTGGCCCGGGTGGCCGGAATGGCCTTTAATAGTCTCTTAGATCCTGGTTTTTAAGATGGATCTAAGAAGTCGCGTTCATTTTTGGATGTTTTATCTGGTAATGCGTCGGATGTTTGTTTCCCGCCTCTCAAATCGATTTCTTTCCGTGGTTTACCTACTGTATGGATCTCTGAGGAGGAGATTGCTTCTTTAGCCGCTCCTTTCTAGTTTGCTTTGGTGGGATTTTTTCCTTCCCATCACCCTAGTTTAGATTATATCCGGCATTTTTTCTTTAACCTTAAGCTATCGACTGAGTTTTCGGTTACTTTAGTGGATGCGTCTCATGTGTTGATTAAATTGTTTAATGACATGGATTATAATAAGATTTTTTGCCATCATTCTTTCCTGGTTTTCAATTGCTACATGAAAATCACTACATGGTCGCCTGCCCTTGATATCGGTGTGGAATCCCCGGTTATTCCCATTTGGATATCATTCCCTAACCTTCGGCCACATCTTTTCGCTCCCAAGATCCTTCAAGCTTTGGTTCTTTATTTGACCGCCCTCTTAAAATAGACTCTGCCACCTCTGTTGGCTCGGGGCCCTCACTTACACGTGTTCTGATTGAATTGGATATCACGAAACTCTATCCTGATAAAGTTTGGCTGGATTTCGATAATTTGGGTTATGTTCAGTATATGCAAATGGAGGTTTTTCCCCCTTCTGTGATCTATGTAAGGTCATTGGGCTCAATCAGGGTGAATGTCGCTCTTCTCCCTCTGCCCCCAATCCCGTTTCTTCTTCAAAGCCTTCTATTCATGTTAAGAATGATGTTGTTTCTGTGGAGAATGATAGTGATGGTGTTTGTGTGGATTTGGTTTCTCCTAAACCTTTGGGTTAGCGATTGAGGGCGATGTTCTGGTTGGCTTGGCCGCTTGTTCTATTATTCATGTGTCTCCTAAGATTTCTGTTGTTGTTTCCCCTTCACATGCTCTTATGGCCTGTGATGCGGTTGTGACTGATGTCGAGCCTGTATTTTGCCCTGAACTCTCCCCTGCTGCCCTTGTGTATGCTCATGTTGTTCGTGATTCACCTGCTATTACTAATCCTAATTTAGCCCTCGTAAATTCTGTGGTTGGGGTTGAGTCTGTACCCCAGGCCCCACGGCTATGTATTAGTGATGTTGGTGCATTGAATTGTGAGGTTAATGTTTAACCTGTTTTGTCTTGTGAAAATTTTGTGCCTGCCCTATGCGGGTTGGCTATGGCTGAGGTGTCTGGTGTGGCACTGAACTGTCTAGTTCTTCTGATTCTCTTATTCGGGAGTTACCTGGTTATGCTGACCCATCCCTTATGGGTCTCGTGATTCAACATGTTGGTTCCTCTTTTGTTAATTTGGTGTTTGATAAGCAGGTTCATGATCAATTAGTTTTACTTTCCAATGACGATTGTTGTAAAGACCATTTTGCTCCCAGGTTCGTCCGAACGAAGTTCGATCGTCCGGGACGATCGGTACAGGAAAACAGTTCTGGCTGTATGGTTTGTCTGGACGAAAATAGGATTGTCTGGACGAAATTCTTACCAAGAGCAAGTCGTACGGGACGATAATTAATTTCGTCTGGACGAAATCTGTCCAGAGCCCAAGTCGTCCGTGATGATAATTAATTTCGTCTGGACGAAATTCGTCCAGAGCCTAAATCGTCCGTCAGAGCCTAAATCGTCCGGGACGAAGTTGCGATAGTCCGGTACGATCAGTCTTGATATATATGGAAATGATATATTTTTTAAAGAAAAGGACGTCCAGGAGAGAGAAAAATGAAGGAAAAGAGGATTTTTGGGCAACTCCGGTCCGTTTTCGTTCGTTGCTGTAGTTAGAGAAGTTGACCGACTCGAGGTAAAACACATTCCGCCTTTCTCAATTTTCAGAAACGAGATTTTTGACGCATTTTCTGTTCCGGATTTTGTTTCAGTTAGCAAATTTATGGTATTATTTTCTCCTGACAAAGGTTTTACCGTGTAACTTTTGATATGTCTCTGAGATGATAATTATGCACGTTTTGAGTATTTTCTGGGAGATTTGTACCGGACATTTTGGATTCTACGGTGTTTTAATTGAACTGCAAATTATCAGGATGTTGAAAAATATTTTGTCAGTACAATTAAAGTCTTATAATGTTGTTGTGAATGTTCTGTGGTAATTTGGTAAATTTTTAGATCTGTGAATTTTGTGTAAATTCCGTATACTGCCGTTATGCCGCTGAATTTTCGTACGATTTTTGAATTTCTGAAATGAGATGATTTGCATGAATTGATTATTGTATGCTATCATAAGGGAGTTATAAGGGGCCGGAATCCTATGTGATTCCGTTGTCTGGGTCTGGAAAGGGAGACATAAGGGGAAGTTCTGAAATCTGAAATTCTGTATATCTGTTCTGTTCTGGTGCTATAAGCACAAAAAGGGAGCCATAAGGGGAAGTTCTGGTGCTATAAGCACAAGGGAGATATAAGGGAAAGTTCCGACATCTGGAAGGAAGTTATGTTCTGAAATTATTTGTTCTGTAAAGCTATAATGTGATTATTTCTGTTATAACTTCTATACGTTATTGGTTATTCTATACGATCCTATCTGATCTGTGATTTGAAGCTTTATGATCTCTGATTTTAATTGGGATTTTGATATGACTTCAGTCTTTCGTATCCGATGTTTGATTTCTGATTGAGCTATTATCTGTTCTGTCTGTTATACGATTTCTGTACGATTGTTCGATTTCTGTACGGATACTTTTCTGATACATTTTCTGATGTGAGTTTCTGATGATTTTGATTGGTGATTGATGTCTTGCTGAGCTGTTAGCTCATCCTTGTTTTCTGCGTGGTTTTCAGGTTCTGGGAAAGGAAAGGAGGTCTTGGACTAGACGTTCTGAGTCTGATCTGTGATTAGGTACTTGATACTTTTAATTTTTATATAGTCATGGCTTTTCTGTTCTGTTCTGTTCTTTCTGTCTGAAGCCATGCACTGTCTCTGTATATGTTTATTTTTAGGAAAGAAAAGATAGATGAACCATTCTGCATTCGGATGTTTATAGTAGCTCTGTATTTTTCTGTCTGTTTAATACTTGGAAGAAAGTTCTGAAGCAAATTCCAAATCCAGATCCTGGATTTTCAATGGCTGTGTCGCGGTCCGATGCGAGCGGGATCCATCCCAGTCGGGTTGGGTCGTGACAAAGCCTTTTTAGTGGTATCAGAGCAATGGTTTTGGAATTTGTATTGTAAGACAAAGCTATATGAAGTGATCTGTGAGTCTGTCTTGGGTAGTTCTGGTTTGTCTGGATTTTTATTCTGTTGTTTTGTGCTTAGTTTTCTATGCGATCATGGATCTGCTAGACCCTCATATGATAGATGGGCAGAGTGCTAGTCAGGCAGCTTCAGTGGGCCGTACTACCCCAGTGGTTGGTTATGATACACTTTCTCAGTTTGCTACATTGGTTGCTCAGATGATGAGCGAGACTCAGAGTAGAGCCTCTGCTGTTCGATCTGAGGATATAGATAAACATCTACAGTTGTTTTTGAGATTGAAACCTCCGAGATTTGAGGGCACTGTTGAGCCCATAACAGCTGAAGAATGGTTGAGAAGGTTAGAGAAGACTTTCGACGGTATGCAGTGTATGTCGGACATGAAAGTATCGTTGGCAGTTTTTGTGTTAGATGGGGAAGCAGAGCGCTGGTGGATAGGCCAGCAAGAGGAGAAATTCCAAGGGAAGTTAAATTCTTTGATTACTTGGGAAGAATTTTCTGAGGTATTCCGATCGTGGTTTGTACCCCCTTCTGCACAACAGCAGATGCAGGAGACTTTCTGAGACTTGTTCAAGGAAGCAGGACTGTGATGCAGTACGAGGCCGAGTTTACTGCATTAGTCAGATATGCTGTCATCTGATTTTGGATTGTGATTGTATACTGTCATCTACGGATCGTTCGTGATTGGCAGCTACGCTAGTGTTGGGGGCTTCCATTCCTGAGTCCCCTTTCGTTGCTTATTTTGCTCTGTTTGATTTCTTTGGGTATTTACTGTTTGTATCACGGGCTGATAGTCTTATGATTTTGTACCCTTCCTTTTTTAATCAATAAATATTTTTGTTAAAAAAAATGTATCCAATATCGCTTATTACCTCTTATTACCTTTGGCCTTTAAGATAAATGGGCATAAAATAAAAAGCAAAGTGAAACATTGTTCTAGTATTAGATGATGGGCTTTTAAAAGTAATAACAAATATTTTTTAGAGTAAGATGTCATATCTTAAGATTTTTGTCTGTGAATGAAGAAGCTAATGTTATATGTGAAAAAAGTACTTAGCGATGTTAAGAATGTTGTAAAAGATATGCTTAGATCATCAAAGGAAAAAAAAAGCTCCGAAGAGTGTAAATAGTTTGTGGTAAAATCAAAATATACAATAAAAGATAAAAATAAGAAGATTTGTTATAAAAATTAATTTAAATGTAAAATTTCAAATAATTGAAAAGTTATTATTGCGGACGATAAAATTTGTGACGATAGAGAGAATGAGGTTAATGTCTTAGTTTGAATGATGATTTAGAACACATACAAATAAATAAAGAAGGGAGCGAGAGTCATAAGAGACACCAAGATTTTTACATGAAAAAACATAAAAAGAGGAAAAACCATGGGGTCTGGCCCAGTTAAAATGATTTCACTAGGATTTGTAGTCAATTATAAATGGTGCCTTTCCTCGGGGGAATGATCTTGGCTCATTGTATAATATATAGCACATTACATAATTGGGATTTGAAGAATCCAATGACAAGGGAGCTATTCTCAAGAAAATATTCATCTATTCATTTGGTTACTAGGATTGTATTTGGGCGATGGAGATCAAAGGGGCCATAATTGGCAGGAGATGTTGGTCGAAGAGATCGTAGTCAGTGGGAGATGGTGGTTGGGAGATAAAGGTCGAAGAGACCATTGTTAGTGGACGATGGAGGTTAGAGTGATCGTAGTTGACTGGCGACGGTCGGGGGATAAACCTAGTCAACTAGCAACAGTGGTCGGAGGGACCATAATTGGCTGGCAACGAAGATCGGAGGGACCTTAGTCGACAGACTATAGTGGTCGGATGGACCATAATAGGTGGGTGACAAGGTCAGAGGGAACGTAGTCGGCGGGCGATGTTAGTTGGATTGACCGTAGTCTGCGGATGATGGTGGTCGGGCAGAAGTCTGACGACGATCGACGGCCCGATGGAATTTTGGTGGAAGTCGGCGATCAAGTGGAATTCTTGTGGCAGTCGTCGGTAAGGGGGATGGTTCGATGATGGTCAAGTGAAAGTGTGCAATGATCGGCGGCATAGTGGAAGTTTGCTGGCAGTTGGAGGCATGACAGTAGTCCAAAGATGGTCAGATGAAAGTCCAACTGCGGACAATGGCCGAGATGTCTTATGATGGTCGGGTGGGAGTCTGTCGGCCACGGTAGAGTGGAAGTCTGGCTACAGTCTGTGGCCGAGCGGTGGTTCGATAGTGGTTGGGTTGGAGTCTGGTGGCGGAAGGTAGCCAGGTGGAGCTCTAGATCCTTGAAGCCTCACAGCTCTCTTCAATCTCCAGCATAAGGTCCAAGCCCCCATTCATGTTGAAAGTGAGCCCCTATTTATAGATTTTTTAGTGTGGCATGCACTGTAACCATGAAGAATATATTGGGCAAAATCAGAGTGGTTAATCAGACAACTCGTATATATTCCCTCGATCATAGAGCATTTGATGATGCTAGAATCAAATGTTCTTTGGCTTGTTGGATTCATCTCATCAAGCTGCTCGATTCGACTATAATCATAAGATATTTAGATATCATTTGGTCATCTAACGTATGCTTTGAACCTTCCAAATGTGCTTTCGTCCCTTGATTTGGACTCATAATGGCTTGGATTGAACTGATTTTAGTGTCATTAGGTTTGTCTCTTTGATACGTTCAATTTGACTATAAGTTTTTTAAAATTGGAGTTCAGATGGTCCCTCACTTAATTTCGAAAGTTTTCAATTTAAATATGTCTTGAGATTCGTGCTCGGTAAAGGCAATTTTTGATGACATATCAGATATAAAGAGGCTTATTAAAGAGTCTGAGAATGCATTATGCGATGCAAATATTTTAGCTTTTAATGATTTATATAGTATATTAGATACTAAGGATGATGAAAGATATATGTATACATTAGTCAAATAAAGAGATAAGTGAAGTAAGGATTTAGTTAAGTGTAGTGTATTAATTATGAAGATCAAAGTACTCTTATTAAAAGAAAGATATTCAATAGAGATGGATAATATATTTTTCTAAACTTTTCAATAAAAATTATGAGAATGTGATTGGTAAAACTAAAGTTTGAGTTGTTTTTAAAGAAAATGAAGTGTGGAAGAGCTCTTGGAACTGATGATACTCCAATAGAGGTGTAGAAATGCTTAGGAGATGAAGGAATTTCTTGGCTTACAATGGATTTTCATTTTAATTAGAACTCGCTCAAGTCAGTTGAATTTCAAATACGCTAAAAATGAACTTGATGATGTATTATAAATGCATCAAAATTTCATAGTTCATTTATTTTGCTTGAAATCAAATATCAATATTTTCAATTAAAACTTCTATATTTAAAATACTTTACACTATCTTTACAGTCCCTATGAAAAAATATAATACAAATTAATTTATTATTTTTCTTAATTTAAATTAAAATTTTAAAAATTTTCTATATATTTTGATTTTATTTTATTCATTTTGATAGCTGATGGGATTGAATGTCTGTCAGCATCTATTTGACTGTTTGCCCTCCAATAAATTGATAGTACTATTCATGTGCAAGTAATAATCATTTGTTAATCGCAACTGATCATTATTGCCACTATTGAACGTCCTTGTCCCCAACCCACCCACCCACCCACAACCAGTTGCTTTGTCCTTGTGTTATCATTAATAAATTTATTTTTGATAAATAATTTATTATTTATAATATATATATATATATATATATATATATATATATATATATATATATATATATATATATATATATATATATATATATAATAAATCATAAAAATAAACACAACCGTCATCCGGAGACTAAACAAAATGTGCCACGTCAGCAGGATCAAGCCGCGGTACTGAGCAGTACCGAGCCGCGGTACCGTGCAATACCAAGCAAGAGGTGACATGATATATTCTGGTTAGTCTCCGGAAGACATTCAGCGTCCGCACATAATAATGAACCCCAACTAAGATGTCTTAGATTCAAGTCTTATGTATGTGATGTGTGTGTTTGCCTTGATTGACCTATATGTCCTAAAAAAATTATCTTAATAAAAGAAAATAATACAATTTTCATTAATAAATGAGCTATAAATTATCTTCAAACTTTTAAATTCAACAAAAGTAATCATTATATGAGTTTGTGATGATAAACATCAAGTTTGAACTTAGATTTCATTTGAGATGATTTTCTTATTATTTTTTAAAACAAAAAAGCTAATAATTATTTTACTAAAAAACTATTTTAAAAATCAATAAAAAAGCTATTTGAAACAAAATCTTAGGCTTTATTTGGGACGGCTTTCTTGTTGCTTCTTAAAGCAATTTTTTAGTACAAATATTTTAATTTTTGTACTAAAAAATTATTTTTAAAATAGTAAAAAAGTTGTCTCAAATAAAACCTGGTTGTTTATTATTGTCCAGCTATAACAAGGGAGAGGCATGTATGGTTAGCCGAAAAAATATGGTCTAAATTGGCATATGTGGATTGCTATTACAGTAAAACTATGTGAAAAGCTAAGGCTTTGATGTGAGAGTGTACCAATTTTTTATTCTTAGAATAATTGTATTGTCTGGATTGATGAATTTGATCTCATAATTAGTCTATGGATCTTTTTAGGACTGCTAAAGTGTTTTACAAAGCTGATTGTGAAGTGTGGTAGGGAATGCAATTTAATCATTTTGATTGTAAAATGTTGTCTTCTGTCATACAAATTTTTAAAAAATAATGAGAAAACATCAACTAAGGTCTTGTTTGAGACGGCTTTTTTACTGCTTCTTAGAACAGTTTTTAATATAAAAATTAAAAATTTTTAACTAAAAGACTGCTTTAAGAAACATTAAGAAAGCCGTCCCGAATGAAGCATAAATGAAATTGTGATTACTTTGTGAAAATCAAAGCAACAAAAAAGCTGTCCAATCCTATAAATTTTTTTATTTTTACAAATAAAAAGTAAAAATAAAAAAAAAAATTCAGATTCTTCTAAGCATCACTCTTTCTTTCAAAAAAATTTTAATTAATACATCATCATAAAGAGGATTTTGTACAACTAATTATTAAAAAAAATCAGATTCAATTCAAGCTAGCTCGGTTCAAATTAGGTTAATTTGTTCTCAACTTAAAAGAAATTCAGAAGTGAACAAATGAATTCATCCAAAGCAAGTGACTAAAACTTGTGAATTCATCTCACACTGGCGAATATGATCAATCAAGTCGGCTCTAGAGATTCTTCAAGTTGACAACTTCATTAATATAGGAAATTATTAATCGGCTATTCAATTATTTGTCTATTCATACAAGTCAAGTGAGCAACTTCTTATTAGCTTAACAGACGATTTCTTCAAATTGGATATCCAACGATTTGACAGTCATATTTCATTAAGAAGAAATTGGCTACGCGACTCCTATATTTTTTCTTTAATTTTGATAAATTTTAGTGTAATTCAAGGATATTACTGAATTCAATGGAACCTTACTCATAATTGAAAGGATTGCCTTCTCGCTTATATTGGCACACTAAAACTCAATATAAAGTTATTTCACTATTAATGGTGAAGATGCTATCATTTTATAGAAATTCATACACATCACATAAGTAAAATTCAAATTAAAAGTTTTTTGGTTAATAGTCAAAGCTCTCAACTAGCTCATTTTAAAAAAAAAAAGCAGAATAAAATGAGCTGCATTATAATTCATGTATTACTTAGAAAGTCATTGGGGGATACTTCCAAGTACGACTTATTATTATTATTTTTTTCCTTTTTTTGCTTTTTATTTGAAACTCTTTCTTTTTTTTATTCATTTTTTTGTCCTCATAAATTTTTGGTTATTTTGTTTTTTTTTTCTTCTTTAATTTGAAACTTTTTTCTTTCATTTTTTCCTTATGTATATATGTATATAATTTTAACATTTTTTTACTTTAAAATTTTGTTCGAAAATAAGATTTTAAAATAAACATTATTATGTAGTTGGCGACTTTGTCCCGAAATAAGTTTTTAGAATAAAATTTATTATGTAATCCGCCTGCCAACTTAAGCCAGCTCACCAGCTTGAATCTGGCTCGCCTCACCAGCTCCACCAAAGCAAAGCCCTTCGTTGCCTAAAATAACGACCATCATATATAACCCTAAATATATATATATATATATATATATATATATATATATATATATATATATATATATATATATATATATATGTTCTTTTTATTTATGGAGAAAAAGTTTTAATTCATATCCTTTTTTTTATTTTTATATCCAGAATATTCATATAAAATTAAGGCCTGAAACTCTGATTCTATATAAAAGATTATCGTCGTATGTGCAAAATCATCCATTTCCATAGATACTTGTCCACCGACTCATTAGAGTTAACACCCTATACAGTGACAGACAATTTTTTTTTGGAAAATTAAGAGCCATTTCCATTAATTAAAGCTAATTACATGTAAATGATTGTGAAATAACAAAAAAAAATCACCAAAAGAAAAAGGTGTATAAAATACACAAGAGAAAAACGTGACTAAACGATAGGAGCTTCGCTGCTTCAGCACTTAAAAAGGCTCAGTATATGAATTGCATCCAACAAGCGCACGAGAAGTCCCCAGTTGCGAAACATGTCATCCAAGGGGAACCTAGTTGCAAAGAGTCGTCAGGGGAGAGGATTGCAATCCAATCATCCAAGCCCCAAAATACCAAACTCAATGCCAAAAAATCATGATCAAGTGTAGAAATATCAAAATATTTGGGGATGAGAGAAGCAAAACCCTATGGCCCACAAAGAGCCAAAGAAGATGCCAACCAGCTCAAACAAAAGGAAACAACTTAGTGAAACCGAAAATGTTGCAGGAACAACCACCCATAGCAAGCAGTAAGCCAACACAGCAAGAATTAATCCCCATAAAAAATAATACTTTTAAACTTTTCCCAATTGTTCCACCTTGAAATCTTCATGAAGACCGCTTTTCTAATAATTTATTTAATTGTAAATGCACTTTTAACAGATGAAGCAAATGTCCTTTCATTTCGTTCCCGCCAAATATAATAGACAAAACACCACAGGATTAAGAAAGATAACTTAATCGTTTTTTCCTTATTTACTTCAAAAAGGAAATCAACAATTTGGAACAGATTTGGCCGAAGAAGAAAACTCCTAAGGCTAGGAATAATGCTAGATATAATAGTGAAAGAGATATCACATTCAAAGAAATGGTGGGTCACACTTTCTTGCTTTTGTTTGTACAAGGAACACAAAGGTTCAACCAAAATATTTCTACTGATCAAGATATCATACGTTTTAAGACCTCCAACCATGCTTAACCAACCAAAAATTGAAAATTAAACCGCTTAGTGTTTATGCCACACAACAGGATACCAAGAGACATCACAATCATCTTTAAAATATTAAAAAATGTAGGATTTAAATAAGCTAAATCCATTATCCGACTTCCATTTCAAGCAGCATGCATGTTATCCTCAAAAGAGATAGGAATTGATCGAATAGTGTTACTTAAAGCCTCATTAATAGGAGAGGGCAGAGTCCAACCCGTGGGGCACAATAACACATTAAGCCTAGAGACATAGGGAAAAAGCTCAAGTAGAGAGTCATGATTGGGCATCTCAGTAAGAGAATACCCGTTGCACCAATGATCCCATTTAAGCGAAATGAGGCTGTTCGCTTTAATACTAAAACAAAAATTATATTTAACTTTGAGGGCCGTATCATTTATACTCTTCCACATAGGAGATGAGGCAGTGAAAATATTCTTCCACGGAGAGCGATATCTATTAAACAGCCAGGATGAGAGCAAGAAGGAGAAATTATAAATCCTAATAATCAGAGAGTAGTCAAAAGTAAATCTTAGAGCCGAAAAAGCCCGCAGCCCCAAACCCCCTATCACTTTTGGCTTGCAAGTTTTAGACCAAGAGAGAAGATGCACTTTCTTAGCATTAATAGCACCAAAATAAAGAAATTTGAGACAGCTTATTAAGTTGTTTGCAGACAAATATAACAAGATTTTGCTGGTAAGCTTCGAACTGAGCTTAAATTAACCCATTAATGATAATTTATAATATTACAAAATCTGACACTAAATTTTGTAAATTCAACAAACGTACGGCGCAAATTCCCGACCGGATATCAGAACTTGAGGATTTCGCCTGTGGTTGCCGGTGGCGTTTGTTAAAGTGGTGGTCATCAAGTTTTGGTGCGGTGATACTTTTCTGCTTTTGTTTATGGTTCCCTTACTACCTTTAATTAAGTCTTGATTTAATTATCAAAATGATTAAAAAAGGGTTTTTAATGCGAATTAAGCTTTATCAGTTAGGAGTTCAATGTCATTGACATAGATTGCCCTGCTCACAATGGTTTCCAAATTGGTCTCTTCGGTCTCCGCTGCCGCTGCTGTCGCTGTCTGCTATCGCGCCGCTTCTATCGCTGCTTCGATTTCGGCTTTAAATTGAAACTGAAAGCAGTGATGGGAGCATAGCTCATGCTTCTTCAGCTAAATCTTATAAATCCGAGTCGGGTCGTGTCAACCCGGCAACCCAATAGGTCAGGTTCGGGTTGCATTTTCTAATTGGTTTGCAAAAACAGGTCAGGGTCGAGTCATGTCAAATAGCATCGGGTCAGTTCCATATTGGACCTGAACCCAACCCATTAACTCGAACCAACACCCCCAATTCCAGCCTTATTTTCTAGGGTTGATTATGTATTTTTAAAATATATGTAAATTAAATTGAGAATATTGATACGTGTTATTATAATACATTTAAATGCATTTACATGTCATGAACAGTGATGGTAGTGAGTAGTAGCCCGCTGGAGGGGCTGTAAGATGGGTGGTGGTTGGGGGTAGTGGGCAACAACAAATGGAGATAGATGCATTGCGGGTAAGTGATGACCATGGCGAGCGATTGAAGCAATGAGTGAGAAAGGTGAGGTTAGGAGTTTTGACTTTTTTCAGTATTTAGAATTCATCTAATTTGAGCTGATCTTACCACAGAATAATTTTATGATCACTCTAACCTTAGCTACAGTATGAAAATTCACTAGAATGTTCTAGCTCTTCATGTAAATGACTTGTAATCATGATCTTAAAACTTATTTTAATGTGATGGTAAGATAGATGATCATTAATCTTCAATGGATGCTTCACCTATCCGCTATTGAGAGCCACTCTCACCTTTTATCTTACAAAGCTCTTTTCCTTATAAAATACACCTTACCTCTATTGTTAGATTCAATTCTATTTTCTCTCATTATTCATAAAAAATATGGACTTATTTGTTACTTCCTTCTTGATATTTCTTATTTTGGTATATTGAATGCTTTGAGGTATTAAATTTTAAAATAAAAGTTCAAAATTGTCCATTGACAATTAATGAATGCTCAATTTAGTCTTAGACTTTTATAATAACTCATTATAGTCCATCACTATTAAAAAATGTTTCAATTTAGCAATATTGCCAAAATAACAGTTAAAGTTAATCCTAACAGTTAAATATGAGAAAAATTTAAATATTAGGGTATATGTAAGATTATATTATTATTTGCATATTTTATCATTTATCATATTAAAATAAATAAAAAAATTATAATGAAGGTTAACCAACTAAATAACAAAAACAAATAATTAATAAAAATAATTAATTTTTATTATAAATGTTCTAATCTCATAATGTCCTTAGATTTAAGTGTTAGGGTTAGTTTTAACTATTACATTTGATGGGACTAAATTGAGATATTTTCTAATAATTAGAGAAATATATTTAATTATTTTGAAAATTTGAGATTAAATTGAATATTTACTAATAATTGAAGAATTGTTTTGAAAATTTAATCTTAATTTTTATTTTTATTTTTTGGGAAAATTTGGGTCTTGGCCCGTATATTGATGAATAGAAAGGTTACAAGTAAACAAAAGTAAAAAATATCCCATACAAAAAAGGGACTTGCTCAACCCGAGCACAAAAAATAAGCACAAAACTAAGCAGAAACACAAAAGAAGCTAAACCAGAAAAAAGAAAGAGCTCCAAAATGCAAAAAGCCTGGACTCAGAGATATAATATGCAAATCAACGTGATACTCAAACCTTAGGTTGCCCAAAGACCTTCCAAAGGGGAGCTTGCAATTTGGAGCCTCATCATAGTCCGAGGCATAGCAAAGACACAACAGGCTACAACTAACAACACCAACAACAAAGTGAATGATCTCGAAACAAATGATAACGAGACAAAACAAAAATTACAGCATGTCCGAGTGCCAACAAGCAAAACACTAAGGAAAGCCCCAGCTAAATATAGATAGAGCAGCTAAATAAGGTCCAAATATTTTGAGAAGTGCTTCTGCTTAATGACTTTCTCAAAAAAAAAAAAAAAAAGCTTTTTTAATGCTATGGGAAGTGGAAGTGCTGCTGTTAAAATTATTTCCAAATCTCATATTGTTCCTTTCTTTCCAAATGTAATAGACACAACAGTAAGAAATAAGAAAATATAGCTTTTTAACCGGCTGTAGGATACTATGTTCTCCATCAATCCATTGAAAGAGCTGAAGTATATTGGGTCTAAGGAGGAGATGCTTGGTGCTAAGCATGAGATCCGATAGTATTTCAAAGGAATAGGAGCACTCAAAGAATAAATAAGTGTCACTTTCAGAAAAAAACATGACATAAACTACAAGTTTTAAAGGAATTAAAATGTTCCTTTTATGCAAAGCTTATGCAGTTTTCATACCCCCCAACTATATCCAGTCATGTGAAGCACCATAATCTCAATGCATACTTAGAGTGACAAACCAAATTATACCAGGGACAGGATGACAAATTTAAGTAAAACTCATTGATAAAATCTGCAAATTTACTTTTGTTCTGATTCCCCCATACTAAACAGAAGTTGGAGCTATCTAAAACAAGAATATCTTGAATAACATTACAAACATGGGAGGGAATAGAATCGGGCAGAGCATAGCTAGTGCCTAAAATGTAATCCCTGATGAGGGAATCATAAGTAGTAGCATGTAGTATGTAGTGGCCATCCAAAAAATCATTTAACTTTCCATTATAACACCAGTGGTACTAATGAACGGATATAGGAGCATTAGGGGTGATTCTAAAGAAGATTTTATCATTAGCAGTAACAACAGATTTACATATAGATTTTCTAGAAACTAGTAGCAAAAGGAGTAAGACGCCAAGGTGAAATGTATACGGTGGTTAACCAAGAAGAGAAAGGAGAGGCTAAATTATACATCATGAAGATAATCGAACAATTAAAAGCAAATTGAATGGCATTCAAACAAGGCAGTCCTAAACCCCCATATTGCTTGGGCTTGCAAACCTTATACCCTGAAACCATGTGTATTTTTTTACTAGCACTGGAGTCCTCCAAAAATAGAAATTTTGAGAATGCTTTTTTAAAATATTTGATGATAGATTTAGGCAATATAGCACCACGAATCCATTAGGCAATTGAATTAAGAATGATGAATTTTAGAAATTGTAGACGACCAGCAAAAGAGAGGAGATTGGCTTTCCACCAAAAGAGCTTTTTAGTAATGCTATCAATAAGGAGCAAAAAATCAACCACTTTAAGTCATTTGAGTGATAGAGAAATCCCCATATATGTGATCTTAAGGCTAGTGTTATGAATAGATATATCTTGGCAAATTTCTTCATGATTATACACATTTGTAGGGAATATGACATAACTTGTACCTAAATTTACATGAAGTCCAGAAGCATTAGCAAATGAAGAAAGGATGTTCGTGAGTTTATTTCAATTCTCTAAAGTAGTTTCTCCAATGTCATCAGCATAAAGAAGATGCGATAGTGTAAATCCTTCCATATTAATCCCTTTGAAACAACCATCATAAAGACGAGAAGAAAAGGCATCCATCACTAAACAGAAAAGATATGGGCTAAGAGGACATCCTTGTCTTAACCTGATAGAAGAAGAGAAGTATCCCTCAAGAGCACAATTGATCAAGATAGAGAAATTCACATAAAAAATGCAAGCTTTTATCCAACTCACAAAGATGCTTGGGAAACCTTTCTAAATCATTCTAGCAATCAGAAAATCCCTGGAAACTATGTCAAAAGCTTTACGAATATCAAGATTAGCATAGAAATACTTAGTGCCACCCCTTTTTCTAGCAAGATCAAGAACTTCATTTGCAAGTAATATGTTATCCGTAGAGATCCTAGACTTGACAAAGCCCGATTGGCTATATCTAACAATCAAGGGCATAATAGGCTTAAGCCTATTTGAAATAATTTTAGCAACAATTTATTAAAGAGAGTTACAAAGTGCAATAGGTCTAAAGTCAGCAATAGACTCAGCATTTTTGTGCTTAGGAATAAGAGCTAGGGCCGTGGCTTTGACTCCACTAGGAAGATATCCTTTAGAAAATAAAGATTTAACTGCTTTGCAAACCATTGGGCTAATTATAATTATATGTCATCCAGATTTTTAGAAATGAAAGTTAAAGCCGTCCGGGCCAGGAGCTGAGGAGGAGCGCGAGAAAACAGCCTTTCTAATCTCCACATCAGAAATAAGTTGAGATATGATACCCAAGTAATAATCCGGGAGTACATAACCAATCAGAAAATTATCAACATCCAGATTGGAAGGTGGAGGAGGATTGAATAAAGCTTGGAAATAATGAATAATAATTTTGATTACGTCACTTTTGTCAGAGCTAAGATGAGAAGCAAGAAGGTTAACAGCTATTATGAAACTACCCTGCCTACTTCTGATTTTAGCATATAGGAATTTAAGATCTTCTTCACCATGCTCGAGCCAACTTACTTTGGCTCTTTGAATGACCCAGGATGCAATAATGCAGGTAAACTCAAATATTTTGTGATTAACCTCTTTCAGAGAGGCATTGAGGGAGGGGTCAGACGGATTATAATGAGTCAACTCCAAAAGAATCTTTTGCTGCTTGTGCAACTCATCAAGGTGTAAATTAATGATAGAGGAATTAGCACAAGCTTCATTCTTTATACAAAGTTTAAGCTGTTTAAGAGTATTGCACAAAAAGGACAAAGGATTACCAGAGTTAGGCTTAGAAAAAACCTCAAGAAAAAGAGTCCAATACTTTTCAAAGTTTGTCCAATAATTTTGAATAAGAATCTGTGGTAAGAATTGAGAGCAACTCTAGAATACAGAATCAAAGGATAATGATCAGAGCATGAAGGAATTTGGATATAGAAGTAAGAGCTTGGGTAAGTATTCATCCAAGCATTATTGATCAGGGCCCTATCAAGTTTGATATGGATCGGATTATCAATGCGCTGATTGAACTAGGTGAATGAGCAACAGACAGAATGAAGATCCCTTAAATAGTAGTCAAAGATCATATTGTTGAACTCCCCTAAAGTTCCTTGAGAGATAGCTTAGCCCCCCCCTACCCCCCCCCCCCCCCCCCCCAAACTTTTCAGAAACATACCGGCAATAATTAAAATCTCCTAGAATGATCCAAGGGACATCCTGATGAGGGGCAATTTGAGATATATCCTTTCTTTCAGCACTACTATTTGAAGCATAAATAACCGTGAGCTGAAAAGGGTTGATGAAGCCAATCAAAATAGAGCCAGAGATAAGCTGAGAAAATATGTGATCAGGGATGAAGATTAAATTTTACTTTTGACTGAATTATTTTTAATATATATATATATATATATATATATATATATATATATATATATATTTACCCTGTTTTAGAATCCTTATATATAATTTTTGTTAAACATTTTTACTCGGATTGTATAGGTTTTAGGCCCTTCTCTTTTATCAATAATTTTAATAAATGAACTCGAATAAATGTCAAAAGTTTTATATAAATAAGTTTAGTTGAAGTATTAATTAAATTATTAAAATAAAAAAAAATTGTTTACTAATGCATTTTATTGCATATAAGCTCTGCCACCAAATCATTAAGAACAGAAATGAGGTCAGTGCATGTGGGCCAATTTTTTTTTTTGGGGAAAATTTTGGGGCCAAAGGCCCATCTATTGAATAAAATTATGAAATTACAGGTAAAAGAAATAAAAGTCCCGCCCTAAGAACAAAAATAGGGGGGAAAGGAAAAATTACATAAGTAAATGAAAAAGACTATACCATCCAAAACAACCCAAAAGGTATCAAAATGTGGTATACAAAATTGATCATGACTCAGTAATTAGCTACAGCAGATCTCGAACGGGACGTGGTAATCAAATTGGTCATCAACAGCCCCTGGTTGCCAGATCTGACCATCCAAGGGGCAGAGCTGCAGCGGTCATCATTGTCCTGCAAAATTTGTCTGAAATGAAAATAAAACCAGTTACCTTGGTTGCCGTTAGACCCTCCAGGATAACACCAGTAAGAGTGACAGCTCCCAGCAAGTCCTTCCAGCACAAACAGTTGGCAGCAGAACAGAACCAACCCCATACACCAAGAACAACAACCAAAGAAATCCAGGCAACAGAAACAGAGAAAAAAGAATTCAGCACAGAAGATGCCTGAGATTACAACCATTTTTCCACTTCTCTAACTTTGCACCGACAGCCTTTTTAATTTTCCTACCCACAGTAGTATGACATTCAATGTTGTTGCCAAAGATCCTATCATTTCGAGCCCTCCAAATGTAGTAAATATAAGTGTTTATCAGAAGACAAAGAAATTTAATATCTCCTTAGTATCAGAAATATCCTCTATGAAATCAAAAATCTGATAAAGGTTAGGCCGTTAGGGCGTTAGGGGGTTAGGGCGTGACCTCAAATTATTGAATGGGCCCATGAGATGACAGGACGACATCTGACACGTATCAATCATGCCCAATTAGCTCCACGTGACCTCGACAGTTCACAGAAGCTTGATATGATTGACTGTCGGACACGGGGAATCACAAAGAGCTCACGGTGTTAATTGTCCACCTTATTTTTTTAAATAAATATTTTAGTTATTTTACCTTTTTTTATAAATATAATTGACTAATTTCTACAAAAAAAAAAAATTAATTCAATTTCATACCTAAAATTATATATTTCACGATTTTGTTTTACTCACTCTTAAAAAGAGATAGATTTCGCACCTGCTGTAGAGTCAGGCTCTCTATGATGAATTGAAGGTAGTTGATTTACCTAGCACATATAATTCTAAAAAAAAAAAAAAATTTAATATGTCTCTATTTAATAAATGGAATTATTTTTTGATTAAATTTTATAAATAAATTAAAATTTTGGTCAAATATTTGAGATGATGAGTTAGACACATTTAATTTTTTTTTTAAACATGAGTAAAATAATACTATAAGTTAGACACATTTAATGTTTAGATAATTTAATCAATACAATAAGTCAATGGTGTATGACTTAGTTAATTTAAAAATATATATATATATATATATATATATATATATATATATATATATATATATATATATATATATATATCAAGTGTGTATATAGATTAATCATCATACAACCACTATTTAAACAAATTAATAAATTAAGGCTTCATGTGAGATGACTTTCTTACTATTTTTTTAGAGCAGCTTTTTAGTACAAAATTTTTAGATAAAAAAAAATTGTACTAAAAAACTACTTAATAAGCAGTAAGATGTTGTCTCAAACGAAGCCTAGATAGGTATGGATTGGCTATGTTACAAGATGAATTAATTAAATTAAAACATCAATAGAGAAAGAGTGAAAATAAAATAAATAGGGAGTGTAAGCAAAAATATGAATAATATCATACCACTAAACCAATGTCAAAGCTAATAATACGCAAAAGCATCATTCAAATACATTGATGTTTTCGTGTTGTTGGAGAAAATATTAGTTAGGGTTCTTAGTGGTAAGTTTAATTTTTTGGGCATGTATGGAACTAATCTAGATTTTCTATAGAGTATTCTAAATGGGTTAATTTGCAACTAATTAATTAGTTTTACTTATTTTATTCATCAATGCTTTTATTAACACATGTATGATTTTTTTTTTTAAAAGAAAATTTCATTAGATAAAAAGATCAATACAACACAAGGCCATAATATGGACACAAAGAGCAAGATTACAGTCAGAGAATTACAATACACTTCAATGCCCAATAACCTGAACGAAATGAAGAAAAATACAACCCCAAAAACACTTGGACTCATACCAGCACCTAGTTTCCAAGCTTGGGTCATTCAAGGAGGAAAATATGATAACAACCAAAAATCCAATTGCAATCAGAACCCACCAAAACAGATAGAGAAATAACCACCAAGGTTGCTAACCAAGCTATGATTGCCCAAGGTGCGAGTAGGAATCCTGCTTCATCATTTTCTTGAACCAAATCTATTGCATCAAATAAAAAGAATATCATAATAAACCAAAATAATCAGAACCAATAAACTTCCAAAAAGAATAATTATTTTCTTTTTGGGTTTATGTTTTCTATGCTTAACACTATTTTTGAAAAAAATCAATATCCACAATTTGAAGAAGACTTAAGTCAAAGTTGTCCATAACATCCAATTATTTCTCATTAATTTCCCCCTCATGCTGAAGAATTGCCATCATTTAGCCAATATCCTTGCCGCACTACATTATTCCTAGCAAGGTGAGCTAACTCAACATTGAAAATAATAGATATAGATACATCAAGTAGAGGCACCACAACTTCGTCATTACCCTCATCAAAAGCCATATCATCTGAATTACCCAGCTCAATCGATTCACCACCCCTACCAGAAGCTAAAGAAACCTTTACTCGACACCTCCACATCATCAACATAAGTAGGATTATCTCTAAAGTTAATGCAACATTTATTGGCATTCATAGAACCATCAACTAAGTTTGTACAATGAATAGTTGAAGGCTCCACATCCTCTCCAACATAAATGTGATCATTTAAGGGTAAGACAGAAGCCAACAAATTATCAGCTACCACCGAAATACCAACATCATTTCTAACAACAACATTAGTAGGGCCCATATTCATAGCCAAATCATTGTCAATACAAGAAACAACATAACCCAAATCCAGAGCAAAATTTTTAACACCAACATCTGCAAAAATAGGGCAATATGGGCCAATGTCACAGGTTCAGATGCATTCTCAACTAAAGTCATAGGCCCAATGCCACCTTCATTGCCAGAAGAAACATTGCCAAGCTCATTACTTAACACATCAATATCCACCTTGCCACTAACATTAATAGTAAGAGTAGAATGAGGATGTAAGATGCTACACTCTAATTTTGAGTGACCTAATGATTTACCATGAGAAGAATATAAGGGGAAAAAAAAATTATCGATTGAATGTAACCCAGGCTATCAGGGCCAACCAAACTTTATCCAGAAATTTTTTGGTAATGTCAACTCAATAAGGACCCATGCAACAGAGGGACGGAGGTGCTGAAAGAAGTAGCATTATCAATCTTTTTAAGCCTGCCGAAGAGAGAAGCAAGGTCATGCAGGATACAAGTAGAAACGACACCCAAATAGGAATAATGGAGGATTCAACATCAATATCAAATAAAGGAGTCTATTTGAAAACTTTCATGAAGCAACTGCTCACAAAGAAAGATATATGAGAAAACACCCTGTAATAATTAAAATCATTCCCAAGCTTAATCAACACATGTTTGGGATTGAGAATAGTCACAAAAAATTGACTAATAAGTTTAAGGTTAAAAAGTAATTTCTTGATAGCATCAAGCGAAGGTCTACGAGCCAAAAATTTTCAACCAAAGAGAACTCAAGGGGAGTCGCAAGCACAAGAACTTCCTCTTCAGAAATCTACAAGGCTGACAAACCATGATGTGAAGTAATTTTAAGATCAGGAAATTTAGAAGAAGAAGAAACACCATTTAAAGCATCTTTAAAAGAGCGAGTAGAATTCTTCGTGTTCGAAAACCCGGGATCCATTAACCACGGAGGTGCCATGAATTCAGCGAAACCAAAACCAAAATAAAAAAGAGAGACAGAACAAGTTAACAAGAGGAAGTAAAAATAACTTCCCTGATGTCAAAACAGTCACCAGAACTAGCAAGGAAGATGACATGGAGACAATGGCTAAGGTTGGAAAACCTTATAACAGAGAGCATGCTGCTTGATGAATAACGCATATATAATTAATATGATAGATTATATGATTTAGGGCTTTCGAGATAATAACCATTTAGTGCTATCTCTTTGGATTCCAGTAGAGCATAGTTTTGAGTAGATCAGCTCGATAAAAGTGACTATTATTTAGTGAAGGATAAACATCCATTTTTATTAAGGGCGCTATCTTTATTGCTTACATTAGGTTCTAGATATTTATAAGATATAATTTTTGTTTTAAATACTTAATTATTATGCATGTATTAATAAATATCATTTAATTAATATTCATAATAAACTTATAAAGTAATAGAAATAATTTCATCTTAATTTATTATTGCATAAACTCCTTTATATTGTATTGATTCTTATAATAGGAGGTTTATTTTTTTCCTTGTTACATGTGTTTATTACCATAAATGTTATTATTGTAAATCATATTTATTAGAAATTAGCAATTATCATATTATCTATTTAATAATAGATGTAAAATTGCTTATAAAAAATTATATTTCCTGGTGTGGTGATTATATGTTAGTAAAATCCATTTAGATATTATTTTGACTAGCCGACTAACACATAGAAAGACAACTATAATAGCTAAAACTCTTAACTATCTAGATAATTGTCCACTTTAGCCTAATAACCTCAAGATTTTGTCATGTTGGGGTAACTTCCTAGGAGGTCACCCATCTCAAGATTTTTCTGGATAAGCATGCTTAATTATAAAATTTTTTAATGAAAATTCTGACAATTATATTAAAAGATACATCGATATTTAAGAGTTTAGCTTTTTTTACTTAAGGGGTTTCACAGTCTCTCATACTTAAGTAACTAACATTATCGTCAGCATCTTTAATTTATCCAAGAATCATTCACTAACACATATAAGATTCTAGAGATAGCCTCTACAAATTCAAGTGGTGACTCCCCCCCCCCTGCAACACTTTATCCTATATAGGGTTCAAGAGGGAAATTGTTTCACCATGACTGATTATACCTACTCCAGTGATGCCGCATGCATACAACTTACAGTATCTGGAAGACTGATAACAATAAAAAAGTTTCATGATAAGAATTTTATTTAAATGACTTCATGACATAATATGTCAAATATAATTGAATGATATGAGATATAATAAACTATATTGTTGTACGGATTTTGATTTGAGTTTGATTTTTTGATAAATTTTTATTTGAGTTTTGATTGTACAGATTTATTTAGATTGATTTTGTGTTTGAATTCTTAAGGGAATTGCCATAAACAACATTTTTTTAAGGCAGATAAATTATACTAGTCTATATTTTAATTCAGCTAAATAAAAATGTTCAGGAGTCATTAATTATAAGCTAAAATTATAAATCATCTTCGCCATAACATAATTACTATAGTGCTTTAATTACACTAATTTATTATTATTTTTTGGCACTGATGCAAAACCTTAAAAAATTGACACATGTCAATACAAGTTGAGATTTCAAGACAGTTAGACATTTATTTTGTAAACGGATTTAATAAAAAATTTTTAAGTAAAATGAGCTATTTTATAGATATTTTTTTATAATTTTTAAAACCCAAAAAAATTTATATGAATTTTATACTCAAAATTGATTAAATTATATAATTATATTATTATTTATTTATAAATACCGCAAGCCATTAGTTTATTAAATTCATTAGATTTTTTTTTTTCTTCATTTGGCTAACAGAGACTCGGGTGAGCGAAAATAAGAGAGAAATGTGAGGAGAGAGAAAACAAAAGCTTGGTTTTGGAGGCCATCGAATGATTTTCATCCGTCTCTTCTCACTGTAAGAAACCATTATTCTATTTATTATTTTAATAATTTGATATTTTAAAGATTTTGTTAATCAAATTTGTATTTATATTAATGACACATGAGGATAATTTTGTATTGATAAAATTTTCTCTGCATAATTTTTTTATATATTATGATGATTAGGATTAAGAATGTTTTAAATATATTTTTAAGATTTTTGCAAGTGATTTTGAAAAATATTAATTTTTATATATTCAAAAATTTATTTTGATATATTAAATAATGCTTTAGCTCAATTAAAGTTTCAAATGTTATTAAATATGTTCTGTAATTATTTGGATAATTTCTAAAAAAATGCGAGTTTCTACTTATTAGGATTTCTGTTGCCTACGATCACGACATTTGGGCATTTTCTAAATTAAATATTTACTTCAATGTATTGAAATATGAGTTTATGATTGAGTAAAAGCTGGTTGCTATTACTATTATAATATTATGTTAATAATATGTGTGGAGAAAAGTAAATAAATATTTGTTATCTACTGATGTTGGCTGGATTTTAGCTGATCTGTTTAGGATGGTGGGTCGACAAGCTTTCCTTTAAATTAATACTGTGATTTGATTTTATCTTTTATTGATTTATGTGATACTGATTTAGAGTTATAAGATGTGATACTGATTTAGAGTTAAAAGGAGATGATTATTGTGCTAACAAGTCAAGATTGATGACTCTATTTACTGAGCTAATGATTTATTGATATTAATAATATACTAAAAAATACTAATTAAATTAAGATTTCTTACTTATTTAGTATGACTAGTAAAATCCATGTTATTGAGGCATTTATCCTATTATTATACATATTTATTTTGACTACACAAATTTATCATTACTACCACTGAATTTACTAATGATATTAAACTTTAACTGTTACAGATATTAACACATATATTATTTGATACGACTGATTCATCATACAAATATTGAGTATATGATGCAATAAGCATATAATTTACTAAGCATATGACATATTGTATGGTATATATATACTTTAATATGATTTCACTATATTGATATAATTTGGACATTTTTTTATTGATGCTTTAATTTTACCTTTTTATATGATTTATCTATTGATTGAAAGTACTGATATGACAACAACTTTATTAATTTGACACCCATAATAGTTTACTGATTTCTTCACTGTATTGTTTTACTAACTTTAATATCGTACTATTTTATTATTTACAGATTATACTACTACTTCATATGAGCTTTATTATTTATATAATGATTTATGATTATGTGATTATTATTATTATAATTTGACTGTTGACAGATATATTACTTTTTTATTATGCATTGAGTATGTTGTAGGATTTAGTTACTTGCTGAACTATTGAACTCACTGTATGTGTTTAAATGATTTCAAGTCAAGACAAGAGAGCATGAGTGTAAGACTGATCAAGATTCCTCAGGTTCTATTCTTTTTTATTTTAATTATTTTTTTATACTTAAGATAGAGTAGTTGTGATATGATTGTATAGATCGATCCGAGTAGTATAAATGATTTTTTTGGATCAATGATTTATATATATATATATATATATATATATATATATATATATATATATATATATATATATATATATATGAATTCTAGTATTTATTTATGTTATTTATATTGATAAAAAAAATTATGTAGCTCTGGTTTTGTTTATTAAACGATTAAAAAAATAATTCTTCTAAATTAAATTTTAGGATATCACAACAACTTTATAGAAAATCATTGAATTTTCTAGGTTTAATGCTTATCTTAGAGTTTTAAGATGTCTTTATCGAATATATGTAAACTTGCATGCAACGAAATAATAAAATGGTTGATGAGACATATTTTGGGGGAAATTTTATCACATTTCTAATAACTATCATATATACTAATAATGAGCATCACCATATTAAAAGTTGTCTTATCTAATAACTATCATGCACCATGTTTCTTTTATATATTACAATATTACTGTAACCTTATTATAGGATGATATTAAGTATTTACTATTACGTAGTTATTTATTGCCCTTCTATTCTTTATACTATCTCAATATCTTTTTATTTATGTTTTAATAGATAGTAGTTACTTATTGGATTTGAGTTCTCAAACCCACTCATTGTTGAGAATTTTTATTTGGTCATGACACCTGACGTAGCTCTACATTCGGACGCCAATAACATGTCGCCGTGTGCTCTTACTCTTTACCGCGCCCGACGACCCGAACCAGACCGGAACCCGGTATTGCTATGTATTAGCTGATTTGTGCAGACCAGGGTATTGCTCGGTATTACCTGGTTTTGCTAGGTATTGCTCGGTATTGCTCGGTATTACTCGGTATTGGTCTTGACAGAGCGGTATTTCTCGTTATTGCCAAGCAATACCTAGCAATACCGAGCAATACCTAGCAATACACGAACATAGCAATACCGGGTTCCGTTCCGGGTCGGATCGTCGGGCCGCGCGGTAAAAAGTAAGAGCACGTGGAGACATATTATTGACATCCGGATGTAAAGCTACGTCAGGTGTCCTGACCTAATAATTGTTCCATTGTTAATCTTTCTCATAATAGGAATTCTACCAAACTTCTTCGTAGACCGTCATCTCAGAAGTATACTTATTAGCACAAAGATCTCATTTGACATTTTAATTTTTTATAGTTCTACTTGCAGTTCCTTTGTATTTGAGTAGTTTTCTTTTTGCACTTTTTTCTTTTAATTTTCTTTTCATTTATTATTGTTCCAGTTTCATTGACGTACACTCATTATGATTTATAAAAAACATAATACAAATATTATTTTGCTTTCCATTGTTTACTCTTATACATACTATTTATATTATTTGTACATGAATTTTTTTTTTATGAGTATAAAACATATTTCACATTCTTTCTTCAAATAATATGTAAGAGTTTTGATACTCATGACACTACCAAAAAATTAGCCTTTAGCAGCACATTTTTCGACTTTTCCTGACGGTTTTACCCGCCACTATGTTTCTTTGCAACGGTTTTACAACCGCTGGATGTCCGCCGTGATTTCAATGCGCTGCAAAGATATTTCGCAGCGGTTTCAGGACCGGCGGGGTAGAACAGTGAATGCGGATAATACCAGCGGTTTAAACCGCGACAATTGTCCAGTTTTGAAGCGGTTATAACCGCAACGAATGTTTGAAAAATAAATGCTTACAGTAAGGTGGCGGGTTTAACCGCCACATTTCTGTAACTTTGTAGCGGTTAAAAAACCGCCACAAAGTTCCAGAATTTTTTTTTTAAAACCCGTATTTTACTTCCATCAAAAGATACAGTTTACAAATGCTGAAACAGAATAATCATCCACACAAGAGTAGCAATTGTCCAGTCAAGTTATTAATTCACCAAGCCATCTATTGCAATCAACATAGTTGGAGTCAACTGAGGCTATAAACACCTAAAGGGCATAAGCTAACTTAATGTACAAAATGAAAAAAAAAAAAATATAACAATAAAAGGATTTAATGCCACAGAAAACTGCACATTTTTTAGGAAATTTTGATGGGTGATCAATCCAAGTAAATGACCTTTCAACATACTCGCAGAACCCTGCGAATGCTAGGACTACCAAAAAATCAGATCTTTACAAACAAAAAATTGTATAACAACTAGAAATATCTTCATGAAATCACTTACATTCGTAGCATCAGATGAAAGATGAAACACAAAAATATTCACAATCCATATTTAAGTCGCTAAAGTCTCCAGCTGACTTGTTTTAGGAAGAGTGGAAATCCAGAGTTCAAACATTATAGACTGCAAAAGAAAAACTTGCAACAAAAGACATGATAATAACCAGAAGCTTTATGTCAGCTAGAAATGTTAAGACAAGCAGAACAAGATAACATGGAGGTAATGAAATCCCATTTAAGCTTGCAAAAGATTATCATGCATTGGATGAATCGTCATTGCCACCCTGAAAATAAAATGAAATTAATGAGATATTAATAATCAAGAAATATACAATTAACATTAAATTATTATTTTTTTCATACCATTTCAGATCCTCCATGTGGTGGTTGATTCATTTGAAACTGTTGCACAATTTGTCGCATCTCATCACGAAATGCACTAAACTCCTCTCGTAGACTTGTTATTTGACCAAAGTTACTAGCACTTCCACCACCTGCTTCATTTGTACTTTGAGGAAAGTATTGAGTCGGAGTAACACCAAATCCTTGTGTACAAACTCGCCCTGAATGTTCTGGACCCATTACTATGCTGAAAACTCTCTCATTAGCTTCAATGTTTCCTTCTTCAGGCAGAGGCGGAACCAAGTAAGGTGCAGGGGGGGGAATTGACCCCCCCCCCCCCCCCCCCCCCCCCCCCCCCCCCCCCCCCCTAAATTTTTTTTTTAATTTAACTGGTAGGGCTAATTAAGTAACTTGCCCCCCTCCCCTCTTCTAAAATGCATGTTTTGCCCATCCCTTTTGTTAGAGAATAAAGCCTGTATATCATTTGACCTTTACACATGGCATCTTGTTACTGGCCACTGCCTTTACACTTTGGCTATTTAATTGTACCCATACTCGGTTAATGAATATAGAAAATTATGTCTTTCTTTTACGCTTCTTCTCTCTTTTCCCTGTTACAGTACCAGTTCAAGAAAGCTATCACCTTTTGCCCTAACAGCTCTTATTCACACGTGAAGGATCCGATGCATCCCCACGCAATCTCTTCCGACGGGCCGCGGCCGGTGGCAAAAAACCTTCCATTCTTCATGTGTGTGCGTCCACGGCCGATATTCCGGCAGGTAGCAGCTCGCATTTGATTCTTTCTGTGCTTTTTTTTGTTCGGTGCTTTCTTTAGGGACAATATCACAAGGTTCTATTTTTATTTTTATTTTTACTTTTTTACTGCATGTGATTTCTTCATTATTTTTAGTTGAATCTGGTATGATTTTTGCTTGTTCGTTAGATATATAAGTGATTTTTACTCTGTAGAATTTCCCAAATTGTTTGGTATTTGACATATTTTCTTTAGGAATGTGCTGTTTTGCTGGAGGTGCCGTGTTTTTTATCTGGTTTCTTCAAGTTGTACTGTAGTGTTTAAATTTTTTTACAACTAAAACTTACTAGTTCTAGTTACGAAGAAAATGGAACTTAACCTAAAAATGAGATCATGCTTTGTTCAGGAAATTCCGCAAGAGCACATAGGGTAATCTAGAAAATAATTAAAGTTGATAAACAAAGTGGAAAACCTTTCTAGATGCAAATGGTGAATGATTCAGAACAGAAAAAAAAAAAGAGAAGGTAGATATTTCAACTAGAAAGCAAATAAAATTTATAAACAAAGTGGAAAACCTTATCCTACAAATAAAACAAGGTAGATATTTCTTAAAATTTCACATTTTTTGTTCCAGTAAAGTTGTGTTTAAAAACGGAATACGAATTTTTTTAAGTATATATCAAATGGAACCTTATTTAAAAAAAGGAAAGATCATTTGGAAGCAGATGTTAATAATGTCCCAACCTATCCTGGAATTTGACCTTTTGCTGTTACGATGTTAATGAAAGAGATAAAATCCGGAGAGCATATATGTTGAAGGTACCCCATCAATCGAAGAGTCATCCATTACCTCAAACATTATTTGGGAATGTTGCACGTAGATTTAATCCAAAATGGTTTGAGGAATATCCTGATTGATTAGAATATAGCATACATAAAGATGGTATTTTTTGTTTGAATTTTTTTATATATTATTTTTTTAAAAGTTTGCCCCCCCTAAGAAATAAGGCTGGTTCCGCCCCTATCTTCAGGTGTCAACCTTTTCTCGGCTAGAAGATTACATACTTGTGTCTAAATTACAATAACATATAATTAAATCATTTGAAAAACTAATTATAAAAAATAATTTAGAATCACTATTTAAATTTACCCATCGTTGCATAGCATCTTCAGATGACCATGTCCCATCTTTACGCAATCTGTTGATTTTCCATAACTGTAATCTATCCTTAATAGACTACAAAAAAATTATAATAAAAAATATAAGTTTGTAACCTAGCAAGAAATACAAAATTTAATGTAACCTTTAATGCAATTTATGAAGTGTAAAAATATAAAGTACGACAACTTACTGTGTCATGCAACCACTTATGAAATCTTTCATTGATAAGTCTCTCTAAATCTGATATTGTTAGATGTGTATGCCCGCGTCGCTTTCTTTTCTCTTCATCTTTGAAACGTTGTCTATAGCATTCAAGATTATCACAATGTCGGAGGACATATCTATGTGACTGAATGAATGAATTATCATCTAAGTTGAATGGAGTAATCTTTCCCAATGGAGTACCACCACTAGAAAACTTTAAAAAAAATTGTTCCTCAGTTGTTGCATCCTTATTAAAAAATTGAGACCGGTCCAAATATTTAGAACAGAAAGATATCCCTTCTTCAGCAATATAACCCTCCGCAATAGAACCTTCTGGTTGTGCTTTATTAGCTACATAGTCTTTTAAAACTAAGAAAAATCTAAAAGTAATAAAAATCATTAAGAAGTTTATATAAATATGAATAATATTAACATGAACAAATAATTACTAATGAATTACCTCTAGAATGGATACATCCATCTATACTGAACTGGACCACCTAATTTTACTTCCTCAGCCAGGTGAATAAGTAGATGGACCATGATTGTGAAGAATGATGGGAGCATTGATCTTTCCATTTTACATAATGTTATTACAATATTATTATGTAGCATATCCAACTCATTCGAATTGATAACCTTGGCACAAATTGACTTAAAAAATTTTGATATCTCTACAACAATATGTATAATTTCATCAGAAGAAGAACATGACCTAAATGCAATTGGTAGAATTTCTTCAATAAGCACATGACAATCATGACTTTTCAGGTCCACAATCTTACATTCAGTAACATTAACACACCTTGAAACATTAGATGCATATCCTTTTGGCATTTTTAATTTTTTTTAAATTTCACATAACATCAACTTCTCCTTTTTTGACATTGTAAAGCAAGTTGGGGGCAATAAATAAGAACCATCTTCAAGAATTTGTGAATGCAGCTCACTCTTAATTCCAATGTCAACCAAATCTTGTCTTGCTTGCAAGTTATCTTTAGATTTCTCAAGATCAAGTAAAGTACCAATGAAATTATCACATACATTTTTTTCTATATGCATGACGTCAAGATTGTGTGGTAGTAAATTATACTCCCAATAAGGCAGCACAAAGAAAATTGATCTTTTCTTCCAAATCTGATTTTCACTCAGATCTACATTACGCCCTCTTTTCAAGCTTTTAGATTTGCCGACTGGAAACTGAACATTCTGTAATTTTTGTAAAATTTCTGTACCAGTATTCCTTCTAGGTGCTTTACAGATCTCCTCTGTGTTATCAAAGTATTGTTTCTGTCGACGAAATAAGTGATTCTCTGACAGCCAACGATGATGACCCATGTATGAGAATTTCTTTCCTTTATATAACCATAAAGACTCTGTGTTTTCAGCACAATAAGGACAAGCAAATCTACCTTTAGTGCTCCAACCATAAAGCATACCATATGCAGGAAAATCATTAATCGTCCACATTAATGCAGCTCGTAAGTTAAAAGATTGTCTGGATGCTGCATTATAGGATATCACTCCATGCCATAATTCACACAACTCATTTATTAGTGGTTGGAGATATACATCAATGTTGTTTCCTGGACTCTTTTCCCCTGGTATAATAGTAGACAGAATGAAAGACGTTTGTTTCATTGTAATCCAAGGAGGCATATTGTATGGAACTAATAGTATGGATCAAATGCTATATGTACTACTCATAATCTTAAATGGATTAAAACCATCACTTGCTAATGCAAGACGAACATTATGTGGGTCTGTAGCAAAATCAGGGTATCTAGAGTCAAAGGATTTCCAGGCTTCTTCATCAGCTGGATGTCATAACAACCCATCTATATTTCTCTGTTTGGCATGCCAAATCATCTCTTCAGCAGACTTTTTTGTTTTAAACAATCTTTGAAGCCGCGAAATTAATGGGAAGTATCGAACAACCTTCGCAGACTTCATTTGATTTTTCTTTCCTCTAGATATACTTTTTTTAGCACCTGCCCACCGTGAAGAACCGCAAATATGACAAACCTCTTGATTTGATCTTTCTTTCCAAAATAGACAACAATCATTTGGGCATGCATCTATATTTGTATATCCAAGATCGAACACTTTCATTATCTTCTTTACTTCATATGTATTCTTAGGTAGCAAAGAACCATCAGGGAAAGCTTCAATCAATAACTCCATCAATTGATCAAAAGATCTTGCAGACCAAGAGTGTGAGCACTTCAGGCGAAATAAATGTAGGATAAAGGATAATTTCGTGAATGACTTGTAGCCAATGTATAATTCTGCTCCTGCTTCTAGCAATAAATCATTATATTTCATCGCATCATCATTTGTCAGATCTATTTTATTTACATTATTTGCATCATCTTCATTGGCATTCCCTGAGCAAAATGTGTCTCCTAATAATCCTTCTATATCATTTGTTCTTGGCTGCTCAACTTGAGTTTGCACTTCAATAACATTATCAGTATCAGTACATGTTTCTGATCTTGTAACATCAGCTACAAAAGGATGTTCCTCTCCATGTCGATTCCAAACAACGTATCCAGGAAAAAGTCCTTTGGAGAGTAAATGCAACTTGACATCTTTTACATAATGAAAATATCTATTAATGCATAATTTACATGGACATATAATTTTTTGTGTTGAATTTTGACTTGGAATTGCAAACTCTAAAAAATTCTCAACACCTTTAACATAGTCACTACTCCATTTAGGCTTTGATATCCAGCTCTTATCCATCAAATCTAAGAAAATAAATCCCCCAGCAATTTCTGAGAAGAAAATATTACCCATTAGTAAACCGTTGCAAAGAAACAATACGATAGGGGTTGATTTTTTTATAGTGTGCTATAATACATAATAAATGCATATAATATAATTTTAGTTTTACAAAAGTAAAAATGTTAACTAATTACCAAAAACTAAAGAAAGTTGAAACTATAACTAATAATTAAACTAATATATTAACAACCAAACAAAATCAATCAGATAAAATTAGTTTGGTTTAACCTTTTTTGTTTATACCAAACAATGCACATCACCAACTTATATATTAAGTTGATTGTAATTTGGACAATAACTAATTTGATCATAAATTTGTTCTAATATTATTATTCAGATCATATACCTATCCTTTTTGTTAGTTCTAAATAAAAGACAAGCTTTAGCCTACTGCCAAAGCAGCTTTAAGCTTTATATGGGACTATTTTTCTTATTGCTTCTTAAGTCAATTTTTTAATATAAAATTTTAATTTTTGTACTTGAAAAAATAATTTAAAAAATAGTAAAAAATAGTCCAAATCAAAACACTTTTATATAGACCATAAATCTAAGTTTAGTAAAAATTAAGATTTTATCTTTTAAATTTTAGGTGAGACTCTTTTTTGGGTTAACTCCTAATCAGCATTTTAATAACCGAACAAATTTAGATAAATAATGTTGGACTTCTGAGCTAATATAACGGTTCTTTGATTTGTGGTTTATTATTGAACTATGCATTAGTTGATTGCATTTACAGTTATTTGTCCTGTTTTTCCTTTTATATTAATATGATAATTTGTTGTCCATAAAGTAGCATATGCCCTTTCCCAAGGTATCAAAGTTATAGATTGAGTAGCCAAATTAGATCACTGGTGAATGTAAATAGATGAATAAAGACATTTACTTGGAGCATAATAAACAAGAGAACTCTAAGTAACAAAATTAAATTCATGCACCGCACACAGAAAAAGCCATAGAACATTAAAGTTTCACATGTTCCGGTTTTTTTTTCTGATAGGAAGAGATGAAGACTGCAAAGTCATCTTTTAAGCAACCATAGAAAATGAAATATGATGAGAGAGAGAGAGAGATCTACATATTGGAGAAAAGAAGAAGCAACCAGAACAAATGCTGAGACATGATAGAAGGCAAAACCCTACTGTGAGCAAGAATAAAGTGACATTTTCCATCAAAATCAGAAATAAAATCCATAGTACAAGAACTCGCAAGGCCTCAATCTAATCAAAATAAAAAAAAAAATGAAAAGCAGAAACGAGAAGAAGAATGAGAAGAAGAGGAAGAACAACATGAAGAAGAAGAATGAGAAGAAGAAGAGGAAGAAGGTGAAGAGACTTACCGCGATCACGAAAGGCCGCCGGTCGGGATTCGCCTTAGGAGCTGCGACGGCTATCGAGCACTCTTTCGGAATCGCTAGCACGGCGGAGGAGGAAGGGTTTTTTTCGAAAGTGAATTAGGGCTGGGCCGATTCGTTCGGCGTTAAATTGAGTAAAAATATTGCACCAGTTATAACCGGTGCAAAAAATAAGTTTGCCGGCGGTTTTAACCGGTGCAACTTGCATCGGTTTTAACTGCTGCAAAAATATTCAAATTTGTGATGCAATTAGCTGCTTTGGCAGCGGTTTTTAAAACCGGTGCAAAAAACCGCTGCGAAAGGGCTTGTTTTTTGGTAGTGTCATATTGACTACTTTTTAGTCATGATATTTTGATATTAAAATTTTCCAACTTTATAATTTTTTAATAAAAAATTGATTAAGGTTAATATAACAAATTTATAATAATAAGATTTTCTTAAAATAATTTTATTAATATTTATAATTACAAGATTTAACATCCATCTTAACTGTGATAATGTTTTTTAAACAAAATATTACTATTTTTTATAATTATGATAAAATTTTTACTATGATTAATAAAATTTGAAAATATTCTATTTTTAGTCATTATGATTATTTTCAAAAGCTAATATAAAAATTATAAGGGAATCTTTTAATTAGGGATGAAATTTTAAGCCATTGATTGAATTTTTTTGAATAAGTATAACTTATAAATAATTAGTTTACTCTTCAATCTCACCAATCTTTGAGCATATTTAAAGATTTTAAAAATCATCATTATCAAATTTTTATCAAAATATCCTCTTCCATTTTTTCCTTTAAAATTTTTAAAATGTATCATTTGTCTGAACAAAATTAAAAAATCATAAATTTTAATTTGATAAATTTAATAAATAAATATTTTTTCTCAAGATTAATAAATAATCTAATTCTTTTTTATTTTATTACTTTGAGAAATTAAATCCTAAAATAAGATATTTTGATGAAAACCAAGCTGTCGACTAAGTTTAGATGGGCTGCGTATAAATAAATATTTATCAATAACTAAATAACTAATAATATTGAGTGGGCCGATAGAATTTGTTTAGTGGGCCGGTCCATTGGGCTCACACCTAAAGCCGACTTAGATAATCAGCTAGGAATCGAAAGACTTCCGCCTGGTTCGATAACTAGTCTATAGTTCAATATCGGCTTTGTTAGGGTTTTGATCGAAATCGAGAGAGATCGAGAGATCGAGGGAGAGATGGGGAAAACGCCGGTGAGGATGAAAGCAGTGGTTTATTCGCTGTCGCCATTCCAGCAAAAGGTTATGCCGGGATTGTGGAAAGATCTTACGACCAAGATTCACCACAAAGTCTCTGATAATTGGCTCAGCGCTACTCTTCTCCTTGGCCCGCTCATCGGAACCTATTGGTAATCTCTCTATTTTATTTTTTAAATTCTTGATATTGTTCTTATTGTGGGTTTGAACGTTCTAGATCGTGAACTTGTGCTTTGCTTGATTTTGGGGTTTTGATTCAGAAATGAAATACCTTTTGATGTGAAATTTTTCTCCTCTAGAAATCTGACCTGAAATAGTTATTGAATTGATCACTACAAGGGGTTGCATGTTGTCTTGATTGTTGCGATTAAAGGGTTTCCGAGGCCGAGTTGTAACAGAAGAAAATGGTTTGAAGATGTTTTGGTGTGTGCCCTTTATTTATTGGTAACACGGGCCACATTCTACTTGATTCTGTTTGTTAGCAAATTTTCTCCTAATTTGCGTTAAACCTTTTTGGTGGCAGAGATATTGCAAATTTTTTTTTTTTATGAAGAAGTATTGATGTGCAGCTTGGTTGTCTTGGAAACAAAAACTATGTTTTACATGGTTCTGTTAGTTTTTAAGCATCGGAATTTTTGGGTGTGGTTTTTCTCAAAGAAAAAATATCTTCTTAAGGGAAAGTATGGCTTAAAAGGGTTTCAACAAGGTGCTTAGAGTGGTTTAATTAGTGTCATTGTAGGCATGTGAATTTGAGGATGTTATGAAAATTTTAATAATAATTGGTGGCTTGGAACTTATAAATCCCTTTTTGAAAGAATGGGAAATCGGAGGCCACATTTTTATTATTTGGTGGCATTATAATCATGTCAGAAGTCTATATAACCAGCAAAAGCTTCTCTTCAAGTTCTCTGTATCACAAAAAAAAAAAAAAAATAATAAAAAATAAAAAAAAGGGGAAAAAGAAAGCTTTGGGGGTGGGGGGCTTTGAGAGGTGGAAAAGCAGAGGAAAAAAATTGACCAATTGATACTTAGAGTCAAAGCAAGGACGCCATTAAGTCCATTCTGTCATAGGTTGGAATCTTCTTTATTATTTTTGATGACTTAATAATATTTAATCTTATTTAGATGTCTTATAGAATTTGGGTATTTGAAAGAGTAATAGAGTGGAATAAAAACCAAATAGCATGGCAAAAAATGATTCTTATTTTAATATGACTTCTACTCTTTGTTAAAAAAGGTCTATAGTGGACGTTTTATTTTTATTGATTTTATTGATTTCTTTTATAAATGATTGATTTTGTAGTATAAACGGCCTTTGAAGGTACCAAGTGATGTGGTGATTTTGTCCTATGCGGACATCTCATAAGATTGCAGCTTTTAGAGGCTATACTAAAGCTCAAATTGTTGGTTTTTCGATTCCTCTGTGATTTCTTTGTTCTTTTGTTTCCTTTATGAGCTGTTTTTAGTTCTATTTCCTTTACGGTTCCTTTGTAGATGCAGCAGTTTATGCCTTTCTTTTGCTTTGTTTATGTGGTTCCATTTGTTGAGTCTTCTCTAGGACCATCAATTTTGAAATACTTTTTCTCATGGTTCTTGTGATTGCATAATTTAGTGAATGATGTGCATGTGGATGATTTCAGTGATTGTTTCTGGGAAGCTTCTTTTTCTTATTCAATGAGGATTATAAATAGCTAAATCACTAAATGGCTCATGGATGGTTAATAAAATTTTATTTGAACATGCAAATCCTTTTTTTATTGTGGGATTCAATTCTTTGATCAACTTTGAGACTTGAAAAAGTTTTGAGTGACAGTATGGTGTCAGAAGATCATAGTGCTAAATATTTTGTTTACATGTTTAGATTTATGTTTATGTAATAATTACGTTCTTTTATTTTTATGCTTTAATGGAAAAGGATGTTAAGGATTTTGTTTAGTTACAGAAGGTTTGTATTTATATCTATTTGATTTAAAGCTTCTTTTCATATGGACATCTTTTCCTGGTATTGGGATTAATGATGAATAAATATTTGAAATATACAAAACCATCCTTAGTGGAAGTTTTGGCTACCCTATTGGTGAGTCCTTAAATGGCTTTTTTGGTGCTATGCGTTCCTCCGGATCTATGCTACATCCAAGGATCTTCACCATGCTATGTGCTAGGAGTTTTAACATGTAAGTTTAGTTTATCTTCTTCTTGTTCCATCTCCTTCTCTACGTTCTCTTCATTTTTTATTACAACCTTTACTGTTTTGATACCACACACTCCATTTTGGTATCAAACTAACATTTGTTTTTGATTTTGGTGTTATATTTTTTTTTTTAGCACTTCCATTTATCTGCTAACATCTTCGGCATCAACCCATGCCCATAATAGCCAAAAGTAAGAGCCACAAACTCCTCAAAATCATCTACAACAACCTCAAACTGAGACCCCTTCAAGCCGAAGATCCCATTACGACAATTTCTATTTTTTGGTTTGTTGAAATTTCATGGTTGCTTACTACGAGTACCCTATCAAATCAAACCAAAATTCCATGAAATTTGGAGATAAACTTCCTAGTGCTACATTCAAATACCTCACCAAATTTCATATCCTTATTTCATTTTGCCCTCTACTGATTGAATCAATTTCAGGTGCTAATGCGATATATACGGTTATTGTTTTCATAATTTTTGACCGACCCCACGTAGTGGGACAAAGACTTGATGTTGTTGTTGTTGTTTTCATAATTTTTGACAGCTACTTCAAACTCCATATTGATTTGGTTATGATTGTTTAACTCATTTGATTTGAGATTGTCTTGTTAACTCTATTTTTATGAATAGGGGTTTCATAGCTTGTAATGGAATTCAAATGAATAATGAATTGAAAATAGGATCACCTTCTTATATGTTCTTCTGTTTCGCATACGTTGGGTCTTCATCTTCTAATACTTTATTATTCTTCCCTTTACCCTAATTTTCATCAATTTTGTTATTATAGCCAAATCATTACTCCCATTTGAATGATTTTCAGAGCATCAATTAACTTTTACTTCTGTTTGGCAATGCCTTAATCCCACAACCATCCACAATTATGTTCTCTCTTCTTTGCGCAGGCCCTCAACTAATGGTGATCTTTTTTTATTGTGTATCTTGATTGCAATTCACCATCTTGTTCCTCACACATTGCAACATCAATGTGGGATTTGCTCCCACCCAAGCGCAGTCTACGCGCTTTCTAACCCCAATCATATGCTCCTTTGAGTTGCATCGATAATTAGAATCCCATGTACCCATGGGTTGTCATGCCAGCTCACCCGCACCAGTTAGTCCTCATATTTGCAACTAGAGAAATTGCATCCCTCCAATCTGGATTCACCATTGCATTTAATTGCCAAAATTTAATTCCATCATCGCTCAACACTCTCAACTGTGCAAATGCTCACGTCAATACCATGTGTTTGCTAGCCTGCATGAGACTACCTCTACTACCCTGTATTGCAGCACGCAATTTACCTCCTTGCAAATGATCCTTGCAAATGATCCGATCTGTCCAAACAACATTTGTACCCTATGTTGTGCCATCCATGTGTTTTTGCATTGCAAGTTTCATTGCTGTTTCTCTTATTTTTGCAAACAAGCATCAGGTTGTATATATCAAGGCCTTTATTTGGTTTGTTTGACCTAACTATGCCACTTAACTACTTAGCACTTAATCATATTCATCCTCTAATCAAGGCAGTCATCAAATTCAATGAATGCTTAAAGGAATTATTATGGGATCATTACATAATTCTTTTCTTGTGAAGAATGTAATAAGTATGTGATGTGAAACATATGTGAAAGGAGGGTGAATTAGGAACTTGCACGCTTGATCCAAAGAATAATATTATTTAAAAGCTTTAAGTGATAAAACGACGAGATAAAACAAGAGAGCGGTATCATAGGTTTAGGCTAAGTCACATTTATAAAAGTTAAAACCACAAAAGTAATCAATTACTCTTAACGTTGCATGCGAGATAGGTTTCAACAATGAATCCCTACACTAACAACAAGATGATCCCTCACTCAACTCATTAAACTCTAAGATGAAGCGGAGAACAATTGACAAGATTTCTTATGAATCAAGTAAACCACAAAATAGAGTAACGATGGAAATAAAGGATTAGGGAAAGAGTTCACCAATTTCAAGCAGTAATCAGTGGTGGATGACCTCAAATCAGCCACCTCTTTAATCTACGAGATCTGGACAGCCGTCTGGAATTAGTATGGAATTATGGACAGCGGTTGGGGCCTCCCGGGTGAGGGTGTGGTGCAAGGAAGCCTGCAGAATTGCTGGACGACAGCTACGACGTCATCCCAGACAATTATGCTTGCTGAATTTGATACTAGTGGACAATGGGCTGGAATGGTGATCTCTCCAATTCACTGGACAGCATTTGTAATTGCAGAAAAACCTGTAACAGCCCTTGGAGGGCTTCGGGACAGCAATCGGGGTGACTTCAGGTCACAGAACAGTGAGGAAACTGGGTTGGTTCTTCTTGGCAGCAAGCTGAGAAGGGGGAGACCAACAAATGGGACATCTAGGATAGCTGGAACGTGGAACCCTTGTGCAGGAATTTGGTGGCTGCAAGAGGCGTTTGGGAATTTTCCACTGGCACTTTTGATGGAATTAACTGGGTGAACAATAGGGAAGGGGGCGGGTGGGGCTAAGCAAGAGCTAGGTTAGGATTTCCTAATTTTAATTTGGACTTTGTAATTTCAAATTTTTGAAATTTGAAATTTAGGCTTAGGAGGGAAATTAGGAATTAATGAGGCTTTATTTGAAGCCATGAATTAAGCTCCTAATTAAGGGGAGGAGTAATGGGTGGCCGGCCATAGGGAAAGAGGGAAGATTTGGTTAATTAAGTGGGACCCACGCATTAATCAAGATTTTAAAGAAAAATCTGAATTAAATTTTAAATTTTATATGAAAGGAAAGTTTCCTAATTAAAATGCTATTAATTGGAAACCGTTTGAATTTCAAATTTGAATTGGAAACCCTAAACTCAATTAATTGGCGGCTAGAGATGTGGAGAGGGGAGGATGGGAGGAGGAAGGCCGGCGGCTGGGTGTTTGGTGGGCGGTGGCCGGCGGCTTGGGCGACCCAAGGAGGCCGACGACAATGGGGGTTTTGGGGAAGGGAAAACAAAATCTCGGAGAAATAAGAGAAAAAAATTGGAAAAATCTAGGAAAACTACAAACCTTAAGTATTTCCTCCTTAAGAACTCACAAAGAGATCTTGGGAATCTCGGAACTCACAAAGAGATCCTTGATGCAGGACTAAATGCAAAACAGGAAATGTGCACGAAAATTTAAAGAGCAATTTGGATTTTTTTGTTATAAGCAATTAAAACAACAAAATAAAACTAATAAGCGGTCACACCCGCTTAGGCCAAGCTACGCAAGAGCTAAGAGAAATCAAAACATTTAGGGAAATTAAAGCTTTGCATGCGTAGTAGTTTCCAACCTGACCTTGATCTAACATGAGATCTAAAAGCAAAGAAGTAACAATCCTACGATTACTAGTGAATGGTGATTAGTAGACACAATCTCTTGCTTGAACAATCTCTCTATGAAGTAAGTGGAATTTGAAAGTAAATGAGCCGATGAGGAAGATCACCTTATCGAAGAGACGCCTTGATTCACCACGTACCTTCCAATAGTTGATCCACCAAAGGCTAGGTCAATTCTTCTCAAAGAAGCGTCTTGATATGCAAGGCCGAAATCAAGCTCCGGATTGGCCGTTCATCATAAGCAAAGTGAAAGAGAGAGTATCATAGAGGAGGAGGGAGAGAGATGGAGGAGGGAAGAGAGGCCGGCGGCTTGTAGGAGGAATGAAAGGGTTAGGGTTTGGAATAGAATTAGGTAGAGAGGAAAGAGCAAAATTCCAATCTCCAAATCTGAAATTATTTCAGATTTTTGGAAAGGATTGGAGGGAAAATGATTTGAATTTAGATTTCAAATCAATGACAATCTATAGCTTTGATTGGGTATTAAAGGAGATGGGCCCAATCAAGGGGCCGGCGGCATGGAGAAGGGGGAGGGGGATTTAATGGGGCTAATTAAGGCTCCTTAATTAGGTTTAAAGAATTAGGAAAGTGAATAAATCCATCCAATTTGAATTTCAAATTCAAATGGATTCAAAATTGGAACTTTCCTTAATCAGACTAAATAACTTATGCAAGGATTTGAAATTGAATTTGAATAATTTCAAACTCAAATCAATTCATAAATTAATCCCAACCAAAATAGGAAACCTTGAGGAGGTGGGAGGCATGCAAGAGCCGGCGGCTCAATGGGATTTTGGCCGGCGGTTTTGATGAAACCGTGGATGGTAGGAGGGGCCAAGGTGGGGGTTCGGGTGGGGCAATGGAGGCCGGGATTTGAATGAGGTGTGGGCTCGGGTGAGGAGGAAAGCTGGCCGACGGTGCAAGTAAGAGAAGGTAGGGAAAGGGGAGGAGAACCAAGAGCCACCGGTGGTGACTGTTGGGTACGACGGGTGGCCTCTCCTAGGCTCCACCAAGCTCTCTAGCTATCTCTCAAGCTCTCACTTAATCTTCAAGAATACAAATGCAGGAAAATTTTCATAATATCATTCATTACCTTCAAAAGTACAAGAGGAAGGCTTTAAATAACATATTACAGTGATATATAGCAAAAGGACTCAAATACCCTCAAGGAGCTACATGACTCAATCCCTCAAGCAAGGGTAAAAAGGGAAAAATGCTGAAATAAAATACATCAATAAGAAAATGACAATACTAAAATCAAAAGTACATCGGATAAATCGTGGTCGTAGATCTACGGCCACGTCGACGGTAGACTTTCCAACTGATGTCCCCATCACTCCTCTCATGAACTCACTAAGAGATCACACAAGTAGAATAAACTTTTCCTTCAATAATTCATCATCCAGTACAATGCATGAGGCCTCCTATAAATAGGCCAAAATGAAACAAAAACTAAAATACATAAATGCCCTCGGGGCTACAATATCAAATGACCACCCCTAGGGGTAAAATGGGAAAATAGGAAAACAAAATAAACTAGTACATAAGACATAAAAGAAAATAATAAACTCCACATCATAGCCGTCGATCTTCCGATGTCCTCATCAGTATGCTTGGTGGATATATTAGGAACAACTAAACTTGAGGAAGTATTTCAGTATGAAATTCTCCTAATTTAATTAGAGCCAACGTGTTAAAAAATTATTACCAGTTTTATAAGTACTTGAAATTCAAGAAGTGCTATTCATATGGCTCTAAGACCATCTCAAAATTGGCGTACTATCATAACTCTTATTTTTTATCATGATTTCAGTGTGTTGTATTATAAACTTGACTATTATTCCATTCATCATCAGACTCATAGATCTTGTAAATCATTTTCAAGGCATGCTGATGTTGAAGTATATGAACATTATCACTATTTATATATTGAGTGGATCACTTAGATTATGATTATTATAATCAATATAGATCTTATGCAAATGATAATCCCAATCTCATTCTGCTTTAAATTCTACAGAATATTCTATCAAAAAAGCTTTTATTGGAAGTTGTGCATATATAAGAAAGATTGTATCTAAATTTAAACATGATGATTTGGTTGAAGCATAGTTAGACTGTGAGAATGCTAATTCTATGTTAAAAATGCAGATCGATCTAGAACTTGATCAAGAGACTTCGTTAGAGGTTATTATTAAACTTGAGATCAAGCTTAAGTTTGCTTGACTTACATAAATCATGGATGTTTTTGAGACAGTTCAAATAAAACTTTAGGATGAACTTAATGTGGGCATTATAACATTTTCTTTTGAAAAAAAATCAAACGTAAGTTTTTTTTTTATAGCTACCGTACTCTAATATATTTGACTATAAGAAATTACTTCCAACCAACAATATTTTAAAAAAGGCAGCAAAATAAGCAATAGCAAAATAGCGAGTGGCATGGATATGAATGGATTTTTGATGTATTTTCTTATTCGTACTTTGGGAGTTCTGATAGATTTTAATTTGTAGTTTTATACTTTGAATTATGCTATGAGATGCATACATTGCATCTATTTTTTTGTTTTCCATTAAGTTCACTTCTCTTTTAGATGTTTATTGTATCATAGACTCTTCATGTTATTTATATGCTAGAATACTTAAATTCTCATTTACGCAAATTTTCGTTCGTGAGGCTTACGCCTCACACCGCCTCGATGCTTACGCCTCGCCTCAGGGACAAAAGACGGCTCGAGGCTTATTTACGCAATTTTAAACTTGGGGATGATCCACAGATGGCATATTATAACCATCTTCTTTAGTGCAAGTTCCAATGATTGAGTTCTTTTTTCTACTTCCATCATAAGTATGCTGCCTAGAACTCCTATCATACATTCCATATTAGAAACTGTTCTAAGTAGTCTACAGATGTGATGATTTGTTGCTTTTAGTTTTGTTCGTGTATATCTCCTTGTCTCTGAAGATGGTCCAAAGGATGTACATGAACCCATTCATCTTGGCCACCACACCAAACTTCTCAGCTCAGGAAAGGCCTTCTATTCAACTCTTTAGGAGAAAGCTTTTTTGGGTCCAAGACAATTCATGCTACCCATGAAATTAGTAATATGTTTTTTTTCATATATCATTTAAATTAGATTTCTCTGGTTTTATTTTAATTGAAACTAAGTTAAATTAACCTGTTGGATAATATTCATTTTGAACTTGAATAAAAGGATTTGGATAGGATTAGCTTTGAATTTAATTTGATTTGATCTTTCCAAACAACCTTTTGAACTATCATGTCACCATGACTTATTTTAATGCTTATGATGCCTGCTAATATTATCATATAATTTAGTTTTCTAAAGAATAATGATCAATTTGACAATGCTGTTACTTATCATTTCCTTGATTTATGAGGATCTCATGGATAGAAAGATAAAGTCTTTGAGAGTTCATAAGTAAAATGAATAGTCAATTGGATTCCTAATGGTTAAAATCATGGTTTAAAATTGCGCAATAAAAGGAGCGCCTCAAGACGCGCCTCAGCGCAATATGGCCCGTTTAAGCCTCAAAGTCCACGCAATAAGTACAGGTTTTGAGGCGTACGCCTCACTGAGGCGCGCCTCGTTTTACAGTTTTGAGGCGTCTGCCTCTTAAAAAAAAAAAACTAACATAATATATTTTTGTTCAGTTTGGACCCCCCAATTGTCGACGTGGATTGCCTAGTGAAATGTCGACGTGGTTTCAACACTTAAACCCTGATAAAGGTAAAAATGACATAAAAATTTCACAGTTCACGCGGCTTTTCGGTTTTCAACTTTCGGCATATGTTTCAAGCATTTACTCCGGAGCAATTTCAAACATTCACTCGGTTCTTTTTTCAGATGTCTTCGCCCCAAAGAGAAAGGTAATTTGCTGGCATGTTTTCTGTTTAAGTTCTGCGTATTTTATGTTTATGCTATGCGTATGCGTTTAGGTTTTTGAAGTTCTTTGTATTTTATGCTTACGCTATGCGTATGCGTTCCTTGTCGAAACTTTTTAAATATTTGATGTCATCATATTTTCTCTGTATTTAGGGTTTATGTTGAAAGTTGAAACTTAAACCTTAACTAAATTTTAACAATTAAACCCCAACAAACTTTTAAAATAGAATAGCTTATGCTAATTTTGCACGTAGGATTTGCATACGCTGTGCATAAGCACTGAGTACTCTATGCGTACTTGTGCGTATATTGTGCGTACTCTATGCGTATGTTGTGCATATTCCATGCGTATGTTGTGTGTATTTTGTGCTTTTTATGACTATATTTTTTATTTATTTTATATGTTTTTAACCTTTATTTTTAAGATATATATTTGTCATATTACTTATCGATGCTATGTTTCGACTTTTCGAACAATCTATGATAATTTTGCTCAATAAATTTCTCCTGAATTCGTGGAAAGATTGAACCGTTTAAATATTATACAATTTTTTGGGTTCGAGCAAAATTTACCACTTATTTATGAGCTGATCTCATGGTGGAATATTTCAAAGTAATGTTTTATTCTAAAAGGTCAGCCTATTTTTTTCACTGCTGATGAAGTGACCTTTCTTATTGATCTGCCAAATAAAGAAGATGAAATATCATGACTTTTCTTAACACTTACATTAGTTACATCATTGAAAATTTAGGCGGACATGCTGGAGTTGAACAAGCAAACCCCTTGATTGTTTTAAAGAATAACAAATAATGTAGATGATTTTTTGTCAAGAAACTGGACGCGGTAGATGAGGGAATTTTTAGTTGGAGAGTTTAATAAGGTCCCCGCGAAGATTTTAAATAAGAAGTCAGCAGTTTATATTAATGATTTTGTGCATCTGTTAATTGTGAGTGCTAAATTTATTCAAAATTTTATATAATTTTTATTATTCATTTGCTAAAATTTTTTTTTCATCTTATATAGATTTGGTTCCTAGAGTATACTTCTATTTATGCTCCTATGTATGCTAATAAAATATTCCGTTTTCTTCGATGGACTGATAATATTGTATGTACTACAGAGGCGGTCACTAATTTATTTGCTAATTTAAGAAAAAGTTAGATATATCTTATATCAAATTTCAATTAATAAAATCTATAAAGAATAAGATTTTATTGACATATAAATTATTTTGCAAATTTTTTATATTCTCTAGGTAGTTTCATAGGCTGAAATTGATCTGGTTAACATCAAGAAATATCCATCAGACAGTCCTTCATCTCATCATGAAATATCCACCCATCAAACCTCCACCAATCTCCCCATCATACCCCACCTTCTCAGCCAGGACCCTACCAATCTCCTTAGCAACCACACTTTAGTTTTTCTATTGAAGCACTGGATTATCTAAAAAAAATAATCAAATCATGTCAAGAAATCTGCATAAATTTCTTTCTTGAATTTGAAGGTAGGCTGAGCAGAAAGTTTGAAAATTTAGCTGAAAGAGTACAGTTATTGAGGTCAAACTCATTAATTACATTGATCAGAGCAAATTATTTTCTCATAAATGATATGTTAGGTATTCTTCATTTTCCAATAAGAAACATAAATCAGATATCCCTCACCCCAATAAATCAATCCAATCCCAAAATGTACAAATCTCATCCTGAAATAAGCCAATCCCCCAAAATGAGTCAATCTCAGTCGAAATGCAACTAATTCCATACCCAAATTCAAATGAATCATTACCAGTCAATGATATTCAAATAATTTGATTATGCAAAACAAATAATAAATTCTAAATGTATTATGAGCGTGAGTTTTGAGAAGAGAAATTTTATATATGAATATTTGAATAAGTTCAATTAGAGGTAAAAAACTAAAAAAATTATGAGTTGATTACAGTTGCAATTTTTACCTCTGATTGAACTTCTTCAAGCATTCACTCTAAAATTTTTCTTCTCAGAACTCAGACTTAGAATATTTTTGTAATTTACTATTTGATTTGCATAATTATGAATTATTTGAATGTCATTGAGTGGTACTTGTTTATTTGGATTTGGGTATGAAATTAGTTGCATTTCGACTGAGATTGACTCATTTTGACGGATTAGCTCATTTCGGTATTGGATTTGTATATTTGGGATTGAATTAATTTATTGGGGGGAGAGGTTTGATTTTTATTTCTTATTGGAAGATGAAGAGTAACTAACAGATCGTTTCTTAGAAAATAATTTGCTCTGATCAATGTAATTATTAAGCTTGATCTTTAACTTATACTCTTTCAACTAGATATTCAAATTTTTTGCTCAACCTACTTTCAAATTCAAGAAAGAGTTGTGCAAGTTTCTTGGCAGGATTTGATTACTTTTTATTGGAGAGAATTCAATGCTTCAGCAAAAAAATTAAAGTGTGGTTGCTGAGGAGGGGGTCTTGCTGAGGAGGAGGTAGGGTATGATGGGGAGATTGGTGGGGGGTTGGATGGGGTGGATATTTCATGATAGGATGGAGGGCTATTTGATGGATATTTCTTGATATTAATCATATCAATTTTAGTCTTAAAAACTCTTCTTCGAAGGACATAAAAAATCTTCAAAAAAATTTGTAAATCAGTAAAATCTTATTCTTTATGGATGTATTAATTTAAATTTGATACAAGATGTATCTGACTTTTTTTTTTAAATTATTAAAATAAATTAGTGACCGTCTCCGTATATGCAATATCATCGGCCCATCGAAGAAAATGTGGCATTTTATCAGCATACATAGGAGCGTGAATAGAAGTATGCTCAATGAATCAAATCTATAGAAAATGAAAGATAATTTTAGCAAATGAATTATAAAAATTAAATAAAATTTCGATTGAATTTAACACTCACAGTTAGCAGAGGCACAAAATCATTGATGTAAACCTGCTGACTTCTTATTTGAAATCTTGGAGAAGGCTTTATTAAACTCTACAACTAAAAATTCTTTAATCGACCTCGCCCAGTTTATTGACAAAAAATCATATACGTTATTTGTTATTCTTTGAAGAAACCGAGGGGTTTTTAAGTTACTAATTTGAAAAAATAAATTTGAACATAATAAACATTCTTAACATAGTCTGGGGGGGTTTGCTTATTCAATTCCAACATGTCCGTCTTAATTTTCAATGATGTAACTGATGTATGTTCTAAGAAAAACCAGAATATTTCTTATCATTTATTTGATAGACCAGTAAGAAAGGTTACTTCATCAGCAGTGAAGGAATATGATGACCTTTTAGAATAAAACATTGATTTTAAATATTCCACATTGAGATCAACTTGTAAATAAGTGGAACATTTTGCTCAAACCCAAGAAATTGTAAAAATTGTATGAATTTTAAATAGTTCAATCTGTCCATGACTTCAGGAGAAACTTTTGAACATAATTATCACAGATTGTTCGAAAAGTCGAAACATAGCATTGATAGGTAATAGGATGAACATATATATGAAAAATTAAGGTAGTAAAAATAGGCACAAAATACGCACAAAATAAGCATGGATGATGCATAACATACACATCAAGCACACACAACATACGCACAAGTACACACAGTATATGCACAATATATGCATAGAGTACTCAGTGCTTATGCACAGCGTACGCACATCTTATGCGCAATATTGGCACAAACTACTATATTTTAAAAGTTTGTTAGAGTTTAATTGTTAAAATTTAGTTAGGGTTTAGGTTTCAATTTTCAACATCAAATCTAAATACAGAAAAAATATGATGGCATCAAACATTTAAAAAGCTTCGAGAAGAAACGTATACGCATAGCTTAAGCATAAAATACGAAAAATTTCAAAACTCTAAACACATACGCATAACATAAGCATAAAATACGCAAAACTTGAACATAAAACATGCCAGCAAAATTACCTTTCTCTTTGGGGGTGACGACATCTGAGAAAGAACTGAATGAATGCTTGAAATTGCTCCGTTATGAATGCTTGAAACATATGCTGGAAGTTGAAAACCGAAAAGCCGCGTGAGCTGTGAAATTTTCTGTCATTTTACCTTTATGAGGGTTTAAGTGTTGAAGCCACATCGACATTTTACTAGGCAATTCACGTCGGCAAATGGGGGGTCTGAACTGAACAAAAATATATTAAGTTAGTTTTTTTTTAATTTTTAGAGGCGGACGTCTCAAAACTGTTAGGCGAGGCCTCAAAACCTGAACTTATCGCAATTTTAAACCATGTGTTCAAATATTTGTTATTAATGGTAGTGCTTGTAATTGACTTATGAGTCCACAAGAATAGATTTTCTGATTCATTTAGAGAGGAGAAATATTTATAATGTGAAGATCTTTAACATCAAGCACACAAAAGTCTTATGTTTTTCCAAATAATCTTTGTGAAACTTCTTTTCCTGCATTTTCTTTCCACGAAAAGCTTCGTTGATGCTGTTTGTTTTAGTAATGACCCATTTAGGTACCCAAAGAAGGAAATAAAATAAATTAAAAAAAAAACAAACACAACATTAATTGGTAAAACAATGAGAAAAATAGAAGAACTTTGGTGGAAACAATAAAAACAGTAGATAATCTTATAGGAATCAAAGCGAAGCAAGAACGAAATAATGATACAATTGATCCTCAATTCGAGAGGAGGATAGTTCTCTCCCAATCTCTAGACTAGAAGTCTAGAGCCCAAAACACCAAAGAGAACTCCAAGAGAAACAATAATCATGCATGAAAACCTATCCCTAATTCCTTCATCCTACTTAAAGCATACAATTAATTAATTAAGCCCAATTACTCCCTTGCCCATGTCACCCCCTCCTTTTCTTTTAAATAGTTTGAATTTGAATTCCTAGTGGGTCCCACTTCTCTCTCTCTCTCACTCCTTGGGCTTGCCACTTCCCCTCCTGTAGCAAAGAACCAGCCCCTTCAAGGGGGCCGGTTGGGGTTGGACCGATCCACTAGGGACTGGTCTAACAGTTTACCCTTCTACAGGTAGCGGTACAACAGTCTTGCAGAGCTGCTCTTCTCGCCAAGCAATATTACAGTCTAGGCAAACGACAGTTTATGCTAACCACAAAATCCTTTCTTTATCTTCCTTCGGCTGTCTAGATGTCCAGCACAGTACATTGCCGCCTGCAATTGAAATTTCAGACCACTCTACATTGTAAGAAGCCATCAGGTGCAGGTTATCAAAATCAAGAACTCCATCTTGAATCATATTAACCCTTGTCCAGGCTCCGACAATCTTCAAATTCAATCTAAACCAAGGTTCAACAGGGAAACAGATTGGCAAATAAAATTTTTTCCTCGATTCTAGATGAAGAATGCAAACTTGGCGGAGGCTTTGTGGACAATGCAATCACATCAAGAATATCAATTTTCTGAAATAAAAAAAAAAAGTCTACAACAAGTGAAGGTTCACTTTGCCTCCATTGGCTCATCACTCAACATATTTATGCTTTCATGCATTCTATTGATAAGAAACTTGATAGTTTGTTTATTGACTGCTCACTTGCTCCACTCCATCAAGATCTTTTCCTCTTTTGGTGGCATTATTGGTTCCTCTGAAAGAATCCCTTCTCCACAATCGCCTCCTTCTCCAACCATTGACCATCGTATTCTTCTCTCATCCTCATCCTTATCTCAACTAGTTATCATCCATCCTTATCATTTCTCCATATTTTCATAAGGAAGCTATTCATATTTCCAGCTCTTTTCTTATCCCAATATGGCTTGATCATAAACTGGATGGTACTTGGCTTTTTTGCATTAATTCTAGGGATCATGGGTTGAGGGAAGGGAGGTGGGGCACGCCCCCCCCCCCCACCCCCCCCCACCCCCCCCCCCCCCCCCCCCCCCCCCCCCCCCCCCCCCCCCCCCCCAAAAAAAAAAAAAAAAAAAAAAAAAAAATACTTAGGAGGATAGACAACTTATCAACAAATTAATGAACAATGGACGGCATAAGCCCACATATAGAACTTTTTCCCATCCATGGAAAGGCTGCGGCTATACAATAGTGAGCTTCTCTCTCCATTATTATGGTACAACCCCTTATCAGCTTTCATTTTATTTATTATAAGTTTTTCCCATTTTAAGTCTTCAATCAACCTTCTTTCCGGACCATGCAATGCTTCAGTTGTAGAGATAGAAAGACTAATGGGGTAAAATATTGAAAGAGTGAGGGATGAATGACTTTCCATTGTGGACGGAATGATGAAAAGAGATTTTGACGCAGAGTTCTCCACTAAAGGATTTGACTAAAGCTAAAACTGAAAGTCTAAAAGGGCTTAAAGCTGATTGTTTTAGTGGCTTAACAGAGCAATAAGTTTGCCAACGACGAAACGTGCTCTAATTTTTGTAATTCTTCATTTTAAAGTTATTTATTAATCCAGATATGCCACCAACATCTTTTTATGGACACACGAAAAGCATCAATGCTTCTTTTTTCCCTTTGCTCCTCTATCGCAACTCGCGACTCATAACTCATGACCTCGAGCACGACTTTCGTTTTCCTTTCCACTTTTCTCTCGCCCCCAAACGAAGACCGCCCGTAGCAGATGCTTATGTCTTCTAAGCTCTAAGGGCCATGTTATTTGCATTCTTAATTTTGATCTTATAGCTTGTCTTGGCTCCTGTAATAAGACGACAAACATAACTAGTTTAATATATAAGAACCTTCCAAATGAAACGACAAACATAACTATTTTAATTTAGCCCCCCCTCTCTGAATAAAAATTTTGGCTCCGCCACTGCTAGAGACCTTAAAATACTCACCATACAAGATAAATTTTATATGCTTATAGTACAAGTACATGAATTTTTAGATGAATTACATAGAGATTTTTCCTAACATTCATTTTCTTTCTGCTCTCAGCAAGTGAGGATCCATCCTAAAAATGCTCATTAAACTATTCATGTTTTCCTCAAAATTTCTCTTCTTTTTGTTTCCTTCCACCTTTTTACAACTTCGCGGTCAAGTTTTGTTGCAAAGGAAAGTAAAGTATAGGAAGCAACATGGGAAAATTTTTCAACATCTCTTTGTCTTCTTCTTTTCTCAATCTTGAGAACAATATTGTTTTCACATCAGCAATCTCTTTGGGAAAACATAAAATTTAAGAAATTGGTCTACAAATATGTAAAACACTAGTCTAGTTTTTGTTTTACTTGTTTTAGGTAAACTGGTTCTTTAGTGGCATGTTGGTCTATTTAAGTATTATAAACACCTCTCTAATTGTAAATACTTGGCATGGAATGAATAAAATTATGGTTTATCCTTTTCTAGTCTCTATTCCCTTCACTTCTTCTCTAAGGAGTCTACACCTACTCGGAAGGTGCCCAAGCCTTTTTGATGTAAATCAAGAAGCATATCAAACTACAAAAGAGGAACAAAGTGTTTTCGAAAGCCATGACTTGAGAGTAAGCAACACCAGGATATCATCTGTAAATTGCATATTATTAATGATAATATTACTTTTGTCACATTTGCTTCCCTGAATCTAGCTGTACTTGGTTGTGAATTTGAGCATATTGTTAGGACATCCCCAATAATAATGATGAGAAGAGGAGACAAGGGGTCACCTTTGCCTATAATTAGGAAATAAAGCTTCACAATTGGGGGAAAAAGGTCACCATATCATTTTATAAAAATTTCTTTCTTTATTGAGCATTTCGATCAGTCTTTTTTTCTTCCCCTTTGATGCTGTGTTGTTGTTTTTTCCAAGCCTTAAGCCACCTTCTAGTAAGTCATAGTTTTAAAACTAAGCACTTGACCCTATCACCTTGAGTAGAGTAATTCTTCTACCAATTGGAGATCATCTCTTTGAAACCATGCAAGTTGAAACAGCTATTTTCAAATATGAATAGATGACATTTCAAACTAGGGATGGGTGTAATTTATGTTAATTTGCTGGTGATTAGAGAAAATTGTTGGTCACTTTTGTCTACAATTAGGGGGAGGGCATCATCCCATTTTATAAAAATGTCTTCCTTCATTATTTGGCTGCTTGAAGTATCTCCCAGGTAAAGGTTTAAGAGCGTTCCTCATTAAAGAGTTTGGTGGTTGTTTAAAGGTTTAAGAGGTATTGAAAGATATATCGTAGAGTTGAATGGAGTAAGTGGTAGGGTGATTGCTATTAATTATTGATGTGTTGCGCTCTATGTTCCCCAAATTGGATTTGAAGATGTTTAAAAAATTAATTTTGGGAAAAAAGATGAATGTACTACAAATATATGGATGAAATGATATTTATTGGGGGTGATTTAAATGGATATATAGGATCTAGAAGGATTGTCTATGAGGTGTTTAATGATAAGTATGGTATTGAAAATAGAATGTAATGAGATAATCTATACATAATTTTGTATTAGCCTATGCTTTTGTTGTAGCTAACACATTATAAGAAATAAAATTACACTTATTACTTGCAAAAGGGGAGCTCTCAAATCATTTATATACTTCTTTTTTTTACTTTGAATGAAAGAAAAATTATCTTGTAAAGTTGTTGAGATAAATAGATGATTAAAATAGAGATTGGCGCACAATATATAGTAGTTATTGATGCAAAGCTCAGGCGAACAATTATTAATCATTCAAGATTGGAGTATTAAGAAAACATTCAAAGAAATAACCATCTTAGATAACAAGGGCCATACCTCAGGTTAGAAATTATTGATTTTTCAAGATAGGTTCGAAGAGAGAAAATTTGAAATTCTTTAGTTGAGCTAAATCTAAGCTGGTGTAAGATAGCTAATTCCAATGACACTAAAGTTTCAAGAGTGTCTAGAAACATATTTGTACTTTAGTAGAAAAATTTTGAGTAAGAATGTATTAGCTGAGGCTCATAATGATTTTTATATTACTTTTGGTAATAAGAAAAGTGATGGATATTTGAGGTTTGCATTTGTCAGATTTTTTTTTTTTGAATTATATATTTTTTAGTATTCTTTTGTTATGAATATGCTTATAATTGTGATCCTATTGAAATCATTTTGCACTGCATATAATAAGAATTGGTTTGAAACTACAGCTATTAATTCATTTGATTGCTATTACGGTTGCTGGGAAGTTGATTTATATAGATCTTTTACTTCGCATTGAGTCAGTGCTTTGATGTTTCCTTCGACCGACAATATTCCTACTATGGTTGTTTACTCGTTGATTTAAAAATTCTTTTATCGTATTTGCCAATATAGATTTCTCTAGCACTCTTGATGAAGCTAAAGGTTTCCTTCTCTGAAGATACAACATTTGGTATTGTAGCCCTTATTTTAAACCTTCCTCTAACCTTCCTCCTCAGAGATCCTGATCCTGCATTATGGCCATTAGCCTGGAATTTGCTGAAATCAAGGTTCTTAAAATTAGTAACCTGTTTTTGTTTCCTAGGTCAGAATTTAGAAGTTTGTTAAAACTATCAACTCTAGTTAACTTGTTTTTGTTAAAGCTATCAACTATAGTTTATTTTTTTACTATAAATAAGAGTTTTGTGTGTAAATAATTAACATTCTATTGTGTGTGAATTATTTTAAATGTCGGTCTTCCAATGACCCGGTTAGGATAGCATATGTATTAGATTTAGAGCAGGTTAAGAAAGATAGAGATAGATCTAAAAAGACTTGGTTAGAAAATATTAGAAATTACATTTCTTTATTAGGTTTAAATGAGTATTTGACTCTTAACAGGACACAATCGAAAAAAAAAAATGATTCATGTAGCCGATCCCATGTAGTGAGATAAATGCTTGGTGTTATTGTTGTTATTGGGTGTAAATTCTTTCAACATTATTCTTTGAGCTTGTTGCGTGTGTTGACAAAAACTTTTGGGTAAAATAAATTTTCTTCTTGTATTGGCATATGAATTAAATCGTTAGTGATTTATATTGTTTTTGTTTGTTTTTTCATCTATATATTTTGTTATTAGTTTTTAAGTGTGCTATAGAAATTTTGCCATGATTGCTATAACTTTTTTTTTTTTTTTGATGTGTTAGTCTTAATTGCATCATTGTTTTTGTTTGTTCTCAATTTCTTTCGAATGTCATTTTGATGATATTTAGGTTATTGTTTAAAGAAAGTTTTATGTGCTTTTTAATTTTGTATCATAAGTTATTAAGTCTTACCCTACTAAGAGTTAGTGGATTGCAAATTTTAATATTAGGTTTTTTTTTGTGCATCTCAACCTGGGTTTTTATTAGAAAATTCTAAACCCGATGATGTCTTCGAATTTGATTCAAGAGCTTACATGAGTGCATATAGCGAAATGTACACTTGAATCCAAGTTGATTAATTCATGAATTCACTTAAAAAAATTAACCAGAAGAAGAATAAAATACATACCTAGGATACAAGGAAAGTAATCCTTGATAGATGCTGAGCTAGAAAATTTGAAATGCTAATTTACAAAGCAAAATTAACTATTTTCAAAGAAAATTAATGCACTAGTAAATTGTATTGCAAAAAAACTTAAAATACAGGTAACGAACTATCAAGAAGGTTGAAAGGAAACCACCAAAATTGTGACAAAACATTATAGATGCAAGCTAAAAAAATTGTTATAGGAGAGAATTTTTAGAGTACATATAAAATTGGTTTTAGCTGCTCTTTTTAATTGATTCTTAAATTTGACCTAAAATATAATGAAAGTCATTATAATCTGCTTTGAGGAAAGGTGAAACATGATGGCTATTAGAAGTATTTGTGGACTGTTGAAAAATTTTCAATTAGGTAAAACCTAGATCTTAAGAAATCCTACATTAGGATCACACCAATAGGAGCATACTCAAAAAATTCAAAAAATTTTATGTAAGGTCATCTTCTTTATTATGCATCATATATTTTCCCTAAAATGACCCAATCCATTTGAAAAATCCTAATATAGTAGATCTTTCGATACTCTAAAATAGATTGCCATAAGATCTCCATTTTCTTTTTTTGTTGAAATTATCTGTTGTGGATCAAGGGCTCTTTTCCCTTGGACTCCTTATTTGGAGTCACTTTCGTGAATCCTCGTCTCCATCCCACTAAAGCTGAATGATATCTAATGTGATAATAATATTTTTGGTAATTTATAGCCTAAGTGACTTTTGGTCACCCCTTTTTTCGTCAATGCTTTCTCATTATTTCTATCTGCCCATCTTATTTTTTGCTTTTTCTACCCACATTTTCTCATGCCCAAAACACTTGAATGTTTATGAGCAAAATATAATTTTGAGAGAAATGTTATTTTTACATTTCTTGCTAAATCACTTGATATTTATACACATTTACATCCAAATAGTAGAGATTATAATAAAAACTAAATAAATTGCATTTGTTGTCTTTCCTTCTTTACAAGATCATCAGGAAATTATTGTGTGCATAGAAGGAAGGTATTGATGCTCGAAGAAGGGAAAATAAGGAAAATTAGCTCCCACGGATCACCACCCAGGATGGCAATAGCAGGAGTTAGCCATTTGTATAAAGTAGTTGGGCACACTGGCATTAATTAGTCAGAAGTAGTAATTCACCCACATGAATGTTGTAATGAGGACAACTGTTGGCTGTGGATCGAGGAAGGTAATGGCTGAAGATCCCTAGAGCAATTTAAATGAAAATGATTCCCTAATTTTAGGAGAAATCCATCAACTCTTAACCCATTGTAGGATTAACTGTTATTCCAAACACCCCCTCAAGTCTAGGAATAAATATTTATCATTCCTTAGTTACTTAACGTATCTTTGAAAACTTCTTTGTTTAAGATTTTTGCGAGGTACAAGCTTACTATGAGGTTATAGGAATGTAGCATAGGTTTATTCCATCTACTTCAATCTCTCTTTTTTATGAATGAGCGATCCTTTTTCTGGGGTTCATTCCATTGTGTTGAACATGATTGTTTACAATATTGATTGCAGATTTATTCACTATAGAAGTATAGAGTTATAGTAAATGTACTATGCATTTAAAGATCCTCCATCATCAATCTTTCTAGTCAGATTTCTCCACACTCTTTAAGCAATACCAAAAAAAATTGTTGCGTCTCTTCTAGTAGCCAACATGCTTTTTTTTTTTTACTCCTAGTGATAAGATTCCCTTATAAAATTGTGCAAAAACTTGAGGTGGATATATTCTCTCCCCTTTCCTAATCTGTATCAATGTATCCCTCTATATTCTTTTCTTTTTTGTGTGTTTTGTGGAATATTAAGCTTCTTCTTGAACTTTTTTTAAGATGATGTAATATATGTTTTATAGAATTTAAATGCCTTTGAGTGGGCGAATGAATTGAATAACTTATCATTCTCACTATATATGCTACGGCTGGTCTAGTTAATGATAAATAAATGAGTCTTACATAACAACTGTTGATATCATTCTTTATCAATTGTTGCTTCCTCATAAATTCCTTTCTTCTTTTAATCTTTTTCAATTGTAATGACCGATAGGTTTATACCCTAATTTTCCCATCTCTTTGAGCACATAAAAATTATATTTTTCTTAGGAAAAAATAAATGCCATTCTTCTAGCAGCTTCAATTTCAAGGAAATATTTAAGTTCTTCCAAATTTTAAATACGAGAGTTGGATGTAACATTGGATGCGAGAAATATTTGTAGAGATAGGAAAGGAGGCAATGAGGTTCTCGTGATATTTTTTATTGTTCGTTCTCTCCTGTGAGTAGAAAAGGAATATCTTCAAGAATATTACATCGATAGAAACAAAAATTTGGTGTAGGGTTGGTGAGTAACATTTATGGTTGTTGAATATCCAAGAAATTGTAGTGTTCGGTGATGATGTTGTTATCTTATAGAGTGTTTCTGATTTTAGATCTGATATTAAAATACAAGGTTATATTTTCTATATCTGAGTAGATCTCTTGGACAACATTTCAAAATTTCTTTGCAATTTTGTAGAGGTAGGTTCGTCCATGCTTTTGGCCTCCATAGAATTTATGAGCGAAGCCATGAAAACAAAATCCTCGGTTTTACTGTAATTGTAATTTGATGCATCTCTAGATAGTTTTATTGCAGTTCCTGTTAGATACTCGTTGTTCCCTCTTCCTATTATGACAAGCATGATTGATTGGAACCCTACATGAAATTTAATTCAAATAAGCTTCTATTGAGTGATTTGGAGGGATATACCTTTATATTTGGGATGAAAATTTGATCCATAGTCAATGTTATTGAAGCTCCTACTTTTTGATGGAGAGTACTTTAGGTGTCGACCGTTCATGGCGTGCCATTATCTTTACCGAATCTTGGATTATTGCTGGGAATCTGGCTTTGATACTATAAACAAAATATGATTTCTGCATTTCTTGTTGAATGACGTTATTTGAACACTTACATCCAAAACAGCAAAGCGACCATTTAGAGACTAAACAAATTATATATGCTATCTTTGTCTTTTCAAGATCAAAATATGGTGGGAATAAATACCATCAAAAAAAATTATTGGAGCAGTACATATAAGCATTGAAGAAAGAAAAATTAGGAAAAATAGCTTCCATGATCGCCACCCTTGGGCTATATAGTGGCAGGAGGCAATCATTTGGAGAAGCTACGGTAATTAGCTGGAAGTAGTAATTTCGCCAGTGATTTTTTTAAGGATGAAAATAGCTAGCTACACGGATTTATGCAAAAGATTCCTAGTTTAATTTAAATTGAAATGATTCTCTGGCTTAACCCATCATAGGATTAGATATTTTTTTCATATTTGCCAACAGGTTGTTTTTCATAAACTAATATTTAGTAGGTGCTATTCTCATAATTTTTTTAATATATAAATTCTTGGTCTATATCATTTTATATTCTCAAGTATTTATTTTATGCTCAACTTGACTATTTGTAGCTTCTTTATCACCTATCAAGCAGATCCATTATCATGAGTATTATCTGGGGATCTAATGAGCTGAAAAAGTAATTTTGGGAGAGTATTGTGTCAACGACTCATGTAAATGGAACTGTATTAATTATCTTCTTTGATGAAACCGTTGAACCAAATCCTCCTATGCAGTGACGGAACTAAAAATTTTATTCGGGGGACCTAAATTAAAATAGTTCTATTTTCCGTCTCATTACCGAATCTCAGAGGAGTTGTAAGATCAAAATTTAGAATGTAAATAACATGGCCTTTAGAGCTTAAGAAGAGATAAGTATTTGCCATGGGCAGTTTCCGTTTGGGGGCGAGAGAGGAGAGAAAGGGAAAGCAAAAGTCGTGCTCGAGGTCGTGAGTCGCGAGTCGTGAGAGATACACGAAGGGGAAAATGAAGCAGATCGTTTAGGTTGAGGGCTACGATTTACACGAGATTCTTTAAAATATTTTTATTTTCAGCTAATTTAAGTGAGTTTCAAATTCAATCATTTTAATAAAATTTCAACTAAAATTTATTCGAGATTTTTTAAAATAAAGTTTCAAATAAAAGTCAAAGATTTCAATTAAAACTTCTTCTTTTTTTACTTAATAAAAATATTGAAAAAAAGGAAATGCATTTATTTCAGAGGATAACACATTAAAATATATGTAAATAAACATATAGAATGTTATTATATCTGCAAAGTTTTACTCTAATTGTACCTATATGCAATAAGAAAACTCTGAAAAATTAATTATTTGCTTGATAGGGAAGCCTCCCTTTCCACTTTTCGTGATGGTAATTGGGTAAAGAAATATATAACAGGTTTATTTAGGGGGTCCCCCCCCCCTTGCCCCCCCACCCCCATGCTCCTATGGCAGAGTTTTGCTGCTCATTGCCACTAGGTTCATTGTCACTAAGTTTTGCTGCTCAACGTTGCCATTTGCAAGGATATTATCAAAACTTTCTATACTTTTTCTTATGCCATCCAAGACCCTATACTTAAACTTTTCTCCATTTCCCACATTTTGTCTCTCGCGACAACGAAGCCTTTGTGGAGATTTTTTTCTATATTTAATTGTCCGTACAAATACTTAAATATTTGAAGCATCTTTATTTATTTGTGCTGGTTAGGTTAGGATGATGAAAAACTTTATACTGAGCCTTTCACGACCGGAAGGTCGGCTTTATTTCTTAGGAGTTATGTTATGCAAGAGGACAGTAGGTTATTTGGTCCTCCTTTTACGCATGTTTATTGAACTATTGGTCTAATTGGAGATGTTTTGTTTTGTTTATGCTTTTATATGAAATAAAAATATGTTCAGCAACTTAAATATTGGTTTTCATATTTCTTGAATCTGATATGAATAAATTTAAGGGATGCATTTAATATGTAATTAGTGAGTCTAGTTAGTTTATAAATTAATAAACATATTATATATTTTAATAGTTTTATTATTTATAAATATTCCTCTTATGAGACCTATAATGTTTTATGACGCAGAATGTTGGCCATTAAAAGGGAAGCATTAAAGTAAGTTAAGTGTTATAGTGATGATGATGCTCAGATGGATGAGTGGCTTCACTCATAGAGAAAAAATGCGAAACGAGTATATATGTGAAAAGGTTGGAGTAGCTCCAATGGCAGATAAGATTAGAGAGAGTCGTCTTAGATAGTTTGGACATATAGAATATTATCCTTCTGATAAACTGGTTATTAGAGTAGATGTATTAGATTTGATCTATGCAGAAAGGTAGAGGTAGACCTTAAAAAGACATGTTTAATAAATATTAAAAATGACATTTTCTTATTATATTTAAATGAGAATTTGACTCTTAGCAAGACAAAGATTCATGTAGCCGACCCATGTCGTGAGATAAAGGCTTGATGTTGTTGTTGTATTCCTCTTGCGAGAAAAATTAGAGCATGCAAACAATAAAAGAATTTGGCCTCAATGAGTGCTCCCTTTCTCCTCCAATCACAGAGTTGTAAGCATCCTCAAATTATCTTAAAAAAAAAAAAATTCAAATACTTTGAGTTTTAGATAAGTTTGAAGTTGGCTAATTATCTTATTTTCTTCTTGTTGTTTATGAGTTTTGTTATTTTTCTGTTAAATGGTTGCATCAATATAACATACGTCTATTATATGATGAGGGTGGGGCGGCAGCTAGCACCGGAGGATGTAATCCACTGGGTTGGTTGTTGAGAGTTAATGTTTTAAAAAATAAAACACTTAAAATTATTTTGAGTGTTGTAATATTTACAGAATGCCAATCCAACACATCTTTTAATAATAAAAAATAGGCATGGATGTCAATCAAACTTAGGCTTTGTTTGGGACACTTTTCTATTGCTTTTTATATCAACTTTTTTGTTAAAAAATTTCTAGTTAAATTTTTTTTATACTACAAGTTGTTTTAGAGGTTTGATGGAGAAATATTGATAGAATAAGGAGGATCTACATATGATATTTATTGATTTAGAGAAAGCATATGATAAAGTTCCAAGAGAAGTGCTTTGGAGAGTTCTTGAAAAAGGGAGTTAATAATGCTTATATTCAAATCATTAAAGATATGTATGCAGGAGCTATTACTTGTGTTCAAACACAAGGTGGTTTGACCAAGTATTTTCCTATTTCGGTTGGATTACATCAAGTATCAGCCTTAAGCCCACCTTGGTATATGCTTTTTGCTGATGTTATTCTTCTTGTTGATAAGGCTAGAGAGGGAGTTAAAGGTAAACTTGAATTATGATGATCAATCTTAGAGTCTAAAGGTTTTCGATTGAGTAGATATAAAACATTATATATGGAATGCAATTTTAGTAGTAATAGACCTAGTCGGGGATTGTCTTTGGGAATTCAAGTCATTAATACGAGTGCATGTTTAAGATATCTTGGATCTATTGTTCTGAGTGATGGTGAAATAGATGGGGATATTATCATTAAAATTCAAGTTGGATGGTTGAAGTGGAGGAATGCATTGGGCTTGTGGTGTGATAGAAAAGTCCCCCCTCAAACTTAAGGGAAAATTCTATAGATGGTGATGAGACCTGCAATGTTTTATGGTGCAAAATGTTGGTCATTAAAAGAGAAGAATAATACTAAGTTAAATGTTACAGAGATGAGGATACTCAGGTGGATGAGTGGATTTACCCTTAGAGACAGGATACAAAATGAGCATATACCTGAAAAGGTTGGAGTAGTTCCAATGGAAGATAAGATTAGAGAGTCTCCTTAAATGGTTTGGTCAGATAAAACGATGACCTTCCGATGACCTAGTTAAGAAAATATAGGTATTAGATTTGACTTATATTAAGAAAGGTTGAGGTAGACTTAAAAAGACTTGGTTAGAAAATATTAGAAATATTTTTTCTTTATTTGATTTAAACGAGAATTTGACTTTTAATAGGACACAATGGGGAAAAATATTCATGTTACCGATCCCATATAGTGGGACAAAGGTTTGTTGTTATTGTTGTAGGTTTTTTCAGAAAACATTAAGAAAATTGTCCCAAACAAAACCTTAGTTTTCTAAAGAGCAGAAATAAATGATCAATGTTTCCCATTTTGCCTCTTAAGTAAGTTTACTTATTAATTTTCATGCCTGCAAAACAAAAGCAACATTGTGATCAATGCTTGCCATTTTGATTCTTGAATAATTGCTCTTGTTATTATAGTGTTGAAATTTAAAATTACATTGTCGTTCTATTGAACCAGGTATGTTCAGCATTACCAGGAGAAGGAGAAGCTCGCCCACAGGTATTGAAGACTTGCAGGATATTTTGCTGAATACAGATTGCCCCAAGCTATCATTACCATGCTTGTTCTTTCCTGCATGAATATAATCACTTTTGAAGTAAATCAGATTATTAGCTGCTTTTTACAGCCCTAATGGGAGTATTTGTTTAATAATGTGCACTGTTGAGCTATAACATATTTTTTTTATTTGAATGTGATGCATGCTTTCCTTATAAATTTATAATAACTGAGGGACATAAATATCTTTTATGGCTGATCAATTAAGATTTCGTTTGGGATGACTTTCTTATTGTTTCTTAAAACAATTTTTTTAGCAAAAAAAATTTAAATTTTATTCGGTTCTATGGTGGTTTTGGGTTGGTTCTCATTGGGTCTATTTTGACTATGATTTATTGAAACCAATTCATTGGGTTCAATTTCATCGAAAGAGTCGGTTGGGTCTCATTGGATTATCTAAAATGTTATTGTTTTTAAACCTTTGAACTGGAGAAATCATACTTTAACATGCACATCAATCTAAGAAATCAAAATCATAGTTGGCTAAGAGGTTTACATCTTTTTTCTAAGAAATATAATTTTTATTTTACTAATTGAATAATTTTAATATTTTTATAAATACTTGATTGATTAAGGAATAAGTTTGAACAATTTGATATTCGATTTGTTTGTGATTATAAATAGTATTATTTAAAGCTCATTAGAATTTGATAATATGCTCATTTAAGTCTTTATAATAAATTTATTTAATATTAGAATATCTGAGTGTTGTAGTTTTTTATTTTATATTATTTTTGTTCATGAATACAAGTCATTTGTTTATGCTTATTAAATTGCTTGTTGTTTTTGTACTTCATTTAATTAAAGTATAAATTTTTTAATATACATAAGTTGCTTATTAGTAGGCTCCATGAGGCTCTTGTTCAGATAATTATAACAATATATGTTCTATTAGACTTGTTTGATGAGCTAACATGTTAAGTTTAAGCCAAACTCAAAAAAGGTCAGAGTTCAAAATGAGCCGTGCTTAAACATTATTACAAATACTCTTTGACAAATGATCTCTTACTTGGCTTGGTTCAATTCATTTCCAACCCAAATTAAACTTATAAGTTAGCTCATAATGGTATGATTCACGCTCGTGTATCTAGTAGAATCGATCAACACAAGCAAATCCGATCTCAACTACATCCTTGTCATACTTGTATTTAAACCGACTCGTCTTCCACCGAACTCAATTTAGAATCAAATCCAAGTTCGATTCCTTGACCTAATCACCAAGCAGTTCAGCCTTGGCCAAGTTCTAAATCTTCATAATCCAACTTAATTTGGTCAAAATTATAGTCTAATTTGACTTGATCTGAATCCAACCCTATGACTCTCATCCATAGTCTTAGGTTTTATTTGAGATAGCTTTTTTACTATTTTAAAATTATGTTTTATTACAAATTTTTTTTATACTAAAAATTATTTTAAAAAAGTAGAAAAAAAGTTTTTCCAACAAAGTCCTAATCATGATGATTGAAGTCTAGTGCTAAGGCTAAATGTGACACCACTTAAGTGGAATAGAACGTCATTTCGTCTTCATATTTTTTTGTTAATTATATTAACAATTGACGACTTTGATAATGCAATATTCTCTTGACTTGTTGTCATAATTAGAGAAAGACTTCAACAAGACATAAAGAAAAGCATGGATAATGACTTTGGTACTCTAAATGACAATGAGGCTATTTTGTAAGAAAATTTGTGTTGGGATATTCTATTGAAATAATAAATCAAATGAACTTTAATATTTTTGTATTTATTGATATTAGTGTTGTATATTATATCATAAATTATATTAATTAATTAATATCAGTGTAAATGTAAGGGCTTTGAAGTCCATCTTGATTTTTTTTAGATTATGATATATTTTTATAATTTTCTTTTATTTATTTATAACATGTGATTTTAATTTTTTGTTTTAAATAATATCCATCAATACAAATAAAATATAGTTTAAGTCATAATAGAAAATTATATTTTGAATAATTAATAAATTAGTTAAATTATGGGCGTAAACAACTGGAGCAAAGTTTGAGATTGAGCTTGATTAATTAATTTAGTTCGAGCTTAACTTTATGTGTTCAAGTTGGCATACGACCCGGCTCGATTATTGTGAATGAGGGAAAATGATTATAATTAGAATTTGTATTATAATGCAATGAAAAAAAAGGGATATTATATAAAAATATTAAAGAATTGCTAGATAAATCAACAATGATATACTTTTTAAATATTTTTAATAGTTTTGTATTTAGGTTCCCAAATACTAATATATTTTAAGTAAATTTTACTTTAATATTTTTTTAATGAGTCGTATTGCGAGCTAATGAGTCGAGTCAGAGTTTTTTCAAATTTGGCTCGTCAGCTCATGAGCATTATCGAGCTAAGATCAAGCCAACTTGACTAACTTATACTCTTAAGTTAAAATTATTAATAATTTAATTATATCTATTTCAAAATTTATTGTATTTTTTAATAAATTAATATATTTAAAGATAATATGTGATATATAAAATTATAAATATATATAATTATATATATAAACAAAATTAATATCATTCAATTATATGAAGATAAGAACATCCTTTGAACAATGGCATTTCGCTTTCACAAAGAAAGGAAAAAATGTGCCTTCTGCAATATTAAATGATGAGAAAAAGAGTAAATAATACATACAAATAATGAACGGCCATTCTCACTTTCTTCTAGAATGTTTTTCTAAGAGCTCATCATTTAATTAAAAATATTTTAAAATAATCTGTCTCCCTATGATACACCTCATCGATTACGTCAAGCTTCAGTTCAACAATTCCTTACTTCTCAGTGGGAAAATTATCATGACTTATTAATTAAAGAATTTAGGATTTTTGATAAAAAAATAAAAAAAATCATACCTACAAATTAAAAAAATTATGGAAAAAAACATCGTGCTGCTATTTTCGGGTCAAAAGCTGGTTCACGGACCAAACTGAATCCGACCAATTTAATATAAGGGTTGAAATGCTCAATCAGACCCCATTCTATTGTTTAAACTGGTCAATCCGAACTTGAATTTCCTAGGTTGGAATCTAATCGAGTTGACATGTCGTGTCATTTATTGACACCCATAATTAAAGTAATCTAATAAATATAAAATACATTCTTATTAACTTAATCATAGTATTCTTCTCAAATTTATTTTTTGAGCATACGTTTGAGATTAATAGAGTTTAAACCATTGCAAATTTTTATTTGATGTATATAGTAAAATCAATAAAATTTATGTTAGTGTTAATTGATTTGCTGAAAAATATATAATGAGAAAAATAGAATAGAGTTTAAAGGATTGTAATGTATTTGAAATTCTTGGAATTATTTGATTAAGAAAAAAAAAATGTAAGATATTATTTTTTCTTTGTCTTTTTTGAAATATTATGAATGTAGTGTGAGGCCAATGATAGTAATGACTAGTGGCAATCGCGTAATAGATATAATAGGTGGCAGGTGGTGGTCGACAGCTAATGATGATGACTAAAGCTAGTAACCAGCGGTGAGCCGGTGATGATGTCAGACGAATACTAACAATAGTGATAGAAGAGGATTTATAATATATTTAAAAATAAATGAAATCTTGATACATCATCAAAAATTTATCTTGATCGGGCACAAATCTCAAGGCAAAATCAACCTGAAAATTTTAAAAATTAAATCTGAGACCATCTGAACTCCGTTTTCATCAAACTTATAGTCAAACTGAGCGTATCAGAAATACAAACCCAACGACACCAAATTCAACTCAATCTGAGCCTAAATGAGTTTGAATCAAATACTTGAAGCGCTATTGGAAGGTTCAAACCACAATTTGGATTACCAAACGGTTTCCAAACATGACATGCTTATAGTTGATTCGAGCGGCTCGACGAGACAAATCCAACGAGCCTAAGATTGCCAAATTTTGATATCGTTAAAACCTTCAAATGTCTGACGAATGGTCCATGATTAATGGATTCAATATCGACCGTTCATCTGAATAACTCCACATTTTCTTATTTACGGGTCACGCCATCATAAAAAAAAAACTATAAATAGCCCCTCATTTCTCTTTAGAGGGGACCCAAGCAAGAAGAAGAAGAAGAAAAGAGTAGGAGGGAAGAAACTCCTCCTCGACCACTGCAGGAATTCTGCCCGATTTCCACGAGACGCCGGAATTCTACTCAATTTTCAAGTGAAGCCGGAATTCTAAGTGACTCTGAATTACAACTTGTGTGTAACTGGACTTTAATCCGAAAGTAAATCATTGTAATCTAATCGTCCTAAATTCTAAGGACAAGTCAGCCTCTTGTATCTCAAACAAACACTAGTGAAACTTTATCAACTGGGCGTGGCCCCGTGATTTTTTTCTTTTTCCAGGTTTTTCACGTACAAATCCGAGTGTCTTTATTTCTCTCCTTTTTGTGTGCTTGATATCCGTACAAAGTTGAGACGGAAAATTTCTAACTCTATCGCCGTGCATATTCTAGTCCGCAACAAATCTAATAATTTTCATTATCAAAATTGAATCCAAAGGTGAATTCTAAAATTCACATCTAACTAAACACTTCAATTTTTTTGAAATACTTTGTATTTAAAATGTATTATACTATCAGAACATGTAATTAGGGCACCTAAGAAACAAGCAAGTGGAGCCGAGTAATGATTACTTGTTACTTAAATTATTCATTTCTTTTTTGTATGTTTGGTGGAAGTTTTGTCTATCAACAAAGGTTTTATTTAGGACGAGTTTCTTGCTGTTCTTAAAACAGATTTTTAATACAAAAATTTAAAAAATTGTAATAATAAGAAGCAATATGAAAGCCGTCGTAAATAAAGCCTAAGAGGTATTGGATTCGAGTTATAAGTATTTGATGTTGGTGCGAGTTTGTTGCCTAAATATATAAAAAAAGAAACTTATATTATCAAAGTCTAAACATTCTTTTATGATGAGGGGAAGTAGCAATTTTGAATATTATTTTATTATACAAATCATTAAATTAATAATTTTGAAAATTATATTGTTCTTGTAAGTATAAATAACAGAATTTCCCAAAAAAAAAAAGTATAAAGAACAGTTTTGTTGCATCATTGGGTTGGGACGTGGATTGCAACCGGTCGATGAGCTGTTTTTTTTTAGCAGAAAATTAATTGGCCATAGGACAAAAAATAAAATAAAAAATGGGTATCATACGGTTCTTCTAAGCAACAAAAATGACACTTTCTAGAACAATTTTGTCATTTTTATAAATAAAAATATATTAAAATATTTTGATAAATATGATTCTAAAAAAAAAATATTTATTTTAATATAATTATATTATTAATTATTTATATCTTATATTCATCTAAAAATTAATTTTAAAATTTTAAATTTCATTATGATACAGAATTTATTATGAAATATACAGTCAAATGACTAATCGATTAATAGAATATTCAAATTTTAATTTATTTTCTCTATTAAAGCATGGAATTTTTTTCTTCTGTGTTTTTTTAATTAATTTTAATTTTTGTCTTTAATTATCATATTTTAATATTGATTTAGTTTATATAAAATTTTAAATAAATGCAAATAATTTTAATGGTCAATCTGATTTTTTTTTTTTTGTAAAATATTTTGATATAATTTTTTTGTTCTTTAATAATTTTTAGAAATAATAGTTTATTTTTACATTAAAAATAAATAAAGATAAAAAATTAAAAATTAAAATATATTTTCATTTACAAATAATTAAATTAGCATGAGATATATATATTTTCATCTTCTCCTTTTATTCTCAATGCATGAGAATGCTTGGTTTTTTGAAGAACATAAGTTTCGTTCGGCAATTTTTTAGTTAAAAAATTAAAATTTTATGCTTGAAAGTTTCTTTAAAAAGAAGTAAAAAAAAACAATCCCAAATGAAGCTTTAGAATACAAATTATGCTCTAAATTCTGCGAAATTAATATTTGATGGAAATGATATTTTTTAATACATGGATAATGTAATACAAAAACTTCTCATTGTGTCAATATTTAATTCTTGATAAATAAATAAATAAAAAAAAATCTCGTCATCTAACTAGAAAATTTTAAGGGGTACCTCGTTGAAGGTGATGATTTTTGGCCTAAGGATTTGAAACAAATTTTGCAAGATAACATATATACATAATTTGATTAGAACATTGGTAATCATAACATTAATATGAACCCTAAACTTTGAATAATTGCTTAACAAACAATATGCCTTGTGAAGACAAAGATAACGATGGTCTCTGCCGCTGTTGGCCTTCTCTTGGTTGTTTCCTTAGATTTTGGTTGGTTTGCTCGGTCGGCTAGGGGTTCATGTACGTGCATTTATTTGCTTTCCTGTTGGGTGTGTTTTGGGTGTGGGACTGGATTGTGATGGTTAAATCAAAGGCTCAAAGATTTTATTTCAAATGATATATTTAAGAGGGTTATTAATTTTGTAAGGACTTATAATATCTTTTTATATTAAAGCATAAGTCCCTATACGTGAGTTTAAAAAAAAAACTATATGCTTTGGCTACCAACTCAATCATTGATGCATCAAATTTTAAAGTGTTTGTCTTTATATGAAAGATATGGTATGATTAATAATTTTATTGGTAGATATCTTATCTCTTTTATAATTATAAATAAATAATTTTTTATATTATATCACCTGGCATCTATGAAGAATCTTTATATATATATATATATATATATATATATATATATATATATATATATATATATATATATATATATATATATATATATATATATATATATATATATATATATATAATTTATTATGAATATAATTCTACTTTAAAAATAATATTTGATTAGGACAATGCTCATCACACAACAATACTATATAAAATAATCATTATTTTCTGTTCTCGTTTAAGTATAAAAAAAAATCAAAGTTTTAAACTCTGAAATAGATTTATTTAAATTATGATCTCTTGAATGAGACAAACATTCAAGCAGGTGGTTTATCATAGAATATTCTAGAAAAAATCAAGGAGGGATGGTATTAGTTGTAGTTTTTTGTAAAGATGATTACAAAATTGTTGTGAGAGAAAAAAAAATTATGAAAGTTGTTGAAAAAAATAGCTTCCTTACACAAAATTTTTTAAAAGCAACAAAAAAAAAGCCAATAAAACATACTATAGTGATCTAAAAAATAAAATAATAAGAAAGTTGTCTCAAATGCAAATATAAAATTTGAAGTTAAATATAAAAAAATTGCTAGATATAAATTTATATAGTGTGTCATAGGTTGCTTCATTCAAATAAAATTAAAGGAAGTCATGTAAAGATACGCTTTTTTTTTGGCTGATAAATATTAAATAACAATTGCATCACATATTGCCATTCCTCCTAATTAGAGTTCCCTTAAGGATAAGATTTAAAGATTATGTAATATTCATTTTTAATAGGGTACCGAACAAATTAGTTGCCAAAACTCTCTATGAGCTTTAGGCTTTCTTTGAGGTGGATTCTTAAATTAACTTTTTAATATAAAATTTGAAATTAAAAAAAAAAATATTTTAAGAAACAGTAAAAATGCTATCCCAAATAATATCTTAGATTGGACAAAGGACAAGCCTTAGTAATATCGGGAAACTTACGCACATGAAGTCAAAAAAAATAATTTGAAAGTCTAAAAAGTAAGGATGAATCTCAAATAAAATTTCAAAAGCATTGGACAATATCAAAAGTTAGGCACAAACCAAATTATTATCATGATGCATGGTTATCTTTTGACCCATATTTTAACTTTTTTTTTTTTTTAATGATTTAAGCATGCGTGAGTTATAAAGAGGTTTCTAGAAGAGGAGTGGAAGGGGCTTGCTTATAAATTATTTTTACATTATTTGTATTACATTAAGAAATTTTGATTGATCTAATTAAGGATGAAAGAAGGGCCAATTGAAAATAGGCGTTAGATGTAATTATCATTCTACTTATTTGTATTTGATTTTTGTCATTGTGAGTATTAATATTATTGCGGGCTAGAAAATACGCGGCGATAGAGATTTAATTCTGCGTCTTAGCGTTGTACGGATAACTAGCTCATACACAGAGAACACAAGATTTTTTACGTGGAAAACCCTTGAAAAGGGGAAAAACCACGAGGCCTAGCCCAGTTGAAAATATTTCCACTAGACTTTGAGTTGGTTACAAAGAACTGAATCTCCTCTAAGGGTGATTAGATTTACAATCAGTAACTGTTCGATAGGAGTCAGGTGTTAGACCTGATGTCACTTGGAAGTTCGGGTGTTGATGGTATGGCCCTGAGCAGAACGTAGTGCCTTTAGCAGAACGTTGGGCCTTAAGCAGGACGTCGGGCCTTAAGTAGGACGTCAGGTCTTCAGTAGGACGTCGGGTCTTCAGCAGGACGTCGGGTCTTCGGCAGGACGTAGGGACTGAACGTCGGGTCTTATGCAGAACGTCAGGTCTTCAGCAGGACGTCGGGTTTTCGGCAGGACGTAGGGACTGAACGTCGGGTTTTATGCAGGACGTCAGGTCTTCAGCAGGACGTCGGGGCTGAACGTCGGGCCTTAAGGTGGTGGTCCGGCGAGGTTCTGCGGTGGTCCGGCGGTGGCCCGGTGAGGTTCTTGCGGTTGTCCGGCGAGGTGCTGACAGTGGTCCGGCGATGGTTCGGCGGCTGTCGGGAAGGAGCTCCTTCCTTCTCTTCTCCCTTCTCTTCTCTTCTTCTCTCTCTTGCTTGGATCCTCTCTTGTGAAGAATGAGGGCTCTATTTATAGATTTTCTGGAGTGGCATGGCCCGTAAATAGGCGTGAGATCAGGGGCGAATAGGGAGTGGTCAAATGGATGGCCGATATTGAATCCTATGACCGTACACCGTTCTTTGGCCATTTGGAGACCTTAATGATGTCGGAATTTAATGATCTTGGGCTCGTTGGATTCGTCTCGTCGAGCCGTTCGATTCGCGTATAAGCTAGTTAAAATCGAAGACCCTTTGGTAACTAAAATTGCGGTTTGAACCTTCCGACAGTGCTTTGAACCCTTGATTCAGACTCATTTGGGCTCGGATTGGGTCGATCTTGATGTCGTTGGGTTCGTATTTCCGAGACACTCAGTTTGACTGTAAGCCCGCTGAAATCGAAGTTCGGATGCTCCCGAAATTAATTTTGAAGTTTCCAACTAGCTTTTTGTCTCGAGATTCGCGTCCGATCAAGATAATTTTTACATGGCGTATCAGATGCCCCCCTATTTTCGGACGTCGAAGTTCCAAGAGTCCGAAAATATATGATTCAAAAATTTGTATCGGCCAACACCAAAAATTGTGTTCCGAATATTAAGTTTTTCTCGAAACTTGATTATAGAGGTTTCGTTGAGCCCTGAAAGTTGTAAAATTGAGTCCGGAACATCGAAAAAAATGTCTGGGAACCCCAAAAACACCTAATTTGCTGTTTTCGGGATGAAATTCGGACCCGGAATGGACCGGGCGCCCGAACCGGCCGAATCCGGGCCGGCCGCCACTGCGGGCAACTGCCGGCGCCTCCGGGGGCACCGAACCGCGCGCTCCAGCGCTCGGTCGAACCAATTACGCCGGCCGCTCCGCGGCCTGCCCTGCCCGCTCCGCGGGCAGCTCCGCGGTCTGCCCAGCCCGCTCCGCGGGAGCTCCGCGGCCTGGCTGGCCGGACCGGCCATCCGTGAATGGCCCACAATCCGCGTGAAATAGCCGCGGATTTGAGCGCTGTTCGCGCCGTTTCGACGGCGGCGAGGCGCCTGTTGGGTCCACCGCCTTAAGTGGGTCCCACTTCCTTTAAAAATGATTTTTTATTCATTTTTTGGCCGAAAAAATTCCTAAAAAATCCCAAAAATTTATGGAAAAATTCAGAAAAATTTAGAAAATTTTAAAAAATTTGAAACTCTAGAAACTTCCTTTCTCTCTCTTAAAAAACTATAAAAAGGGCCTTAGATCCTTAAGAAAATTCACTCCTCTCTTCTTTTCTTCTCCTTCTGTCCTTTCTATTGAGGCCTTCCCTCAGTTTTCTGAGGCCCCTCTCTTGGCAAGGAAGTCCGGAGATTCTCTTCTTTCCTCATCTCCCTCTATCCTTTCCATTGAGACCTTCCCTCAATTTTTTGAGGCCCCTCTCTTGGCAAGGAAGTCCGGAGATTCTCTCTTCTTTTCTCATCTCCCTCTGTCGTTTCAATTGAGGCCTTCCCTCAGTTTTCTGAGGCCCCTCTCTTGGCAAGGAAGTCCGAAGATTTTCTTCTTCTCTTCTCCCTCTGTCCTTACTATTGAGACATTCCCTCGGTTTTTCGAGGCCCCTCTCTTAGCAAGGAAGTCCGGAGATTCCCCCTTCTTCTATTCTCTCTATGTCCTTACTATTGAGGCCTTCCCTCGATTTTTCGAGGCCCCTCTCTTGGCAAGGAAGTCCAGAGATTTCCCCTTCTTCTCTTCTCCCTCTGTTCTTATTATTGAGGCATTCCCTCGATTTTTCGAGGCCCCTCTCTTGGCAAGGAAGTACGGAGATTCCCCCTTCTCCCTCTTTTCTTTGAGAGATCTTGTGGAGTTCCGATGTTTGGTAGAAGTACGAAGTCGGGTAGAGGTGCAGCGTCAGGTAGAAGACCGACGAAGGTTCGTCGACGAGCAGAAGTCTGACGACGAGTAGAAGTCCGCTAACGAGCAGAAGTCTGACATCGAGTAGAAGTCCGCTAACGAGCAGAAGTCTGACGTCAAGAAGGAGTTCGACGTCGGGTAGAAGTACTGTCGGGTAGAACACCGACAAAGATTTTCGACGACGAGCAGAAGTCCGACGTCGAGTAGAAGTTCGCTGATGAGCGGAAGTCTGACGTCGAGGAGAAGTACTGTCGGGCAGAAGTCTGACGTCGAGTAGAAGTCCGCTGACGAGAAGAAGTCTAATGACGAGTAAAGGTCTGTTAACGAGCAGAAGTTCGATGTCAAGTAGAGGTCTGACGTCGGGTAGAAGTACTGTTGGGTAGAAGACCGATGAAGTTTTTCGTCGACGAGCAGAAGTCCGACGACGAGTAGAAGTCCGATGACAGGAAGAATTCCGACGTCGTGTATTAGTCCGTAGAAAGCCCATTGACGACATTCTGATGACGTTAACCAATGATGTAAGACCTATCCGAGGTTGTATGCGAGAGCCTTTGCTCTTCCGAGGTTGTATGCCAGAGCCCTGCTCGACGACGTTAACCTGTGTGGAAGAGGTCGGGAGAATCCACCAAGGATGTGAGACCTTTCCGAGGTTGTATGCCGGAGCCCTGCTCGACGATGTTAACCTGTGTGGAAGAGGTCGGGAGAATCCACCAAGGATGTGAGACCTATCCGAGGTTGTATGCTAGAGCCCTACTCGACGGCGTTAACATGTGTGGAAGAGGTCGGGAGAATCCACCAAGGATGTGAGACCTTTTCGAGGTTGTGTGCCGAAGCCCTGCTCGATGGCGTTAACCTGTGTGGAAGAGGTCGTGAGAATCCACCAAGGATTTGAGACCTTTCCGAGGTTGTATGCCGGAGCCCTGCTTGACGGCATTAACCTGTGTGGAAGAGGTCGTGAGAATCCACCAAGGATTTGAGACTTTTCCGAGGTTGTATGTCGGAGCCCTGCTCGACGACGTTAACCTGTGTGGAAGAGGTCGGGAGAATCCACCAAGGATTTGAGGCCTTTCCGAGGTTGTATGCCGGAGCCCTGCTCGACGACATTAACCTGTGTGGTAGAGGTCGGGAGAATCCACCAAGGATGTGAGACCTTTCCGAGGTTGTATGTCGAAGCCCTGCTCGACGACGTTAACCTGTGTGGAAGAGGTCGGGAGAATCCACCAAGGATGTGAGACCTTTCCGAGGTTGTAGGCCGGAGCCCTGGTCGACGACGTTAACCTGTGTGGAAGAGGTCGTGAGAATCCACCAAGGATTTGAGACCTTTTCGAGGTTGTATACCGGAGCCCTGCTCGACGACGTTAACCTGTGTGGAAGAGGTCGGGAGAATCCACCAAGGATTGATCATCTGTTGACTGAGCTATAATAATGATTATGTATTTGCTCGAATCAAGAATATTAACTTTCACAGCTTTTGCGAATTTATCAATATAATTTTACTCGAAAAAGATAAAGTAACAAAGTCTTACTGCATTAAGCAAAAGCATAGCTCCCTAAGACAGCTTAGGGAGGGAGATGCTATAAACACCACAAACAGCATTCAAAATTAAAGACAGATAGTAATGAAGTCATACAATACTAAAGATATACAATACTTAAAACAAGCAGCATTACTGTGCTCTACGCAATTCAAACTCGGCAAGGCGTGGATAAGCCCCCAGCGATGGTTCCGATTTCCCCCACTATTTGGCGATTATTTATCGACTGCCTTTGTTGTTGATTCTGCCCCCCAGTCGGACCAACTTCATCTCGAGCTGGGGTATTCTTGATGAATTGTCGGAGATATCCTTGTCGGATCAGTCTCTCAACTTCTTCCTTGAGCTGTTAACATTTCAGTAGTGTGCCCACGGCTACGGTGGAAGTGGCAATATTGCTCTTGGTTTCCGACGTAGGGTTTCAAAGGGTGTGGCCATTTTACGTTCTCCTGATCCCGGATGGCCATTAATACATTTGCTTGGGATGTATTGAGTGGTGTGTACTCCTTTTCTTGACGAGGTTCTTGTCGCGGCTGTGAGGGTCGAGGAGGAAAATTATAGTTTCCTTGCTTCTTCCTTTGTGAGGGGGGATTCTCCGTCCCTGGGGGATTCTTACGCTTCCCGGTCGTCTGCTCAAATTGCTTTCTATGAGCATTGATGGCATCATCGGCGGAGATTTGAGCCTCTACTCGATGGATTAGATCCGCATATGAATGGACCGTATCTCGCATGAGTGCTGAGTAGAAGGGGCCTGGGCGGAGTCCTCCAAGAAATACACCTCTAAGCAATTCGGGATCTACCCCTGAAATTTGTCGGGCTTCCGTAGAAAACCTCTGGAAGTATTCTTTAAGGGATTCACCCTCGTTCTGACGTATCCCTGAAAGGTGGGAGGAATCTTTAATCGTCCTTCGGTTGGCGACAAACTGTTCGACGAACAGTTTGGCAAATTTAACGAATATCGGGATATATCGGGCAGGCAGTGAGTAGAACCATGTCCGGGCTTGCCCTTTAAGGGTGGCAGGAAAAACTTGACAGAGCAAAGCGTCTGGGGCCTGCTGGATATGCATAATAGTGCGGTAGTGGTCGATATGCTCGTAGGGGTCTGAAGTTCCATCATACGAATCAATATTCGGGAGTTTGAATCTTGCCGGAATGGGGTATCGGAGGACAGCTTCGGTGAAAGGTGATGACTCCTGAATGTCTCGTTGGCGAAGGGACTGTCTGATACCCCCTGTGGGGAACTCCTCTCGGACTAGCCTTCGCAACTCACGCCGTAGAGTATTGCGGGGGAGTTCAGTGACGTGCTGTTCTTCCAGGTCCTCAGGGACGTCAAGAGGCATATGCTGCCGGTGGTCCGTGCATGAAGGATGGGTAGAGCTCGCTTTGTCAGCAAGTTCATTTTCCGGGCGTGTCAGAGGGCGCATTCTTGGCGGAGAAAGGGGGACTTCCACATGAAGAACATCTTCAAAACCTGGCTGGTCTCGGGGGAGGAGAATGTCCTCCTGAGGTACTAGTGCTGGTCCTCGAGTCTCCCTTAAGAGTTGTAGGATCTCGTTCTGAGATTCTTCAATCTTTCTGATGCGCTCTTCTAGGGATGGTCCTGAAGTTCCTTCTCCGGCAAGGTTCCGTCCACCGGGGTGAAAATAGGCAGATGCCTGTCGTCCCTGATTCAGAGATTGATTCCTGGACTGGTGTGAATTGGAGTGGGAGGTTCCCATGATGCGGTGGCTACGTCTGTTAGCCATTGATGGAGTACTTAGTATAGTGGGATTGACTTTTCCCACAGATGGCGCCAAACTGTTGCGGGCTAGAAAATACGCGGCGATAGAGATTTAATTCTGCGTCTTAGCGTTGTACGGATAACTAGCTCACACACAGAGAACACAAGATTTTTTACGTGGAAAACCCTTGAAAAGGGGAAAAACCACGAGGCCTAGCCCAGTTGAAAATATTTCTACTAGACTTTGAGTTGGTTACAAAGAACTGAATCTCCTCTAAGAGTGATTAGATTTACAATCAGTAACTGTTCGATAGGAGTCAGGTGTTAGACCTGATGTCACTTGGAAGTTTGGGTGTTGATGGTATGGCCCTGAGCAGAACGTAGTGCCTTTAGCAGAACGTTGGGCCTTAAGCAGGACGTCGGGCCTTAAATAGGACGTCAGGTCTTCAGTAGGACGTCGGGTCTTCAGCAGGACGTCGGGTCTTCGGCAGGACGTAGGGACTGAACGTCGGGTCTTATGCAGGACGTCGGGGCTGAACGTCGGGCCTTAAGGTGGTGGTCCGGCGAGGTTCTGCGGTGGTCCGGCGGTGGCCCGGTGAGGTTCCTGCGGTGGTCCGGCGAGGTGCTGACGGTGGTCCGGCGATGGTCCGGCGGCTGTCGGGGAGGAGCTCCTTTCTTCTCTTCTCCCTTCTCTTCTCTTCTTCTCTTTCTTGCTTGGATCCTCTCTTGTGAAGAATGAGGGCTCTATTTATAGATTTTCTGGAGGGGCATGGCCCGTAAATAGGCATGAGATCAGGGGCGATAGGGAGTGGTCAAATGGACGGCCGATATTGAATCCTACGACCGTACACCGTTCGTTTGCCATTTCGAGACCTTAATGATGTCGGAATTTAATGATCTTGGGCTCGTTGGATTCGTCTCGTCGAGCCGTTCGATTTGAGTAAAAGCTCGTCAAAATCGGAGACCGTTTGGTAACTCAAATTGCGGTTTGAACCTTCCAACAGTGCTTTGAACCCTTGATTCGGACTCATTTGGGCTCGGATTGGGTCGATCTTGATGTCGTTGGTTTCGTATTTCCGAGACGCTCAGTTTGACTGTAAGCCCGCTGAAATCGGAGTTCTGATGCTCCCGAAATTAAATTTTGAAGTTTCCAACTAGCTTTTTGTCTCGAGATTCGCGTCCGATCAAGATAATTTTTACATGGCGTATCAAATATAATGATGTTTGTGATTCAGTCATGATTATATTTCGACAAAATCGTTGGTGATTCTATTATTAACATATGAAATAGACCATAATATTTAAGGAGAATTTCTAAAATAAATATAGCTTATAGATGCACATCGAAGAAATTATGTGATATAAGTATTTCGAGAATAGTTTTGCAGCCTATGTGGGAAACAAATTTAAATTTTGTTAGGAAATTAGATTTCTCATATCTATAATGTTAAAATATCATTTTAATTTATTAGGAAAATAGATTTTAAATGTGAAGGAAATCGCATTTCCTACATTAGGCAATATATAATTTCTTATATATATATATATATATATATATATATATATATATATATATATATATATATATATATATATGGTCTAAGAGTAGGCAATCTAAACACATACATCACATAAATTGATATGAAATATTTGAATAGATATCTTTTTAGGGGATTATGAAAATCCTATATAAATGCTCCTTCAATTATGATTCCTGGTGCACTAAAATTTTATTTGGGACGACTTTCTTATTACTTCTTAAAGCAGTTTTCTAGTAAAAAAAATTAAATTTTTAGTACTAGAAAGTTGCTTTAAGAAGCACTAAAAAAGCCATCCTAAACGAAGCCTAAGTCATGCATATTGTCTTCTTCTCCCCATCAAGAAAAGTACACATAGAGAGGAACAAATATGATATGGATGAGGACGATCACATAACACCAAATATATACTTGTGTTCAACCACTCTTGAACAATTACTATAGTATTTATGCAATATCAAGAAATCATTATCAATGGATGTAGGAATATTCTTTGAATATATGAATTTTAATAAAACTTAGGCTTCGTTTTGGGCGGCTTTCTTTTTGCTTTTTAAAGCAGCTTTTTAATACAATATTTTTTTTTATTTTTATACTAAAAAATCGATTTAAGAAACATTAAAAAAACTGTCCCAAACGAAACCTTAGGCTTTGGTTTAGATAACTTTCTTACTACTTTACAAATTAACTTTTATAATAATAAACTACTTCATAAAGCAATAAGAAAGCTATTCCAAACGAAGTCTTAATATGACATTGATCCCAATGTATTTGAATTGTCTTTCTTTGTTTTTTTTCTTTTTTAAATATTTGCTTATAGAGTTATTTGTAATTGTTGTCATAATTTAAAATATAACACAACAAGGAGATCGGATCTTTGTGAGTAGGGGTGTCAATTTCGGGTCACGGGTCGGGTCGAACTCGGAACCCGACCCAGGTAGACAAACGGGTCGAAAATCCGAACCCGACCCGGCGGGTTGCCGGGTTGACCCGACCCGACCAGGTTTTGGGTTATGCCGGCGGCAGGCAGACGACGGGGGCGGAGGCGGCGGGGGCGGAGGCGAGCGGGGTGGAGGCGAGCAGGGCGGACGCGAGGCGAGCGGGGCGGACGCGAGCGCGAGCGGGGCGGACTCGAGCGTGAGCGGGGCTGACAAGAGCGTAGCCGCGGGCGCGGGCGTGGGCGCGCGGGCAGCGGGCACGGGGTGCGGAGCGCAGGCTGGCACGCGGCGGGCTGGCAGCGGGCAAAGGCGGCATTTGAAATTTTTTGAATTAAACGGGTTCGCGGGTTGACCCGGCAACCCGTCAAGTCAACCCGAACCCGACCCGTTTTTTAAACGGGTCAATTTCTGGAACTCGAATCCGACCCGTTTTGAAATCGGGTCAGGTTGAACCCGAATTTTTCGGGTCGGATCCGGGTCAGATTTTTGTGTCGTGTCAAATATTAACACCCCTATTTGTGAGGGAGCTCGTTGCGATGGGATCAATGGCCCATTAAAGACTAGAGAACTTTATGACATGAACTAGTTGGGGTCAACTCTGACGAGAATAGTAGTGTTTGAAGGACAATGGAGTTCATGTCATAAGCTCGAGGTGATAAGATAGCTAGAATGAAGTGTATTATGAAATAATCTAATTCACATGATTTCATACTTATCAAAAATAAACTAAAAATGAATTTCAAATACCTTGAGAAAAAATAGATCTAATTGTTTAGCTAGAAAAATACTTGATCTTTATAAAACAAATATTTAAAATAAATTAATCTCAAAACTTCCACAACTAAATGAACATTTGATGCAATACATTTTTGTTGCGTCCAAGAGTATTTGTGGCGATAGAGAAATATAAAGTTTATCGTCTTAGCATTGTACGAAAATCTGGCACGCAATCAGATAAGAGAGAGGGTCTAGCATTTATGAGACACCAAGATTTTTACGTGGAAAACCCCTGAAAAGGGGGAAAAATCACGGGGCCTAGCCCAATTTGAATAAATTCACTAGTATTGCAGTCGATTACAAATGAGGCCCTTCCTTGGGAGAAGGCCTTAGCTTGATGTACATTTTATACAGTACATTACATGATATAAATACAAAGAATCACTATTGACATGTTCGTTTGATCGGGAGGACCGTAGTCGGAGGGCGACGGAGGTCGGAGGGCTTGTAGTCGGTGGGCGACGTAAGTCAGGAGGACCGTAGTCGGCTGGCGATGGAGATCGGAAGGACTGTAGTCGGCGGGCGACTTAAGTCAGGAGGACCGTAGTCAACTGGTGATAGAGGTTGGAAAGATTGTAGTCGGTGGGCGACATAAGTCAGAAGGACCGTAGTCGACTGGCGACGGAGGTCAAAAGGACTGTAGTCGGCGAGCGACATAAGTCAGGAGGACCGTAGTTGGCAGGCAACATAAGTCAAGAGTACCATAATCGGCGGACGACGGAGATCGAAGTAACTGTATTTGGTGGGCGACATAAGTCAAGAGGACCGAGTCGGAGGGCGATAGAGGTCGGAAACACTGTAGTCTAACGACGAAGATCAGAAGGACACGTCAAGAAGTCCAACAATGGAAAGAAATCCATCTTCACGTAGACATCCAGCGAAGTCCGATAACCGGCAGAAGTTCGGCGTCGGGTAGAAACTTGGCAAAGAGTGAAGGTCCGACGTTGGGTAGAAGTCTGACGTCTGTTGGTGGCAGAGGAGAACTCCGGCTTCACTTGGGCGGAGATTCTGCGTCAGGAGGGAACTATGTTGCAAATTGGGAAGAATTTCAGCATCACGTGGAAGTTGGGCAGAATTCCTACGTTCTCCCGAATATCACGCGGAATCCCGGCGTGTTCGGGCAACAGGACGAACTCCGACGGTGGTCGAAGAGGAGAGGATTCCCCTTTCCCCTTTTTCTTCTTCTTTCCTTCTTCTTCTCTCTCTTCACTTGAGTCCCCCATGTGAAGAATGAGGGCTCTATTTATAGTTTTTTTTGGAGTGGCATGGCTTGTAAATATGTGTGAGATCATGGGCGAACAGGGAGTGGTTGAATGGACGGCTGATATTGAATCCTTTGATCATACACCGTTTGTCAGCTATTTGAAGGCCTTAGTGATGTCGGAATCTGGCGATCTTAGGCTCGTTGGATTTGTCTCGTCGAGCCGTTCGATTCGACTATAAGCTAGCCAAAATCGGAGACCGTTTGGTAACTCAAATTGTGGTTCGAACCTTCCAACAGTGCTTTAGGTCCTTGATTTGGACTCATTTGGGCTTGGATTGAGTCAAATTTGGTGTCGTTGGGTTCGTATTTCTGAGACGCTCAGTTTGACTATAAGTTTGCTGAAATCGAAGTTCAAGTGCTACCGGATTTAATTTTTGAAGTTTTCAACTTGATTTTTGCCTTGAGATTCGTACCCGATCAAGATAATTTTTGCATGAAGTATCAATTTTTATTATATCAAATCAGATAGCCCCTTAGAAAAAGTAGGGTTCGAGGACTCAAAATTAGATATAGTTTTGAATTTCTTGCAAGCCACCTATGGTTAAACAAGCTTGAATAAAGTTTCAATTTATTAACGCATTGGGCTTAGATAGTGTCATAGTGGGAAGAAAATAAGTTCAGCACCTATGCGGCTTATTACTGCTAGGCTTAATGAGGGATTAATTATTCGGCCAAGCGCCTCCTCTACAGGGGTGACTGTGGTTAGATACCCGTTTCCAAAATAATAATAATAAAATTTATTTAACATTTTTTTAATTATGAATTTACAAATTTACCCTTATCACAAATATTAAAATAATGCATATGTTTGGAACAATTATTACGTCCTCTGACCGGATGTAGAGCTACATTCGGCTGCCAATAACATGTCGCTACGTGCTCTTACTCTTTACCGCACGGTCCGACGACGTGACTCGGACTGGAACCCGGGAATGCTATGTTCGCGTACAACTCGGTATTTGCTCGGTATTGCTCGGTATTGCTAGGTATTGCTTGACAATAACAAGAAATACCGCTCTGTGAAGACCAATACCGAACAATATCGAGTTGTACCGAGTTTTTCTAGAAAAACTAGGTAAAACTCGGTATTGGTCGGTATTGCTCGGTATTTGCTCGGTATTGGTTATTGCCGAGCAAAATCGATCAATACCTAGCAAAATCGAGAAATACCGAGTCATATTGGGTCCGTTTCGGGTCGGGTTGTCGGGGCGTGCGGTAAATAGTGAGAACGCGTGACGCAATTCTACTGGCGGCCGAACATAGAGCTACGTCCTGTGACCGGACCAAATAAAAATTCCTAAATTTGAAGAGAAAGTCAAGGGGTTTTCTTTTTTCCTACCGTTCCACCGCGGGTTCTAGATCGGCCGAAATTTTTTTTTTAAAACCACCTGGCTCTCGATTCGGCGTTAAGAGTAGGACCCACTTTGCCCAATTTCCCCGTGGACAACTCCAAACCACAGGATTTTATTTCATTCAACTGTTTCCTGTTCCAAACTCCACAGCCGATCAGCATGGCGCCACCTGCACCGCCTAATTAACCATTAACCGCGCATTCATTTCGCCTCATCTTCCAACACTCCACGAGTTCCGGATCCCGACACCCACCGAACATGTTGACCCGGTGACCCGCTGCCCTCTGCCCACCACCAACCCCAAAGCGCTGTACACGTTTCGAAGCCCATCAATCGCTACTACATATTTTCAAACCTGGAAACATTAGTCAGGGTACAATAAAATAAAATTATAAACTTTGGCTACCAATATCTTTGACCCACAAATGATTGTGTGATCAATTCAACTTATAGAGAGTAGTATGAAGTTATATAATCATTTTTTTTCTAATTTAGACTTGATTTGAGAAGAAATTATTAATTGTGGACATTAAACATAGAAGTTATATCCCGACTCTAATGAAAATATGATGCATAGGCTGAATATTATTATGTATTAATGCATATTGAACGGTTTATTATAATATATTAGGTAGTACACAATAATGCACATCAATACACATTAATATACAGTAATATATAGATAAATATATAGTAATGCCCAATAATACTTAGGAATATACTAGTCTACGAGTCATAGTTTTATTAGAGTCTGGACGTAACTCTATGTTCCATGTCTGCACGTAATAATTTTTCTTATTTTTTTATTATTTTCTAAACCATTTTTTTACTTTTTTTTTTGAAATAAAATTTTGTACTTTAAAAACGTTTTAGAAAATAATAAGAAAGCCGTGTCAAACTAAGCTTTAGTCTTTATTTGGAGTAATTGTTTTACTATTTATTTCGGACTGTAATCATAATTTTATTTTACTAATATATTTTTATGATTTTAAAAGATTTGTGAGATGAAATAACTGCTCGCAAATTTTTCAAAAAAATAAAATACTTAGAATATTCATAATCAGGGGTGTCAATTTCGGGTCACGGGTCGGATTCGGGTCGAACCCGGAACTGACCCGGGTCGACCCTAACCCGACCCGGGTAGACAAACGGGTCGGAAATCCGAACCCTGACCCGACCCGGCGGGTTGCCGGGTTGACCCCACCCGACCCGGTTTTGGGTTTGCCGGCGCCGGAAAGGCGGCAGGCGGACGGCGGGGGCGGAGGCGAGCGGTGCGGACGCGAGCGGGCGCGGGCGCTGGAGAGCAGCTCGGCGCGTTTGCGCGGGGCAGGCAGCGGGCGCGCGCGGGGCATGCAGTTGCGGGCAGCGTGCGCGTGAGCGAGGGCTGCGCGGCGGGCAGCTCTGGCTGGCGCGGGGGGGGGCAGCGGGGGCAGGCAGCGGGCGCGGGCTGCGCTGGTGGGCAGCGCGGGATTTGAATTTTTTTTGAATTAAACGGGTTGGCGGGTTGACCCGGCAACCCGACGGGTCAACCCGAACCCGACCCGTTTTTTAAACGGGTCAATTTCTGGAACCCGAACCCGACCCATTTTGAAATCGGGTCGGGTTCAACCCGGATTTTCCAGGTCGGGTCCGAGTCGGGTGTTCGTGTCGTGTCAAATATTGACACCCCTATTCATAACAACTTAATTTTTTTTTTCCACTAGAGCTTTTAATCATCTTTATAAAAAGTTATAACCATTTTAAAAATGTCCTTAGTCAATAATTATAAAAAATTAATTTCAAATGATCTCTTATGAGTTAAATTAAGATCAATTTTCTATACAATTTATCATTTTCTCTATTGGAGAAATATTTTTAATCAGTTTTAGATTGTCAAAGAATTGATTTGGTGTACTACTAATGGGTAGAAAACTTTTAGCTTTGTTTTCCATAAAGGCTGACTAATTATGTACTTCTTTTCACACATAGTATAGTTCATATTTTCTCCATCGGCCCTATCTATATATACAGACCAAGCTACGCTATACTCCATACCTTTACCTTCTGCTTCTCTCCATCGCCATGGCTTCTCGTTCCCTTCTCTCTTTCCTTCTCCTCCTCCTCGTCACCATTACCACCGCCTCCTTCTCCACCACCACCACTCCCTCTTTTCCAACAAAGAAGCTCAAAGAAAAACACAGCCACCTCCACTTCTTCTTCCACGACATCGTCAGCGGCCACAACGCCACCGCCGTTCCCGTCATCAAACCGGCTGAAGGCGCCCATTCCAGGTCGGCCTTCGGCGCTGTAGTCATAATGGACGACCCGCTAACTGAGGGGCCTGACATGAGCTCCCAGCTCGTAGGTCGGGCTCAGGGCATGTACGCCGCGACGGCCCAGGATGAGGTGGGCCTCCTCATGACCATGAACCTGGCTTTCATGGCGGGGAAGTTCAACGGCAGCGTCCTCTCCGTACTGGGCCGCAACCAGCCACTCCATCCGGTGAGGGAAATGCCGATCGTCGGGGGCAGCGGACTTTTCCGCTTCGCTAGGGGTTATGCGCTGGCCCGAACTCATTGGCTTAATGTCACCAACGGTGACGCTATCGTGGAGTATGATGTGTATGTCATGCATTATTGATTAATATTACCATTTTGCTTGTAGTTTGTATAAGTGTGCTCATCTTTTTGAGGTTACCGCAGTGCTCATTGTACCCATAGAATAAGTTTATAGTAATAAAATTGAGTGATTTTATCAATTGTTTATATTTTTATGCGGAAAATTTTATATTTTTTTTTATTATAATTGTTGCCTCCTACAATATTCGTGGCAATAGAGAAATATATAGTTTAACATCTTAGTTTTATATGAAAATCCAGCACACAATTAGATAAAATAGAGGCTGCAACTTTCATAAAAGATACCTGAGTTTTTACGTGAAAACCTCTTAATAAAGGAAAAAAACCACGGGATCTGGCCCAGTTTGAAATTATCGACTACTATTTATAGTTGATTACAAATGAGGACCCTCTTTGGGGGTAAGGCCTTGGCTTGATGTAACAAATATACATCATATGAAGTGCATTACATGCATGATGAGAATAGAAAGAATCATTGTTGATGTATTCGTTTGGTCGGAGGACCATAGTTAGTGGGTGATGGAGATCAGAAAGACCATTGTCTGATGGAGGTCGGAAGGACTGTAGTCGGCAGGCGACGAAGGTTGGAAGGACTGTCGTCTGGCGACAGAGGTTAGAAGGATCGTAATCGGTGGGTGACAAAGGTTGGAAGGATCATAGTCAGTGGGCCATGGAGCTTAGAAAGATTGTTTTCTGGCGAGGAAGGTCGGAAGGACCGTAGTTGATGGGTGACAATGGTCAGAAAGATTATTTTCTAGCGACAGAGGTTGGAAGGACCGTAGTCGGCATGAGACTGAGATCCGAAGGACCATTGTCTTGCAACAGAGGTTAGAAGGATCGTAGTCGGCGGGCAACGAAGGTCGAAAGGACCTTATTCGGCTGGCAACACAATTCGAAAAGGCTGTTGTCTAACGATGGAAGTCGATTAGAAGGACTGTAATTGGTGGCAACGGAGGTTGGAAGGATCGTTGTCTAGCAACGAAGGTCGGAAGGGCCATAGTCGGCACGTGACGGAGATCCGAAGGATCTTTGTCTGGTGGAGCTTGGAAGGACCGTAGTCGGTGAATGACGCAGGTTAGAAGGATCGTAGTCGACAGGCATCGGGAGTTCGAAGGACATTTTTCTAGTCAGAGAGGTTAGAAGGACCGTAGTCGGAGGGCGACAAAGGTTGAAAAGATCGTAGTTAATAGGAAACGGAGGCCAAAAGGACTGTTGTCTGGTGATTGAGGTCAAAAAGATTATAGTAGGCTGGCGACGAAGGTTGAAAGGACCATAACTGATTTAATTTTTAAAGTTTTCAACTTTATTTTGCATCAAGATTCGTGCCCAATCAAGATAATTTTTTCATGATATATCAATAATTATGATTATAATTTTATTTATACAAATATTACTTCTATATAGGCTGTCAGTGGGTCAAGTTTACTCTAGAATGAGCTTCAAACTCGGCTCGATGACTAGATTGTGAGTTGGACTCGATGAACTAATAAATCAGGCTTTAGCCAATGACTCGACTCATTAGCTTGTGAGCCGACTCTTTTAAAAAGATATTGATATAAAATATATTTTAAATATATCAAAATTATGGAGTTGAAGTACAAAATTATTAAAAACATTTAAAAATTATGTTACACGTCATTATATCATGTGATTTTCCTTTATTTCTCTTATAAAATTTTTAATTTCTTTTACCATTTATTATAATAATTTCTTGAATTAAATTGATTTTATCTCTTTCATTAAAAATGAGCCAGCTTAAATTAGTAGAATTAAGATTGAATTTGAGTATGAACAAAATCAATTAATCAAAGTCAATCTTAAGCTAAGGCATGGGTGACAAATTTACTAAATAATAATATTATTATTAATTTCTATTTTGAAATAAAATTATCACACACACAGATATATATATATATATCAAAATTAAATCGGAGGCCATATGAACTCTGATTTCAGCAAACTTAACTAAACGTCTCAGAAATACAAACCCGACGACACCAAATTTGACTCAATCCGAGCCCAAATAAGTCCAAATCAAACACCCGAAGCACATTTGGAAGGTTCAAACCATAATTTTGATTACCAATCGGTTTCCAAACATGATATGCTTATAGTTGAATCGAGTGGCTCGACGAGACAAATGCAATGAGCCTAAGAATAGCCAAATTCTAATATCATTAAGTCATTGGAATACCAAAAAAAAAAACGGGCCATGACTAAAAGAATCGATATCGACCGTCCAAACCACTTTCAATATGTCCATAATCTTCCCCTTATTTATTGTTCATGTCACTCTTAAAAAATTATAAATGGACCCCTCATTTCTCATGAGAGCGGATCCCTCATTTCTACTTGGCCTCCAACCTTCGTCAGATTTCTACACAATGCCGAACTTACACCGTCAGACTTGTGCTTGTTGATGGACTTTTATCAGACTTTTACTTGACGTCGAATTTCTGTATGCCACCGGAACTCTATCCATCGCTGGAGTTCTGCCCATCTACGAATTTCTACCCAACGCCAGACTTATGCCCATCATCAGACTTTTGTTGGACTCCTACCCGACGCCGAACTTTCGCCTATCGTCGGAATTCTGTCCATCACTGGATTTCTATCGGGCGCCAAATTTTCGCCCTTCGTCGGACTTCTACCCGACGCCGAACTTCCACATGTCGTCGAAATTCTATCCATCACTGGACTTCGATCTACCCCACGCCAGATATCCACCCATCGTCCGACTTTCTCCCGTCACCGGACTTTCATTGAACTTCTACCTAACGTTGAACTTCCGCCTGTCGCTGGATTTATACCCCATGCCGGACTTCTGTCCATCATTGAACTTATGCCTAACACCAAACTTCCCTCCATCGATTAACTTCTGACCTCCATCGAACGCCAATAACAGTCACTCTGACTATCGTCACCAGATTACGATCTTTCTAACCTCTATCGCCCACCGACTGTGATTCTACCAACAAAACACACATATCAATAGTGAATCTTTCTAGTCCCTTCAAGAAATGCATTTTATATGTTTTATATCTATTACATCAAGCCAAGGCAAAGGGTCTCATTTGTAATCAACTACAAATACTAATGGATTTATTTAAACCGGACTAGGCCTTGCAATTTTTTTCTTTTTCGAGATTTTTTCCACCTAAAAATCTTGGTGTATCTTTAAATACTGCATCATCTTTTTCATTTGTTTTGTGTGCTAGATCTTCGTACAATGTTAAAATATTAAATTTTATATTTCTCTACCATCGTGAATATTTCAGGACGCGACAAAATATATAATTTAATTAGTTGATTATATTTTAATTAGCATTTTTTGTGTTTAATTAATGGTTGCACGTGGTGCATGATTTAATTTATTTGTATGATTAGTCAATATAATTAATGGTGTTTTTGCGTTTGACTAATGGGCCGAGGTTCATTATTTCATTATTTGGGTTGGTGGTGGTTTATTGGTTTCGAATGCTCTATGCTTAGGATATCATTTTTTGCTTACATTGAAAAAATAAATAATTTTATGCGAGAATATGAATATTATGATTTAATTTTTTATTATATTAAAAAGATATACGGTTAAAATTACTAAATAAAATTTAAAATAAAAAATGCACAAAATGATTTATTATATTAATTTTTGTTTCTATCTAAATGATATCTATGTTTAGGCATTTATTTTCTCATTTGAATAGTGTATTTTCTAATTTTAAAATAAAATATGAGAGAAAGTAGTGCATGACTTATCATGACTTATTATTATTATTATTATTATTTTTTAATTTAACTTGTTGCATAAAAAAATTAGAAAAAGTAGTGCATAATGTTCATTGCTAGAATATTCGATCACATCAATAGAGAGGTTTCATTATCATAATATTTAATGAAAATTTCCACAAGATGGATGAAATAGAGCATATTAATATTTTTAAAGTAAAAAATTCAAGAAGTAAAAAGTTTTGGATCTAATCCTACTAAGACTTTGTTTGGGCTAGTTTTTTTTATTATTTTTTAAAGTTAAAATTTTTTTGTATTAAAAAACTATTTTAGCAAAAAAAAAATGTCCAAAACGAAGCCTAAGCCAAATATTAAAGAAGACATCTTTGCCTATTGATATATCATCAAAAAATTATCTTGATCGGGCACGAATCTCAAGGCAAAATCAACTGGAAATTTCAAAAATTAAATCTGGGATCAGCTGAACTCCGATTTCAGCAAACTTACAGTCAAACTGAGCGTCTCGGAAATACAAATGCAACGACACCAAATTCAACTCAATCCAAGCCCAAATGAGTCTAAATCAAGAACCTGAAGCGCCGTTGGAAAGTTTGTACCACAATTTGAGTTACCAAACGGTTTCCGAATTTGACAAGCTTATAGTCAAATCGAGCGGCTCGACGAGACGAATCCAACGAGCCCAAGATAGCCAAATTTTGTAATCATTAAGACCTTCAAATGTTTGATGAACGGTGCACAATCAAGAGATTCAATATCAGCCGTCCATTCGACCACTCCCTATTTTCCCCTAATCTCACACCTATTTACAAGCTATACCACTCTAGGAAATCTATAAATAGACACCTCATTTCTCATGAGAGGGGACCCAAGCAAAAAAGCCAGAAGAATAGTAGAAGAGAAGAGTAGGAGTGAAGAGACTCCTCCTCGACCATCGCCGGAGTTCCGCCCGAACTCCAAATGACGCCGGAATTCTTCCTGACATCCACGGGACACAAGAATTCTGCCTGACTTCCACGGGACACAAGAATTCTGCCTGACTTCCACGGGATGCTAACATTCTGCCCAAGTAACAACAGAGTTCCCCACTAATGCCGAAACTCCGCCCAAGTGATGCCGGAGTTCTCCCCGGCCACCAACAAACGTCGGACTTCTACCCGACGCTGGACCTTCACTCATCGCCAAATTTCTACCTGACGCCGGACTTCTACCAGTTATCGGACTTTCATTGGACATCTATCTGAAGATGGATTTCTTTCCATTGTTGGACTTCTACCTGATGTCATCTTTCTAACATTCGTCGTCAGACAATAGTACTTCTGATTTACGTCGCCCACCGACTACAATCCTTCCGGCCTCCATCGCTTGCCGACTACAATCCTCCTAACTTACGTCGTCCGCCTACTATAGTCTTTTCGACATCCGTCGCCCGCCGACTACGGTCCTCCAGACTTACGTCGCCCGCCGACTACAGTCTTTCCGACCTCTGTCGCCCGCCGACTATGGTCCTCCAGACTTACGCCAACTACAATCTTTTCGACCTCCGTCGCTCGTTGACTACGATCCTCCTGACTTACGTCGCCCGCCGAGTACAATATTTCCGTCCTCCGTCGCTAACCGACTACGGCCCTCCTAACTTATGTCACCCGTAGACCACAATCTTTCTGACCTCCGTCGCCAGACAATAATCTTTATGACCTCTGTCGCCCGCCAACTACGATTCTTCTGACCTCCTTCACCACTCTATGGTCCTCCCGACCAAACGAACACGTCAATAGTGACTCTTTGTATTCACATCATGTAATGTACTCTATAAAATGTACATCAAGCTAAGGCCTTCTCCTAAGGAAGGGCCTCATTTGTAATCAATTGCCATACTAGTGGATTCATTCAAATTAGGCTAGGCCCTGTGATTTCCCCCCCTTTTAAGGGGTTTTCCACGTAAAAAATATTGATGTCTCATAAATACTAAACCCTCTCTCTTATCTGATTGCATGCCGGATTTTCATACAACGCTAAGACATTAAACTTTATATTTATCTACCGCCGCGAATACTCATGGACGCAACACCTATAATTTTAGTTGTTAAGATAATATAGTAGATATTGATTACATAAGATCTTCTAATATTGTGGTTAGATTAGTCTTAAGCTGTGGATTATTATTAGATGATGATGGGTAGTCATGCCAATCACTATTTTAATAAAACTGGAAATTTAGTGATCGGGAAGGTTGACTTCAAATGTGGGTAGTTGATGGACAACAGGTGCAGGTTACTTGCATCCATTAATGGGCTCTAACATTAGATTTTGAACCATGGTCGATTAATAGTCTACTTAGTCATTTTTCTTTTAGAGGAGATCGACAATTGAAATGGAAAGCATTGAACATCGCTAGCTAAAAGATGTCAAACATTGATATGTGTAGATAATAGTTGAGTGGGAATGTTGGACATCAGATGACAGTCGATGATTTGCTCAACTATTCTCTTTATAAAATGGGAGATTAGTGACTATGAACCTAAGAGTTATTCATCAATAATTAATAGACATTTCTACTGAAAATTGACTAGAAATATTAAAGATGGGCTGATGGCCAATGTTTTGTTCAGACATTTCCCTTATAAGAGGGCATATGAGTAACTAAGAATAAGGGTATCAGATGTTGGCAGTTGATAGACACTGAACAATATAAATTGTCATTAGATGTAGTCAATAAAAAAAATGATGTTATGTGATTGTTAGTAATTATTTTGATCATTTATCTTATAAGAGGAGAAACCAACAACCAAGAAGGCAATTGTTAAACATATGCAGCTAACATACATTACATATTGGAAAGCGTCAGGTGATGAAAGATTAGGAATATAAAAATTAGACAATGGTCAATGGTTTGTTTGATTATGCTTTTTATAGGAGGGGAGGCCAATAATTAGAAGGTTTTGGCATTGGATTTCAAACATCAGGTATAACTAGAGAAGGGAAATCAAAGCTTTCACTCATTATATAATTTTCTCCAAAAAAAATGCTAAAAAATATCAAATAAGAAGATTAATTATGAGCAGTGATAGAGATTTTTAATCCTATAATAAAGCTTTAGTCTTTCTTTAAAAGGGAGGTCAATTCTAGCTGAATGGATTGAACATATTGATATATGTTTAAGATTCATAATCCTCATGATGAATCCTTAATCTTAACTCAAGAAAGTAACTATTTGGCTTCGTTAGATGGATTAGATATGGCGAGAGGTATCCAAGATTTATAGTCCTGATACGTCATCAAAAAGTTATCTTGATCGGGCATGAATCACGAGGCAAGATCAGGCCAGGAACTTCAAAAATTAAATTTGGGATCATCTGAACCCTGATTTCAAAAAACTTATAGTCAAACTGAGCATCTCGGAAATACAAACCCAACGACACCAAATTCGACTCAATCCGAGCGCAAATGAGTCCAAATCAATGGTTAGAAGCAATGTTGGAAGGTTTGAACATTAATTTGGATTACCAAACATTCTTTAAACATAATGAGCTTATGGTTGAATCGAGCGGCTTGACGAGACAAATCCAACGAGCCAAAGATCACTGAATTTCAAAATCATTAAGGCCTCCAAATGTCTGACGAACGGTCCATATCAAGGGATTCAATATCGGCCGTCCATCCAACCACTCCCCATTTACACTTGATCTCTCACATATTTATGGACCATGCCACTCCAGAAATCTATAAATAGAGCTCCCTCTTATCTTGAGAGGGGAACCCTAAGCCCAAGGAAAAAAGAGAGAGATCGGAGATTGCTCTTGCTTCCTAGCCTCCTCGACCACCATCGGAGTTCCGTCGAACCACCACTGCTCCACCAACGCCAGACCACCACTCGACGCCATGTGCTCCGCCAGACCACCGCCTAACGCCGTTGCTCCGCCGGACCACTGCCTAATGCCGTTGCTCCGCCGGACCTCCATCTGATGCCCTATGCTTCGCCGGACCACCGCCTAACCTCGTTGCTCCGCCGGACCACCACTTGACGCCTTGTGCTCCGCCGGACCACTGCCTAACGTCGTTGCTCCGTCGGACCACCACCTGACGCCGTTGCTTCGCCGAATCATCACCTGACGCCCTGCTCTCCGTCGGACCACCGCCTAACGCCGTTGCTCTGCCGAACCACCACATGACGCCCTATGCTCAGCCGGACCACCACCTAACGTCGTTGCTCCGCCAAACCACCACTTGAGACTCTCACTTTTGCCAGACTGCCATCAGAGGCCCTCCCCTTCATCAGATCTCCACTCGAGGCCCTCGGCTTCGCCAGATCATCATCTAAGGCCCGGACTTCTGGCAGACCATCCTCTGAGGCTCGAAGCTCTGTCAGATCATCACCTAACACCCGGATTTCTATTGTGCAATTGCTACTTGTAATTTGATCGTCCTCAGAGGCGAGTCAGCCCATTGTAACCAACTCAAGTTCTAGTGAAATCTTTTCAACTGGGCTAGGCCCCGTGGTTTTCCCCTTTCAAGGGTTTTCCACGTAAAAAATCTTGTGTTCTCTATGTGTGAGCTGGATATCCGTGCAACGCTAAGATGAATAATTAAAACTCTATCGCCGCGTATATTCTAGCCCGCAACAAGTCCATATAATGATGCTCTTCTCTTCATCTAAGAAAAGGGTTATTTTTTCTCATTAGATAGATTAGATTGAAGACAAAGATCACAATTTTTTTCTCCTTAGGTAATAACTATTATTTGAAAAAAAATGGTAGTCCCACAAAATGAACATTGAGGTTGATAGTTGATGTGATGGGTGGTAGTTATCTCAGTCATTCATCTTATAAGAGAATAAACTGATAAACAATATATGAACAGTAAAGATTTATGGGAGGTGCGGGGAAACTCAGTGGTTGAGCGCTGGTAATGCCTCCCGTCAGCTCCCGTTCGATCTCTAAATGGCCCCCCCCAAAACAAATTCTCTCTTTATATATATGGAACTGAGTCCACAACCGATCAGCATGACGTCACCTGCACCGCCTAAATAACCATTAACCGCCCATTCAATTCGCCTCCTCTTTCAAAATTCCACTACTTTCGGATCCCGACACCCACCGAACATGTTGACCCGGTGACTCTCTGCCCTCTGCCAGCACTGTACACGTTTCGAAGCCCAGCAATCGCTACTCCATATTTTCAAACCTGGAAACATTAGTCAACGTACAATAAAATAAAATTATAAACTTTGGCTACCAATATCTTTGACCCATAAATGATTGTGTGATCAATTCAACTTATAGAGAATAGTATGAACTATGAAGTTATATAATCTTTTTTTTTTTCTTTCTAATGTAGACTTGATTTGGGATGGTTTTTTTTTTTTTTAAATAATTTTTTAGTTTAAAATTATTTAGTATAAAATTATTTTGAACTAAAATTTTTGTACTATAAAGCAGTTTTAGAAATTAAAAAAAAGTTCCAAACAAAATCTTATTCTTTGTTTGAGATAGTTTATGATTTTTTTTTTTTTAAGAATGTAATCATACTTTCATTTAACTATAAGTTTTTTATGATTTTAAAAAAATTGTGAGAGAGTTTTTTTTTTTTTTTTGCTTACAACTTACCTAATGTGTAGGAGCTGTAAGAAAATATTTCCCAATTTTTTTAGAAAAGCATATATTTATAATACTCATAGCAACTTTATATATATACTTGTTACATATTAGAATATTTGGGGCGGTAGAGAGATGAAGAGCTTAATTTCTTAACTTTGAATGGAATCCAATACACAAACAGATAAGAGAGAGAGAGAGAGAGAGAGAGAGAGAGAGAGAGAGAGAAAGAGTCATAAGAAATACCAAGATTTTTAAATAAAAGACCTTGAAAATGAGAAAAATCATTGGGCTTGCAGGAAAAGTTAACAAATGAATTCACTACTGCTTGTTATTGATTACAAATGATGGCATTTCCTCATGGGAAGACGTTGGCTCAATGTACATTATATATAGCACATTACATGGTGGGAGTTGGAAGAATCTTGTGATTTAAGAGTTATTCTCAAGGGAGGTTTGGCCTATTTGTTTAGTTTGTGGGGCCATTGTCAGGGGGTGACGAAGGTCAGAGAGACTATAGTCAGCAGGCGGCGGAGGTTGAAGTGATCATAGTCGACATATAAAGGAGATCGAATGAACTGTAGTGTGATGGCAATGATGATCAGAGGTACCATAGTTAGCGGGCGACAAAGGTCGGAGCGATCGTAGTTGGTGAAAGATCGTGGTTGGAGGGAGTGTAGTGGCGGGTGATGGAGGTCGGAGGAATCGTAGTCAGAGGGCGACGGTGGTCGAAGGGATCGTAGTTGACTAGTTACATAGATAGGAGGGACCGTAGTCAATGAGTGATAATGTGCGCGCGGAGGGACCATAGTCAACAGACGATATTGGTTAGAGGGACAATAGTTTGGGAGTTCTCCATTAGATAACATATATTGATTCCCTTGATCATAGCGCAATCATAGTGCCTTAATGATGTCAAAACTGAATGATATTGAACTCATTGGATTCGTCTCATTGAGCCGCATGAATTGACTATAGCATGCTATATTTGGATATCATTTAGTAATCTAATTTATGCTTTGAACCTTCCAAGTGTGCTTCAACTTGTTGATTTGGACCCATTTGGGCTCGGATTAGACTGATTTTTTTGTGTCATTGGGTTCCTCTCTTCGATACGTTCAATTTGACTTTAAGTTGTTGTAATTGAAGTTTTGTTGGTCCCACATTTAATTTTGGAACTATCCAATTTAAACAAATCTCGAGATTCATGTTGGATCAAGACAGATTATTGATGATATATCAATTTTTTTTCTACAACAAATCATTATCATCTTCGCACAATGTTACAACCATTGCAAATATATCCTTGGTCATTAAGTATATAAAATTAATTTCAAACGATCCCTTATACAAATTATCATCATTTTTTATTGGAGAAGTATTTTTAATAAGTTTTAGATTGTCAAAGAATTGATTTGGTGTACTACTAATGGGTCGATAATTTTAAGCTTTGTTTTCCGTAAAGGTTGAATAATTATGTACTTCTTTTCACACATAGTTAATAATTTCTCCATCGGTTCCATCTATATATACCGACCAAGCTACGCTAGCTCTATACCTTTAACTTCTCCCTCTCTCCATCGCCATGGCTTCTCGTTTCGTTCTCCTCTCTTTCCTTCTCCTCCTCTTCTCCATTACCACCGCCTCCTTCTCCACTACCACCAACCACCCCTCTTTTCCAAACAAGAAGCTCAAAGAAAAACACAGCCACCTCCACTTCTTCTTCCACGACATCATCAGCGGCCGCAACGCCACCGCTGTTCCCGTCATCCAACCGGCCGAAGGCGCCCATTCCAGGTCGGCCTTCTTCGGCGCTGTAGTCATAATGGACGACCCGCTAACTGAGGGTCCCGACATGAACTCCCAGCTCGTAGGTCGGGCCCAGGGCATGTACGCCGCGACGGCCCAGGATGAGGTGGGCCTTCTCGTGGCAATGAACCTGGCCTTCACGGCGGGAAAGTTCAACGGCAGCGTCCTCTCCGTACTGGGCCGCAACCCGCCACTCCATCCGGTGAGGGAAATGCCGATCGTCGGCGGCAGCGGGCTTTTCCGCTTCGCTAGGGGTTATGCGCTGGCCCGAACTCATTGGCTTAATGTCACCAACGGTGACGCTATCGTGGAGTATAATGTCTATGTGATGCATTATTGATTATTATTATTATTATTGTACGTCGATACCATTTTGGTTGTAGTTTGTATAAGTGTGCTCATCTTTTTGAGGTTACCGTTCTCATTGTACCCATAGAATAAGTTAATAGTAATAAAATAATGTGATTTATCATTGGTTATATTTTTTTTAATGTGAAAAACTTGATATTTTTTATTATAATTAATTAAATCATATGAGTAATTTATCCATTGCCTCATCAATAAGGAATTTTTAAAAACAATGTATTATATTTAAAATTATATTTTAATTTATACAAATATTATTTCTATGTAGGTTGTAAGTGAGTCAAGTTTACTCTAGAATCAGTTTCGAACTCGGCTCAATAAATACACCTTGAGTTGGACTCGATGAATTAATAAATAGGGCTTGAGCCAATATCAGCTCGACTCATTAGCTTGTAAGTCGACTCTTTTAAAAAAAATTTTGATATAAAATATACTTAAAATATATCAATATTATAGAGTTGAAGTATAAAATTATAAACTTCATTATACATGTGATTTTTCATTATTTCACTTCTATTTTTTTTTTAATTTTTTTACCATTTATTATAATAATTTCATGAATTATAATGACTTTATCTCTTTCATTAAAAATGAGACAGCTCAAATTCTGAGAATTAAGATTGAGCTTGAGTATGAACAAGATCAATTAACAAAAGTAAAGCTCAAGCTAAGTCAGGGGTGACTAGAACTTGGCTTGACTTCACTACAGGAAAAACAGTGAAAACCGGCGGTTTGAACCGGCGGTTTAGAGGCCGTCGGTATTACCGACGGCTACACCGGCGGTTACGCCGTCGGACGATAACGACGGCTTAATCGACGGCTTAGCTACGATAAACCGTCGGTAATACCGACGGTGTCTAAACCGCCGGTAAACCGCCGGATATAGACGTAAACCGTCGGTTTTCCGGCGGTTTTAGTCGACAGTGATAAGTGATTTTTTACCGGCGGTTTAAACCGCCGGTAAAAGCCCTAATACGAGCCCCCTCGCTCCGCTCATTTCATTTTCCCTGTTTCCTTCTCTCTCTCGGCCGCTCGCTCATATCGCTCCTCCGCTCGTCCGATCAGCCCCCGACGAAGGAACTCCGGCCTCCGACCCCATTCCGACCGCCGCCGACCCCTGTCCGACCGCCGCCGACCCCTTTACTCCGACGCCACACCGCCGACCGTTTCCGAACCCAAACAAACCGATTTCTCTTTTAAGGTTAATTTTAATGGTTTTTCTTTGATTATTTGTTGATATTATCTTGTTAGTTAATGTTTTATACTTTAAAAATGTGGGAGAGAGTTATGGTGCATATATAGGTTTAGGTTTGCTTGGATTACTTGGATCTTATGAATTTTTTAGATAAAAAATGTTATATCTCATATGAGTTATTATAATTTATTGATATATGTGTGTTTGCAGTATTATTGCTCTGTGTATTAAAAATGATCAAACTCGGAAGGTGGTTTGATCAAATGTTTTCCTATTTCAGTTGAATTATATCAAGGATCAGACTTAAGCTCATATCTTTTTTTTCTTTAGTTATGGATGATGTTTTTAATATTTTACTTGACATTTGCAAGATGCCTTGTTATATTTTTTTATTGATGATATTCTTTTTGCTGATAAGATAAGATTAGAGAGAGGGTTGAAGTTAAACTTAAATTATGATGGTAAATGTTAGAGTCTAAAGATTTTCATTTGAATAGATTTTAAAATTAAATATATGGAGTCCAATTTTAATAGATCCATTGAGAGGATTTTGATTGGGTGATCGAATCATTAATAAGAGCATGTGTTTTTAATACTGGAATCTATTGTTTTGAGTGATGGTGAAATAGATGGGGATGTTATTAGTAGAATTCAAGTTGGATGGTTGAAGTGGTGGAATGCATCGGGTTAGTTGTGTGATAGAAAAGTTATCATCAAACTTAAAGAAAATTTTATAAGATGGTGATTAGACCTATAAAGCTTTATGGTGGAGAATGTTGGCCATTAAAAGAAATCATAATACTAAGTGTTGTAGAGATGAGGATGCTTAAGTGGATGAATGATTTTTTTCTTAAAAATAGGATACAAAATGAGCATATATGTGAAAAGTTTAGTTAATGTTACTAAAGATGATTTCTGAAAAAAGTTATAAGAAAAACTAAAAAAAAAAAAAAGTAATTACTTGGATCTTCTGCTGATTCTAGAATCACAAGATACAACACTTCTTTCAAAAAATGATCTTAATGATTAGTTATATGGTTGCGAATATTACATGTGTTGGTTATCGTGAAACTTGTATGCGTATCCACAATTTATACTGAAATCTTAATATTTCTTTTTTAGTCCTTTTAGAGCCCATGGTTGATTCTTCCTAAAATCATCACTTTTTAAAGACACCTAGAGTTTGATTTTTTCCTTCGCTAATTGTTCCAGTAAAATTTGAGTCGAAAATGTCAAAGGCAAGAGTAAAGATAATGTCAAAGCAAGGATGGACATTAAAGAGTTTTGTCGGCAAAAAAATTTGGAGTTAGTAACAACAACTGACGGTAAAGTAATGAAGCCCAAAGCTCCTTACTCGTTCACGTTAGAGCAAAAAAGAATGATATGTCAGTGGTTTAAAGGTTTAAAAATGCCGGATGGTTATGGATCAAATATAAGCCGATGTGTTGACTTGAAATCTGCAAGGTTATTTGGACTCAAAAGTCATGATTGTCACATAATTATGGAGGTTCTTCTTCCGATCATAGTCAGTATGTTACCCGATTACATATCAAATCCGTTGATTGAGCTTAGCATTTTCTTCAAAGATTTATGTTCATCTAAACTAAGTGAAAAATGCTTTACGGAGGTACGAGGATAACATACCAATCATCCTATGCAAGTTAGAGAAGATATTTCCCCCGGGTTTTTTTTTGATTATATGGAACATCTTCCAGTCCATCTACCTTACGAAGCTAGAGTTGGTGGACCTGTACAATATCGTTGGATGTATCCTTTCGAAAGGTAAATGTGTTAAGATTTTTATTAATTACTCAATTTTTTTGAATCAGTTAAGATAACATATTTTTATTTGATTAATAGATATCTGAACAAGTTGAAGAAATATGTTAAGAATAAAGCACGACCAGAAGGATCGATATGTGAAGCATATTTATCTCAAGAAACAACACACTTTTTACTCCTACTATTTCGAGCCACATGTAAGGAGTACAAGAACAAAAATGGGTCGTAACATGGACTTCGATGTAGAAGAACAATCACATGCTACACTAACAGTATTTAGAAGGCAAGGAAAGCCTAGTGGCAAATGTGTTGAAAGATATATCTCAACGATTTAGAAATAAATACAGCGAATTTGTATGTACTACTGAACTGTGAAGAAGTTGAGCCAATCTTAGAGTAAGTTCTTACATAATGTTAATAATAAATTAGTAATGTTTATTTAAAATACTTATGTATTATTTGTCAACAGGTATTTCGTAAGCAATTTGCCCTTGACAGATTCAAGGGAAATTGAGCAAGTTGTTGCAAATGAATTTCCAACTTGGTTCAGATCATATGTGAGTACATTTTTTTTTTTATAAATTTAAATCTTATTTATTATCAAAATTACTAAAAATTTGAAAATATTTTTAGGTACAAAATCCTGATAACAAATGTTTCGATAAAGGTTTGCAAGCATTAGCATGGGGTCCAAATGCGAAAAGTAAAAACTTGGCCAATATATATAGTGAATGGTTTCAGATTTCATACCAAATCGTGGAGTGAAGGAAGAAAAACTGAAAATTGTGGAGTATGTGTTAGAGGAAACACTCATGAAGAAGATGAGTGTGATTATTATGGTATTTTGAATGAGGTCCTTGACTTGGAGTACCCAGGGGAAGATGAGAACTTTGTATGCTTATTTAACTGTCAGTGGTATGATCCAGTACAAAATAGAGGCACAAGGGTTCATCCTGTGTATGGTTTTAGAGTAGATGTTAAACATAGTAGAAGATACGGAAAGTTTGATCCATTTGTGTTAGCAAGCCAAGCTATTCAAGTTTATTTCAGCAAATATCCCAGTGGTCGCAGAGACAAACAAGATTGGCTAGCTGTCATAAAAACAAAAGCACGGGGAATAATTGATCAACAATACATTGTAGCAACTGCACATCAAGAGGATGAGATGTCAAGTTATATACCTGTTGAAATTGAGGATATGCCAACTACAACCTCTACTATTGAAATGGAGTTAGAAGATGTCAATAGTTCAACTAGTTCAGAAGAAGAAGAGAACCAGGATGAAAGTGAAGATACTCTTGAGAGTGATGAAAAAAATAGTTCTGATGATTCTGATTTAGTTTCTGTAATTTAGAATTGTAGAATTTAAATGTTATGTAATTTTTATTACTGCTTAGAAATGATATTGTATTTTGTCACCTTGTCTTTTATTAACTGCTTCATTAACTGCTTTATTAACTGCTTCTCGTAATTCATTACCTGCTTCATTAACTGCTTCATTAACTGTTTTATTAACTGCTTTATTAACTGCTTTATTAACTGTTTTATTAATTGTTTCTTAATTATTTTTGTTTTAATATTACAGATGGCTTCAGGCGACGATCCTCCTCGTAAATCATTTGCCTCAAAGTTCCGTCGGAAGAAGATTACGACTAGCAGAGTACCCACACAGACTGAGGTAGGTGAGGGGCCTTCAGTTGCACCAGATCTACCTACACCACCACCGCCACCACCTGCCAGGAGCCAGCAGCCTTCACCAGAGCAGGGTCAGGGACAGTTAGATCCACCTCTTGTTGCACCTCCATACTTCCCTGGCCACTTCCCTCCCAGCTCGACGAGTCCTCGCTTCCCCTCTCCAGATCAGACACATGCTTCTCCATTCTATCCATATTACCCCCCACCATCATCACAGGCTGCTGGTCCATCCACTGGTCCTCACCCTCCTTACCCTTACCCATATTACTACCCCTATCCGGTGCAGCATGAACAGGGTGGACCATCACGACCACCAGAGGTTGGCGCTACCGATCCTGCAACAGCAACAGATAAGCGTCAATACATCGAGCCTGACGGCGATAAGTAAGTTCAATTTAAGTTATTCAGTTGTTTTTATTTTGATATATTACATGTTATTGATAAACAAAGTCACTTGCAGCTTCAATCCTTCAAGGCCACCTATACATATGATCCGGGATATAATAAAGAATAAGTATGATGCTCCTTACTTATCCTGGAAGAAGATCCCAAAGCCTGTTAGAGATATGTGGTTTTTGGAGAATTTCAGGTATATTTTTTTTTTGTATGATTTCAAATATATGATTTAATTTGTACTAATCTTTTTGATATTGCCTAAATTTGTACAGAAAGAATTTAGGTGGTTGCCTGAGTACAGCACGAGGATCAGATCTAATTTTGAGAGAGAGTAGAGGAGCGACCCGTCTCAGAGACATGTTCACGGACATTAGAAAGTCCGGGCAGAGGCCTAATTGGATTGGAGAGGGCGTTTGGGCAGATTTGAGTAGTGCTTGGGCTACCCCGGAGTTTATAAAAATGAGAGAGCAGAATAAACAGAACAGAGCCTCTGACTGCGGCGGTTTAGGAAGCTCTCTTCATACTGGTGGATCTGTACCTCATACAGAACATAGGCGGCGACTGGTAAGTGTTTTGAATTGGTTTATTACATATATTTATGTTAGTATAACTAAGCATCAAATTTTCAGAAAGCGCACCTGGGTCGGGAGCCAACACCATTGGAGCTGCATACAAGAACTCATCAACATCAAGCTGACCAGAAGTGGGTTGATGAGAAATCTAAGAAGGCTCATGTGAGTAAAATTTTTTGGATTTTTAGAATAAATATTTATTTTAATAAAACTATTTGTAACTTGCAGGATGATTTCTTACGAGTTAGAGAAAGTAGGCAGTCCACTGGCGAGGGATCATCTTCTGGATCGGCCCATACTTCTGAGTATCAGACATGGTCAGAAGTTGTTGGTGGAAGACAGAGGGGGAGGGTATATGGCATGGGTTCACAAGCTTTTGCTATTGAGTCTAGTTCATACACCTCTGCATTCCATGATCCAAGTGGAGCTGAAGAATCTGTAAGTGAGAGGGTTGCAGCACTTACTAGAGAGATTGAAGAGATGAAAAGGGTTCAGAATGAAATGCAAGCAGAGTTGCAATCCTACAGAGCTGGAAAACAAAGGAAGAAGGACCAACAGGAGCAGCCATCTGCAGACAGTGAGGATACCGATGATGATTAGATGTTTATTATGTTTGATGAATGTATTAATTAGAACTTGTAAACTTCTGAACTGGTGATTGTAGCATTATTAAGAACCATTCTTGTATGAACTTGTGATTGTAATGTTGTGATGAATTTTGTATTTTCTGGTTGTGATGAATATAGCGGCGTGTTGCCCAACATATATATGCTTTTTCTGCAGATTTAGACTTTAGGGTGAACCTCCCTCAAATAGAGGGGATGCTGTCAATTTTTTTTTTTCAGGTGCTACAGGTTTCCGGCGGCTAACCGGCGGTTTGGCCGCCAGGAAACTACGATACCGGACGGGGTAAGATATAGCCGCCGGTGTTATTATTAAACCGCCGGTGAATACCGGCGGCTTACCGACGGTCACCGGCGGTTCTACGATGGACGCACGACGGTTTTAAACAGTCGGTAATACCGACGGCTTATAACCGCCGTCAACCGCCGGTAAGTTACCGGCGGTCTAACGGCGCCGTCCGGCGGTCTAATGAACCAGACGACGCCAGGTTTAACCGCCGGAACACCGCCGGTACTCTGACCGGCGGTTTTTCGGCGGTTACATTACCGGCGGCCAAACCGCCGACAGACCGACGGTTGAAATTCCGGTGAACACCGGCGGTATGGGCCGCCGGAAAACCGCCGCAAAAATAAACCGCCGGTAAAAGGCCGTCGGAATTTGTTTCCTACGCCGTTTTTACCGGCGGTCACTAAACCGCCGTTAGACCGCCGGTAATTTGTAAAACCGCCGGTAATCTTACACTAACCGCCGGAAAAAACCGCCGGTTTTCATTGTTTTTCCTGTAGTGCTTGTTTACACCCGTTCTTTTAAGATTGGAATTTGTGATTTTATATTATAATAAAAATAAAATAATAAATTACAAGCCCAAGCTAAACTTTAATTGAATATAATTAAAAAACGAAAAAAATTATTTTAAACATATTATATCTGAGTAATTTTACTAAATAATAATATTATTATTAATTTCTAATTTGAAAAAAAATTATCATATTCAAGGTGCTTTTGTGAAGTTTAAAAATTTTCTGTTAGAAATTAAAGTTAATGAATATATATATATATATATATATATATATATATATATATATATATATATATATTAATTAGAATTTTTGTGTTTAATTAATGGTCCCACGTGGTGCATTTTTTTAATTTACTTGTGTGATTAGTCAATATAATTAGTGGTCTTTTGTGTTTGACTAATGGGGCGAGGTTCATTATTTGGGTTGGGTGGTGGTTTACGGGTTTCGAATACTTTTATGCTTAGGATATCATTTTTTGCTTACATTATGGTTTATGAGAGAATATGAATATTATGATTTATTTATTTTATTATAATAAAAATATATGGTTAAAAATTATTAAATACATTTTAAAATAAAAAAATGCTCAAAATGATTTATAATATTATTTTTATTATTTTTATCTAAATGATATCTACGTTTAGTTATTTATTTTCTCATTTTAAAATAAAATATGAGAGAAAGTAGTGCATGCCTTATCATGACTTGTTTCTTATGAACATTAACTTGTTGCACACTAAAATAAGAAAAAGTAGTGCATAATGCATGCTCATTGTTAGAATATTCACATCAATAATAGAGAGCTTTCATTGTTATAATATTTAATGAAAATCTTCACAAGATAGATGAGTTAAAGGATCTTAATATTTTTAAAGTAAAAAAAGTCATAGATTTAATCCAACTAAGGCTTCATTTAGGGCAACTTTCTTATTGTTTTCTAAAGTAAGAAATTTTTGTATTAAAAAGTTATTTTAGAAAGCAGCAAAAAAAAAAAATATCCCAAATGAAGCCAAAGTTAAACATTAAAGAAGATATGGTTGCCTATAATTTCAGTTGTTAATATATTATAGTAGATATTGATTACATAGGACCTGTCTAATATTGTTAATGTTAGAGGAGTCTTTAGGTATAGATAATTATTAGGTGATGATGGTAGTCATGACAATCACTATTCTAATAAAAGTGGAGATCGAGTGATCGAGAAGGATGACAGCAAATGTGGGTAGTTGATGAACAACATGTGCAGGTTACTTGGCATCCACTAGTGGACTCTACATTAGATTTTGAACTATGGTTGATAGTCTACTGAGTCATTTTTCTTTAGAGGAGATCGGCAATTGGAATGGCAAGCATCAAACATTGCTAGCTAAAAGATGTCAAACATTGATATGTGGTAAATGATAGTTGAGTGGGAATGTTGGACATTAGATGATAATCAATGATTTGTTCAGTCATTCTCTTTATAAGATGACATATTAGTGACTATGAATCTAAGATGTACTCATCAATGATTAATAGATATTGAACATTAACAGGCATCTACTGACAATTGACTGGAAATATAAAAGATGGGATGATGGCCAATGTTTTGTTAAGACATTCTCCTTATAAGAGAGCATATGAGTAACTAAGAATGAGGGTGTTAGATATTGGTGGTTGATAAACACTTAATAATATAAGTAGTCATTAGAGGTAGCCAATAAAAAAATAATTGATGTTATGTGATGGTTAGTAGTTATCTTGATCATTTATCTTATAAGAGGAGAAACTAATAACCAAGAAGGCAGGTGTTAGAGATATGCGGCTAACATACATTACATATTAGAAAGTGTCAGGTGATGGTAGATTTGGAATATAAAAATTAGACAATGGTCAGTGGTTTGCTTAATATTTCTACTTATAGGAGGGGAGACCAATAATTAGGAAGGTTGACATTGGATTTCAAACATAAGGTATAACTAGAGAAGGGAAATCAAAGCTTTCACTTATAGTTTAATTTTCTCCAAAAAAAGCTTAAAAAAATCAAATAAGAGGCTTAATTTTGAGTAGTGATAGTGATCTTTAATACTACAATAAAGCTTTGGTCTTCTTTTAAAAGATAGGCCAATTCTAGTTGAATATATTGAACATTTTGATACATGTTTAAGAGTCATCATCTTCATGATGAATCCCTAATCTTCACTCAAAAAAGAACTATTTTCCTTCGTTAGATGGATTAGATATGGAGAGAGGTCTCCAAGACCTATAGTCCATATAATGTTGCCCTTGTCTTCTTTTAAAAAAATGGTTAATTTTCATCACTAGATAGATTGGATTCAAGACAATGATCACAATTTGTTTCTCTTTAGGAAATAACAATTATTTGAAAAAAAAAAATGGTAGTCCCACAAAATGAAGATTGAGGTAGGTGAATGATGTGATGGCTAGTAGTTATCTTAGTCATTCACCTTATAAGAGGAGAAAATGATAATCATGTTAGTTCCTCTCTCTCTCTCTCTCTCTCTCTCTCTCTATATATATATATATATATATATATATATGTTCCTCATACCCAATTCTATATCCCATGTTTTTTATTGAATGATGTTGATCAAAGCATAAAAAAATAATAATGAATTTTATGGATCAAGTTAAACAAATACAACTTTCATCGTGTATATGTGTTCATATGTGTGATGGTGTGCATCAATGTTGTTCACAATAGCTGGTCATAAAGTCCATTGTCATCGGTGTTCGTGTAGATGAGGTGCATTAATATTATATTTAATGGCATGCATTGATGTTATTAGCAATGTCAAGCCATGAAGTTGGCAGGGCATTAGAGTTGTTGGGAGACACTGGTTAGGTGACCATAGTTGGGAGATAATAGTATGAAGTTATGCTAAAACTATGGCGATCAAAAGATCATAGTCAGAAAAAATGGTCAGAGGATCATAGTTGGGTGATGTTATTCATAAGAGTACTATAGTTGAGCAATGGTAGTCAGGAGATTATGGTTGGCGATATTGATATGGGGATCATAAGTAGGAAATAATGGTTTTAGGGCTATAATTTAATGATTATGGTTGTTGGATTGTTATTGGATCAATAGTGTTCTAAGGAAGGAGGATTATAATCAAACAATATTTATCGGAGGATTGTAGTCGGACCATAGTGGTCAGATGACTATAGTAGGGCCATCGTGGCCGAGATAATGTCTTTAATTGACTATTGTTAATAAATTATAAGTTGGGGATGACAGCCAGAGGATCATATTCATGTGATGATAATTGGATAATCACGATCATGAAAAAAATAAAAAAAAAAAAGACCTAGAGATATAATCAGGCCAAGACAATTTGAAGAATGTAGTTAGGCGACAATGATTAGAGGCTCATCGTTAGGAGACGATAGGCGCAAGACTGTAATTGGCCGAGAATGATCTAAGGATCGTACAAGTGACGATGTTTGTATGAATGTAGTCAAGCGATGATGATTAAGAGATTATAATCGAGCATTATTAGTTTATAACCTTAGTCAGGTGAAGATAATGTGAGGGCCATAATTGAACGATTATGCATTTAATATTTTTAATCTATACTTGTACATGTTCAAGTAAGTGGTTTTAGTCAAGGGACCTTGCCTTAAGAGTCATTGCACCAAAGGGGGGAATTTACTCAAGAAAAATGTACTAGTTGTCCCAACTCATTTTTTCTATGTTTCTAGTGCACGAATAGGACTTATTTAGACTTATATCAGATCACTTTTTAGTGTCATTGGATTCATCTCATTGAGATATCCAATTAGCTATACGTTTGCCAAAATTAGAGTTCTGAAGATCCTAAATTTAATTTTGAAAATTTTCAACTTCAATTTGCATCTAGATTCATGCTTGATCAAGTTATTTTTTATAATATATCAAACTTTATTATTTTAAAGTCAATCAAACTAATAGATTATAAGATGACTCATGTATTTTTTAATCAAAAATATTATTTGGTGTAATTAAAATATAGAGTTGTTAATTTAATTATATAACATCTTAATTTTTAAATGACAAAAAAATATCATTAATATTAACTTATCTAAAATAAAATAAATATTTTCATACATGTTTTTTGATAAATATTAAATATATACAATAACAACAATAACATCAAGCCTTAATTTCATTATGCGGGGCTACGCGGATCTTTTCCTTCATTGTGTTATGTTTAGAGTAAAATATCATTTAAATCTAATAAAAATTATTTTTAATATTTATCAACCAAATTTCATTTAGATCTACCTCTACCTTACATAAATAAATAAAAATTTAATAATATATAGATTTAAATCCCTCAATAAAAAGATATTCAAAGAATGTCTTTTTTTATCATAAATGAAACTAAATATTTGAAATTATAGTGAAATTTGGAATCTTTTGTTACCAATAAGAAAACTATAGAAAATAAATTTAAAAAAAAACACTTTCAAATTTATTTTTGTGAAATAAAAAACATAAAAAATGAATCAATTATTATATTTTACTTATTTTCAACTAAATTAAGAAACTATTAAATTCACATTAATAAACGTCTCTTTATTCCATTAGGGCTCATTACCAGAAGTCCTCTCAATATATACCATCACTCACCAAGCAAATCTAAGCTCCTTACCTTTAAACCCATCCATCTTCTACCCTTCGCAACCATGGCTTCTCGTCTCCTTCTCCTCCCCTTCCTCCTCCTCCTCCTCCTCCTCCTTTCCTCCATTGCCGCCGCCTCCTCTCCCCACAAAGGAAAGCTCAAAGAGAAACTCAGCCACCTCCACTTCTTCTTCCACGACGTCGTCAGCGGCAGCAACGCCACCGCCATGCGGGTCATCCAACCAGCCGGCGCCCTTGCCAGGTCTTTCTTCGGCATAGTAACTATAATGGACGACCCGCTCACGGAGGGTCCTGACCCAAATTCCAAGCCCGTGGGTCGGGCTCAGGGCATGTACGCCGCGACGGCACAAGATGAGCTGGGCTTCCTCATGGCCATGAACTTGGCCTTCACAGCGGGGAAGTACAACGGCAGCGTACTTACCGTCCTGGGCCGCAACCAGCCGCTCCACCCGGTGCGGGAAATGCCGATCGTCGGCGGCAGCGGGCTTTTCCGCTTCGCAAGAGGCTACGCGCTAGCCCGGACTCATTGGCTTAATCTCACCAGCGGTGACGCCATCGTGGAGTATAATGTCCACGTCATGCATTATTGATAATTTGTGTTCTTCTAAACTGTTCGGAGTGGGCCCACTAGTTTATTAAATAAGTACATTTAAGTTGGAGGCGAGCGCCTGAATCTGAAGAACAAACAAAAGTAGTGATTTTATTTTTATTTTATTTTAATGTGAAAAATTAATTATTGGCCTTTCCATTTATCATGAACGGGAATCTTCAATTTTTTTTTCTTAGAAGAATAATTATTTTGAATATTTTGTCCATCATCAATAAATACATTTGTTTAAATTCTAAGAATTTTTGTTTTTGTAATTCCATATATAGAATTATGCATTTTATAATCTTTATTCTCATCCTAAAAAAAGAGGTTAATTTGCCTCTGGTTAAAATGATTTTTTTCATGGAATTTAAATTTGATATTGTTTTTTTATTACAATTTATCAAAGAAAAAAGAGAGAATATATTATCTACTTGTATTAAATTTTTATAATAATTTTTTTTTTGGTGAGGTTCAAATATAAAAATTCAAGCCATCAAGATTCTCAAATTTATTATAGTTATTGCATTAAAATTTTGAATGCTTGATAGAAGATTTGAAAGAAACTGATCTAGTTTGTCGGTGTAAAAAAGTCGAGTTCAGCTCGAGTCAGTTACATCTAACTCGAGCTCGACCGGTCCAATAATAGAGAAATTATTACGTGTAGTCATCAGACGTCATTCAGAGGTGAATCAAGACGTGTCATGTTACTATTTTGCTTTGTATCAGTGCTGTTTAATGCTATGTATCGGATGATGTGACGCATCTTCATTTGCCTGCATGCATAATAATTTCTCCCAATAAAAGGCAGGCCTCCACTTAGCTGGAGCATGTGCATTGATCTCCAGCGTGAACTTCTCATCCATCATAATGACTTGCTGGAAAGGGGCATCTTGCTGGAGAAGTCGTCACAAGCGGAGTGGAGAGGAGTAAAGAAGAGATTTCTTTCTTTTTATTTATTTTTTATAATGGTAACGAAAGCTTTAAGGCAATGCCACCAGCATTTTTAAAGGAAATGGTAGCAGCTTTTATAAAGGAAGTAAGAGATTTTATTATTTTAGTTTTTGAAAAGACTGAAAGCATCACTTTTGATTTAGCTTTTCTATTAACTTTTAAAACAACTTTTAATAAATTTATGCCAAAAAGCTGGTTTAAACATCAGTAAAACAGTCTCAAAGTATACGAGTAATCAAACTTCATACATTATCAAAAAAGTCATCCTAATCGGGCACGAATCTCGAGGCAAATTAAGTTTGAAACTTCCAAAATTAAAATTGGGACCATCTGAACTTTGATTTCAACAAACTACAGTCAAGCTGAGCGCATCGGAATTACAAAACAAACGACACCATAATCGACTCAATATGAGCCCAAATGAGTTCAAATTAAGGACTCGATGTGGTGTAGGAAGGTTCAAACCATATTTTGGATTACCAAACGATTTCCAAACGTCACATGCTTATAGTCGAATCGAGCGACTCGACGAGACAAATCCAACGAGCCCAAGAACATCGAATTATGAAATCATTAAGGCATTCAAATCTCTAGTAAATGGTCTATGATCAAGGGGATCAACATCGGTCGTCCATACAAACCAATCCAACTTATTTATGATCTTCCATTTATTTACAAGCCATGCCACTCTAGAAAATCTATAAATAGAGCCCCCCTTTCTAAAGAAATGGGACCCCCAAGCAAGGAATCAAAAGATAGATCCGAGATCGCTCTTTCCACCTCGCTCCTCCTCGACCACCACCCGAACTTCCGTTGGAACACCACCTGACGCTGGAGTTCTGCCGGACCACCACCCGACACCGGAGTTCTAACGAACCACCACCCGACACCGAAGTTCTTCCAGACCACCACTTGATATAGGAGTTTTGCCAGACCCTCGCCTGACGTCAGACTTTCATTAGGACCACCGCCTGATGCCAGACTTCCGCCAAACCACCGCATGACACTGGACATCCGCTAGACCAACGCCTAACGTTGGACTTCTGTCGGGACCACCACCAGACTTTGAACTTCTACCAGACCACCGTCTGATGCCAGAGTTCTGCTGGACTACTGCTTGACGTCAGAATTTTGCCGGCCCACTACATGACGTCAAAGTTTTGCCAAACATCCATCGGACCACCAATAGAAATTAGAGTTCCACTAGACCACCGAATAACACCTGAATTTGTGTCGGACCATCGTCTAATTATGACTACGGTCTTTCTGACCCTGTCTCCTAGCGACTACGGTCCTTCAAATCTCCGTCGCTTACTACGGTCCTTCCGACCTCCATCGCCAAATAACGATCTTTCTGACTCCTATCTCCTACCGACTACAGTCCTTCTGACCTCCTTCACATACTACAGTCTTTCCGACCTCCATCACCAGAAATTGGTCTTTCTAACCACAGTCTCTTGCCGACTATGTTCCTTCTAACCTCCCTAACTAGATGATGGTCATTCTGACTATTGTCTCCCACTGACTATGATCCTTCCAACCTCCCTCGCCAGACAACAATCTTTTTTACCACTGTCTCCCGCTGACTGCAATCCTTCCGACCTCCCTCGCTAGATAACGGTCCTTCCGACCATCATCACCAGACTACTGTTTCCAACCTTCGTTGCCCACTGACTATGATTCTACCGACTAAATGAACTTTTCAATACTAATAATTCCAATTCCCGCCATGTAATATGATATACATTTGCTACATCAACCTAAAGCCTTCCCCCCAAGGAAGGGCCTCATTTGTAATCGACTGTAAATATTAGTGGATTCATTCAAATGGAGCTAGGCCTTATGGTTTTTCCTCCTTTTCAGGGGGTTTCATATAAAAACTATGGTATCTCTTATGAATGCTACACCCTCTCTTTTATTTAATTGTGTGTTCGATTTTCGTACAAAGCTAAGACATTAAATTTTATATTTCTTTACCGTCGCAAATATTCCAGGGTGCAACAAAACTCAACTTTGAACTCATTTAAGCTTTATTTGTGATAGTTTTATTACTTATTTTATTTTTGAGAATATGATTATTATTGTGGGCTAAAATATATGCGACAATAGAGTTATAATTTTTTATTTTAGCATTGTACGGATATCCAACATACAAAATAAAAACATAAATTTTTTACGTGGAAAATAATGGATAAGGGAAAAATTACGGGGCCACGCTTAGTTGAAATGATTTCACTAGTGTTTCAATAGATTACAACTAATTGATCCGTCCTATAAGGATGATCAGATTACCACAATCAACCCGTCAGGTTGAAATTTAGTGGCAATGAGAGATTGAATGAAAATCTATTGACATTTGGTGCTTGGGCGAAAATCTGACATCAGTTGACGACCAGGCATAAGCTTGGTGTCAATCGGTGGCCGGGCTGAAGTCTGACGCTAGTCGGCAGGTGAGTGGAAGTCCTATGACAATTGGTGGTCGGGCGAAAGTCCGGCAGTGGTCGAGGAGTCTGGTGATAAGATAACTCTAGTTTCTCTCTCTTCCTTCTCTTCCTTACTTGGGTCCCCTTTCATGAGGAATGAGAGGTTTATTTATAGTTTTCTAAGAGTGGCATGACTAGTAAATAGAATGAAGATCAAGGGTAAGTTGGGAGTGGATTGAATGGACGATCGATGCTGATTCCCTTGATCGTGGACCATTTATTGAGGATTTCAATATCGTAATGATATCATAATTTGATGATATTGGTCTCATTGGATTCGTCTTGCCAAATCGCTCGATTTAGTTATAAGCATATCACATTTGGAAATCATTTGGTCATCCAATTCATGCTTAAAACTTTTCAAATGTGCTTCGGGTCTTCGATTTGGACTCATTTGGGCTTGGATTGAGTTGATCTTGGTGACGTTGTGTTCTTATTTTTTAAACATTCAGTTCGACTGTAAGTTTGCTTAAATCGGAGTTTAGATCATCCCAGATTTATTTTGTAAGTTTCCAACTTAATTTTACCTCGAGATTGATGTCAGATCAAGATAAATTTTCAATTATATATTCGTTGTCCCACTATTTTCGGACGTCGAAGCTCCAGATGTCCGAAAAAATGCATCACATCATTTCAAATTGTTCGAATTGCAAAATTATAATATTTTGAGAAATTACGAGGCTCGGTCGCACCCTGGACATTAACGCGGGCCTCCCCTCGGGGCCTTGAACCAAGTAAAATATCATTAATTATATATTTAGCTCATTTAAGCTTCATTTGCGACAACTTTATTACTTTTTTGTTTATGAGAATAAAATTATAATTTTTTTTGTAAACAATTTTGGATGAATAATTTACTTTTTAGAACAGTTTAAAAAAATATTTCCTATAATAGCTTTAAAAATCATTAAAAAGGTCATCCTAAACAAAACCTTAATATTTGAGGTCAGATTAGAGTTTGAGCCCGAGCTCGAGCTTGTGGTTCAATAAACAACTCGTGAGCTCATTGGTTGAGTCAAATTCAAACCAGCTCGGCTAATTTACACCTTTAATATAGTTATATGATTGTATCCTTTAATTTATATAAAATTTACTTCTGTAATTCTATGACTCAAATTTTAGATGTTTATATGGAAATTAAAAACTTACACGTCACATGCGCTTGCTTAAGCTTCTCCTTTATAAAATTACACATATATATATATATATATATATATATATATATATATATATATATATATATATATATATATATATATATATATATATATATATATATATATATATATATATATATATTACATATTTTCAAGCAATCGCTATCAATCACATAAATTTTTAAAGATCCATTGATTAGTTTTAAGCCAAAAAAAAATTATAGTGGATAAGAAAATTTATTAATTTAATGGTAAAAAAATACAATTGTTATATTTAAGAATTTTTGAAATATTTAAAATTAAAATTATTTTAAGTAATTTCTAATCAATAATTTTTTTAATATTCTATATTCAGGATTGGGCCTTTAATTTGTCTTTATTACTTGATGTGGTCCACGTTAGGTTGTCGGTATTGTTTAATACTTTATTTTTAGTGCAATGTGGCATTAGACTCCACAATACTATGAAAAGCTGCTAACTGCCCACAGCTGCTTAGTTTAGTTTGTGGTCAAGTACGGTTGAGAACTTCCTAATCAGTGTTTGAGCCGTAGAGCCTCTTAAGTGGGGTTAATTAAGTGCAAGTCAGGAGATTTTTGGGGTGAGTGCCTCCTCTAGGTCAGCTGAGGATTAGTCACGCTGCCATGCACTTTTTCGAGGGTGACAGCGAGTGGATATCCCGTTCCAAAAAAAAGCTGCTAACTTTTTATTTGAGAAGAGAATATTTCAGGATATCTAGATTTATTTTTTACATAAAAAATAATTAAAATTAATCAATGAAATGTCTCCAAAAATTGTTTTGATTGTCATCGATCGATGTACTGTTTGAATTAATAACTTACATAATAAAATTCAAGATCATGTAATTTTTTTTTTTGAAAAATTAGAGGCAAAGTCCATTCATTAATTAATAAGAAAGAGAGTAACAAAATTGTTGGCTTACAGAGTAAGGCAAAAAGAAAAGAAAAATCTATGATGAGAAAGATGCAGCAAAATCCCAACAAATCTGGGAGGATAAAAAACAATACTGTTAACAATCAACGTATCAAATAAAAAGAACCAAGCAAAAGAACAAAAGAGAACACTATAGCTGTTGCGGGCTAGAATATACGCGGCGATAGAGTTATAATTCTACGTCTTAGCGTTGCACGGATATCCAGCTCACACACAAAGAACACAATATTTTTTACGTGGAAAACCCGGAAAGGGAAAAAACCACGGGGCCTAGCCCAGTTGAAGATGATTCCACTAAAATTTGAGGAAAATACAATGGTCTGACTCGTCCTTGAAGACGACCGGATTATAGATATCAACTGAGAGTCTTACAAAAGTCCAACGTCACTCCACTGCCAGGTGGTGGTCCGACGGCACTCCGGTGTCAGGTGGTGGATCGGTAGTGGCACTTTAGTGTCAGGGGATACTTCAGCTTCAGATGGCACTTCGGCGTCCCTTGGTGGTCCGTCGGTGGTGTGGTAGAACTACGGCGGTGTTGTGGCAATACTCCGGCGTTGGTGCGGAAGCACTGCGGCGTCCCTTGGTGGTCCGGCGGTGGTGCGGCAAGACTACGGCGGTGGTGCGGCAGCACTCCGGCGGTGGTCGAGGAGGAGCTATGCGTCAGGAGCTTTCTTCCTTCTCTTCCTTCTTCTCTCTTGGCTTCTCCCCCCCTTTCATGAGGAATGAGGGGTCTATTTATAGATTTTCTGGAGTGGCATAGCTTGTAAATAGGTGTGAGATCAGGGGCAAATAGGGAGTGGCTGAATGGATGGCCGATATTGAATCCCATGATCATGCCTCGTTCGTTGGACATTTGAAGGCCTTAGTGATGTCAGAATTCAATGATCTTGGGCTCGTTGGATTCGTCTCGTCGAGCCGTTCGATTCGAGTACAAGCTCGTTAAAATCGGAGACCGTTTGGTAACTCAAATTGTGATTTGAATCTTCTAACAGCGCTTCGGGTCCTTGATTTGGATCCATTTGGGCTCGGATTGGGTTGAATTTGGTGTCTTGGGTTCGTGTTTTCGAGACGCTCAGTTCGACTGTAGGTTTACTGAAATCGGAATTAAGATGGTCTCCGATTTAATTTTGGAAGTTTCCAACTTGATTTTGCCTCGAGATTCGTGCTTGATTGAGACTATTTTTGGTGACGTATCAGTTGCCCCCCTATTTTTGAACTTTGAATCTTACAAAGTCCAAAAACACTTGTATAATTTCAGCATTTAAAATGTCCAAGTCATACCTTTATAAGATAAGATTACATATATGTATAAATATATGAATATAAACTTAACTAACTAGTTAGTTAATATCAACAACACCCACTTCATATAAGGAACAAGTTTCAAAATATGACGTCATATATAATCTGCTGTATATGACGTTAATCATATATTAATATATTAGTGCATTAACTTTATTTTATAACTTATATAACAGTTAATGATATATTAATATACAATTGATATATTAAACGTTATATACATTAATATATAACTTATTATATAACTTTATATATATATATTAATGTTATATATTAATATATATACAGATATATTAAACGTTATATATGTTAATATATAACTTATTATATAACTTTATATATATATTAATGTTATATTAATATATATACAGAATATTAAACGTTATATATGTTAATATAAAACATATATAACTTATCTTTATATATTATGTTAACTATAATATACGGTAACATTCATATAATTATGACTATTGTATAACTTAAAATTAATGGCAGGATTTATAACTGAAAATTAATGGCAGGATTTATAACTGAAAATTAATGGCTCTTCATCCCTCCCTCACACCACTATAAATACCCCCTTGGGGGTATGAAAATTTGCATCTCCCTCTCTTCTCTTCTTTCTCAAGTTGAGGCTTTCCCCTAGCTCTGTTTAGACGGGTATCCTGTCACGACCCGACCCGAGATGAGACGGATCCCGCCCGTGCTGGATCGCGACGGAGCTGCACTAACCAGGATCTAGCTTTGGAATTTGGTTCGGAACTGAATCTTCCAAATAATTAATTCACACAGACTAACAAACACAGAGCTACTATGTATCATCAAATGCAGCGGAACAAAACATCTATCCAATTTCATTTCCTCAAAACAATCATCTACATAACAGTACATGGCTTTCGACAGAAAGAAAGACAGAACAGAAAAGCCATGACTGTACAAAACCAAAAGTACAAAAGTACCTATACTGATCAGACTCTGAACTAATCCTGAACTTCCTTGCCCTTCCCAGAACCTGAAAACCACCAGAAAGCAAGGGTGAGCTCAACAGCTCAGTAAAGCAACAAACCTCCAATCAAAATCCTCAGAATCTCAAAACCAACACAGCAGACAAATCCGTACAGAATCGAAACAGATTCGGACAGATATCAAATCAACAAAACTGTACGGAAACGAAAGTTGTATCAAATCAGAAACATAACAGATCATCAAACACATCAGATCAACAGAATCAGAATCGTACAGATCATATCGGAACAGAACAAATCATATCGGAACAGAACAAATCATATCGGAATCATATAGCAGATATCAGATATTTAATTAATAGCTAAATTCCCTGACACTGACTGAATCTCATAGGATCCAGGCCACTTATGCCTCCCTTTGTGCTCACGGCACCAAAACAGATCAGATCATATGTGCTTATAGCACCAGAATACATATATAGTGCATATAGCACCTAAACAGATTGTTTCCTCGGATCCGGAACAGAACAGATATCAGATTTCATATTGAGCTCATTTCAGAATTCCCAGACACTAACTGAATCTCATAGGATCCAGGCCCCTTATAACTCCCTTTATATAGCATATACAGATAGCATATCAATTCAGAAGATTTCCGGACAAAACAGAAATTACTCAAAAATCGGGCAGCACAACGGCAGTATACAGAAATTTACACAAATTTCCTGAAAATCAAAATTCACCAAATTCGCACAGAATATAGATATCAACATTTTTAGAACATTTATTCTACTGCACAGATAATTTCCAAGTTCACAGAGAAAAATCCAGTCGACTAAAAACACAGTCGAATCAAAAATACCCGGACAAAATCTTAAAAAAAATAACCAAAATGTGCACACTCGGCACTTCAACAAAATACAGAAAGTTACGCGGTAGAAACTAAACCAGTCGGAAATTACGGACGAAAATCGCGAACAAAACTTAATTCCGGACAGATAATACCGCGCCAAACTCGACGGTTCTGAAAATTGAGAAAGTCGGATTGTGCCTTACCTTGCGTACAGCAATTTCCTCAACAGTCTCTTCGGACGAAAACAGCTCGGCGTCGCCCGAAAATCCACTTTTCCACTTTTTCCTTCGTTTTTCTCTCTCCTCAACTTTTTCTCTCTCTTCAAAATATCTCATTTCTATATATATCCAGACTGATCGTCCTGGACGATCGAGCTTCGTACCGGACGATCCATGAAGAGAGTTATTTCGTCCAGACGAAAATTGAACATCATCCTCGGCGAAGGGTTCACTGACTTATTTTCGTCCAGACGATCCTGATTTCGTCCAGACGAACCATACAGCCAAACATGATTTTCTCTGCACAACCTGTACCGATCGTCCCGGACGATCCGACTTCGTCCGGACGAACCTGGAGCAGAAACTGATATTACAATCTCCCCAACTTAAAAAAAAAAATGTCGTCCTCGACATTATCCAGTCCAAACTCAGTCAAAAAACAAGTATGGGTACAACCGTCTCATGTCAGACTCCTTCTCCCAAGTGGCTTCCCGTGCAGTACGGTGCTTCCACTGGACTTTAACCATTGGAATCTGTTTACTTCTTAGCTTTCGTACGTCGTATGCCAAAATCAACTCTGGCTCTTTCCTTGTACGTCAGATTCTCTTGAATCTCAACCTCATCAGCAGATACTTTCTTCCCAGAGTCGGATACCCACTTCCTCAGAGTGGATACGTGAAACACATTATGCACATCAGGCATCGAATCAGAAAGCATCAATTTGTAAGCAGCTTTTCCAATCCTTTCCAGAATTTCAAAAGGTCCAACATACCTCGGACTAAGCTTGCTCACCTGACCAAATCTGCTCACACCCTTCATCGGGCTGACTTTGACATACACAAAGTCACCAACCTGAAACTCTACAAATCTGTGCTTCTGATTGTAATACTTCTGCTGTCGATCTTGAGCAGCTTTCAATCTTTCTCTTATTAAATTGATCTTCTGAGCAGTTTCATCAGCAAAAGTGGCTCCCAAAGCCTGCCTATCTCCGACCTCCGTCAGAGTCAAAGGAGTACGGCACTTCCTGCCATACAAAGCTTCGTACGGTGCCATACCGATACTGGACTGAAAACTGTTGTTATAGGCTAACTCAATCAGCGGAATATGATCTTCCCAGCTTCCGCTAAAGTCCAGAACACAAAGTCTTAACAGATCTTCCAGTACCTGAATAGTCCTCTCAGACTGTCCATCGGTCTGAGGATGAAAGGCTGTACTAAAATGCAGTTTTGTACCCAAGCCTTGCTGAATGCCTTTCCAAAGTCTGGAAGTAAAACGTCCATCTCGATCAGATACGATCACACGAGGCACACCGTGCAATCTGACTATCTCTCTCACATATATCTGTGCCAAGCGATCAACTGAATCCGTCTATCTGATCGGAAGAAAATGGGCTGACTTCGTCAATCGATCTACAACCACCCAAATAGCGTCGTGCCCTTGTCTAGATCGAGGGAAACCCATCGCAAAATCTATCGTTACCTCCTCCCATTTCCACTCAGGGATAGGCAACGACTGCAACAATCCACCTGGTCGCTGATGCTCTGCCTTTACCAACTGACAGACTTCGCATCTCGACACAAACTCTGCTACATCTTTCTTCATCCCAGGCCACCAGAACAAAAGCTTCATATCAGCGTACATCTTACCACTGCCTGGATGTACAGTGTAGCCTGAATGATGAGATTCATACAGAATCTCCTGCCTCAAGTCTCCAAACACAGGTACCCACAACCTGTTCTTACAGAAAATAGCACCAGAATCAGAAATTCGAAGTTCAGGAGTCTTACCAGATCCAATCTGAGCAATCAACTTCGAATAATCAGAATCTGACTTCTGGGCTTCTTGAATCCTTGTTTCCAAAGTAGACTGAATACTCATCTGAGCCAACTCCAAACCACTGGAGGAAATCACTTCCAACTGCAAACGCTCCATATCACGAATCAGAAAGTCATCACAAGTAAGCTGAATACCTGATAATCCAGAAGACTTCCTGCTCAAGGCATCTGCTACCACATTAGCCTTACCAGGCTGATACTGAATAGTCAAATCGTAATCTTTGATCAACTCGAGCCACCTTCTTTGTCTCAGATTCAGATCCTTCTGAGTAAAAATATACTTCAGGCTCTTATGATCAGTGAAAATCTCACATCTGACGCCATACAGGTAATGACGCCAAATCTTCAAAGCAAACACAACTGCAGCTAACTCCAGATCATGCGTCGGGTAATTCTTCTCATGTGGTTTCAACTGTCTAGAAGCATAAGAAATTACCTGACCATGCTGCATCAGGATACATCCCAGTCCTTTCAGTGAAGTATCACTGAACACCTGAAAACCTTCCGTACCTGACGGAAGTGCTAACACTGGAGCTGAAGTCAAACAATCCTTCAATCGCTGAAAACTCGCCTCACACTCCGGTGTCCAAACAAAAGGTACTGACTTCTGAGTCAGTCTCGTCAGAGGCGTCGAAATCTGTGAAAATCCCTTCACAAATTTCCTGTAATATCCAGCCATGCCCAAGAAACTACGTACCTCAAATACCGTAGTCGGCCTTGGCCAATTAGCAACTGCCTGAATCTTCTGGGGATCTACAGAAATGCCTTCTCCGCTAATCACATGCCCTAGAAAAGAAATGCTCTTCAGCCAGAATTCACACTTGGAGAACTTGGCATACAGCTGATGCCGTCTCAAAGTCTCTAACACAATCCTCAAATGTCTGGCATGATCATCCTCAGATGCAGAATATACCAGAATATCGTCAATGAAGACGATCACAAACTGATCCAGATACTCCCTGAATACTCGGTTCATCAGATCCATGAAAATAGCAGGCGCGTTGGTTACCCCAAAAGGCATAACCAAAAACTCATAGTACCCGTACCGAGTACTAAAAGCTGTCTTCACCACATCAGCTTCCTTCACCTTCACCTGATAATATCCGGATCGCAAATCAATCTTCGAAAATACTGAAGATCCGGAAAGCTGATCAAACAAGTCGTCAATCCGAGGCAAAGGATACTTGTTCTTGATCGTGACCTTGTTCAAATCTCTGTAATTGATACACATACGGAGTGTACCGTCCTTCTTCTTCACAAACAGAACAGGTGCTCCCTAGGGCGAAACACTAGGGCGCACAAAACCTCTATCAACCAACTCCTGAAGCTGAACTTTCAACTCAGAAAGTTCTTTCGGTGCCATCCTGTACGGAGCTTTCGATATCGGAGCGGTACCAGGAAAAATATCGATAGAGAACTCCACATCTCTATCCGGAGGTAAACCAACCAGCTCCTCGGGAAAAATATCAGCAAACTCCCGTACCACAGGGATCTCAGAAACAGAACCAACCTCTAGGTTCAAATCCCGCACCGAAGCCAAAAACACTGGGCATCCCTTCTTCCACATCCTGTTCACTTCCAATACCGAAATCAGACTGGAGAGAACACCTCGTAATCCCTGAAATACAACTCTTTCTCCAGCCATAAGCAAACTCACTTGCTTCTTCAGACAGTCTATCTGGGCTTCATACTGACTCAACCAATCCATGCCCAGAATTACATCATACGATGAAATCGGCAACCGAATCAAACTTGATTTCCACTTCCTGCCAGCAATCTCGATCTCACACAAACAAAATTGCCGAGCAATCAAAGGATTCCCAGCCGGTAAAATCACAGACAAAGAAACCGGAAGTAAAAGAGAATCCAAACGTAAAGCCTCAAAACAGTGCTCGGACAGAAAAGAATGACTCGCTCCAGAGTCAAACAAAACACGACAGGGCTGATCAGAAATATAAATCGTACCTGTCACAACATCGAGAGCATCTCGAGCCTCCTGCTGACTCAAACTGTAAACTCGTGGCTGAACTGGAACAGGAGCTGAAGCAACGGAACTACTCTGCTCCCTCTGAACAGTAGGTGGTCTCCGTGGTGCAGAACTAGAACCACCACCTCTTCCAGCAAATCCCTCAGGGCGAGGAGGAACAGTCCTCGGTCTTCCTGCTGAACCGGCAGGTCTGACAAAGCCCTCAGATCGCTGATCAAATCCCATCTGCGGACACTCTGCAATCCGATGTCCTGACTGACCACATCGGAAGCACAGACCAGCCATCCTATAACATTGGCCGAAGTGTCGCCGTCCACAGTTCTGGCACACAGGCGCCGAACTGACTGATCCCGAACTCGTCGTACTGGTAACAGTACCAGACGATCCTCCGCTCCTTCTGGAATCTCCAGATCCAGAACCGGAAACAAATCTCCTCTTTCCGGAGGAACCACTGCCAGATGCCTCGCCTCCAAACCTCTTCCTACTCGCAGTCCACCGCTGCTGAGTAGCCATCAAGTCGTTCTCTAACAATCGAGCTCGCTCCACAAGCTCGGAGAAATCAGTAATCCGGAATGGTATCAGGGGCTGCCTCAAGGTATCTCGCAATCCCTTCAGAAATCTGTAACATCTCTCAACAGAAGTGCTAACCAGCTGCGGAGCGTACCTGGCTAATACAGTAAACTCAGCCTCGTACTGCATCACCGTCTTGCTCCCCTGAACAAGCCTCAGAAAGTTCTCCTGCATTTGCTGTCGTGCAGAAGGGGGAACAAACCAATCTCGGAATACCTCAGTGAACTCTTCCCAAGTAATCAAAGAGTTCAGTCTGCCCTGAAATCTGGCTGCCTGCTGGCCGTCCCACCAGTGCTCAGCCTCTCCGTCTAACAGAAAAACTGCTAACGGTACCTTCCTGTCTGACGGACACTGCATCCCGTCAAAGGTCTTCTCCACTCTCCTCAGCCACTCTTCAGCAGCTCTGGGCTCAACAGCGCCCTCAAACCTCGGAGGTTTCAACCTCAAAAACAACTGTAAATGTCTATCCAGGTCATCAGATCTGACAGTAGAAGCTCTACTCTGAGTCTCGCTCATCATCTGAGCAACCAGCGAAGCAAACTGAGAAAGCGTATCAGCACCGACCACTGGGGCTGTACTCCCTACTGGTGCTGCCTGATCGGCACTCTGACCATCTGTCATGTCTGGGTCTGGCTGATCCATACAGAAAAATCCAGAAAATCCGGAAAACTATCACAAAAACAACAAAATAAAAAGCCAAACAAATCAAAATTACCCCCCCGGACAGACTTACTGATCACTTCCTATAGCTCTGTTTCACAAAATTCTCAAATTCCAAAACCATTGCTCTGATACCAAAAAAAAAAGCTTGTCACACGACCCGACCCGAGACGAGACGGATCCCGCCCGTGCTGGATCGCGACGGAGCTGCACTAACCAGGATCTAGCTTTGGAATTTGGTTCGGAACTGAATCTTCCAAATAATTAATTCACACAGACTAACAAACACAGAGCTACTATGTATCATCAAATGCAGCGGAACAAAACATCTATCCAATTTCATTTCCTCAAAACAATCATCTACAGAACAGTACATGGCTTTCGACAGAAAGAAAGACAGAACAGAAAAGCCATGACTGTACAAAACCAAAAGTACAAAAGTACCTATACTGATCAGACTCTGAACTAATCCTGAACTTCCTTGCCCTTCACAGAACCTGAAAACCACCAGAAAGCAAGGGTGAGCTCAACAGCTCAGTAAAGCAACAAACCTCCAATCAAAATCCTCAGAATCTCAAAACCAACACAGCAGACAAATCCGTACAGAATCGAAAAACAGATTCGGACAGATATCAAATCAACAAAACTGTACGGAAACGAAAGTTGTATCAAATCAGAAACATAACATAACAGATCAAACACATCAGATCAACAGAATCAGAATCGTACAGATCATATCGGAACAGAACAAATCATATCGGAACAGAACAAATCATATCGAAATCATATAGCAGATATCAGATATTTAATTAATAGCTAAATTCCCTGACACTGACTGAATCTCATAGGATCCAGGCCACTTATGCCCCCCTTTGTGCTCACGGCACCAAAACAGATCAGATCAGATGTGCTTATAGCACCAGAATACATATATAGTGCATATAGCACCTAAACAGATTGTTTCCTCGGATCCAGAACAGAACAGATATCAGATTTCATATTGAGCTCATTTCAGAATTCCCAGACACTAACTGAATCTCATAGGATCCAGGCCCCTTATAACTCCCTTTATATAGCATATACAGATAGCATATCAATTCAGAAGATTTCCGGACAAAACAGAAATTACTCAAAAATCGGGCAGCACAACGGCAGTATACAGAATTTACACAATTTCCTGAAAATCAAAATTCACCAAATTCGCACAGAATATAGATATCAACATTTTAGAACATTTATTCTACTGCACAGATAATTTCCAAGTTCACAGAAAAATCCAGTCGACTAAAAACACAGTCGAAACAAAAATACCCGGACAAAATCTTAAAAAAAATAACCAAAATGTGCACACTCAGCACTTCAACAAAATACAGAAAGTTACGCGGTAGAAACTAAACCAGTCGGAAATTACGGACGAAAATCGCGAACAAAACTTAATTCCGGACAGATAATACCGCCAAACTCGACGGTTCTGAAAATTGAGAAAGTCGGATTGTGCCTTACCTTGCGTACAGCAATTTCCTCAACAGTCTCTTCGGACGAAAACAGCTCGGCGTCGCCCGAAAAATCCACTTTTCCACTTTTTCCTTCGTTTTTTTCTCTCTCCTCAACTTTTTCTCTCTCTTCAAAATATCTCATTTCTATATATATCCAGACTGATCGTCCTGGACGATCGAGCTTCGTACCGGACGATCCATGAAGAGAGTTATTTCGTCCAGACGAAAATTGAACATCGTCCTCGGCGAAGGGTTCACTGACTTATTTTCGTCCAGACGATCCTGATTTCGTCCAGACGAACCATACAGCCAAACATGATTTTCTCTGCACAACCTGTACCGATCGTCCCGGACGATCCGACTTCGTCCGGACGAACCTGGAGCAGAAACTGATATTACATATCCCCTGTTCAGTCCTAGGGCCCCTCACTGAGTCGGAATTTCCCCCTCATTCTTTTCATCTTTCTCAAGCTGAGGCCTTCCCCTAGCTCTGTTCAGACGGGTATCCTCTGTTCAGTCCTAGGGCCCCTCACTGAGTAAGAATTTCCACTTATTTATTCTTCTCTTTCAATATAGAAGTTATGACGGGTGATCACCATCCTTCGAGAAATCCGATGACCAAAGGAGATTCACGTCTTGTTGCCCAGAATGATGATGAGAGAGGGTCTAGTAAGAAAGCTGAACCAAATGATGTTGCGTCCACCGTTACTAGCGATTCACTGATCATCTTCTACAAAAAATTTCATTTTCCTAATGACCTCGTGGCGAAGGTTCCTAAAAGGTCAGATCGAGCATGTCTCCCTCCACCAGGATATCTGACCATTTCTGAGTCTAGTTTGCGAGCTGGGTTGCGATTCCCCCCTCCTCCTGAGCTAGTTGATATCTCTGCAAGGTGTGGAGTAAGTTTAGCCCAATTTTCGCACAGAGCTATGTCGGTAACGATGGGGCTGATTGCATTCTTCAGGGATCGCGGAGCCGTTCTAACACCCGAGTATCTTTCGCGGATGGGCCGATTCATTATTGATACACAGGGGCGCGTGACCTTTAGGTCTAAATGGTTAGACATGCGCACCCGGGACCCGTTGAAGAGCTGGGCCCATGCATTTTTCTATGTGCAAAATGATTGGGGCCTCATAGAGAAATGAGGGAAGATGAAGGATCTACCCATCCCTTTGCATGTTGGAGAAGAAGACATCTTGAAGATTCTTAACATCCCTGACGTCAAACATCTTCTATTCGAGGTTCGTCATTTGACCAAATATATTGAAGAAGAATTTCTATTCAAAGTGGGGCTATCAATTCAAGCTGGGAGGTCAGAGGCAAAGATGTTGAAGAAGTCTACTAAAGTTCACGAGCCACCTGCCCCTTCTTCAAAAGTTCCTTCTAAGCGAAAAAGTGATGATCCTCAGGCCTTGCTGAAGAAGAAGAAATTGGAAGGAATTTCAACGAGCCCTAGCCAGGTTCCCCCTGACTCTTCTCCTGCAAAGTTACATATTCCTGGGGATGTGTTGAAACATCAGTGCCTTGGACGTCACAAAATTGATGACTTGGTGAGTAGCATCTTCTCCTTTGTTTTTCAAACTTCTTTTTGTTGCATCAATTGGAACATTTTTTTATGTATCCTCTTATTTTGTTTCAGCTATCACGCCACATGGAGCTTGAGGTCGAGCTTACTCAGACCTTAAACGAATGGAATGATGAATTTGTGAAGGTGAAGTATCTTCAAGGAGAGTATAAACGGAAGTATGACCATAGAACCAAGGAGGTGAAGGTTCTAGAGGTGGAATTGACCGACTGTAGAACTGAATTGGCCAATGTCATGACCACTACTTCTCTTAAGAACCAGCAGATAGATCGACTCCAGATTGAACTTGTGGAGGCACAAACAATGATCACACAGCTTCTAAAGCATCAAAAGGTCTCTGGAGAGAAGATGGCGGTTCTAGAAGCTGAAAATAAGAAATCTCAGACCATCATAGCTGAGAAGGAGGCCGCTTTGTTCGGCCTAGAATCTTCAAGAGTTATCGAAGATTTTAAGAAGTCAATAGACTTCAAGATCATCGTCCAGGATCACCTTCAGGAGGCTCGCGAGCATATATATAATGTAGAAGTGAAGGCTTTGAAGCAGCAGTGCCTAGATGAAGGCTTTACCCGAGGTTTCCTGAAGGGAGTTCGACTGGTACAACGCAAGGCCGGAGTTAAGATTGATGGGCTAACTACTAGCCAGGCTTCCGAGGATCCTTCTTCAGATTTGGGTGGAGCTGAGATTGAAAGCGAGCTGAGGAAGGTCTTTTCTAGTGACGATGAATCTGTTGATGTTGAGTAGTATTTTTCTTTTTATTAGTTGTATCATTTTATTTTTCTTAGTGATTATTATGTGTAGGATGTATGCATCCACATGTGCGTTCTCCTATGATTTCATAAAGGGTTATTAATGCTTTTATCTCAAATTAATCAATGAAGAATATTTTAGTATTTTTACTCAACTCAAGTGAGTTTTTTTTTATGCTGTCTTAGAGCACTTGACTTTTCCGAGGTTGTTAGTTATAGCACTCTCAATGCCTTTTTAACCTGTGTGGAAGAAGTCGGATTGGTTCTCCCTGAGACCAATTGTCCAGTGATCAAGATACATCTTTCTTGGATCAAGGATTTAAAGATCTATATGACACCCACTAAGGATGTTTGACCTTTCCAAGGTTGTTAATCAAAGTGTTATTTGATGATTTTAACCTGTATGGAGGAGGTCGGATCGAATCCCCCTGGGATCGATCATCCAGTGATTGAGATGCAATGAAGATTGCGTAATTCTCGAATCAAGGATCTTAATGTTAGAGTTCACAGTATGTGTGAAATGGTTATTATACTTTCTCTCATATGAGAAGATAATATAAACGAGCAAAGTTTCATAATATTGGGTAACATCAAGCATCCATGTTATAACATAGGGATACAAATGATAGGAGACAAACAACACTCAACACTGAAGACAAGTAATATTATTATTCTCTACTGATAATATTTGCTAAGATTTTTTATGTTCCAGGTTCGGGGGAGCATCTTTCCCTCAGCATTCTTCAGCTTGAAAGTTCCAGGCTTCACCATGGCTACCACCAAGTAAGGACCCTCCCAGAGGGGGGAGAGTTTGTTACGTTGAGGACCTTTATCTGCTGCCTCGATGCTACGTAGAACTAAGTCTCCAACAGAAATATGTCGAGGTTTCATTCTTCGATTATAATAACGGGCAACTCTTTGATGATATGCAGCAACCTTAAGCATTGCCACATCTCTTACTTCCGGAAGGAGATCTAAATTATTTCGGAGCTTCTCCTCATTACTGTTGAAGTCAAAAGCTTGGACTCTCAGGCTTGGAATTCCAATATCGACGAGAAGGACTGCTTCTGTGCCAAAACAGAGATTATATGGAGTTTCTCCTGTAGGAGTCCTGGAGGTGGTGCGATAGGCCCAGAGGACATTGGGGAGTTCATCAGCCCATTGCCCCCCAGCCTTCCCGAGGCGCGTCTTCAGTCCCTTCAGTATAGTTTGATTTGTAACCTCAGTCTGACCATTTGTTTGAGGATGGGCCACGGCTGTGTGTATCAATTGAATGTGAAGATCCTTACAAAATGCTGTGAAAGTTTTTCCAGTAAACTGAGTTCCATTATCGGAAATGATCTTTGCCGGAATGTCAAAGCGACAAATTATATTTTTCCAAACAAATTGTTTGGTATTTGCTTCGGTGATTTTTGCCAGGGGTTCAGCCTCTACCCATTTAGTAAAATAGTCTACGGCCAAGATGATAAACTTTCGTTGTCCAGTAGCTATAGGAAAGGGTCCCATTATATCTATCCCCCATTGGGCGAAAGGCCATGGGCTTTGAAATGATGAGATCTTCACAGCAGGTGAATGGGTGAGGTTGGCGTGTAGCTAGCAATTGTTACATTTTTGGACGAATTCCAATGCATCTTGTTTTATCCTGGGCCAGTAGAACCCTTGTCTCATAATCTTAAAAGCGAGCGCTTTTCCTCCTAAGTGTTCTCCACATATACCTGAATGGACTTCCCGTAGCGCATAATCAGCCTCTGACGGTGGGAGACACTTAAGATATGGCCCAGTAAAGGCTCTCTTGTATAGTTCTCCACTAATAATTGTGAAGTTAGCTGCTTTCCTTCGGAGTCGCATTGCAACTGTCAAGTCTTCGGGCAGCACACCATTTTGCAAGAATGATAAGATAGGATCCATCCAAGACGGTTCTCTTGTCTTATCAATGGATTGTATAATCCAGGGACCTTCAATGCTCGGGAAGTGTATTTCCTCGATATATCTTCTTTTGAAGAGGTCCATTGTTGCTGATGTAGCGAGCTTTGAGAGGGCGTCTGCACGGGCATTCTGCTCCCGGAGTATATGGACAATTTGATACTTTTTTATGTTGGTAAGAAGTGACTTCGCTATACTACAATATTGTACCAAAGATGAATTATGGGTATCAAATTCTCCCTCAACTTGAGAGGAAACAAGTTGAGAATCAGTATGAATCATCAAATTTTGAACCTCGTAGTCTATAGCCAATCGTATTCCTGCAATAAGAGCTTCATACTCAGCAACATTGTTTATAGCAGGAAACTTCAGCCGAAGCCCATATTCGAAAGTGACTTGTTGTGGAGAGATCAATAAGATTCCAGCCCCAGCACCAGAACTCCCAGAGGCTCCATCAACATATAGTGTCCAACAAGGTGAAAGAGGATGAGTGACTAGCGGTTCATCAAAGGCAAGGTTGGTACATTCGACGACAAAGTCTGCAAGCACTTGTGACTTGATGTCAGGTCTAGGAAGAAAATGGATGTCAAATTCTCCAAGTTCCACCGACCACTTGATTAATCTTCCAGATGCTTCAGTCTTTTGGAGAATATTTCTTAATGGGAGATTTGTGTAAACCCCAATCGCGTGAGCTTGAAAATAGGGGCGTAATTTTCTGGCTGAGAAGATTAATGCCAAAGCAGTCTTATCTGCTAACGGGTAACGTATTTCTGTTTCCGAAAGGACCTTGCTAACATAATAGACGGGACGTTGAATGCCATTCTCCTCTCGGATCAAGACCGAACTTATAGCATGCGAGGAGACAGCCATATATATGTACAACATTTCTCCTGGTACTGGCTTTGAAAGTAGTGGAGGTGAGGACAGATAAATTCGGAGCTGTTCGAAAGCCTCCTGGCATTCATCTGTCCATTGGAACCCTGAGTTACGGGCTCCTCTTAGTGTCTTAAAGAAAGGCAAGTATTTATCACCCGAGCGAGCCAAAAAGCGAGAAAGAGCTGCAATTCTTCCATTTAGACGTTGCACTTCTCTGATGCTCCTTGGGGGCACCATATCTCTCAGTGCCTTTATCTTTTCAAGATTTGCCTCGATCCCACGGTGTGTAACCATAAAACCTAAGAATTTTCCTGAGGTGACTCCGAATGCGTACTTGGCAGGATTGAGACGCATGTTATAGGATCGAAGGAGGGAGAAGCACCGTTCTAAATCAGATATATGCTGTAATTTTTCAAGACTTTTTACCAACATATCATCTACATATACCTCCATAGTTCGCCCTATAAGGTCTTTAAAAACCTTATTCATAAGGCGTTGATATGTGGCTCCAGCATTCTTGAGTCCAAATGGCATGACCCGATAGCAGTATAGTCCTTTATCTGTTTGAAAAGCTGTTGCTTCCTCATCTATGGGATCCATCTTTATCTGGTTGTAGCCAGAGTATGCATCCATGAAGCTCAGCATTTGGTGCCCAGACGTGGCATCGACCAGTTGGTCAATACGAGGGAGCGGAAAACTATCCTTCGGGCAAGCTTTATTGAGGTCCGTGTAGTCCACACACATCCTCCAAGCTCCACTGGCTTTGTTAACCATGACAACATTTGCCAACCATGCGGGATAGTGTACCTCTCGTATAAGTCCAACTTCCAAAAGTTTATCAACTTCCTCTTCGATGGCTTGTTGACGATCCTGCGCAAAATTTCGTTTTTTCTGAATAACTGGTTTATAGACTGGATTTATTTTGAGAGAATGCACAATTATCTCTGAGTCAACTCCTGGCATATCTGCTGGACTCCATGCAAAAATGTCTTGATTTCTACGTAGAAAACCACGTATTCTCTCTTCTCCTCCTCTGAGAGCATGGATTCGACCTGTACTGTTTTAGATGGGTTCTCATCTGATATGGAGATACATATAAGGTCTTCGACAGGGGAAGCTCTCTGAGGGACGTCCTCATTTCGAAGGTCAAAATTCTCAATACTTAGAGAAACTGATGGGCGTGGTTGAGCCTGTCTCAGATAACACGATTGTGCTATTTGTTGATTTCCACGTACCATGCCAATGCCATGTGGGGTTAAAAACTTCATCTTGAGATGTGGAATGGAGGGAATAGCTTCAAAAATTGATTGTAGTGGTCTCCCAAAAATAGCATTGTAAGCTGATTCCGATTTTACTACAATGAATTGGATTGGATGAGTAGCTTGACGAGGAAATTCTCCAAGTGTTACCGGGAGGCTAATTGTCCCCTCTACTCGTACAGGTCAATTATCAAACCCATATAATGGTCCTGCGGCTGGCTGGAGCTTTTCCCTCACAAGGCCCATACTAAGAAAGGTGGAGTAAAATAGGACATCCACTGAGCTCCCATTATCAACTAAGATCCTTTTGACATTGAAGCATGGATCGCCAATCCCCGCGTTAATTACAAGTGGATCTTGATGAGGGATCTGAATGCCCTCTAGATCAACATCATCAAAAGTAATACAATGGTCAGCACGAATTTTCTTTTGTGATGGCTCCTCGTTCACCGCAAGTAAGACTTGGTTAGATAATAATGGACCCCCAGCGATAGTCTCGATCTCTCCAACCATTTGACGATTATTTTGTGGCTGTCTTTGTGTTGGTTGCCCCCCAGCAGGAGGAATGTCCTTACGACCAGGTGGGTTTGCTATGAACCGACCAAGGTAACCTTGTCGGATTAGTCTCTCGATTTCCTCTTTAAGTTGTTTGCATGCTTCAGTTGTGTGTCCACGGCTACGGTGGAAGTGGCAGTATTGCTCTTGATTTCCTAAGTTTGGCTTTAAGGGATTTGGCCACTTAACACTCTGTTCATCTCGGATGGCCATCAAGACATTTGCTCGAGATGTATTAAGAGTTGTATACTCTTTCTCTGGTCGAGGCTCCCGTCGAGATTGTGAAGGTCGAGGGGGCAAGTTATTACCCCATTTCTTCTTCCGCTGTAATGATGAATCACCATTCCCTGGTGCATTCTTACGCTTCCCGATTGTTTGCTCGAATTGCTTCTTATGAGCATTGATGGCTTCATCTGCTGAAATTTATGCCTCCACACGATGAATTAGATCAGCATATGAATGTACCGTATCTCGCATGAGTGCTGAGTAAAAAGGGCCAGGACGAAGCCCTCCAAGAAAAACTCCTCTTAGCAACTCAGGATCCACCCCTGCAATTTGTCGAGCTTCGACAGAGAACCTTTGGAAGTAGTCTTTGAGTGATTCTCCTTCATTTTGGCGGATCCCAGAGAGATGAGAAGAGTCCTTAATAATTCTTCGATTAGCGACAAATTGTTCGACAAACAATTTGGCTAACTTGACAAACGAAGGAATAATTCTAGCTGGGAGTGAGTAGAACCACGTACGAGCTTGCCCTTTGAGGGTGGCTGGAAATACTTGACAGAGGAGCGCATCCAAGGCTCTCTGAATATGCATAATAGTTCTGTAGTGATCGATGTGCTCATAGGGGTCGGACGTCCCATCATAAGAATCAATGCTCGGTAGTTTGAACCCTGCAGGAATGGGATGTTTAAGGATGGCTTCTGTTAGTGGTGAGGTCTCCTGGAAGTCCCACTGATGGAGAGATTGTCTTCCACCCCTGCTGGGAACTCTTCTTGGACCAAGCGCCTCAGTTCATGGCGCAAGACATTGCGCGGGAGGTCAGTAATGTGAGGATCGGCCACGTCCTCAGGAATATCTGACGGAATGCGGACTAACTGACTGGGGCGAAAAGGATGGGTAGAGCTAGCGGTGTCGGCAAGGTCAACATCTTGTTGTGTTTTAGGTCGACCCCTTGATTGAGGGATAGGGATGTCTGCCTGAACACGTTCGTGTTGAACACCTCTGGCTTGTGATGGATCTTGAGGAAGACGAATCTCCTCCTGCTCTGCTAACGTTGGTTGTCGGGCTCCTCGCAGGAGTTGAAGGATCTCCTTTTGAGATTCCTCCATTTTTCGGATGCGATCTTCCATAGATGGTCCAGATGTTCCTTCTCCAGCATGGTTTTGCCCACCATGGTGAAAAGAGGCAGATGCCTGACGTCCCTGATTCAGGGACTGATTCTTGGATATGTGAGAGTTGGAGCGAGAGGCTCCTTGGTGGCGATTACTACGCCTGTTGGCCATTGAAGTGATGCTTAATATAGTGGGATTGTCGTTTCCCACAGACGGCGCCAAACTGTTGCGGGCTAGAATATACGCGGCGATAGAGTTATAATTCTACATCTTAGCGTTGCACGGATATCTAGCTCACACACAAAGAACACAATATTTTTTACTTGGAAAACCCGGAAAGGGAAAAAACCACGGGGCCTAGCCCAGTTGAAGATGATTCCACTAAAATTTGAGGAAAATACAATGGTCTGACTCGTCCTTGAAGACGATCAGATTATAGATATCAACTGAGAGTTTTACAAAAGTCCAACGTCACTCCACTGCCAGGTGGTGGTCCGACGGCACTCCGGTGTCAGGCGGTGGATCGGTAGTGGCACTTTAGTGTCAGGGGATACTTCAGCTTCAGATGGCACTTCGGCGTCCCTTGGTGGTCCGTCGGTGGTGTGGTAGAACTACGGCGGTGTTGTGGCAATACTCCGGCGTTGGTGCGGAAGCACTGCGGCGTCCCTTGGTGGTCCGGCAAGACTACGGCGGTGGTGCGGCAGCACTCCGGCGGTGGTCGAGGAGGAGCTATGCGTCAGGAGCTTTCTTCCTTCTCTTCCTTCTTCTCTCTTGGCTTCTCCCCCCCCCCCCCCCCCCCCCCTTTCATGAGGAATGAGGGGTCTATTTATAGATTTTATGGAGTGGCATAGCTTGTAAATAGGTGTGAGATCAGGGGCAAATAGGGAGTGGCTGAATGGATGGCCGATATTGAATCCCATGATCGTGCCCCGTTCGTTGGACATTTGAAGGCCTTAGTGATGTCAGAATTCAATGATCTTGAGCTCGTTGGATTCGTCTCGTTGAGCCGTTCGATTCGAGTACAAGCTCGTTAAAATCGGAGACCGTTTGGTAACTCAAATTGTGATTTGAATCTTCTAACAGCGCTTCGGGTCCTTGATTTGGATCCATTTGGGCTCGGATTGGGTTGAATTTGGTGTCGTTGGGTTCGTGTTTTCGAGACGCTCAGTTCGACTGTAAGTTTACTGAAATCGGAATTAAGATGGTCTCCGATTTAATTTTGGAAGTTTCCAACTTGATTTTGCCTCGAGATTCGTGCTTGATTGAGACTATTTTTTGTGACGTATCAATAGCAGATGGAGGAAGGTGAAAGCATAAGGCAAAATTGAAAAGGTAAACACTTTAGAAGCATAAATCGCAACAACAATTCCCCTAATTGCCCGAAAAACACTCCCCTAATCAGGGGCGGAACCACTTAGCCCCCAGGGAGGGCAATTCCCCCCCTAAAAAATAAAAAAAATTGTTTATTACATGGATATTTAGGTAATTTATTACCCTTCGTCTTTTTTTTTACTCGTTATTATAAGAATTTTTAAGCAATTGCCCCTCTAAAAAATTAAAATACTATTATCTTTAAGTGGTTGCTCCGCCCAACAAAACAAATGATCCCCAGACCAAATTTCCTGATAGAAATATCATCATAAAGATATCGACTGCAACAATAATCGAGATAGCAGAAATAAACATTATGACAAACCAAACTCCATATTGAAGGGAAAAAAAAAACAGAAACAGCCAACTAATCTAGCCAAAATACACATAAGATTTTCACAAATCCCACATAGAATCCCTACATTTCCACTTAGATATCTTATATCTAATTGCTTTTATGATTTTGAGCGATAGAGTTGCAGCAAAAGAACGAGTAGTGCCAAATTTGTGATCGTTTTTCTCGCCAGATGTGATATATAGAACAATTGATAATAAGCAAAAAATAAGTTCTTAACCTCAGTCACTTGAAAGTTTAGCCCGTCAAAATGCTCAAAAAGCTGGAGGATAGTGAGTCTTAGCGGCTTCGTTTGGGACGGCTTTCTTGGTGCTTCTTAAAACAACTTTCTAGTTCAATCATTAAAATTTTTGTACTAGAAAGCGGCTTTAAGAAGTAACAAGAAAGCCGTCCCAAACGAAGCCTTAATAAGAAATTCCTAAGCCCAGGGATCAAATCAATCAAAATTTTACATGAGCAATCACATTCAGAGAATAAGTGAGAGATACTTTTAAAATTAAAGAGACATAAATAACAAGTACTAACAAATTGAATATTACTTCTTGCAAGAATTTCAACCATTTCTAAACCCCCATACATAGCTAACCACGTGAAGGAAGAATACCTTAGAACATGATGCTTATGCCAAAGAGAAGAATGCCAGGCTTTTATAGGAAAATCTTTAAAAAATTCTTACTAATCTTTAAAAGAACCAGCACGAGAATTATCCAAAATAATACTCAAAGTTGAAGAGTTGTTAATACGAATAGTACCAATGGTGTTCCTAAGTTGAGAAAAGAAGTTCGCAGGAACATTCCAGAAATGGTCAATAATCAGAGCGGAGATGGTAGCATTGCTCTCAAAAGAACAGTTAATGGTTTGCACAGAAGAAAGCATAGCAACGAAGGAAACCTTACACCAAATAGGGGTGACAATTTCGGGTCACGGGTCGAGTTCAGGTCGAACCCGAAACTGACATGGCATTATTCGGGTCAACCCGAACCCGGCCCGTTTTTTAAAACGGGTCGATTTTTTGGACCCGAACCCGACCCGCTTTGGATCCGGGTCAACCCGACACAACCCAAATGACCCGTTTCCAAAAAAAAATGCTAGTTTTCGGATCAAAATGGGTCAATCTCCTCTTTTTGGGTCAAAATCGGGTTGCCGAGTCAAAATCAAATTTTTAGGTAAAAAACGGGTCAATTTTAGGTCAAAGGGTTAACCGAGCCAGACCAGATTTTTGAAACGGGTCGAAATGTTGAACCCAAATCTGACCCGTTTCGGGTTCGGGTTAATCCTAACCCGGAATTTTTGGGTCGGGTTCGAGTCAGATTTTCGCATCGTGTCAAATATGTAGCATGCAGGTCGCGGGTTCAATTTGCATGTAGCATGCAGGTCGCGGGCCAGCAAGGCAAGCGGGTTCCGCATGGTAGGCGGACTGATGATAAGTGGGGTTCTCGGGCAGCGGAACAGCAGCTGAATTCTTTTCTTGGAAATTTTTATTTTCCGGCTAATATTTTCCACCGAAAATCCATCAAAAAAATTTTCAGACGAAAAAAACCTATTGAATTTAGTTTCTTACATGTGTTTCACCGGCGGAATTTTTTACGTCGTAAATCCACCAGAAACTCACAAAGCCACCAGAAAATTAATCAATTGCATTGAAAAATCTGCTGATAATAAATGATTTTTCTGTAGTAAGGGTCATCAACAAAACCAATATCATTGTCATATTTTTGTAAATATGCTTCATAATCAATAAAAATAATAAATTCTTTTATTTTGCTGGACCTTCTTACTATCAAATCAACACATATTAGATTCTAACATATAATTTAAATAATCAAATCTTTTTGCAAATGAGGCTCCTTTTAAATAAGTAGTCATATCATTTCACAAATGAGAGATAATAACCGACCAAAATAATATAATAGTAAACTTTTTAAATATAAATTATTTTCTTATGATAAATTCATATTACTTTTAATGTGTGCAAAGAACAATTTTCATTAATGTTAGCTTCTTTTGGTTAGTACATTAATAATATAATTCATTATGTTCTCTAATTAGGAGAAATGGTGCTTCAAAGTTTCTTCCATAACTTTAAATTCTCATTAATAAAAAAAAAAAAGAAACTTATTTCCTTCTTTCCTTTTCTTCGAAGGGATCTCTGTTTGCTAAATGGTGGACGCAATGATCGAAGCCTTTGTGCTGAGTCTTTGAACTTCTTACTTCTTTTCCTTCCAAAAGGTCAAAATTTGTAAGCTATATTGATAAGGTCATTGCAGTTACTGTTTTTATTTTTTTTTTCCTTTTCTGCTTTTGGGGTTAAGATATTGTACCGACCATTCAATTCATTTTGAAACATTTATCAAATTATTTGAAACATTTTTTTATTTATTTTCACACAGTAAATAAATAAAATAGTGTTGAATTAGATTATGTGTATTCCAAATTGTTCATACTGAGCTCGAGTCAAACAAATTGATTAAATGAGGTCGATTTCATAGGTCAATCAAATCGGAGTAGATTAATTAGTGGCTATGTGTGAGCTCATCTTATATCTGTAAAGCTCTATATCCACATCTAATATGATTAATGGGATAAAGTTAGCATATAAATTTTTTTAGTGACACTATATTATGTCATTCATGCATATAAATTTTTTTATAAAGTATTGTTTGTACTCCCACCTATAAATAAAGATTCAATGGGCAAGCCAAAGGACACAACTTAAGGTCTGAATCTCACCTTGGGACAAATTTAGATTTAATAAATTATACTCTTTTATACGTCACTAAAAATCGCAAAAATCATCTTCATCAGGCGCTAATCTTGATGCATATATGAATTGCAAACATTCAAAATTAACTTTGGGACCATCTGAGAGCGTTTGATGTTCAAGAAGAGTAATCTTGCAGATGCAAGATGCGAGAACAGGGAAGCAGAGAGGAAGCGTAGAGAGAGAATAACAGAAGAGGAAATGTATTTCATTTAATTCATAAGTGTATTACATAGGTTATATATATAACCGAATAGAACAAGAAAGTACATAACGAATTGCTGACGTGTACATAGTCTTAACAGCCCGCCTCAAATTAATCATTTTGTGAATGAATGGTTAATTTGGATCGTAATGTGTTGAACTGCTGTACAGATAAAGGTTTTGTTAGTACATCGGCTATGTTGTCTGCCGAGCTAACATGCTTAATGTGGAGTTCTCCTTGCTTGATATGACTGCTAATGAAATGGTAGTTTATTTCTATATGTTTAGTTCTCGCATGGAAAATGGGGTTGTGTGCTAACGCAATGACCGATGTGTTGTCGCAGTTGAGTATTGTTGGTTGCATTTGAGGTACTTGAAACTCGGAAAGAAGGCGACGGAGCCAAAGTATCTCAGAAGTGGCGGAGGATAACGATCGATATTCTGCCTCGGTGGAGGACTTGGCCACCGTGACCTGCTTCTTTACCGACCATGATATCAAATTAGAGCCCAGGAATGTGCAGTGACCGGAGATAGACTTGCGATCCGATGAGTCCGCTGCCCAGTCGGCATCGGCATAGGTGACTAGCTGTAGGTGACCGAATTGGAGAGGAAGACCAAAGTGTAAAGTCCCTTTGATGTATCTCAAAAGTCGCTTTAGATCTTGATAATCCTTGACGCGAGGCTTGTGCATGTGCTGGCAGATAGAGTTTGTTGCAAAGGCAATGTCCGGTCTTGTAATAGATAAGTATTGAAGAGAACCTGCGAGTTTGCGAAAAAGTGACGGATCGGGAAATGGTTGCTCATCCGCGATTTCCTTGCGCTTGATACCCATGGGTGTGGCCGCTGGCTTACAGTCCAGGAATCCCGCGTGAGTAAGAAGATCGCGAGCATAGTGAGCTTGGTGGAGAAAATAGCCTTGCTTTGTTTTGTTCACTTGTATGCCCAGGAACAAGGAGACGTCGCCTAGCTGTTTTAGATGAAATGCAGAGTGTAGTTGCTTGAGAATGGATGATATCTTGGTACTATCATTTCCTGTAACAAGGATATCGTCAACGTATATAAGAATAAAAATGAATATATTATCGTGATTGTAGAGGAGTAAAGAAGGATCCGCTTTACTAAATTGGAACCCTTGAGCTTGCAGGAAACTGGTGAATTTCTGGAACCACTGACGCGGTGATTGCTTGAGCCCGTAGATGGATTTGTGCAGTTTACATACATGCTGCGGATGTGTTTGATCGACAAATCCGGCCGGTTGTTTCATATAAATTTCGTCCAGTAGATCCCCGTGTAGAAATGCGTTGGCAACGTCAAGTTGAATAACTGACCATTGATTATGCAGGGCAATAGTGAGAAGGATACGGATGGTCACCATTTTGGCGACCGGGCTGAATGTTTCTGTGTAATTGACGCCGAATTCTTGCGAACAACCTTGCGCTACTAGACGTGCCTTGTGCCGTTCTATTTGACCGTTGGGAAGTAGCTTATTCTTGAAGGTCCATTTGCAGCCCAATATGGGTTTGTCGGTTGGACGAGGAACAAGCGACCACGTTCTGTTTTGCTGGAGAGCGGAGAATTCGGCTGCCATTGCAGAACGCCAATGGTCGTATTGTGATGCCTGCTTGTATGACGTTGGGATGGAAATTGCTGTTGAAACCGCAGAGAGATCGAATATTGCTTTTGGTTTGAGAATACCAGCCCTGAGTCGTGTAATCATTGGATGACCCGAAACGGTCTGCGAGATGGTGGGAGCAGGAAAGCTGGATGAATTTGTGTGTTGCTGAGACGCTTCTTGTTGAATTGGGATTGTATGGTCTTGTGGTGGACAGCTTACAGTGGGCGACTGAGGATGCGTTGATGTAAGCTGTGAGGTGGGTACTAAGAGCAGTGGGTTTTCTGTTTTATGAGCTGTGATGTTGGGCTGTTTTGCTTTTAAATCGGTAAATGGAAATTGGTGTTCCACGAATTTGACGTGTCGGGATATGTGGACCCGTTTGGAAGGTATATGAAGACAGCGGTAACCTTTGTGTTGGGAAGAGTAGCCGATGAAAACACACTCCATGGAATGTGGGGAAAGCTTGTTGTTTGCATAAGGTGTCGTCCATGGGAAGCAGAGGCACCCAAATGTACGAAGATGAGTGTATGAAGCTTCTTTCCCATGCAAGCGGTAGTATGGTGTCTGCTTGGATGTGGCGGATGAAGGTAACCTGTTAATTAAATAATTGGCCGTGGAAACAGCGTCTGCCCAAAGGTTTGGAGGGAGATCTGCAGCATGAAGAAGAGCTCTGGTTGTTTCCAAGAGATGCCGATGTTTGCGTTCGGCAGTACCGTTTTGTTCCGGTGTGTGAGGGCAGCTCACTTGATGAGTGATACCGTTGTTGATCATGTACTGCTTGAATTCTGTGCTGTTGAATTCTCCGCCCCCATCAGACCTGAACGTTTGAATGCTATAGCCAAATTTGTTTTTAATTAGATTGTGTAGTTGTTTAAATTTGATGAACGTTTCGTTCTTGGATGTGAGCAAATATAGCCAAGAAAATTTAGTAAATTCATCAATGAAAATCACATAGTAAAAGAAACCATTAGTCGAAGCTATAGGAGCCGGACCCCATACGTCCAAGTGAATGAGCTGGAATGGTTTATTACATTCAAAAGAACTATGTGAAAAAGGCAATTTGTGACTCTTTGAGATATTACAGGAGACACAAGTATCTAAGGAAGAGTGAGATCCGGCTAAGTCCGGAATTAGTTTGGTCATGGAGCTAAGCAATCTAAAATGGGGATGTCCTAAACGTGCGTGCCATCGAGCCCGATTATTGCAAGACGTCTGCAGAGCGTTGATGCGTCTGTGTACCGGAAGCTTAATGGGATACAGCCCATTGCGTTGAGGTCCCCGGAGAAGAATGCGGTTGTCCCGACGATCCTTAAATTCAAAACCATTAGCGTTAAAAGAAACTGAAATATTATTGTCAAATGTGAGTTTGGCAACGGATAGTAAATTATGAGAAAGAGAAGGCACATGAAGAATTTTACGAAGTGTTAGCTTACGGTAGGAGTCGAGTAAAGGTAGAATTCCTTGACCTGTATTTTGAATGGGTAAGTTGTTACCATTAGCTATTGAAACTGAATCTTGTCCAGTGAATGGAGTGGGATTTTGAAGATTGGAGACGTCCGAGGTGAGGTGTGAGAATGCTCCGGAGTCCAATATCCATTCGCCGGTGGAGGAAAATTGTTGTTGAACGGCTAATGCCCGCTGATTTGAGGGAGGTGCGTACTGTAAATTGCACCTGTGCCAGCAATTTAGCGCCTCATGGCCTTGTTTGCCACATATTTGACATGTAGGCCGGTTGGAGGGATTTCTTGGAGCATTAGATGTATCTGTTGTGGGTGTATTTCTTGAGTTGTAGTTCCGCCCACGATTCTTGATGTATCGGCCCCGATTGTTCCTGGCGGAGAAAAATGCTGTTGCATCAGACTGATTCTTACCTTCTTGAAGATGTTCGTGCTGGAGATTGATCTCCTCGCTGCATAATAGAGAGTATAGAGTGTCGAGACTGATAGGACTTAGGGACGTCTTGATCGCCGTTTTGAATGGATTATACTCTGTAGGTAATCCGTTTAGAATGTATAGTACTACATCCTCGGTGTCGACCTTGGATCCTGCGGCGGCAATGTTGTCCACCAGGATCTTGATTTGATCAAGATACTGATGTATGGTGCAATCCTTTTTCTGAATACTGTGTAGTTTGTTTTTAAGCTGAATCACTCGTGAGCGATTTGTTGGTTGAAGTCACTACTCGAGTGTAATCCAAACCTCATGGGCGGATTGAAGCGAGATGACGTAGGGAAGCACGGATGACGAAATGGTAGAGAGAAGAGCAGAGACCAAGTTTCTGTCGATCAAGTTCCACAGATTGTGTTCTTTCTTGGAAGATTCCAGAGGGCGCACCGCTAAACCTGTAAGATGATCTCCAAATCCGTTTGCGATGAAGTGTTGTTGAACTTGCAGCCTCCATATTGCGTAGTTTTCTGTTGTCAGCTGTGTGGACACTAAGTTCTTAGTGTTGGAGATCAAAAATTTGAGAGGAGCTGGTATGGTGTATTCCGCCAGAGAGTCGGAGATGTCCGACGTCGTTCGGCGAGACGTTGCCGACTCTTGTTCAGCCATGGACAGGATCTAAGCCGTGAAGCAATTTTGCTCTGATACCATGAGAGCGTTTGATGTTCAAGAAGAGAAATCTTGCAGATGCAAGACGCGAGAACAGGGAAGCAGAGAGGAAGCGTAGAGAGAGAATAACAGAAGAGGAAATGTATTTCATTTAATTCATAAGTGTATTACATAGGTTATATATATAACCGAATAGAACAAGAAAGTACATAACGAATTGCTGACGTGTACATAGTCTTAACGCCATCCACACTCTGATTTAAGCAAACTTATAGTTAAATGGAACATCTCAAAGGGACAAATCCAACAACATCAAAAACAATCCAATCATAGCACAAATGGGTCCAAATCAAAGGACCGAAGCATATTTTAAAGCTTCAAAGAATTAATTAGATAACCAAATAATCTTCAAATATGACAGGCTTGTAGTTGAATCAAGAGGCTCAATGAGATGACTTCATCGAGCGAGAGGCTCGATGAGATGAATCCATCATGCCCAAAATCACTTAATTCTAATATTATTAATGTCCTTAAATACTTTATGAATACTCTAGGATCAATTAAATCAATATGGGACTTCAAGTGGAGCACCTTGAATTTGTCCCGATTATTCTTCATATTTACAAAGCATTTCACTCTCAAAATTCACTCGTCAACTATGTTCCCTCTGACATAAATCGCCTATAGACTATAGTCCCTCCGACATACATCGCCTGTCGACTATGGTCCCTCCAACCTCTATCACCTAACAACAGTCCCTTTTTCCTCAATTGTCCGACAACGGTCCATTTGACCTCCGTCACCCAACTGCAGTCCTTCTGACTTCTATCACAAGACAACGGTCCCCTCGACCTCAATCGTCTGACTATCTCCACCACGTGACCATTATCCCTCTGATCATTATAGTCTATCGATTATGTGTAGAATATTAAACTATTAACTATCAAGATATTGTTCGCTTTGGTCTAAGAGCCTCATAGTTTTGTCCTATTGGTATAACTTTATAGTAGGTCACCCATCTGAAATTGCTTTGGGAGGAGCATGCTTAACTGCAGTGTTTCTTATTAAAATTTCAACAATTACACTAAAAAAACACCTCGATGTTTAAGAGTTTAGCATTCTTTTACTTAAAGGGTTTCATAATCTCCCTCACTTAAGTAATTGACATCCTTGTCAGCATATTTATTCAAAAATCATCCATAAGGTAGATAATATTTCAAATGTGGCTCCTACAAGTTTAAGTAGTGGCTCTCGTCATGTAGCACTTTGTCCTATACAGGGTTCAAGAGGTGACTCCCATAGTGTAGCACTTTGTCTTGTATGACTTTTAGTTCCTATCTTTCGACTGATGTATTGCTCTGATACCACCATTTATAACAGCACAAACTCTTAACAATTAAGATATTATCCACTTTTGCCTAAGAGCCTCACAGTTTTCTCATGTTGACATAACTTTCTAGTAAGTCATTCATCCCAGAATTGCTCTGGGATAAGCACGCTTAAATATAGAGTTTCTTATGAAAATTTCAACCATTACACCAAAAGGCGTCTCGATGTTTATGAGTTTAACATTCTTTTACTTAAAGGATTTCACACTATGGTTCCTCCGACCTCTATTTCCTGACAATGGTCCCCTCGACCTCAGTCGCTCCGCAACTACGGTTCTTTTGACCTTTGTCACCTGACTACGATCCTTCTGACCACTGTCGCCCGCCAACTACGGATCATCTTCCCTCTATCACCCGATTATGTTCTTATTGAACAATAGATAGACCAACGTTCTCTTGAGAATAATTCTCATGACATTAGATTCTTCCAACTCTAATAATGTAATATGCTCTACATTATGTATCTTTATACATTATATCAATGTCTTCCCCTGATGAAGGGCATCTTTTGTAACAAATAACATATATTTATAAAATTAAAAAAATATATATATAAAATTAAAGTAGCCTAAATCATATATTTATAAAATTTAAAAAAAAAATCTAATTTTCTATCACATTAACTTTGCTAGCTTGAATCTAGTCTGCGCATTAAGATACATTACGAATCCTAATTAAATTAATAATAAACAAATTTCAAGTACTAAACATGGGTTAGCATCCCCAAATCTCAACTACTAATCATTATAACTGTCATTTAATAACATATATGCTGACTTTCTCATGTGCTTCTTCATCAAGATTTGAGTCGTAATTAATAATTAGTTAGACTTCAACGTGATTTATACGTACATTTAACCATAAATTAATAAACTTTATTCCTTCAAACTTACGACTAATAGCATTGCTAATTAATACTTAATCACAGGCCTATAACTTAATCATTCTTCCTTCTTCCCGTTTAAGAAAACCACAGAAAAATATTCTATAAAATAGTTAGAGGTCAGATTACAGAATCTAATGGGCTTATTGCCTTCTGCTTTATTCTTTTCGTCCTCGGTTTATGATAAAAATATTAATAAATAATAATTTATTTTACACGAATTTTAAAGTAGACCTTTTTTTTATTATTTTTGGAGAATTATGGCCGAAGCCGTATATTAATGAAAGAGATTACAAAAAGAACTAAAAGAACCAATAGAACGGAAGCAGCTCAAAAATAACCCAAAAACAATCAAAATTGGTTAACTAAAACCTATACCAGCAGAAACAAAACCCACCAAAAAAGAACCAAAACAAACTAACAGAGAGGAGGCAGAAAAAGCCCGACCCACACAGCATGCCAGGACTCAGTTAGGGCATCTCCAACGGAACTCCAAATGCTTGAATGCCGTCGTCTCCGAGCTCCAGCCGAACGGTGAAACTTCCGCTATTTCCATGCGGGTGAATAGTAGGACGCCAATATTGGCGTTGAACTGTTCATCATCGCTATTTTTCTCGGTCAACCGAACTTGACAAGAAGCACACGAAAGAAAAAATAAAGATCATTACCTTCTCAAAATGGAGTTCCATTGGAGATGAATCGTGGCATTTTTAAGTTTCACGGCATTTTGGAGTGAAAAATACGATTCTCCATTGGAGATGGTCTTAAGAGGATTTATCATGGAATTATGAGGAGAAGATCCCTAGTTGCCTGAGGATCATATGACGGATTGCTTTAGAGAGAGATTGCCTGAGATCTAATAATTTTTATTTAGAATAAATGTTCTATTGTATTATCAGGGACGAAACCAGCCATAACTTTTAGCAGAGGCAAACTTATAAGTAACTGTTGGTAGATATGTCGGGCGTGAAGAACTTGATTATTCAGAGAATCAAGAACGTTGCCATAGAAAGAATCGAAACACAGACAAAACCGATGAGTAAAGGAAATAAAGAGAAAGTATTATTCATCGTTTGAAAGATAAGTACAGATGTCTTATTTAATTTATAGCCGAACTAGACTAGTAAGCAAATAGCAGCTACATAAGAGGAAATACAGGACACCGAAGTAAGACTCTATTAACTGCTCTAATAGGGCGTTCAAGGGGGCAGCGCTCTTTAGTGGAGCTCGACCTGTATTTTGTTCATCGTTCCCTGACAATAACATCACTACATAATGTGTTTAATTATACAAGATGGCACTTGCCTAAAGACCATATTATTTTAAAACTTAGGAGGCGCAATAGCATAAAAACACGTAATAAACTCTAAAAATATATATTAAAGAAAATAAATTACCTAAAAAATCATATAATAAAAAAAAAAAATGCCCCCTGCGCTCAAAGGGGTTCTGCGTATTAACGTACATGAACATTATCACATTATGACTATTTATAATTATTTTGATTTTATATAACATGATATAATTAATATTCATTGGAAAAGAAAGGCGTTGCTTGCAAGTTAGAGCAGTCTCTTTGTGTGTGTATCAGCAATGAGAGAGCCGTTGGAAGCTAATGATTCGATGGACAAATAAGGGCCAAGACTACAGAAAAATACTGAGGTCAGCTTGTTTGGTGTATACGGCAAAGTAACGTATAATAGTCTATGTATTTGGAGTTATAGTTGATCGAAGGTGGTCGACAATAAGACGGTTGGGGGCAGTGGGTAACAACCGTTAGTGGCTTGTAATAGATAGTAGTGGGTGGTGGCAGTTGGAGCGCGGCCAGTCGGTGTTGTTTTTACCCAAGTTATGTATATTAAATATAGTAAAAACAAGAGAATTTTAAATACACTCGAAGGGAACTAGATGAAAAATATTTTAAATTCACTCTCAAAATACTTCGCAATAAAAAAAGCCATTCAAGCTAGGGATATCTATAATGGATTGATGGTTTGGGTTTTTGCCCGATCTGAAATTGACTAGGCCTGAATCTAGATAAGTAGAACTCATCCTGATTAATAAATGGGTCAGAAAGCTAGTTAAAACCTGACTTGCTAGCAACTCAAATGATCAGAACCTGATCTGTTAACTTGTTTTGGTTAAAAAAATTTGTAACTTATTAACTGTTAAATCTAGAATATTTGATAAAAGTTATAAGAGTACTATATATACCCACATGCAAAAAAAATTATAGAAAAATATATTAAACATGTCATTTTATGATGAAAAATGGGTTTGTGGTTCAGCCCGAATCCGACATGTTTAATAAACGAGTCGAAAAATCCAACTCAAACCCAATCGGTTTATTATACCGCTCAATCAGAATTCATATTTTTAGGGTTGAGCTGATGGACTAGTGAAGCGCGTATTGGCGAAGCGTACGTGTGCGAACTGCAGAAGGTCAATTGGAAAAGCATGTGCAGAATGAGAAAGACGAAATGGCCACTGTGTGTGTGAATCGTGTCCACGAAATGGCCAATGGGTGTGCGAACCGCATCTACAAATTGGTGCTTGCATGCTCAAACCGTGGAATTGAGTCGCCCGATAAACTTGTTTTCAGTGGCATGATTCGAGCTCGCCTTTTGAGCACGACTCGAGTTCGAGCTTGATATTTAACTCCCTAGTCGAGTTTGAGTTAAGCTTGATTCGACTCCTTTACACCCCTAATTTCCGATCTCTAATTGGACAACCAAGAAGAGCTACTGATCTACCGCTTGAATAAAACCCATTTATCATTGTGCATAGAACCTGATTGAATTCCAACGGCACTGCTCAATGCATATTTGAATTGAAAACTAATAATCCATTTTTCTATCACATTGATAGACCTGACATCTACTTAATAACATTTGTAACATATAAAACAAGTGCGTGCAAACCAAATGAAAAGTGAGTTTGTGATTATTAAGATAGATTTAGATAATTCCCTAAAAAAATGAATAAATAGAGAGGTTTTCTATAAACACCATATAATTATTATATATTTATATATCTAACATCCAAAGTATAATATTTTTTACATGAGACTCATATTTTTAAATCATATAAAGATAAAAACATTGAACTTTTTCAAAGTGAGATACATCTTTTCATGCATATATTTTAATGTGATCCTTAACTTAAATATAATACAACAACAACATCAAGTCTTTATCCCACTACTTAGGGTCAGCTACGAGAATTATTTTGCTCAATTTTATCCTTGTATAGTTAAATTCCAATTTAAATCTAATAAAAATTTATTTTAAATAATTTTTAATCAAGTTTGTTTAGATCAATCTCTATCTTTTTTAATATATGATGGATCTAATATGTCTACTCTCCTAATCAGGTCATCAGAATGCCAACATTTTATCTGACCAAACCATCTACGATGACTCTTTCTAATCTTATCTTCCACTGGAACTACTCCAATCTTTTCATGTGTCCAATTGTTTTGCATTCCATCTCTAAGTGTAAATTAATCTACTCTTTCACGTGAGCACTCTCATCTCTACAACACTTAATTTTATGCTTAAGTATTATGTAAATAGAATATTATATATTTTGAAGTGATTCTGAAACTGAAACTAAAATATTATATAATTAAAAAATTTAATACTAAACCCTAAACATGTAAATACTTCAATGTTAATCCCGTCTAAGCAAAGGAGAGCATCCTATACTGATTCTCTCATGTGCTGTTCATTAAAAGATCAAATATTTAATAGCCTTCATCTTTCATCGATCTTTATTCACGCTACCTTGCGTAATACTGACGCTATGCTGAGGAATGCTTCCCTTCGCTTTTACCAAAGCACATTTCCTTCAAACTTACGTAAATAGCAGAGCCCTGCATTGGGCACCCATACCCACACCCACCCACGTACCCACCCATAACCAATGGATATGGGTGGGTATGGGTATACTCATAGACTTATGGGTGGGTATGGGTGGGTACTCAATATGGTGGATAAACCCTCAGGGAGATCATCCAGCACATCTTCGAGGAGAAGTTCGTGTCCAGCCCGTCTATGTCGTTGCGATGATGCTTGACCCGGTCATGAAGATGTGTTTGCATGGGTTGAACATCAATGCTGATTAGGTTGACAAGGCCAAGGAGAAGTTGAAGGCATATATGATCAATTAAGTACGACCATGGCCTTAACTCAGTCATCGATGAAGATGACGATGGCATAAGGCCACCGCCGGCTAAGAAGGCACGGATAGACACCACCGCCTCCTACTCAGTTTGCGATGACTTGCCTAAAGATGATGATGAGCCTGAGATGGCCACCAACATTGCCCCTAATAGCTTGCAAGTCAGAGCCGGCCTAGAGTTCACGGCCTACATGGCGCATAAGGTTAGCCTGTAAGAACAGAAGATGTGCGGTGACGAGGACGGGGAGTTTGACGTCCTAAAGTGGTGGGGACTGGTGGGCATCAAGACGTTCCCGATCATGGCACTAGTCATAAACTCTATTTTATGCATTACGGCCGCCAGCGCCATTTCTGAGAACAACTTTTCAGACGCCGACAACACACTGACTAAGAAGCGCAACAGTCGAAAGCCCGCTCACGTGAATGATCTATTATTCTACCAATTGAACAATGACTTGCGCGGCTTGTTAACATGTTAGTCCAATGCACCGCAAGCTTCATATAACATATTGTGCTGCACTCTAACAACTTGTCCCCTGCATCATTATATAAAACCATGTATTTTATATTACAGGCATTTGGGAAATATGAAAATACTTTTATTCTGTTATTGTCTTCTACATTTCAATTCTCTGTAGGATTTCTTTTACGTCTAAGGTTGAACAATGCATGGGTATGGGTGGGTACGTCATCCTGAAAAATATTATGAGTGGGGGGTGGGTGGGCGAAGTCAGTCCGCACAGAGCGTGGGTACCCAATGGGTACTCGACTAGGACCCTGTGTAGGGCTCTGGTCCAATGCACCGCAAGCTTCATATAACATATTGTGCTGCACTCTAACAACTTGTCCCCTGCATCATTATATAAACCATGTATTTTATATTACAGGCATTTAGGAAATATGAAAATACTTTTATTCTGTTATTGTCTTCTACATTTCAATTCTCTGTAGGATTTCTTTTACGTCTAAGGTTGAACAATGCATGGGTATGGGTGGGTACGTCATCCTGAAAAATATTATGAGTGGGGGGTGGGTGGGCGAAGTCAGTCCGCACAGAGCGTGGGTACCCAATGGGTACTCGACTAGGACCCTGTGTAGGGCTCTGGTAAATAGTAAATAATCTATTGATAGGAAAAGAAAAAGTGATATATAACTTTAATATAATTTTAATATTATTATATTTGATTTTTTAAATTCTAATGTATTTTGAATAAATTTGATAATAATAGTTTTTAACAGTTCTATTCACGAGCTAAAGTGTCTAGTCGATTTTACTCAAATTGGACTTGCTAATTTATCTAATTCAGCTCATAAATTATTTGTAGTTCTAAGCTAGAGTTATACTCTAAAATTTATAATGCTTTTAAAATATGTTTGGATCGATTCGGTTGAATCATGAACCGGCCTGCAGCCAATTACGACTCACATTAAAATCGACTACGCATAAAAAATAAAAAAAATTCTATTATATGATTTATTTATTGATTTATTAAAAGAAAATAAGTTTTGTGCCACTTCGGAATTGCAAGCTTTATGCAAGTAGGTAGCTTGTGATGGGCGCTAGCAAGTAGCAACTGATGAGTAGGCAGACAAATGATGGCCCGCGCAAAAGGAAAAGAAAAATTATATATATATATATATATATATATATATATATATATATATATATATATATATATATATATATTTAGGCCATTTAAGGCAAACTCACACACACAACTAGGGGTGTCAATATTTGACACGACACGAAAACCCGACCCGAACCCGACCCGAAAAATCCGGGTTGGACCCGAACCGATTTCAAAACGGGTCGGGTTCGGGTTCCATAAATCGACCCGTTTGAAAAACGGGTCGGGTTCGGGTTGACCCGACGGGTTGCCGGGTCAACCCGTTTGACCCGAAACAAGCAGAACGAGTCCGAGCCAGCCCGACCGCGTCCGCGTCCACCCTCGCGCCCGACCGCGTCCGTCCGCGCTCTCGCGCGCTCGCGCGCTGCTGCCCGCTCCGCCCGCGCGCTGCCGGCGCTCCGCCAGCGCTCCGCCCGAGCTCGCGCGAATGCACTGCTGCCGCTCCGCGGTGCGACGACTTCGGGTCACGGTTCCGGGTCGGGTCAACCCGACAACCCGCCGGGTCGGGTTCGGGTTCGGATTTTCGACCCGTTTGCCTAACCGGGTCGGGTTAGGGTCGACCCGTTTGAACCCGGGTCAGTTCTGGGTCCGACCCGAACCCGACCCGTGACCCGAAATTGACACCCCTACACACCACGCATACACATAGACTCGAACAACCTCTTAGTTGGAAGCCTAAGCTCTCAACCAATAGGTCAAGGAGAGTTGTGTAAAGACAAATTATATCAACCCAATGGATTATATAAATATAAAAGATCAAATGAAATAGGCTCTAAAAATTAATTTTTTTTTTCTAATTCCTAATCGCAAGCATGTTCCTTCTAGCACTATCTTAGGCAAATAACTTCAGCTTGTGGCTGCTGATCTTTTTCACCCTCTAGACTATAAAAATAATCAAAATAGCTTAATTCATATTATCATTCCCTGATTCTCATGTTTTTTTCGTGGCGGTAAATAAGGGCGTAAATGAGTCGAGTCGAATTCTAGTCATGTTTAACTGGAGCTTGGCTCATCGGCCAAGTCGCTAGCTTAAACTTCAGCTCATAGAAAGGATGTGAGCTTGCGAGCCAGCTCGCAAGGAATAAATTCCATCTTCTGCGACTTCGTGTAGGTGTTTCTTCATCTAGTTTCGCATTTGCAGATCCATCATCCGTGATTTTGGGTCTGCACTTCCGCTTCGAATGTCTGCATTGAAGTCGGATGCTTGGCAAGAGAAACCTTTTGATGATACCAATGCACTCAAAAATCAAAGTTCAATTAATCCCATAAATTCAATCCTAAAATTTTTAGCCATATAAATTTTAGGCTTCGTTTGGGACAGATTTTTTACAAACTTCAAACGCAGCTTTTTGTTGTGCAAAACGACGAAATTAACCAGAAAATCACAATCAAACACAAAGTGATTTACGTGGTTCGGCGAAGTGTCTCCACAGGGAGAGGATAATTTTCACTAAATTGGACAAAATAAGGTTACAATTGGCTCTTTCCTTTTGCATACTCTCCTACATCAGCCCTCAAGCCCTTTAAATAGAGAAAATTTAGAAAAGAAACTTTCTAATCAAATCTTCTAGTCATGCAATAATCATACCACCTTATTAATGCATTAATTCGCCACTAAAAGCTTTTTAATTCAAAGCTGAAACCATTATGAAAGGATTTTCATGACACTTTTTAGAACTAGGAATTTTTATAATAAAAAGCCGTTTAAGAAAGCAATAAGAAAACCATGCCAAACGAAACCTTAGGCGGCATGAGACTATGATTTTTCTATATTTATCATCAATCATATTTAATAATATATAATATATTAGAATAAATGAATTATTAATCCAAAATAAATAAATAAATGAAAATTGAGATTTTTCATATTTGGGCCTCCAAATTAAATTTAATTTTGAATTTGATGGCGCATGCGATCTAATAAGTTTAATTTAATCATTTTATGTCAATATTTTAAAATTATACCTAATTGTTCAAGTGGGATTAACTTGGTGAAAGTGCACTAACGCAATATTGCAATTCTACCCGAATATACTGTTCAAATTCATCTCACTCTAATATTAGCAAAATATTTTTATTATTTATTAAAAATATAATTTGTCACATGCAATAATTTGGATGATTTGATTAAAAAAATAAAAATTAATATCAAAATATTATTATTGATTTTTAATAATATTTAACCGACTATTAGAATTTTGCATATATATATATATATATATATATGAGAAAATTAAATATATTTATAAAAAATAAATTAAATGATAAAAATGGGTATATACTTTGGAATAAAATAATAATATTCATAAATATGCGGTCATGAGTCATCCAATCTAAAATAATCATTAAAATAACTTTGAAGGCACTCATTGAGTTAAATATAAAAAATAATTAATTAAAATAAATTTTAAAACTATTATGTGTATTATGAAATAATTATAATAAGTAAAATTAATTAAAATATATATTATTTCCAAAAATTTATTAGATCCGTAGAATATTAATCACAAAAGTTATTATTATTATTATTTAATAAAGCTCCTAAGTCCTAATCCTTCAACTTATAGTTACGACTTATTTAGTCATAAATAAAAATATTTATAAAACAATAATTTTAGTTTTGGATATTTTTATTTTCAATTTTTATTTTATGTATCGATCCCAAAAAGCTACAATTCAGGTCAAAAAGATTTGCCTAATTGTTGAAATCAGATATATTTGGGCAAAGAGCACTAAGCCACCAAGGTGTTTTTATTTCTCCTGTTTCCTGCTCTTAACCTTATAGCAGATCCTGCTGTTCCGGCACCGACGCAATGGAATTGAAACGCCCAAGTGGAATTCCACGCCATTGCTTTTTGGTCATCGGTCCGAGCTCCCGACTTCTTGTACATAACTGTTTCTCTTCCCAAAAAAAAGTGGAGAAAAATTATCAATAAATTAATGCATAAGGAATTAAGAAAATCAATTAGAAATACATTTAATCTAAAATATAAAATATTATTAACTGCTAAAAATTTTTGACGCCAGTAAGATTTTGACTTCAGGCTCGGTTTAGGATGTCTTTTTGTTGCTATTTTTTAATAAAATAATTTAATTTTTATATTAAAATACTGCTTCCTATTTAACAGGGGTGTCAATATTTGGCAGGAAAACACGACCCGGACCCGACCAGGAAAATCCGGGTTGGACCCGACCCGTTTGAAAAACGGGCAGATTCGACCCGTTTGAAAAAACGGGTTGGGTTCAGGTTGACCCAGCAGGTTGCCGAGTCAACCCGAAAACCAGTTTAATTTAAAAAAAATTGAATTCCCGCTGCCCCAGCCCGTGCTGCCTGGCGTGCTTGCTGCCCCAGCCCGCGCTACCCGCCTGCCCCGCGCGACGCACTGCTGCCCCGTGCGAACCCGCATGCCGCGCTCGGGCGCGCTGCTGCCGTGCTGAACCCGCGTGACGCGCTGTCGAACCCGCTGCCATCGTGCCGCAGTGCCGAACCTGCTATCAAACCCACGTGTCGCGCTCGCTGCCGATCCCTAAACCCTAAACGCTGTCGCGTCGCGGGTCGGGTCGGGTCAACCCGGCCGGGTCGGGTCCGGGTTGAAATGTCCGACCTGTTTGCAAAAACGAGTCGGGTTCGGGTTGACCCGTTTAGATCCGGGTCAACTCGGTTTCGACCCGAACCCAACCCGTATACCCAAATTGACACCCCTACTTCTTAAGCAGGAGGAAAGCCATTTCAAACGAAATTTGCGACTGGCTTTCTTACTGTTTTTTTAAAGTGACTTTTTACTACGAAAAATTTAGACTTCATTTGGGATAGTATTTTATTACTTCTTAAAATTATTTTTAAGTACAAAAAAAAAATTATACCATAAAATTACTTTAAGAAATAATAAAAAAACTATATATCCCAAATGAAGTCCTAATTTTTGTACTAAAAAATGGCTTTAAGAAACATGAATAAAACTGTCCCAAATGAAATCATAGGCTTATAAAAATCTTTCAAAATATAAATTGTGAGCAAATTTTTCCTTATATATATTTATATTTTATTTTATTTTTTGAAATAAGGAAAAATCAAAGGAAGTGCCTAATTTTCCCAAAAAAAAAAAAAAATCAATCTTACAAGTGTCAGCTAAATGATTATAAAATATGACTTCTTTTACAATTAAAAAATATTTTATTATAATATAATAGGTCTGAGTAATGGAATACAATTGACGGTCAATATTAGAAGTTCTAAAATAAAATAATGGGTGGTTGACTTATTCTGTCGTTAATTTAAGCTCTTATTGACTTACTGTTATGATGTTTTCTAAGAGAATAATTAATTTATTATTATATTGAGTGAATTATCAGCATTTTTTTATTTATTTAATTGAAGTAATAGTCACACAATATTTTTGCTTTTTAATGATAATAATGATAATAGGAGCAGCAGCCTGCATGAACATACACATGGATATTTTAATTAAGGAGTTGCCAAAGGTGTTAAAAAATTTTAGATCTGTTTTGAATTTTTTGCAATATTAATTACCTAGGTATTGTCCTAATCTTAAAGTATACCCTAGGGTTATTAAGCCCATCTTAATCAAATTTTTAGTTTGAACATCTTGCCCTTTTTTTTTTAACAAAATTTGACATAAATACAAGATTTCAATTCAACAGTGTTATACTAATTTTAATTATGAGGATTTACATGCATGCCATTGAGTTCTTATAATTTACGTATATCTAATGCCTAAATTTTTATTTGACTATTATTATTGTTGCGTCCTGGAGTATTCGCGGCGGTAGAGAAATATTTAGTTTAACGTCTTAGCATTGTACGAAGATCCAGTACACAAGCAGATGAGTGAGAGGGTGTAGCGTTCATAAGAGACACCAAAGTTTTTACGTGGAAAACTCCTGAAAAGGGGGAAAAACCACGGAGCCTGGCCCAGTTTGAATGAATCCACTAGTATTTATAGTCGATTACAAATGAGGCCTTTCCTTAGGAGAAGGCCTTGGATTGATGTAGCAAATATACATCATATAGATTGTATTACATGGTAGGAATTATTTATACATGTTTGTCTGGTCGGAAGGACCGTAGTCGGCAGGAGACCGGGGTCAGAAAGACCATTGTCTGTTGATGGAGGTCGGAAGGACCATAGTAGGCGACGAAGGCCTGAAAGACCGTAGTCGGTAGGAGATTGGGGTCTGAAAGACCGTTGTCTGGTGATGGAGGTCGGATGGACCGTAGTAGGCGACAGAGATCAGAAGGATCGTAGGCGGTAGGAGACAAGGAGTCAGGTGTTAGACCCAGTGTCACTTGGAAGATCGGGTGTTGATGGTCTGGCCTTGAGTAGGACGTCGGGTCTCAACATCGGGCCTTAAGCAGGATGTCGGGTCTTCAGCGGGACGTAGGGACTGAACGTCGGGCCTTAAGCGGGACGTCGGGTCTTTAGTAGGACGTAGGGACTGAACGTCGGGCCTTAAGCAGGACGCCGTGTCTTCAGCAGGACGTAGGGACTGAACGTCGGGCCTTAAGCAGGACGTCGGGTCTTTAGCAGGATGTAGGGACTGAACGTCGGGCCTTAAGCAGGACGTCGGGTCTTCAGCAGGACGTAGGGACTGAACGTCGGGCCTTAAGCGGGACGTCGGGTCTTCATAGGGACTGAACGTCGGGCCTTAAGCAGGACGTCGGGTCTTCAGCAGGACGTAGGGACTGAACGTCGGGCCTTAAGCAGGACGTCGTGTCTTCAGCAGGACGTAGAGACTGAATGATGGTGGTGCGGAGAAACTGCGGTGGTGGTCCGGCGAGGCTCCGGCGGTGGTCCGACGAGGCTTCAGCGGTGGTCCGGCGAAACTTCGGCGGTGGTCCGGCGAGGTTCCGGCGGTGGTCGAGGAGGAGCTTCTTCCTCCTCTTCCTTCTCTTCTCTTCTTCTCTTCTTGCTTGGCCCCTCTCATGAGAAATGAGGGCTCTATTTATAGATTTTATGGAGTGGCATGACCCGTAAATAGGCGTGAGATCAAGGGCGAATAGAGAGTGGTTGAATGGACGGCCGATATTGAATCCTACGATCATGCATCGTTCGTTGGTCATTTTAGGGCCTTAGTAATGTCGGAATTTGGCGATCTTGGGCTCGTTGGATTCGTCTCGTCGAGCCGTTTGATTTGAGTATAAGTTCGTTAAAATCGGAGATCGTTTGGTAACTCAAATTGTGATTTGAACCTTCCGACAGCGCTTCGGGTCCATGATTCGGACCCATTTGGGCTCGGATTGGGTCGAACTTGGTGTCGTTGTGTTCGTATTTCCGAGACGCTAAGTTTGACTGTAAGCTCGCTGAAATCGGAGTTCGGGTGCCCCCAAAATTAATTTTTGAAGTTTTCCAACTAGCTTTTGAATCGAGATTCGTGCCCGATCAAGATAATTTTTGCATGACGTATCAATTATTATTCTTTTTATCATTACTTTTTTTAAGAAATTTTTATAGTAGAAAGCTGTTTTGTACAACCATAATAACGAAGTTGTTTTCTCCATAGCAATTTCATAAACAGTTTGATAAAATAGTCTCGCTAGAGTTGAGATTGAAATCCTCTAATCAGCCCTACAGAAAAAAAATGGAGACAAATAGGATGTTTTTTATCTATAAACATATAGAGATTGTAAAGAGATTCGGTTGATATATGCCATCTTCATTGAGAGGTTGCATGGCATTGGGATGGGTTGTATAGCCATCAAGTTAACCTCCAAAATCATTTGCTTAGAAGTTTTTGAGAGCTCCAGAAAGCCATATAGGCCTATGGGGTGATTTTCCATTATGAGCTGCGTATTGATAATGGCCTTGACATATGATATTAGAAATTTGAGTTTTGGGAGGATTGAGATGTCTCCCGTTTTGAGGGTTGTATTATTGGCATTGTGAGGGCTCTTTTGATAGAAGAATATGTTGGATTTATGAAAGTGAAAATGAGGCATATATCTAAAAAGAAGAGGAGAGATTGCTTTGCAAAGAAGTATTACGAATGACATCTCCAATCGAGTCATTTGCCTATTTGTAGTTCTGGCGAGCATCCACCCAAGCAACAAATGAAAACAAATTTTTGCATTTTACTCGGTTATGAATAGTGCGACGTCAATATTGTAGCCGTACTATTCAGAATACCAATCACCCATTTTGAATGAAAATAAATATAAAAATTGAAATGAAAAAAGAATATACACAAAAGCCACCTCCACTTCTACTTCCACGATGTCGTCGGCGGCCGCAACGCCACCGCCGTGCCAGTCACCAAACCTGCCGCCGTCGGCCAGCCCTTTTCGGCCTTCGGAGTTATAACCATAATGGACGATCTTCTCACCGAAGGCCCCGACCCGAAGTCGGAGCAAGTGGGCCGGGCCCAGGGCATGTACACCGGGGCGGCCCAGGAGGAGTTGGGCTTCCTCATGGCCATGAACCTAGCCTTCACCGCCGGCAAGTACAACGGCAGCGTCCTCTCCGTACTGGGCCGCAACCCGCCGCTCCACCCGGTGAGAGAGATGCCCATCGTCGGCGGCAGCGGGCTCTTCCGCTTCGCGAGGGGGTATGCCCTGGCGCGGACCATTTGGTTTAATTTCACCACCGGTGACGCCATCGTGGAGTATGATGTCCATGTCATGCATTATTGAAGGGGGTCTGAAGAGGGAGAGTAAAGTTATCAAATTTCAGTAATTTAATTCATTTTGGATGACTTTAATTATGATATTTAATTTCATATAATAATTGTATAAGAATATCATAAAGCCAAGCTATATTAGAATGAACTTAAGAGCCCTTAATTTACATTAAGATTAGTGCTGATATGCTCTCAATCTCATAAACTTAATATTTAGAAATAAATTTGAGAATCCTAACAGGCCGAGCTCACTCATCCTGCAAAGATTTGATATATTTATATGCCTTAATTTGATTATTTGCATAGAATTCTTTCATAACTCTTATATGTGACATTTTTTTTTTAATGAGAGCGCATAAATTAATTTTAATATTTAATATTTAGAGAGATTATTAAATAAATATTTATTATTTAATAAATAATAATGAGATTTAGGCTTTGTTTGTCATGACTTTTTTACTGTTTTTTAAGACATCTTATAACATTCTTATTATTTTTTTAAAGTAATTTTTTATATAAAATTTTAATTTTTATACTAAAAAATATCTTTAAAAAGCAAGAAGAAAATCATTTCAAACGAAGAAAATTTTTTATATTAAAAATCTGTTTTAGAAAGTAATGAGAAATTTTTCCAAACAAAATCTTAATTGACATAAAAATTTATTTTTTTAAAAAATATTATTATTATTTTATAAATTTGATTAAATAATGAACTAAATTTTGTATTTTATTATTTTGTTATCTTTTAAATTACATTCCATTGTTTTTTGTTAGTGGACGGGGGTTAGCTTTAATGCTTTCCATAGCATTGGATGCCATTTTCGCTTCGGGAAGCTACTACTCCCTTTTGTTCATGTACCCTATGGTTTTTTTTTTTTTTTGGAGATTGCTTCTTTATTACTTTTCTATGAATGAATTGAGGACAACTGGAAAAACTTTACGGGTATTTTGTTGGATTATATATGTAGGGGGATTTATACAATTTTATATGTTTAATATTAAAATTTGATATTTATTTATATAATATTTAAATTTTTAAATAATATCAAAATATTATTAACATTTATATTCTTGAAATATTACTAATATTGTTAAAGTGTGATATATCCTCAAAAAATTATCTCGATAGTGTACGAATCTCGAGGCAAAATCGAGCTGAAAACTTCAAAAATTAAATCCGAGATCACTGAGCTCCGATTTCAGTAAACTTATAGTCAAATTGAGCGTCTCGGAAATATGAAATCAACGACACCAAATTCAACTCAATCCGAGCACAAATGAGTCCAAATCAAGGACCCGAAGCACTGTTGAAAAGTTTGTACCACAAATTGAGTTACCAAACGGTCTCTGAACTTGGCAAGCTTATGGTCGAATCGAGCGGCTTGACGAGACAAATCCAACGTGCCCAAGATCACCGAATTCTAAAGTGATTAATACCTTCAAATGCCTGGTAAACGGTCCACGATCAAAGGATTCAATATCGGCCGTCCATTCAAACCACTTCCGATTCGCCCCTGATCTCTCACCTATTTACAGGCCATGCCACTCCAAAAATCTATAAATAGTCCTCATTTCTCTTGAAAGGGAGGGGAGAGAAAAAGCAAGGAGGAGGGCGGAAGCAAGAGAAGAAGGAGAAGAAGAGAAGGATAGGAGGGAAGAAACTCCTCGATCACTGCCGGAATTCTGCCCGACGTTCAAGTGACGACGGAATTTGTTCAAGTGACGTTGGAATTCCGACCGACTTCTAAGTGAAGCCGGAATTCTGCCCAAACTCCATGTGGAGCCAGAATTCTGACCAAGTGACGCCGGAATTCCGTCCGACCTCCAAGTGACACTGGAGTTTCACATGAACTCCAAGTGACGCTAGAGTTCTGCCCAAATACCATCTAACGCCGGAGTTCTCCTCGACCTCCAACATACGTCAGACTTCTACCCGATGTCAGACCTCCGCTCGTCGCCAAATTTCCACCCGACAGTAGACTTCTATCTATTGTCGGACTTTCACCAGACATCTATATGATGTTGGATTTTCTTCCATTGATGGACTTCTACTAGACGCCATCTTTTTGACTTTTGCGTCAGATAATGGTCCTTCCGATATCTATCGCCCGCTAACTACGGTCCTTCTGACTTGCGTCGCTCGCCGACTGCAGTCCTTCCGACCTCCATCGCCCGCCGACTACAGTTCTTCTGACTTATGTCGCCCGCCGACTACAGTCCTTTCGACCTCCGTCGCCCGCCGACTACAGTCTTTCTGACTTACGTCTCTCGCCAACTACAGTCCTTCGGACCTCCGTTGCCCGCCAACTACGGTCCTTCCGACTTACATCGCACATTGACTACAGTCCTTCAGACCAAACAAACACATCAACAGTGATGCTTTGTATTCTCACCATGTATTGTACTCTATAAGATGTACATAAGGCTAAGGCATTCCCCTGAGGAAGGACCTTATTTGTAATCAACTACAATACTAGTGGATTCATTCATACTGGGCTAGGCCCCGTGGTTTTTCTCCCTTTTTTCTAGGGTTTTCCACGTAAAAATATTGGTGTCTCTAATGGATTACTCACCCTCTCTTTTTATCTGATTGCGTGGCGAATTTTTGTGCAACGCTAAGACGTTAAACTTTATATTTCTTTACCGCCGCAAATACTCCTGGACACAACGAAGTGAAATTTATTTGATCTAAACCAATTGATTTGAACTTGAGATAACAACGTTTAGTAAACGGATTAGAAAGTTAGACTCAAATCTCATCTGTTAGTAACCTCGATGAGCTGAACCCAACCCCATCATACATTTTCATTAAAAAACTTGGGATTTTTTAACTATAGAGTTTATGTTAATCAATCAAAAATTAAAATATCATACTAAAAAACAAAATAATTTAAGGAAAATACATAAAATGAGTTACTATCAAGTTTGCTGGTCAACACGAACTCGATTTGCTAATTAAATAGGTCAAAATTATTGACCCAACCTTGACCCACATATTAAACAATTCAACTCTAACCTAAATTTTTTGGATTGCGTTCATGTTGGATTATCAGGTCATATAAAATTTGAACACTTTAATCCCATCAAAATTTGGAAGGTTTCAATGCTAAATGTTGCATGTGACCCTCTACGCTACTTTAGATAAAGGAAAAGGGCTAATCCGACCAAGAGCTTTGGCCCATAGGTAATCAAATCACTTTTTTGGTTTGAGTCTGATTAAATTATTTTTAATTACTTTCATTTTTTATGAATTTAATTAATCAATTGCAGTACAAAAATATCATGATTTTTTTGGAGAAAAATATGACAATTGTGGCTCAATAAAATTATTTTAGAACATTAAGGACCTATTTGAAATACCTTACTTAATATTTTACTTTTCAGACCTCAACCCCGTTTTGTTTGGCTATGATTTTCTTATAACTTCCTCATTGTTTTCTAGTAATTTATATGATATGAAGCTGTTTTTTACAACCGGAGTTACTAAATAAGGGTTCTTTTAGCACAAATGTAATTTTTCGTAAAAATAATTATAAAGTTATTGAGGAGAAATACTTTTAAAAACTACTATATAAAAGCACTTTCCTAGCATACAAATTTTTTGAAATCAATCAGAAAATAGGTTGCCAAACAAAAATTTTGATTATTATCTAAAAAACAAAACAATAAGAAAGCTGACTCAAATGAAATCTTACTAATATATGATAGTTTTAAGAAAGTAATTATGCATTAAAAATATATTTATAATATTCATTTTGACTTTTAAAAAAATTATTTTTCTCACAATAATTTCATAATTACTTTTACAAACGGCTAAACCAATCTCAAATAGACCCTAAATTATCAGTAACAAAATTTCACAATTTAAAATAATAGGTAACAAAGTATAAATATAACGAGAGAGAGAGAGAAAAGCTAAAGAATTAAAAAAAAAAATAAAAAAAAAAATTGTGCTATATTTTTTAATACTAATTTAAAATTAATAAATAGGAAAAAGAATGAATGCTTTTGTAGCTGCTACACAACGTAGGCCAGCGCTCATCAAGCATGTGACCCCACTGTCGGTGCGCGCTGCTAATGCTGAAATAGTGAAATATTTCGTGCAAAAGCGCGCCTCACCAGCACGAATAATTATTAGGTCCGAACATGTGACGTAGCTTTACATCTGAACGTTAATAACATATCGCCACGTGCTCTTATTCTTTTCCGCACAGCCCGATGACCCGAACCCGGTATTGCTATGTATTGGCTGATTTGTGTAGACCGGGGTATTGTTAGGTATTGCTCGGCAATAGCGAGAAATACCAATCTGTCAAGACCAATACCGAGCAATACCCCGGTTTTGCTAGGTATTGCTCAGTATTGCTAGATATTGGTCTTGACAGAGCGACATTTCTCAATTATTGCAAAGCAGTACCTAGCAATACCGAACAATACTTAACAATACCTAGCAATACCCGAACATAGCAATACCTGGTTTCAGTCTGGGTCCGAGTCGTCGAGCCGCGTGGTAAAGAGTAAGAGCACATGCGACATGCTATTGGTGTTCGGATGTAGAGCTACTTAAGGTGTCCCGACCAAATAATAAGCGCATTCGCACGGTGGCCAATGAATCACGGTTGAAAATTAAAATACACAAGAAACTATAATGAAAACCCATTTAATTTTTTATCTAATTTATATATTTAACAATTAAAATATTTTATGTACTCCTATAACATATAATTCTTTAATTTGATGAAACTTCAAATTAAAGAATTATATGTTATATTAAAATATATTAATCTTTAACTGAAATATTTGTTAGGGCACTCATAAAATTTTAATATTAATAATCATTTTCACTCCTAAATTTAGGTTTTATTTGAAACAGCTTTTTTACTACTTTAAAAAAAACTCTCTAATAAAAACAATTTAATTTAATAATTTTGTATTAAAAAATTGCTTTAAAAAGTAGTAAGAAAGATGTCTTATGTTTCGGATTTATTGGAGAGTTTTCTTACTACTTTTTAAAGCAGCTTTCTGACATAAAAAAAAAAATATTTGTACTAAAAAATGCTTTAGAAAATAACAAAAAAGTTATCTCAAACAAAATCTTAGTGTCGGCCGTTAAATTTAACATAGAACAATATTATTTATCTACCATCTAAAGTCTAATCCATAGGTATGTTGTTTCCAATTAAATTGATCTCCTTCTGCACAAATTAGTCAAGCCAGAGGGCCCTTAGCTTAAAAAGCTTGCGTGGAAACAAAAAGGTAGCTTTTGGAAAGGCTTCCCAATAATTGAAGAAATATATTTGATATTTATTTTACGAGAGAGATATATATTTGAATGTTATTTCTTAGAAAAATATATTCGAGAGATGAATTAGCTTTTAATATTTTTGTACGATAATGAAGTTATATGTTGATCAATTATTTATTTTTTTTAACTTGAATGAAATATTTGGCGTCTTGGTATTAATGCATATTGACAATGAGTTTTATAAAGATGTATAGTATAAAGTGTTCTGTTATTATTATTTTTTTAAGTTATGTTATTTCTTGTTGATTATAATATTGCAAAGGTTATTTGTATCTAGGGGTGTCAATTCGGGTTAACGGTTCGGGTTTGGGTCGAACTCGGAACTGACCCGGCACTATTCGGGTCAACTCGAACCAGACCCGTTTTTAAAAACGGGTCAGGTTTCCAGACCCGAACCTGACCTGACACAAATGACCCGGGGTTGACACAAAATTGCTAGTTTTGTGTCAAAAATCGGGTCAATCTTTGATTTTCGGATAAAAAACTGGTCAAAAACGGGTTAATCTCGGGTTTTCGGGTCAAATATGAGTTTTCATGTCACTTTCGGGTCAATTTTGCTGGGTCAACCCGAACCCGACCCGATTTTTAAAACGGGTTGATTTGTTGAACCTGAACCCGACCCGTTTCGATTTTGGGTTGACCCGAACCTGCATTTTTTCGGGTCGGCTTTGGGTCGTGTCAAAAATTGACACCCCTATTTGTATCGAATAAGACGGTTGAACACATCATTTGATATGCTAAAAAGAAATCTCTATAAATGTTCTAATATAGCCTTCCGGTGGAAAAGCTTGACATCACTTCAATCGTATTATGTAACAATTATTTCATAGCTATAAAATGTCCAAATTGATATTTGTACATATGGATTTAAAACATTTGGGAGATCCAACATATTATATAGATGTAGGTTAGTGCTTGTGATTTTATACAACTTGTCTTTATGGATGTGCATGAAATAATTTTTTAATCTTTTTAACATTGATCATTTCAAGTACTAAAAATTCAACAATAATTTTATATGTTTTCTTGCTACTGCTTATTGATGAGCTTAAAATACTTTGAAATAAATGAATTAACATTTATGATAAATTTAAGAAATGAAATTTTTAAATGAGGGATGTTGTTATGTGGATAATTAATGATTTTCTTGCTTATACAATGTTGTATGGATGAAGCACTCACAACTAATTGGCATAAACTTATGATATGGAGGGCAGCAAAACATTGTTTTTTTTTTCCAAATAATGGCAAAACTAATATTCTTTTATTGCTAGAAATACTTTCAATGAATTACCCTTATCATAAATAGTAGGATAAATTAAAATATATATATATATAAAATTGAAATGTAGAAGGTACTGGCAAGCAAAAAATCCCTATTTTTGGAGAGATTGTTCTGTACGGACATCAAACGGTTCAAAGACTAACAATAATGCGACATGTCACCCAGTACCGAACGGTATTGAGCACCGGTACCAAATAAAAAAGTGACGTGACGTGTTCTAATTAATATCCAGACGCGGTCCAGAGTTCACACAAAATAATTTTTCTTATCTTTGGCAAAAAAACATAATTGCCCAAATAGAAACATATTTTGAATGTTCTCATACTTGCTTCATAATCTCATTGTGTATAGCCTTGATGTGATGCATATAGAAATAAAATGTATTTGAGAACATATATAATATTGTGATAGATGTGAAGAAAAATACAAATGATAACATTAAATGAAGGCTCGACATTGAAATATTATGCAAAAGATCTAAAGCTTGCAATGATTAAACTTGATGAGAGGAAGTCCAAACATAAATATTTATAAATATTAGTGAAAGATCAAGTCTAATTGCACTATTGCAGGCTACCAAGATCTAATTGCCAAATCAGATTTGGTCGTATAAAAAAACCATTATTTTTTTTTTCTGGAAAATAAAAATCATTAAATTCAATCCAAGACAATGATATATTCCATTTTGTTTAATTCTTAACCTTTAAATATTATTTTATAATTTAACTTATAAACATACGTATAAAAATAAATATGAATACATGCATAAATATATAAGCAATCAAATCAAGTTTATTACATTAATTATTTTGTTGATTTTATTTCAATTTTTTTTCACTATGGAAAACTTATATAATTTTTGAATGATTTTTAATATGATTTTTGCTGACGGAAATTTGTACTGATGAGGGAGGACAATTGCCCCCCTCCCCTTGGAAAAATTAAAACTTTTAGTACAATAAAAATTATTTATAATTTGCTCTCCCATCCCAAATTTTATTTTTTTTGCTCCCAACCAACCTTTTTTCACTCAATTTACCGCCCCAAAAATCGAAAAACCTTTTGACCTCCTGCCATTTTCATCCAATTATGTTAAAACAATTATGTGAGTAATAAATTATATATAAATTTGTCACTTGCCCCTTTAAGAACTAATATTGTTCCGCCCCTATTGCTACATACATAATAATAGAATATATATATATGGTTATGAGATTTGAACGCCAACAGCAGCGAGGACTTATCGTCCGTCAACCAATGAGCCACACCGCTTGGGCAAATTATTACATCCGGTGTCAGGACACCAATTCAAACATGTCACCTCACTAAAATACATCGGGTCCCAATGTATTTGAGTGACGTGGCGCATCTGGATTGAATGTCCGGACGTAATAATTCGCCCACCGCTTGATCCTAAATACTATAATATCATAATAATATAAAATCAATGCACATCTCCGCATGCAGAACATGGGATAAACAAACAGCACTAGCTAGTTATGTGTGGATAAAATCCATGCACATCTCTTTCACAAGCAGAAACACACCTACCAGAATATCATTTCTTCCAAGATTTCATCATTCTGCATGAACAAAATTCTAGCCATAAGTAGAGCTCTGCGGCGTTTTATATTACAAGAACTCCTAATGGACGAACAGCCCATCCAAAAAATTTATACAAACTCCATTACAAAAAACGCTGTTAATCATGCCAGAACAGAAAAGTTCCTCCTATTCCTATTCTTATAAGCTCTTTCAAGAAGCTGCAGAAGAAATCTGATTAAAATCAACCAAAATTGCTTCTTGCTGAGATAGTACTGACAGCCAGGATCAAATGGAAGCAAGACTGGACTTATAAAAGTTTAGAGCTTCTAAATAAGGATCCTTCTCTTTCAAACTACAAATCAAATTGTTGCCAGTTGCGACTTCTATAGTAGTTTCATGCATTCCTTCATTGTTCTTCGCAGTCTCTTCAGCATAATTGTTGACTGTGCCATTATTCTTCAAATAAGTTGTGTCAGAGATTAAACCAGAATAGCAGCTGGGAAAAGCATGTTCGGATGTATCGGTGCCAGGAACTGGTGCTTGAATAGCAAGAGTTTGTTCTGTGGATAAGGACTTAGAAACTTGGAGATCCAAAGCTGGATCGTTAAAAGAAGTCCTAGCTTCGGTGTAAGCATTTTTATGAATCTTGTCTGCACCTGCGTTGCAGGAGAAGATTGAGAAACATTATAGAGAGGAGCATGGTGTGGTGCAAAACAAACACAAAAAAAGCAGAAATTTGGCGAAGGACACAAGAAAATTGAAGAGTTTTACACAAAAAGATATTTTTTTGGGGACTTTCAAGCTAATTAAGTTAAATTCACAGACACATCACATATACAAGCTTTGAACCCATATCTTTTAATTGGTAACCAAAACTCTCAACCAACAGATCAAGATGAGCTGCATACAAAAATTAATTTGACGTGCTATGATTCTCTATTGAATACGGCTGGTAGCTCGTCGTTGACTATTTTTGGATTTATACAACTACATTCAAAGGAAATAAAGATACTAGATCCAAAATAAGATCCTATTATAAATAAGTTGAGCTGAATTAAGGGTAAAGTAAATGTAGATATTACACAAATTTACACAATATTTTGGAGAGATTCATTGAACATTGACGGTTAAGGATGTTAAGGACGATAATCTTGGACAACTAAGATTGAAAAGAAGGCAAGGAAAAATGTTTGGCAAGGGATTTACGAGCTGATCTAATGTGTAGAAATAAGAAACATGTAGTTGATCGGAAGCAACCTGATCATGAACAAAGTGAAGGCCGATCGCAATGTGTTTAATCCCAGAGTTAAAGACAAGATTGGCACAAAAAATAAGTAACATCAGCATTATCGTAATAGATTGCAGAGGCAAGCATTTCATTGAGTGAGTTAGTAGGCCAGTTAAGCTCAACAGAGGTAGAACTAAGGGTGCTTGCAGACAGCAATGGCAACATTAGGATGAGTTAGCGGGATGTATTATAGAGAGCAAAGCACTTGACGATGGAGGATGACATTGGCAGAGAGCTATCATCCTTGAATCTTAAGCTCAGTTATTGCAAGTGGAGTGGAGACAGCTTCGGAAGTGGGCATGTTTACACAAGTGAGGAGATTTGTAATGTTTTGTTGCTAAGAGATAAATAACCCTGCATATGCACATTGAGCCTCCAAGGAAGTAGGGAAACCATCGAAGACCTTCGAGAGATTCAATGGTAATAATGTCATCAATATAGATAAATAGATAAATCACAATGTAGCATGGAAAGAGACTATAAGAGTGATCATTGGTGAAGCCATCAAAAAGTAGGAAATTAAGAAGTTCATTATAACATGCTTGAGGTGCTTGTCAAAGCTCATAAATAATTTTGTGAAGGCGGCACACATGAGTAGTATAGGCCACATTTTCAAGCCCAGGTGGCAGCATCATATAGGCTTCAACAAGGAAACCTTAAGGAAATGCATGACATCAAGTGGGAGAATACACTAACTGTTGGTGATTGCCAAAGCAAGAAGTACTTAAATAGCAAGTTTGACTACGGCTGGAAGTCTGGAGATGTCAACTCCAGGCTGTTGGTAAAAGCCTATAGTGAGTAGGAGAACCATCAAAATGTTTCTTAATTTAAACAATCCACTTTCTGTCAATAATATTTGGTGTTGGGGGTTTTGATACTAAGGCCTAGGTTTTGTCGGCGAGAAGAGAATAGACGTAAGAGCCGGTCTGAACGGGTCAAATCAGCAAGCAAGTGAGCAGAAGTGAAAGCGATCGATCAGGCCCAAACACGATTGAGCCGAACGCTAGCGCGCTTAAGTGTGACCGAGAGAGCGCATTTCCTTGATCATAGAAGGAGTGGCTTGGATCAGTAGCGAGGGATTCTTTGTTCAATTTCAGGATTTGCTTTGAGAGTCTGAGACAGATGAAAGAAGAGTTCATACGATCTTGTTCAGTGGAGTTGGAGACAGAACAAAGAAAGTGCAGGATCTCTTTGGCAGAGTTGGAGAAAGAGGAGCAGAAGAAGAGGAGGTTGTTTTTAACTCTTTTCAGTGGAGTCTGAGACACAGAAAAAGAAGAATTTGGGATCTGGTTCATGTGACCTGGTTCAACAAATACAAAGAGGTTCCATAAGTTTCCTATTTGACGGAGAAAGGAAGAGTTACATGATTTCATTTGATTGAATCAGGTTGGGCAATTTTGTTTGACAGGGAAGAGGCTGGACCGTGCAATATCATTCAACAAAGAGAGAATAATTGAAGGTAATAAGGAAATTTAGTTAAATTTTAGTCTTTTATGATGAAATAATAAATAAAATAAAATATAAATTGATAAATTTGTTCACCTTCTATATTGTCTTTCATAATGTTCGATATTTTCGACACGTTTGACCAATTAATGTTGTCTTTGATGCCATTTGACACCTTTGACTAAAAATTAATCTGAAAAAATATAACATTTTTATATTACCGATGCTCGTGTTTAATTATCTTAAATGAAAGGTTTAATGAATTATTTAGGATACTCGTATGCATTTTTTTTTTATATTACAAAACTATAATTAACCACTAAGTTTCATGAATGAAACTCAACTTACTAAATGAAATATGTTGTCTTTGATAATGTTCGATACTTTCGATGGCGTTCGACTAATTGACGTTGTCTTTGATGTTGTTTGAAACCTTTGACTTAAAATTAATCTAAACAAATATAAATATATAATATAAAATAATATTTTATGTAAAATGATATTTTTTATATTATCACTGCTCATGTTTAAATGAAAGGATAACTCATATCTTAAATGAAAGGTTTAATAATTATTTAGGATAACTAATATACATTTTTTTATACTAAGAAACTATAATTAACCATTAAGTTTAAAGATTGAAACTCAACTTACTAAATGAAATGCTTCAAGTAAATCTCCTGATATATTTGAGGGCCGACAGAGAAAGTTTTGTATGCAGAAGAAGAGTAGCAAATATGAATAGGCATGTAAAGTTTCTATGTACTTGATTCCTGTTCAATAGCTTTTAAAATTTGGAGTAAAACTGAATTATGTCTTAAATCAAGATAGATAAATAGTGGCTCTTCAAAAATTTTGGATGATAGCGTATTAGATTTATAATTGTGGTTTGAAAGAAATTCAACAATCGAACACTGCTTGTTCCCAACTTGATATCTCAAGTCTTTGAGTTGGGTCATGACAAGTGAACTCATAAATCATTGCCATAGCCATGCAACCTGATTTTGGGCTTGTTTAAAGGTGGAGGACACAATAGTAGTGAAGTTAGTGATGGTGTGGAGTTTGTGGGAGAGAAGTTGATAGATGAGTTCAGTGTTTGTGAGGAAGGCACATACATATCAATCATGGTTTAAAATTGCGCAATATGAGGCTCGCCTTGAGGCCCACCTTTGCGCAATTCCAATAAAAAACGTCTCAAGTTTTTTTATGAGGCTTGCGCCTCAACTTGGCTGAGGCCCGCCTTGAGGCCTGCCTTGAGGCCCGCCTCGTCTCACTGGCATGAGGCTTACGCCTATTAAAACTTACATAAATCTTGAAGTAAATGTCCGACATTGGACTCTATAGGAGAGGAGGAAGGGGAGAGAGCAGTTCACCATAATGATGATTCAAATGAAGAACCCCTTAGTGATAACAGTGCTGATGACTTACGAGTTCTTATGTGATATGTCATTGTTAATTATTTTGGAAATTGGAATTATATGTTAATGAAAAGAATATTGAGATTTGGGAAAGATAGAATTTTGAGTTGAACTATATTTCATGTTGCCATATTATTGAGATATTTTGATTTCACTTCATATCTTATGTTTTTTTATGTTTTATATTATTCACTCATTAGTATATAAAAAATTTATCATTTTCTGGTTTACGCAATCTTTTGATTTTGAGGCTTAAGCCTTAAAACGCCTCGCCTCACGAATGAAAAATGCCTCAATACCCGAATACGCAGTTTTAAACATTGATATCAATAGCAAAAAAATAGCAAATAAAGGTGTATGGAGTGGCAAGACACACCCTTGACGTTATTTCCATGGCACATCACACATGTTCAAAATAACACACACTATTTGTGCCAAATAGGAAAGATAGTACATGGTGTAATCCCACATGACGTGTGTTTTTATTTTTGTAAATTTAAAATTAATATTTATATTTATATTTATTAATCATATCATTTATTTAATAACTTAATAGTACGGTCATTACATATAAATGTGCCTTAATTTCTAAAATAGATGGCATAAGTTATTTATAAAATATCTTTTATATTTCATCAAATTAATTGATGGCAAAATTATGTTCCCTGTTATTCACCATTTCATTCACCCATTCAAAATGAAGGAAAAAACATTTGAATACATGCTTGCGTATGGGTAATCAATAAAAGGTTGGACATAATTCAAATCACAAATATATATATATATATATATATATATATATATATATATAGCGTCAAAATATGTAATATTGACAAATGAAGGTGATAATAATTGTATGACATATATTTTCTAGTGCAAATGAAAAAGATTATGAATTACAAGATGATGTTGATGAAGGAAATGATGTTTTTTTTGACATTTGATGAGATGAATACTAGAAAGACTAGTGCCATTTAAGATAAAATAAATAGATTTAAAAAATTGTTACAATGTTTTGAATTTTGAGTGATTGAGTTGTTGATTACCTGAATTTAAACATCATTTTGAATGCTTTTATTATCATGATGATTTATATTTCTATTCAATAATATTTCATATTAATAAATATTTTTATTTACAATTATTTTAATATTAAGCATCATGTTTAAAATGATATGCTTTGTGCCGTGCGCAATGTGCTATGGATCCATGAGAAATTTTGTATAATGGTGTGACATTCGCCGTTCACAAGCACAAAGAGATGGCATTTTATGATTGTGCAATGAGATAAGGTGAAGATGGAATGAGCTGGGATAGGAGGGATGTTGCTAAAATTGGTGAGGCATCATAGATGGCAAGTAATGATATGGCAAGGTCTATGGTGGGTGACGTACCAACGGAGTAGTGATACTTGTTCACAGCCATGGGCTGCTTTGTATAAAGAAACCGATTAGACTAAATGCACAATGATTTATTACTTAAGAGGTTTTTAGCCATTTGGGAAAATTACAGGGTCTGACCTTAAACATAATTTAATTGTCATTTTACAACAAAAGCACCTATTTGATGGGCTCCGAGCAAAACTATTTACATGTGATGCCATTTAGTGAGAACACCACTGGGTAGAGAACATATCATGCCTTTATTGGTGAGAGATTGTTTGAGAGTAAATCATAGTAATTACTCGTTAAGACATTGGCCATCATAAATTTATCAGCCTTGATAAACTGTTGTAGAGGGCCCCATCTAGTGGGGGCAATGAGGAAAAAGGATTCATCTAGTCGATCTCACGTAATAAGATAAAAGGCTTAATGTTATTGTTGTTTTTGCGAGATGATGATGCTCAAGTAGATGAGTGGCTTTAGAGATAGAATGTGAAACAAGTAAAAACGTGAAAAGGTTGGAGTAGCTCTAGTGGCAAATAAAATTAGAGGGAGTCGCCTTAGATGGTTTGGTCGCATAAAATATTGGCCTTTCAATGATCTCGTTAGACCAATAGATGTACTAGAGTTGGACTAAGTTAAGAAAGGTAAGGGTATAATTAAATAGACATGGTTAGAAAGTTTTAAAAATTACTTTTTTTTTATTAGATTTAAATGAAAATTTGACTCTTAATAGGAAAAAATGGAGAAAACTTATTCATGTAGCTGACCCCCGTAGTGGGATAAAGGCTTGATGCTATTGATGTTGTTTATGGGTAGTAGTTGTTAATTATGTATGAAATTTGATTGTGTTGATCAATCAAGTTGTATTGTTGCCTCAAACCTCAAGTCAATTTCTCGTGCTCGTTAGGATGGTTCTCCCCATGCTTCGGTTCGAGAGCCCTGGCACTGTAAAATTGTTGGGAGAAACAACAGAGTGCTGCAACCATGTGAAGTGCGGTAGCATTGCGGGTTAAAGCACTACAACATCGATAGACAGAACGGGATCAAAGGTCTGAACTCCGCAGTGCTGCGAGGCAGACAGGATAGTTTTTCTTTTTCTTTTTTCTTAAGGGTGGCATCCATTGGTGTTATTTACCTGTTTTTTTCTTGTGTTTTGAGTGTGAGAATGGTGTAAGTCAGAAGATAAGCAAGGAGAGAGTGAGAGAGAAGTGAGATCTGTACTTATTTCTCCCAATTTCATAATGGACTTCTTGGTGTGGCGTGGCTCTGTGGTTTCCTGATTTCAAAATTTTCCACATTAAATCCTAGTGTTATTTACTTTCCGTTGCTTTTCTATTTTTCTTGTCTGCTTCATTGTGGTGTTTACTTCCATCACTAACAGTAGACTTTATTTGAAATATTTTGAATTCTTGTAAAATTTTGAGGCTTCATATTTTTTATCTGAATATTGCCCCAAAATGCTCTCTGTTATAAATTTGGGGCATTTTGAAAGAAACAATCCCATTTCATTGATATTTACTTTTAATAAGACTATCATTGAGGTGTTTAAATGACCTTATTTTATAATCTAAACCTTGCTAATAATGCTCACTTGCTAATAGAGGATAAGGCTTAAGCATTAACTTGCTATTAAAGAAATGAACTAGAGAGTTTGTAATTTTTAATAATTTTTTTGTTAAAAGAAATTGAAGGACTAATAAAAATACAAAATCAAATATCTTGGTGAGTTTTAAAGTTGTACATTACTTCGTGCAAGTAGGATTTATGATGAACTATTTAAAATCTACCATTTGAGCCTCTGTCATAAAATTCAAGTATCGTCAACTGTAATTTTATAAAAGAAAAGGATCTAACTTGAAATATAAGAATCATGACTCAACCCTATATGTAGAGCAGCCCACTTGAAGGTTTGATACAAATATAAAATCAAATATCTTCCTGAGTTTTGAAGTTGTACATTCATTCGTGAAAGTAAATGGTTGTGGATACGAAATGAGCATATACGTGAAAAGATTGGAGTAGCTCCAGTGGAAGATAAGATTAGAGAGAGTCTCCTTAGATGGTTTTTACATAAAATGGCGGCCTTTTAATGACCCGGTTAGGAAAGTAGATGTATTGGATTTGACTTATGTTAAAAAAAGATAGAGGTATACCTAAAAAGACTTGGTTAGAAAATATTCAAAGTGACCTTTCTTTATTAGATTTAGATAAGAATTTGACTCTTAACATGACACAATGGAGAATAATGATTCATGTAGCCGACCCCAGATAGTGGGATAAATGCTTGTTGTTATTGGATTCATTTGTGAAAATAGGATAAACCATTTAAAATCTATTGTTTGAGCCTCTTTCATAAAATTCAAGTATCGTCAAATGCAATTTTATAAAGAAGAAGATCTAATTTGAAATATAAGAATCACGACTCAGCCCTATAGGTAGAGCAGCCCACTTGAAGGCATGACTATCCATAGGTATTGAATTAAACTTTAAAAGAAGATTGTAAGATTTTGAAGAAATGCTTGCATGCTTCTCAAGGCAATAAGGTTCATATTCATATTAGTTAAATAAAATCAGTATTTATAGATGTTAAATTTAAGCAATTAAAACTATGGGAGAGAGTTATGGAGCATAGGTTGCGGCGGACACTAATGTTTCTCAAAATCAATTTGGATTCATGCCAGGTAGGTCTACTATGGAAGCTATACATTTATTGAGAGGTTTGATGGAGAAGTATAGAAGAATAAGGAGGATCTACATATGACTTTTATTGATTTTGAGAAAGCATATGAAAAAGTTCCAAGAGAAATGCTATAAAGAGTTCTACAGAGAAATGGGTTAATAATGTTTATATTTAAGTCATTAAGGATATGTATGCATGAGTTATTACTTGTGTTCAAATACAAGGTGGTTTGACCAAGTGTTTTCCTATTTTAGTTAGATTACATCAATGATCAGCCTTAAGACCATATCTTTTTGCTTTAGTCATGGATGTTCTCACTAGACATTTGCAAGAGGTTGTACCCTGGTGTATACTTTTTGCTGATGATGTTCCTCTTCTTGATAAGACAGAGGGAGTTGAAGGTAAACTTAGGGGTGTCAATATTTAACACGACTCAAACCCAACCAAAAAACTCTAGGTCAGGGTCAACCCGTTTGAGAAACGGGTCAAGTTCGGGTTAAGGATTCTGACCCTTTTGAAAAACCAAGTCGGATTTGGGTTGAACTGAACACCCGAAACCAACCCAGGTTGACCCAAGAATCGTATCTGCCACTCTGTTGTCTTGTCTCGTTGATGTCAAACCGCATCTGCGTGAGTGCAACAAGTCACACACAACGACAGTGACATCGCGTGAGTGTCGCGACGAGTGTGCTGCGTTTCCATACCCGCACTTGAGAGTCAAGCCAGTGACGCCGTCCTCCTCTCCCGCAGTCCCACGACCCGCCGTCCTGCCGCCCTTCCGTCTCGTGACCCCGCTCTCCAAAACTTCCATGGCCTAGGCTAGCTCAACGACGTTCCTTCCTGTCCAGTCAACGAGACGAGATTAACAGATGTGAGTTCCTCCCATTTGCACGTTGGTTGCCTTACATCTTCGACAAGATGAGTTCGATGATGTTGCTTCCATTTAGAGACAGAATACGAAATGAGCGTATACATGAAAAGGTTGGAGTAGTTCCAATGGAAGATAAGATTAGAGAGAGTTGCCTTAGATGATTTGGTTACATAAAACGGTGGCCTTCCGATGATCCTGTTAGGAAAGTAAATGTATTAAATTTATAACTTATGTTAAGAAAGGTAGAGGTAGGCCTAAAAAGACTTGGTTAGAAAATATTATAAATGACCTTTCTTTATTAAATTTAGATGAGAATTTGACCTTTAACATGACACAATGGGAAAAAAGGATTCATGTAGCCGACCCCAAATTTTAGTGGGATAAAGGCTTGTTGTTGTTGTGTATTTTTCAAGTAGGTTTGGATATAATTTTGAAATGACTTAGAAAAATTAATACAAAAAATACCTCTTAAAGAAATAGTTTTATTTGAGGATATTTAAATAGACATATTGATAGAGTGATAGAATATTTTAAAAGCATTCATGATAACTAAAGTTTGGAGTGACTAATGAAGGTGGGAGGACCATATTAGATTTTGTAATTTGCTAACACCTTATTTAAAAAAATAAATAAAGTAAAATTCAAATTGATTGTTTTTTTATAAGAAAAATAAATCGTTTAGATTAAAAAAGATTTTAAAGTATACTAAGTGAAAGCTTATGTACCCACTATCAGTTATTAATTTTGCACTTTAAGATGAATGAATGGAATATGAAAAATGAAATAAAATATTATCCTAGGAAAAAATTGAGCCATTTAAAGGATACTAACAAAAATATTTTTAAGAGTAAAATTTATGATTTTAAAATTTTAACTATGCATGAGATAGCCAGTGTTATGTGAGAAAAAAATAGCTAGTTATAATAAGAATATAATAAAATGTGTGCTTGGAGTATCAAAAGAATTGAAAAAGAGATAGAAGTATGAATTTAGTTCAAATGAAGTGTAGTAAATATGAAAACTAAAAAGTGCTTTTATTATAAAAGGATATTCAGCAAAGGTGAATGAGATATTTCAATAAGCTTTTCAATGAAGATTAGGCATATGATTGACTTTAGTAACCTTAGGATCCTACATGAAAATAGATATTTTTATTTTTATTGTCGTATTAGTAAAATTGAAGTTAGAGAGGCATTAAAAAATGAAGTGCGGAAAAACTGTTAAACCTGATGATATTCTAATGGCCAAATTTTTGAAACGAGCAGGTCTGTAGCATTTTTTAGGAGAACAAGCGCAATTAGAAAATTATTTCAGAAGCAGCGGATACGCTGGACCATTTGGCGCATTGAAGAATGCGCCAGATGCATTGGCGCATTACTGTAATGTGCTAATTGGATTAGCGCATTTTAGATGATCCACGGTCTGCGCCAAAACATTAAGCGTATTCAGAGTAGACGACATTTTGATGCAATTTCTGTGCTTGAAAACGTTGTTTGATACTAAGTTCAATCATTCCTATTTTGCCTCATATTATTAACTTTTAAAAAAACAAATATGGTGCCTCAATTTCAGTGTATGAATATAGAATCTTAATTATTTTGCTGATAAGTTTAATAGTTAAATATGTGTCTTTTAAGTTATATGTATTATATATATTTTTTAACTTAAAATTGAAAAATTTAACTATATTAATATTTTCGAAAAATATAATGTAAAGTTATTAATTTTTTTATTTGAAAAATGAGAAGTAATAGGATTGTTTTAAGAAAACCAAAATTTTGAAATTATTCTATAGTCTCAAAAATATACACGTTAATTTTTACGCTATTCATTTATAGAAAATTATTGGTATATAAGATAAATTTTTGTTATATATTTTATTTTTCAATAATAATTACGTGTATAGATGAAGATTGAAATATAATTATAAATAATGAGAATGAATTTAAATAAGAAAATAAATGTAATATATAATATCATAAGTTATTTTTATTTAAATCTAAAATAGAACTAGTTAAATTTTTTTTGAGATATTGCAATTGGAAAAGTGCGAAAAATCATTAACACAGATTCATGAAAATACAGGATTTGTTTAGTAATAGAAAGGTTGACATCTGATAAGGATTGAAGAAAAGTAAACAAATTATTTTTACATTTGGCTGAGAACTATGCACATACGCGCTTGGAGTTGGGTTAGAGTTGGACAGCATAAGAAATTTGCTGTGAACTGCTGTTGGATGTACTGCCAATCTTTAATGTTTAGAAACTCCTTCTTCTTTTTACCATCTATAATATTCAGCTCTTTATATTTTTTTTGATAGAAATGCATCTTGATTAGTATGCCATCTTTTATATAGGATACAATGTTGCACATCGGTTATTGGATTCTCAGCATTGACCACAACTGAACCATCTTTTTTCTGTGTGATTTCATTAATTCTTGTACTAAGAATAGGTATTGGAGCAAAGTGACCATTATGATCCGTAAACCTTTGTCGTACAAATTTCCAGCCCATATCAGTAATTCTTTCTCCATCCACATACATGGGATGTCGACTTTTGATAACTTCGTGATATGTATCCCATAAACTATCGTCTTCGTACCAAGACCATTCATGTATACAACAGCGAAAAAATTCATTTGATCTTGCTTTCTCCTCCTCAAGAAATCATCCATAGGGTACGACATTGATTCTGTTAATCGAATTGTGCCATCATATATCAACTTCTCTCTTGGAATAATATGAAGGAAATCCCTAGATGGTGAGCGCTTTATTGATGAGGTCCTTGATGATGATGATGACATTATGTGCTGAAATTTAAGCAAATGCGTAATGAGTTTATACTTAAGGAAATAATACAACTAATTATGCAAAGGACAATCATACGAACGAAAAAAAAAGGAGAACAAGTATTTGAGTTACTTAGCACCTTAATCTTATACATCAAATATTAATAATTGATTTAATTTAAGCACACATCATAGTCATTTCCTAAGCAAAAGTCGTACACGAGCTTGAAGTTGCGATTGTGTTGGACAACATTTGAAGTGGTACATAAATCCGTGTTGCAGGTGGTTCCAATCTTCGCTAGCTAAAAATTGTTTCTCCTTTCCATCCTGAGAACATTGCGTTAGCATTTTGTAGTTATCTAAGAGCCATTTATCTTCTTTAGGCAACCAATGTTGATATAGAATACAGTGATCCATATCAAGCATTGATATTCCTATCCCCGGCTCAACTGTACCGTGTCTATCGCAACCCAGTTCTCGAATACGTTCCTTTAGAAAATTTAATGATACTAGGTGGCCGTTCATATCGCAAAATACATCAAGAAAAATTAATCATACATTTCACTTTTTGGGAGATCACAAATAAATGTTTTAAAAACTAAAATAAAAATATATTCAAGAAAAATAATAAAACTAAGGAAAAGTGTATTTACCTTTCTCTCTGAAGCTAAGGAACTGAGAGCAGAGCGCTGAGAAAAGATGCACATTCCCTCTTCACCACAGCTCCGTTTTTATAGGCATTCTACGTAACTCTCATTCCCAAAAAAAAAATAAAAACATTACTCCGATCGCTCAACTCCAAACGCCATATCATTAAAGCCTTATCATTATCACCATCCAGCTGCACTGAATGCCACCCATGCAACGCAAATTGACCGCATTTTTCGGATCTGGTCGGGGATAACGCCAAAGCAGATAATATTCGACAGCTGGAACAGTTCAGGTCTTAAGAATGCGCTGAACATTTAAGCGCATTCTTGCATAAATGCGCTATACAGATCAGTGCATTCTTTGTATACGCGTTTAATTTCAGCGCATTCTACAATACGCCGTACTTTATAGCGTAATTGCTTCTTTTAAAATTTATTCCGAATTACGCTTCTTCCCCTAATAACGCCACGAATCGTGCTTCTTCCTAAAATTTTGCCTATTCTAATAAATGTGTGAAATGCTTTGGATATGAAGGAATTTCATGGCTTATGAAACTTTTTAATATTATCAAGTAATTCCTCATTCCTCGTGTGTCTTGAAATGCATGCTATTGTCTCACATGAAGGCAAATTTTATGTTTCACCTTTATGTGGCAAACCAAGCAATAAGGGTGCCATTTTCAAGTAATTTCAACATTATGGATGCTTTAGCGCAGTCTGTTTTGTGAACAGGCCATGTTTGAGCTACTTTTTGTGCAATCACCCCTGTTTAGTTTGTCATTTTCATTATGTTTGATCTTATTGATCGTGAGGGCCCTTCTTTGGTGATTTAGACGCCCCAGACACGTTGGCATAGTTCGTTTCACGAGTGGGCAATGTTGGAGTTCTTTTGATCATAGTCGATGCATTTTTTAACTTGTTTCATTAGACGTCGCATCAATTGATCATCATTCTTATCACACTTGATCAAATTGGTTGTGAAGAACATACGAAGGTCAACAGAAAGGAATACATATAATGGATAATGTGATGGGAGTAGTTGTGAACGCATGAATTTGAACAAAGGATGGATGCTCTGTGCTCAACCACTCCTACACATGTCCCATACTGACCTCGTGCCAAGTAGGGGTGTTAATTCGGGTCAACGGATCACCCGGGGGTAAACGGGCTGATTTGAACCTGACCCATTTAGCTAGATGGGTCAGGATATACAACCCGGACCTGACTTGCGCAGGTTACCGGGTTGACACGACCCGACCCGCAAACCCAAATAGATCTGTTCTAGATTTCCCCTCCGCAAATCTGCATGTTGAGTCGCGTTGTGTAGGGACTCACGGAGGAGCGGACTTGCTTGTGTGAGCGGACCAAGTGACCGACGAAGGATCGAATCGGTGGGGCAGGGCCTGCAGGCGACTCACCGACTTGATGTCTCGATGGCTAGGAGCGACCGCGGACTCACGGAGGAGCCGGGAGTAAACCTGTGAGGCTGGCCTGACAGGGATGGTTGGCCAGGAGAAAACGGGCCAAACAACGACTTCCAATCCCACTATGGGAGATGACCTACGTCACACACGATGTGATCGACGTCCAATCGAACCAATCCCTCGTTTCCCCTCCCACGCGCGGGAAAAATTAAAACAGGTGGAGCAAATGCCAATTTCAGGTCAGATTTAATCGCATCCGGGTTTTAAACGGGTCAATTTCGGGTTACCAGGTTGACCCAAACCCAACTTGTTGTTGAAACGGGTCGAAATTGAAACTTGACCCATTTTTTAAACGGGTCGACCCTAATCCGGATTTCCCAGGTCGGGTTCAGGTTGGGTTGTCGGATTGTGCCAATAATTGACACCCCTAGTGTCAAGGATGCACAATAGCTAGGTCATTTTAAATAAAATGAGAAAATAATTCAATATATGTTGTGTTTTGTGAGAAAATTTGAGAGACAAAAGAAGGTTATGTTTAATTTGTGTTTTGTGACAAAATTTGAGCACATAAAACATTATTGAATTGAAAATTTTATTAGAACTAAGAGATGAGGAACCAATGTAGATGGTGATGATTTTCCCATTGCCACTATAATGTCATCATGACCACCATAATATAAATGAATTGAGATGTCCTAAAGGTGTAAGATAATGTGGTGAGATGCCCCTGACTCGATGATCCAACTTGAGTGATTGTTTAACTTACAATGAGTTGTGAAGTTGGCTTAAAGGTTAAGTCAATGTCTGCGATGGAGATCAAGATCAGCAGAAATTTGTGACATTTCCAATTTTGTTGCATGATTCACAATGCCTGGTGGCTAGGAGACGCCAAGAAGGTAAGGATAGGCTCCCACAGACAAGGAGGGGATGAGTTCAAAGAATGAACTTTGGAGAAAGTGGAGAGCTTGAGAGAAAGCGCAGAAAAGAATCAAGGATCAGATGCCATAACAAAAGTTTTTCACAGAAGGTAATTTGAGGTGCCGTGGTTCTGCATTATTGACCATTGCTGGATTAATAGAACTTTACAATGAAAAGAAATAAGAATAGCAGATACAAAATAGGAAACTACTCTAAATAAGTTATTCTAAATTAAATTGAATTAAAAGCAGAATGTTACACAATTGTGGGCTCCTAAAATTCGGCCCCAGCCTCCGCTCGCTGTGCTTTTTTTTCTTTTCGGGAGGAGGGAGTTTTAACGGATTAAGTTCCAGGGTAAATTTTGGGAAGGTAGATGGGTTTGTAGATAAGACACTACCCAGATATTTCGCCCTCATTTTGCGAGGACTTTATGATCTGAGTTATGGCTTCCTATAGGTGCAAGCTCCTATAGTTAATTACCCCTCCCGATAATGAGAGAGAACTTTCGATTAAGGCTAGTCGTTAATCAAATACATAGAAGTACAAAGTATCTAACATATAGTAGCAGCAATGGGCATTTGAAATTTGAAGGGTTTGATATTTACAATGGAAATTTCACCATCTTGCACTTAAAGCGGATGGTGGGGGGAATGGATGATGGACCCGATCAATATCCCATGGTTCCGTCGTCCCGGGCCATTGTGGTCCCTAGTCTACTTAGTCAGAAGAGGTAGTCGACCCAACCTAACAGAAGGATCCTTGTTGGTAGCCATGGGTAGTTTCGTCCAATCGGACCTTGTAGACCCAGGGTGAATATTTGCCTAAGGGGACAAATTTGAAACCACCTTAGCTAACAGAGGGCTTTTTTGCCCTATCGATCATATCCATTTTTTTTTTATCGATCATATGCTACTGATTCATATCTCAAGAATTTGATGCCACTAAGGAATGCATTAGGACTGACCATAACCGATATTTCGTTGTGCCATTTGGCGACAAAACAACTCGATTCAAAGGGCCCCAAATCATAACTGTTTATCCTGCGGTATCATTTGGGGGTAAAACCGCCGGTTAGAAGGCACGTACCACGCCCTTACTCGCAAGAGATTGTTTGAGAATGGATCATAGTGATATTTTCGACTAGGCACATAGCTCGACATGAGCTAAAGTAAATTTTAATTTATCCACCTCAGCAAATTGTTGCGGATGGTGGATAGATTTTGCTTTGAGTGGTTGATGATTGAATTTCAATTTTTAAATATTTGGATTTTTTGGATTTTTGGATAATCAAGCATTTGGACGACATTTGAAATTATTTGAAAGTAGATTATTTGAAATTATCCGCTCCGGTGGAGATCGACATTCAACACGGCCATCATCGGGGTGACTTTGAGATCACTTGAAGATATTTGAATTTTATGAAAATTCGAGCGCAGCCTCGCTGCTGCCCACGCGCCTTTCCGTGTCGGGTCGGGTCAACCCGACAACCCGCCGGGTTGGGTTTGGGTTCGGATTTCCAACTCGTTTTCCTACCCGGGTTGGTTTAGGGTCGACCTGTTTGAACCCGGGTCAGTTCCAGGTTCGACCCAAACCCGACCCGTGACCCGAAATTAACACGATGACGGTGTCATTACCGGTGCCTTATACTTCAAAAACTAGTAGCCGCTGCTTCGTACTAACAGTTTGTTGTTTCCATTGTACATTGAATCCTTCTGGATGTAAGGAATCAATGCTTTTGACTAATATCAAGTGACTGCTGATTATGAGATGGTTTAGCATCCACTATATATCGCTCGTTATCACCTTTGCCCGAACTTCTATATGAAAGATACCTCTCCTACATCTGTTTATAGACGCCTTTGCTTGTATGTGATGGGCCTCCTTCATTACAATTCTCCTTGTATTCGCTTGTAAGTAGCATGTTGCTTGTATGGAAAACATTCTCCAACAAATCAAAAAAAAAAAAAAAAACTTGCACTCGATGCAGTTCGACCACCCCTTGCTTGCAAAGAATCGGCGTATTGGGTATTTGCTAGATCTTTCATAAGAATTTGTATGTGTTCTCATTTGTCGCATTTCATCTGCTCTTATCAACAGAAGACCAATTTACTTACCGGTTACTGCATGTTTATTGGACTTGCATTTGCTATAGTTGTGGGCTCCGAAAATTCGGCCCCGGCCTCCGCTCGCTTTTTCTATTCAGCGAGGGAGTTTTAACGAACTAAGTTCCGGGGTAAATTTTGGAAGGCAGATGGGTTTGTAGATAAGACACTACCCAGAGATTTCGCCCTCATTTTATGAGGACTTTATGATCTGAGTCCTGGTTTCCTATAGGCGCAAGCCCCTATAGTTAATTACCCCTCCCGATCACGAGAGAGAACTTTCGATTAAGGCTAGTCATCAATCAGATACGTATAGAATACGTGCATCTGGCATATAGTAGCAGCAATAGGTTTGAAATTTGGAGAACTGGATTTTGGTAGAATTTGGATTTGAAAGTTGGGTTTGGATTTGAGAATTTGGGTTGAAAGTTTGGAAATTTGAAAGGTTTGATATTTAAAATAGAAATTGCACCATCTAGCACTTAAAGCGGATGGTGGGGGAATGGATGATGGACCCGATCAAGATCCCATGGTTCCGTCGTCCCGGGCCATCGTGGTCCCTGGTCTACTTAGTCAGAGGAGGTAGTCGACCCAACCTGACAGAAGGATCCTTGTCAGCAGCCATGGGTTGCTTCGTCCAAGGGGACCTTGTAGACCGGGGTTGGATGTTTGTCTAAGGGGACAAATTTGAATCCACCTTAGCTAACAGAGGGCTTTGTGCCCTATCGATCATATCCTATTGATTCATATCTCAAGGATTTGATGTCAGTAAGGAGCGTATTGGCTCTGGCCATAACCGAGATATCGTGGTGCCATTTGGCGGCGAAACCACGCGGTTCAGAGGGCCCCGGGTCGTCGTAACCGTTTATCCTGCGGTGGCCATTTAGCGGCAGACCGCCGGTTAGAGGACACGTACCACGTCCTTACTGGCAGGAGATTGTTTGAGAATGGATCCTAGTGATATTTTCGACTAGGCATTTTAGCTCTTTTGTGAGCTGAAGTAAATTTGAATTTGTCCACCTCGGCAAACTGTTGCGGAGGGTGGATGGATTTTGCTTTGAGCGATTGATGGATTGATTTCAGATTTAAATATTTGAACATTGGGATTTGTGGAGCTTTGGATTTTGATTGGACCTTTTGGGAGGCATTTGAGAATGCCTGGAATTAACCCCTCCGGTTGAGTTCTTCTTTCAACACGGCCATCATCGGGGTGTTTGGGGTTATTTCCACTTTAGTTGATTGAACCCTGTCAACTCGACCGGGCTGTTGATCGAGGATCGGGTTCCTCGTAGGCTTTGTGCCTTTGTTCATGAATTTTCTTAATTTTAGGCATTGAAGGCCTAAAAAGAATGTATTGGAACAAATACATCGATCCCCACAACCGTGTATTTATTTGATAGTTTGAACCCTGTCGACTTCTATTAATCCGTATAGAAGGATCGGGTTTTGTAGGCTTCATGTCTTTGTTCATGAATTTTCTTTGTTGAAGGCCTTAAAAGCCGAATATGAATGTCATAGACGCCTTCTGTCTGCTTGTATCAGTGTTGCAGATCCGGTGGCGATGCATTGTAGGTTATAGACGCCTTCTGTCTGCTTGTATATGTGTTGCAGATCCGGTGGCGATGCATTGTAGGTTATAGACGCCTTCTGTCTGCTTGTATATGTGTTGCAGATCCGGTGGCGATGCATTGTAGGTTATAGACGCCTTCTGTCTGCTTGTATATGTGTTGCAGATCCGGTGGCGATGCATTGTAGGTTATAGACGCCTTCTGTCTGCTTGTATATGTGTTGCAGATCCGGTGGCGATGCATTGTAGGTTATAGACGCCTTCTGTCTGCTTGTATATGTGTTGCAGATCCGGTGGCGATTTGATCTTGATATTGACCCCCCTCCCCCTTTCTCAATCACCGGGGAAAGATCTTTTGGATTTTGGAGTCAAAGACTACTTGATTTTTGGGAATAACTCCTTTTAAGCTCTTCGGCATAGTAGACTTGCTATTTCCGGTGTTTATGGGCACCTGAATTGCTTTTCTTCTAATGTGTAGGACCAAGAAGAAGCTTTGGAACACCAGGAAGTTTGGTTCTAATTTGTTCAAACATCTCCTCTCTTCTGTTAGAGGTGTTCTTCGTACATCGGGCTGCCTTTGTACCCGGTGTACTTGGAGATTTTGATCACCGTTGCTGTAGGTGATATTCATACTTGTGCCCACAGTGGTTCGTCGTGCCTACGATGTATTCACTGTTGTTATCCACAAGTTATTTATAGTCATCTGCAGTGGACCGTTGTATCCGCTACGACCTCCTAGTAGTTTTCGTAGGTGAGCCCTTGCTTTTGCATTCAAACCATCTTTCACCAATCTCAGGTGGTTGTCGTTGGGTTGCACTTGCTTGTAGAAGTGGGTCCTACATCATTGATCTCCCGCATCGCCATCTCAATCAACAGGCGTTTGTAGGAACTATCGTAGGGTATGTACTTGTGTCCACAGTGGTTTATTGTGCATACGACATACACACTGTTGTTATCCACAAGTATTTATTTGCTGGAGATCAGTTGTATCCGCTACGACTTCCTAGTAGTATTCGTAGGAGAGCCTTCGCTTTGGTATTGAAACCACCTTTCACCAATCTCAGGTGGATTTGATGATTGTACTTGTTTGTAGGAAGGCGGATTCTCCGTCATTAATTTTCCACATTGACTTCTCAATCAACAGGCGTGGAAGAGATTGTTATAGGAGTTCGTGCATCCAGGTCTTGTGACGGACTTTGAGTCATTATTAACCATACACATGCTCTTGTTTGAACTCCCTTGCACAGGATTCAAGCCTTGTCCCTTTGTATATGTTTGGATCCAAGTACAGTTTCATTCAGACTTGAATTCATCAGATTTATAAGTCCCCACTTGATGTCGTATGGCCCGAGTTCAAATACGAGCTCAAAGTACATGTTCAAATTGATTGTTCATAGTCCTCTGGAGTTCTTTGCAGGTTCATTTTTGTGTTCAAAATGGCTTGCATTTGGCTCAAATTTGATTTCATTTTATTTGAGTTTAGTCTTTAGAAATCTTTTGAATTTTGATTCTGGTCCACAGGTCCACAGTTCATGTTCAAAAGTTCACTGCTCTTTCTCATTTGGTCCAAATCTTTGTTCTTTTGAGTTCAAAACAAGTCCGAGTGTAGTAGTATTTCACCCGAAATTTCGGCAGCCTCCCGGCGTCTCCCCCGTTTAGGGGAAAAACTACGAGAAAACTGGGCCTTCCCACCACAGCCAATAAAGGCGTGCATGGTAGGTGCCCTCTTTCGAGGACACCTCGGCCGTGATTTTTCATCCCACCACGGCCAACAAAGGCGTGCATGGGGTCTTTGACGGTACCTGTTACAAGAAGAGCAGTTGCTTTCCCCCCGCCCGGGGGTACTTATAAATCATTTCGGCCGCGCAAAGAAAGGGTACACCAAGCTCACCTGACCTCGCCGTGTGCGTCAAACCGGTTTCCCTCCTACCACGGCCACCAAAGGCGTGCTTAGGTGGTTTGCCGGTCCGACACGCATGTCGAGACAGGATGGCGTGGGTCGCTCGCTTACCTCAACACAGATGTCGTGCCGGTTGCCCCTCCTACCACGCTCAATAAAGGCGTGCATAGGTAGACCGCCGGCCCGACACGTTAGTCGAGATAAGAGGGCGAAGGTTGCTCGTTTAGCTCAACACAGGTGTCGTACCGGTTGCCCTTCCTACCACGCTCAATAAAGGCGTGCATAGGTAGACCGCCGGCCCGACACGTTAGTCGAGATAAAAGAGCGGAGGTTGCTCGCTCACCTTATCGTAGGTGTCGCGCCAGTTGCCCTTCCCACCACGCTAAGAAAAGCGTGCACGGGTAGACCACTGACTCGCCACGCATGACGAGGTAAGAAAGCAAGAGAGGGGAGGCGACTGTCCGCCTCGTCGTAAGCGTCGGATCGGATTTCCTCCTACCACGCTCACCAAAGGCGTGCTTAGGTGGTCTACCGGTCCGTCGTATACGTCGAGGACGGAAGCCTGAGTTCAGAGGGTTATACCTTCGGGGCCGGAGACCAATGGAAGTCGGCTCGGATGTCGAGGTAGCGGAAGCAATCTCTTTTTTTATCATTAATCTTAATTAAATTTCAATTAATAATAATAAATTATAATTAATTATATTATAATTAATTATAATTAATTATGATTAATTATGAAAATTAAAAATAACATAATTAATTATGATTTAATTAATCATAATTAATTAGAAGTTATTTTTAATTAATTATAATTAAGAATAATTAGATTATAATTAACCTAATTAATTAGGATTAATTTCAATTAATTAAAATTAACATAAATTTTTTTTGCTTGACGAATTTACGGGATTCAGTCGAAGAAGCGCTCGGAAGGCAGAAAGTTTACCTTCACGGGCAGTGAGCTCCCGTTGATGCTTCTGCTCAAAATGTCGCAACTTCCGATCCCTTAAGAAGGGAATGCCACCGAATGAGCTGGGGTCGAACGGCACAGAGGGGAGTTCGGCTGCAGGTAGGGGAAATCCCTTTCTCTTTCTCTCTCTCTCTTTCTGCGTTGGCCAAAGGGTTGAAGGGGGCGGGGGAGACGCTGCTCGGTCGCTGGGTTCGGTCGAGTAACGCACGAAAGGGAGAAAGTTATCTTTACAGCCCGCGAGCTCCTGGTCTTGTGTCCGATCAAAATGTCGCAACTTCCGATCCCGACAGGAGGAAAGTCGTGCAAGGGGCGAAGTCGAACGGCGTCGAAGGAGCTGGAGAAGCGTGCGGCAGGGAGAAAGTTGTCTGCACAGCCAGCGAGCTTCTCGTGTTGCTTCCGATCAAAATGGCGTAACTTCCGATCCGGTTGGAAGGAGTCGGAGAAGCAAAGTCGAACAGCGACGACGAGCCTCGAGCAACACAAAAGAGGGGAGAGCTGGAGCAGGCTTGCGGCTTGAAGGAGAGATCGGGATTGTGTGGGATTGCGAGAGGAGGCCGAAGGCCTCTTCTTCGCTGGCTTTTAACGACTCGAACGAGTCGTGCGAGCGACGTGCGAAGATCGTGGGAAGAGCAGCGACGACGTGCACGACGTGCGCGGGACGGCTTCGGCAGAGTAGGTGAGTGATTTGATTTTTTTTTTTACTTTCTTCTTTTTTTTTTATCAGAGGTCAACAAATGCCCCCCAACAAATGTGGTAGGCGTCTAGAGCGGGCCACGTTTGTTGTATGCTGATTGACCCTGTGGATCTCTAGATATTTATTCTAGATGTCACACTAGGGTTTTCATTTTGTGGATCTCCAAAATTTCATTTGGATGTCACACTGGAATTTTCGTTTAGTGGATCTCCAAAATTGGTTTGGATGTCACACTAGTCTTTCTTTTAGTGGATCTCCAAAATTTCACTCGGATGTCACACTAAGATTTTCACTTAGTGGATCTCCAAAATTTATTTGGACGTCACACTGAGATTCTTTATCCACTGCGCTTCTAGATGTATCCATAGATGGTTGACATCTTGTTGAAATTTTAAATATTTATTTGGGGATCTCGGCACGCAGCGTGATGTCGACCCAAATAAATATTTAAAATGCCCCCAGTCTTCAGGGACATTTGTAGATGTCGTCGAGGATGCTCCTTCTGCAATTTCTGCTAGAGCCCTGAGATCTTGATCCTTCTGTCCTGTGCTTTGTGCTGCGGACTTGGTGAAGGGTTGTCTGATTTGTCTTTGATGACTTGTCAGAAAAAATTTGTATGCCTCCTGCCCTTTGCTTCTAGCTTTGGCGGGCTTGATGGAGGAGTAGATGCCGGTGACCTAAACCCTTAGGTTTGTATTAGGTCGATGGCGAAAAGTCATCGGGTCCAGAGCTTTGTGCGTAACGGACTTGTTGATGATGAAATCCCCTTAGTTCAGCCTAAGGCTTTTCATGAACTTTGGGATGATTTTCTTCGGTCCTTTGCTTTGTGTTTTGACGGACTTGTTGAAGAAAAATTCCTTCGATCCTTGCTTTGTGCTTTACGGATTTGTTGAAGGATTCGTAGGTTTTGGATTTGATTGATAGTACCGAACGTAGGTAGTATCTTGATCCTTAACCACTTGAGAAGACTCTAATCTGAATTACTTGAGTTCATCAGATCGGGAGAGCTGGGATTTGACAGCTCTTTGTCCTCTGGTTGCTGAGATGGGGGTTCCTCTACTGCGGCCTTTCTTATGGCTTGTTGAGTAGACGGAGCTGCCAGCGATCCGGCCATATTTGGGCTTGTTGGATCCGACCTTTTGCACCCATTCAGGCTTCAGACTTGAGCTATGGGAATTACGCTCCCCAATGCTGATTTTGCTGAAGTTGGTAGATTTGGTGTCATCCTTTGTGGTTGCAGATTTTAGAGCCTACGAACATTAGTGGTTGTTCGAGACTTATCCTTCCACTAGAACTTTGATTCTCCAGTTATTTGGGAGAATTTTGTAGACTACGACCACTTGAACTTGTCGAGTCAAATTTGCCTTCGTACTTCCTACAGTCCCTACTGACGGGTTGACGAAGTGGGGGTTCCGCTACTACGGCCTTTCTTATGGCTTGTTGAGTAGACAGAGCTGCCAGCGATCCGGCCATATTTGGGCTTGTTGGATCCGACCTTTTACACCCATTCGGACCTTAAGCTTCAGGCTGTTGAAAGACTTCAAGCTTTTCCGGCTCAATTTTGTAGGAGTGTGTAGCCACAAAAGTCTCTTTCTTGACCTTTGTTTCTTGGTTTGTCGAAGAAGGTGCTGTCTCGATTTTTGAGAGATCACCTGCATGTACTTTGAAAAAGAAGTCTTTGTATTCTTTAGCACAAAATAGCATTTGGATTGATAATTTTAAATATTTATTCGGGGATCTCGGCGTGCAACGCGATGTTGACCCGAATAAATATTTAAAATGCCCCCTGTCTTGCAGGGACATTTTAAAGCAGAATAGGATTGGAATTTTGAGATTTTAAATATTTGTTTGGGGATCTCGGCACGCAGCGCGATGTCGACCCGAACAAATATTTAAAATGCCCCCAGTCTAATGGGGAATTTTGAAATGCGTTCTCATGACATAAAGAGAATTTCAAAATGCAGAATATATATACGCTAATAAACATGTATGAAAACATAGCGTATTAAACATGACATCTGCTTGAGCAATTCATGCATAGTATTTCTTCAGGTATCGGCCATTGATCGGCGGCATGGGCCTTTGACCAATCAGATCGATCAGTTGATAAGCTCCTCCTTGAAATACCTTCTCGATGACGAAAGGTCCCTCCCAGTTGGATACGAATTTACCACCGACTTTTCGGTATGGGATGATTGGTCTTCTCTGCACCAGGACCAATTCTCCTTCTTGAAATGATCGAGGACGCACCATTCGATCAAAAGACTTTGTCATTCTTGCTCGGTAGATCTCCAGGTTCTGTTGAGCTTGTAACCTAATTTCATCGAGTGCATCGAGCTCCTCCATTCTTAATCGAGCATTTTGTTCCTGAGTCAACTCATTCTGGACAGCAACTCGAAGAGATGGAAGTTCAACTTCTAGTGGCAGCACTGCTTCAACTCCGAACACCAGAGAGTAAGGAGTGGCTTTGGTTGGCGTTTTGTAAGTTGTACGATACGCCCATAACGCCTCTGCCATCTTCGTATGCCACTCTCGTTTGTTCTTAGAGAGAATCTTCTTTAGCAATTTCACCAGTGTTTTGTTGAAGGCTTCAGCTAAGCCATTTGCTCTTGGATAGTAAATAGAAGAGTACCGCCAATCAATTTTGTGTCGATCAACGAACTTATAGATTTTTGTACTCTTGAAAGCAGTTCCGTTGTCTGAGATTATGCGGCGTGGCACGCCGAATCTGTAAACAACATTGTGGGTGAAGAAGTTGATCACGTGCTCAGACGTAACTTCTTTAAATGGAGCCGCTTCTGCCCACTTGGAGAAATAGTCAGTCGCTGCCAAGATGAAGCGGTGTCCTGCTGATGATGGCGGATCTATCGGCCCGATAACATCAGTACCCCAGCATTCGAATGGCCAGGCTGCTATTGTAGGGTGCAGTGGATTTGGCGGTTGATGTATAACATCTCCGTGGATCTGACACTCGTGACACCTCTTAGCATGATTGATACAATCTCTGACCATGGTCGGCCAATAGTAGCCCATTCTTTTGATTTTGATTGCCATCTTGGGACCTGATTGGTGCGCTCCACAAAGTCCTTCGTGAACTTCTGCCACAATTTTATCAGCTTCTCGAGTCCCTAGGCACCTTAGCCACATTTGATCGAAAGCACGCCGATACAATGTGTTGTTGACAAATGCATATCGTAGCGCTCTCTTTTTGATTTGAGTAGCTAGTGATTTGTCTGTTGGCAATTTACTTTCTTTAAAATAATCAATAAAAGGCAGTCTCCAGTCATCTTCTTCCTCGACATCTAGGCAATGCCACCACGACTCTGAAGCTTGACTGGCCTTGCGCCTCTTCTTAGGAACTTGATTTTCTTCAGATTGATCTTCCGGATCAACTGATTGGGGGAGATTGAGGATCAACCGGAGTTGCATCCTGCTGGCCTGAATTTGGTATTCCCCTCTGCCTGCGGGAAATGTAATAATGCTGGCTCTAGGATTCGTCGATTGTGCACCATAATTATTATAGGCCATTCGTCGTCCATGTTCGCCATTTCTTTAGCCAATTTGGCAAGAGAATCAGCTTTGGCATTTTGACCTCGAGGAACTTGAGTTAGTTTGACAACTGGAATTTGTTTCATAAGCTCAAGAACTCGCCGATGATAACAGGCCAACTCAAACTTGGTGATTTTGTAAACTCTCAATACTTGATTTACAACAAGTTGAGAATCACCGAAAATTTGGAGGTTTCGGATTCGGACATCGATTGCAATCTCTAATCCTGCTATTAAAGCTTCATATTCAGCTTCATTGTTTGTCCGAGGTTCAGTTAAACTGAATGAGAATCTCATTATGCCTCCCTCGGGCGTCACGAAAATGAGTCCGATTCCTGCTTGAGCTTTCTCTAGATTTGGAGGCCGAGCACGCTTGATTGACGATGCTCCATCAAAGTACATTTCCCATACTCGTAGCATCTCCTCCTCTTTGACATTCATGATCTGCTCGTCAGGTAGATCGTCGTTGAGCGGTGAATCTGCAGGGATAGGATGTGCTGCAAGAAAATCTGCCAACACTTGCCCTTTCACTGCCTTTTGAGGGACATATGTGATATCAAACTGCAGGAGTATCACTGCCCACCTTGCCAAACGACCTGTCAACGCTGGTCTTGTCATCAAGAACTTCAACGGATCGATCTTTGATATCAAGGTGATTTTATGAGACAACATATAATGGCGGAGCTTCTGAACTGCGAAGATCAGGGCCAAGCAATGCTTCTCGATCGGAGAGTAGCGGATTTCTGCTCCTATCAATCTCCGACTGATGTAGTACAGTGCATTCTCCTTGCCTTCTTCATTATGTTGGGCCAATAGTGCTCCGAGGGACTCTTCTAGTGCTGCCGTGTACAGTATAAGAGGCTTCCCTTGGATTGGTGCCGCGAGAATAGGAGGATTCAACAGATATCTTTTGATGCTGTCAAATGCTTCTTGGCACTCTTCGTCCCATTTGAAACGGACATCTTTCTTCATTAGCTTTGAAAATGGCTGGCACCTACCCGATAGATTTGATATAAATCTCCGAATGAAAGCCAGTTGTCCTTGTAAGGAGCGGAGTTGCCGAAGGTTCTTTGGAGGTGGCATCTCCACGATCGCCTTGATCTTGTTGGGGTCGACTTCGATGCCTCGATGTCGAACAACGTACCCTAGGAATTTGCCTGAGGATACCCCAAATGCACACTTGAGAGGGTTCATCTTCAGATCGTACTTTCTAATCCTTTCGAACACAATTCTCAAATCATCAATGTGGTCTTTTCGGCCTATGCTTTTAATGACCAAGTCATCTACATAGCATTCGACCTTCTGATGAATCAAATCATCAAATATACGAGTCATCGCCCGCTGGTAGGTGGCACCAGCATTCTTCAGGCCGAAGGGCATGAATGTGTAGCAGAATATGCCTATAGGCGTTCTGAATGATGTATGTCTTTCATCTTCATGCGCCATTTTAATCTGATTGTAGCCTGACGATCCGTCCATAAATGAGAACATATCGTAATTGGATGTGTTGTCAACTAGAAGCTCTGATACTGGGAGCGGAAAGTCATCTTTCGGGCATGCCTTATTGAGGTCCCTGAAGTCGATGCAGATACGAATCTGGCCATTCTTCTTCTTTACAGGGACGATATTGGCAATCCAGTCAGCATATTTTTCTTCACGAATAAAGCCTGCTTCTATGAGCTTCTTCGTTTCTGCAATCACCTGCTCTTCAATCTCCAATCTCATTCTCCTTGGAGCTTGCTTGACGGGTGCTGCATCAGACTTGATGGCCAATTTGTGAACTGCCACATCAGGGGATAAGCCAGGCATCTCAGCATATGTCCAGGCAAAGCAGTCTCTGAATTCACATAGTAGCTCTTTTATTTCTTCTATTTGATCTTCTGGTAGAAGAGAGCTAATGAAGGTTGGGCGAGGATCCTCCTCAGTTCCCAAATTGACTTCTTTGAGCTCGTCCATCGTAGCAGCTTGTCCACCATCTTCCAGTTCTTCTGGTGCAGGCTCAGCTTCTACGGGTTGATCATCATAAGCATTAGCTTCGCATATTTCATCATAATCATCATCAGATTTGATTTCTCCGCATGTGATTGCTTGACAAGTCTCTTTTCGAAGGAATTTTCGTTTGATAAATCCAATACCTTTATATGCGTCTGTATCCTTATGTCGTAGTGGACGCGGATTCCTTCCATACCAGAGGCCTAAACTTGTACGAAGTTGTCGTTTGGTAGTAGGAATATTAACTTGCTTTCGTAGCATTCTCTGAATATTTTTGGTATTGAATTTAGGTAGTCTCGTAAGAAATAATTCCTCGGAGTCGAGGATCATGCAATCCCAGTCATGATTCTCCTCTTTGCGTATTCCTGTGGAATACAATACATTTCCAGGTGTAGTCCCCTACTTTAGAGGAGGCAGATAAAGAGTGGAAAGTTCTTCAATCTTATGCACCTCGCGTGAAATGATTTCCTTGAAATGGTCCAAGGGAACACGTGTGACTACGAGTACGCTGTCTGAAATCAACAGACTGTCTATTCTTCTGGAGAACACACTCTGCACTGAGTTCATGTAGATTGAGTCGTAGTCATAATCATCATTCGAAAATTCAATCTGCCTACTCCATTCATCAGTGGACTGGCATATTTTTCGAGATTTGGTAGGAGTAGCGTCATCTTCATCCGTGTCGCTCCCAAGATGAGGTACATGCTTCTTTTCTTTAGGAAGAGTTGGTGATTTGGGAAGAGTCGGCACTGCCTTCTTTCTCCCCACCTGCTTTTTCTCACATTCTCGTTCAGATCGCTTTGCAGCCTTTGAATTTGATGCTCTAGCCTCAAGAGAACTTGACGACTTTTGCTTCTTTGGCATGAAGTACTTAGCATCTTCATAAACTGTTACTTCATGTACTGCAAAGGGCTGAATATCACCAGAAATTCTGAATTCTTCCCCTTCTCTGAGATACTTCATGCACTGGTGTAATGTTGAAGGGACAACGCCGTATTCATGGAGCCAGGGGCGACCCAATAATGCCTTGAACGAAGTGTCCGCATCAATTACATGGAATTTGGCTTCCGTATGGAGTTCCCCAAATACAAGAGGAAGCATAAACAAACCAAGAGTTTTCTGCCCTTTCTCGTTGAAGCCATGCACCATCAGTTTATCTTGGCCAAGATGTTCCACATCGAGGCAGAGGGATCTTAGTGCCTTAAGGCTCATAAGATTTACAGAAGATCCAGGATCAATCAAAATTCGACCGATCATCATACCGTCGCTCTCTGCCGTAACATACAGAGGGCGGTTGTGGTCTGCTGTTCCAAGCAGCATATCATCCTCAGTAAAGGTGATGAGGGGCTCATTTCGAGCTTGCAAGACTTCCGTCAAGTTGCGCTCAGCAAAATATGCCTCATATCTTTCGGGGTCCTTGAGAGCTTGGATCAAAGTTTCTCGAAGGTCTTTAGACATCAAAAGGGCATCATATATGCTGAGTTGCGCCGGGATCTTTCTCAAGTGGGATAAGATATTGTAATCTATCCCCTTAGATGAAGTCTCTTTCTTCTTGGAGTCATTTAGGATAATATCTTCATTGACAATTATCTCTTTTCCTTTATCTTTGTTAGGAATCCCCTTCTTTGGTGGAGGCGGCAGTACCTTGCCACTTCTCAACTGTACTTGGGCCACCTCATCTAATTCAGACTTGTTTGATGAAGCATTCTCTTCAGAGTCAGCCATTGTTGTGTCTGGGGATTCACCTGTAGACTCAGAATCATCTCCCAACTTTACTTGTTTCATTTGTGATTCTATACTTGAGTTTGAATCTTCATTATCTGGAAAACATAGATCTTCTGAACTGAATTCCATTGATGACACCATCAGACAAAATTCAGGGGCCGCTTCTTTAGCGTATTTCTCCCTTTCTGATATTTTTTAAAGTCGTTGAGATGACTCGACATATCTCCGTAGGAAGAGATTCATCATCAGCTTCTTCCTCCTTTTCATCTATTTTAAGCTCTTTCATAAAATCACCGAGCTTAATAGGCCTCCTGACAGTCTGGTAATATTCACCCAAACTATCAATAGCCTTTTGAGTTGCAGTCTTCTTTACCACATGCTTCTTCAACTTGGCTTTCTTCCTAGAAGACTTTGGCTTTGCTTTATCAGATTTGGATGAGCTAGCTTGGCCAGGTTGCTGTTTAGAAGTGGATGCTTGTGACATAGACAACCATTTTAAATTCAGTACTGGCTCAGTAGGGGACTTCCACTTTACACCTGAAACTCCTTCAAGCTGCTTCAACATTTTCATAGTCTTCTTGGAAACCGCAGTCTCCCACTTTTCTTCTTGAATTGGCTTCTTTTCATTTCTTCTTTCTTCAACCAGGGGTACGGAAGAGGACGTGACCACCCGAGTTGATTCCTTTCTAGGGTGTGACAACACATTGTCAGACAACGTGAGTTCCCCTTTTTTATATTTTCTTTCAAGCCAATCCTTGAAGATGTAGCAATCTTCAATAGGATGGCTGAGCACCCGATGATATGGGCAATAATTTGGGTCACCAGTGTGCTTCGACTCTTCGGGTCTCTTGCATTCAGGCAGTTCTAAACCCGATTTCAGTACTTGTCGAAATAATTTGGCGACACTCTCCCTTTTGAATGAATATTCTTTATTCATTTTATCTTTGAGGGATTGGAACATTCTGTCACCAGTTCCTATTGCCTGTCTTTGGCCTCCAGCTTGATAAGTCCTCGGCTTATCGTTTCCCCCGAATATCAGCTTCGGTTGGGGGTTGGGGTTGTAGGCCTGTTTGGGCTTTTCTTGATATTGCATCGGCTGCTTGCCCTTGTCTACATTGTAAATCACCTGCTTTTCTCTATCAGCTCTGGAGAAGAATGTAGAGTCGGCTTCACCCCTTCTAGCACCTGGGGCCTTAGCCTTTTTAGGCTTATCAGAGTGATTTTCTGATCTGGACAAATTCAGTTTCTCGAACTTGGCCACTCTGTCGAGCAAGTCTTGAAATGTATTGATTGTAGCCATGCACAGGAAGGGTTGCATCTTGTCATCAATGTTTCCCATTAACAACTGTACGGCATGTTCCTCCTCTAACTGCTGTTCACATTTCATGCTCAAATTTCGCCAGCGAGTGATGTATTTAGTCACTGATTCTTCTCTTTTTCTCTTATCCAGAGCGAGGTCAGCAATCGTGATCTTCTCTGTTGCACTGGCGAATCTCTTCACGAACATATTTTCCAATTCTGCGAAGGTCTTTACAGAATCATTCGGCAGTTCAGCATACCATTCGAAAGCAGTTGCTGTTAAACTACTAACGAACTGTCGGAAGAGTAGGGCGTCATTTCCTCCTGTATTCCCACAGGTGGCTTTAAACTGTGCCAGGTGCTGTCTGGGATTGTTATTACCGTTGAAAGTGTTGAACTTTGGTACAGAATACCCTTTTGCGTACGGTACTTGGTCGTATTCAACAGGATACGGACGACCTTTGCCCACTAATTTTTCTGCTTGATCAACGGCTATGATAGCCCTGATCCTTTCTGTTATTATTCCTTCCAACTGTGCAGCAGTCACAGGTTCAGAAGTACTTGCAACATTTTGTGGAGTGGGCTGACGGATGGCATTATGAGCTTCGCGACCACCTTCAGGAATACCTTGTACTCCCGAGACTTGAGGTATTTGGAAGTTTAGAGGATCAGCAGGAGGATTGGGCATGGCACCAACAGCGACAGTTCTCTGCATCATCTGCATCATCGTCCCCATTTGAGCCATCATCTCAGTCATCTTCTCATTTAACTGAGAGATTTCCCTGTCTTTGGCTTTCATTTGTCGCCTCATTTGTCGCCGCATTTCAGCGAGTGTGACATCTTCATCAGCGAAGGGATTCTCCTCGGCTTCTTCTCCTTCTTCTTCAACTTGAGAATGACCACCTCTGCCAGTGGTGGACCCAGCTTCACGACGACGGTGATAAACTCGCCTAATCGGCGGTTGTTGATCGTCTTCATCCTCACCCTCATCATAATAGGTTTCCTCATTAACATTGGTGTGTCTCACCATATAGACAACTTCCATGTCCAGAGTATTATTTATTTCTTTGATTTCTTCTTCTAGATTTTCCTCTAGAAATTCATCAATATTTTCTTCTAAATTTTCCTCCATAAATTCATCAATGTTTTCTTCAATATTTTCTTCTCCTTCAAGGAATTCTTCTCCCTCCATATTTTGATCATCTATATTTTCCTCCAGTAATCGGATCTCCGAACGACGACGCCATTGGATTTCCGGTTCTTGATTAGGCATGGGGACTTCTTCGATCAGTGGGCTGCGATCGAAGTTAGTTTCTTCTTTTGGAGGGGATGGAGGGCGATGGGATCCCTTGGAGGATTCTCCAAGGTGTCTACCGTTTGGAGTAATGTCATTATGGGTCTTTTTTGGGGCCCACTTCTGACGTTGTTTGTAGATGGGGGCGGATCTCCGGGAAGCCTCACCGGATGTCACGCCCAGATCAATACTCCTTTCTCTTCTTTCTTTTTCATTTCTCCGAGGCTTTGGCCTCCAGACTTGTTTCCCTTTCCACCGGGACCTTTCAGCGGCGGATCCCTGAATCTGTAATTCAGGTGTCACGCCCCGATGTTCACCGTGTGAAACATACTGTCTTTCTCTTCTTTCTGTAGCAAAGGACAGACGCTCCTTTGGCGGGGTTCTCCTAGCCTCGATCACCAAAGGCCGTTGGAATTTCTTTTTCTTCAGCCCCTTCTCCTTTACAGTCTTCAGGACTCTGTATACTCGAGCAGATAGAGTTTCGGGCTCTTTCTTCTTTGGAGGGATTGGGGCTTCAGGCCGTCGCTCCCAAAAAGATTTCTTTAGCTCTCCAGTAGAGCTATTTCTTTTGACCCACTTCAAGTCAGTAAACTTGTTCCAAGTGGGAACATTAACTTCAGGCACTTGGGCCGGCAGATTTGATGGGTGGACTGGGAGTTGTTGATGCTGAGCTCGGAGCTCAGCGTTCATCTTCCTTCTCTGCCTCCTTGTAGGCCTTCCTCCAGATGAGGAGGCCTCAGCATCGTATTTCCCAGGTGCAGATAACCTGGTTGACAGAGCGGTGGTGTTTGCAGTCACCACGGAGATTCTTCCATCAGCCACAATCCTCCTGGTGGCTGGGATTTCAGGCTGTGATAGCCTCTTGAATACAGAAATCCTACCACGATGATTTTCAGCAACAGGTCGTTGTGCTGGCAGATGCACACGACGGGTGACAGCTTCAGTAAAATGGGGCCTCCTGGCAGGCCTTTCAGCATTCCTACCATTCACAGGAATGGCGGCATTCCTTGCAGCAATCGCCGGGAAGTCAACGCTACCAAACTGGATGGTAGCTCCGGCATTTCCGGTCTCAATAACAGCATTAGCCAGCTGGATCCTGGCTCCTCGTCCCAGTTGGACGGTCATCGGGGTGTTCTGTAGATCCATCTGCATAAATGAAAGGCAAGGGTTAGTAATCAGAATCTGATACATCACCCCGCACTTTCAAAATGCAGAGACTTGCACAGAACACAAAAATAAAAGCCGATATCATTAGCAAGCAATTAAAATAATACAAATTTAAAAACTGCTAAATACATATAAATTCGTTGAATGATCATTTTGAAAGACTCACATTCTTGAGTACGGGTTGAAATAATTGTTACTATAGCTTATGAATGACTAGCCAGAGATGGAAAGAGAAACCATTCCCCAGCGGAGTCGCCAGAAATCTGTGGGCTCCGAAAATTCGGCCCCGGCCTCCGCTCGCTTTTTCTATTCAGCGAGGGAGTTTTAACGAACTAAGTTCCGGGGTAAATTTTGGAAGGCAGATGGGTTTGTAGATAAGACACTACCCAGAGATTTCGCCCTCATTTTATGAGGACTTTATGATCTGAGTCCTGGTTTCCTATAGGCGCAAGCCCCTATAGTTAATTACCCCTCCCGATCACGAGAGAGAACTTTCGATTAAGGCTAGTCATCAATCAGATACGTATAGAATACGTGCATCTGGCATATAGTAGCAGCAATAGGTTTGAAATTTGGAGAACTGGATTTTGGTAGAATTTGGATTTGAAAGTTGGGTTTGGATTTGGGAATTTGGGTTGAAAGTTTGGAAATTTGAAAGGTTTGATATTTAAAATAGAAATTGCACCATCTAGCACTTAAAGCGGATGGTGGGGGAATGGATGATGGACCCGATCAAGATCCCATGGTTCCGTCGTCCCGGGCCATCGTGGTCCCTGGTCTACTTAGTCAGAGGAGGTAGTCGACCTAACCTGACAGAAGGATCCTTGTCAGCAGCCATGGGTTGCTTCGTCCAAGGGGACCTTGTAGACCGGGGTTGGATGTTTGTCTAAGGGGACAAATTTGAATCCACCTTAGCTAACAGAGGGCTTTGTGCCCTATCGATCATATCCTATTGATTCATATCTCAAGGATTTGATGTCAGTAAGGAGCGTATTGGCTCTGGCCATAACCGAGATATCGTGGTGCCATTTGGCGGCGAAACCACGCAGTTCAGAGGGCCCCGGGTCGTCGTAACCGTTTATCCTGCGGTGGCCATTTAGCGGCAGACCGCCGGTTAGAGGACACGTACCACGTCCTTACTGGCAGGAGATTGTTTGAGAATGGATCCTAGTGCCCCCCCCCCTTCTTTCCCCCCCCCCCCCCCCCCCCCCCCCCCCCCCCCCCCCCCCCCCCCCCCCCCCCATATTTTCGACTAGGCATTTTAGCTCTTTTGTGAGCTGAAGTAAATTTGAATTTGTCCACCTCGGCAAACTGTTGCGGAGGGTGGATGGGATTTTGCTTTGAGCGATTGATGGATTGATTTCAGATTTAAATATTTGAACATTGGGATTTGTGGAGCTTTGGATTTTGATTGGACTTTTGGGAGGCATTTGAGAATGCCTGGAATTAACCCCTCCGGTTGAGTTCTTCTTTCAACACGGCCATCATCGGGGTGTTTGGGGTTATTTCCACTTTAGTTGATTGAACCCTGTCAACTCGACCGGGCTGTTGATCGAGGATCGGGTTCCTCGTAGGCTTTGTGCCTTTGTTCATGAATTTTCTTAATTTTAGGCATTGAAGGCCTAAAAAGAATGTATTGGAACAAATACATCGGTCCCCACAACCGTGTATTTATTTGATAGTTTGAACCCTGTCGACTTCTATTAATCCGTATAGAAGGATCGGGTTTTGTAGGCTTCATGTCTTTGTTCATGAATTTTCTTTGTTGAAGGCCTTAAAAGCCGAATATGAATGTCATAGACGCCTTCTGTCTGCTTGTATCAGTGTTGCAGATCCGGTGGCGATGCATTGTAGGTTATAGACGCCTTCTGTCTGCTTGTATATGTGTTGCAGATCCGGTGGCGATGCATTGTAGGTTATAGACGCCTTCTGTCTGCTTGTATATGTGTTGCAGATCCGGTGGCGATGCATTGTAGGTTATAGACGCCTTCTGTCTGCTTGTATATGTGTTGCAGATCCGGTGGCGATGCATTGTAGGTTATAGACGCCTTCTGTCTGCTTGTATATGTGTTGCAGATCCGGTGGCGATTTGATCTTGATATTGACCCCCTCCCCCTTTCTCAATCACCGGGGAAAGATCTTTTGGATTTTGGAGTCAAAGACTACTTGATTTGGGAATAACTCCTTTTAAGCTCTTCGGCATAGTAGACTTGCTATTTCCGGTGTTTATGGGCACCTGAATTGCTTTTCTTCTAATGTGTAGGACCAAGAAGAAGCTTTGGAACACCAGGAAGTTTGGTTCTAATTTGTTCAAACATCTCCTCTCTTCTGTTAGAGGTGTTCTTCGTACATCGGGCTGCCTTTGTACCCGGTGTACTTGGAGATTTTGATCACCGTTGCTGTAGGTGATATTCATACTTGTGCCCACAGTGGTTCGTCGTGCCTACGATGTATTCACTGTTGTTATCCACAAGTTATTTATAGTCATCTGCAGTGGACCGTTGTATCCGCTACGACCTCCTAGTAGTTTTCGTAGGTGAGCCCTTGCTTTTGCATTCAAACCATCTTTCACCAATCTCAGGTGGTTGTCGTTGGGTTGCACTTGCTTGTAGAAGTGGGTCCTACATCATTGATCTCCCGCATCGCCATCTCAATCAACAGGCGTTTGTAGGAACTATCGTAGGGTATGTACTTGTGTCCACACAGTGTTTTATTGTGCATACGACATACACACTGTTGTTATCCACAAGTATTTATTTGCTGGAGATCAGTTGTATCCGCTACGACTTCCTAGTAGTATTCGTAGGAGAGCCTTCGCTTTGGTATTGAAACCACCTTTCACCAATCTCAGGTGGATTTGATGATTGTACTTGTTTGTAGGAAGGCGGATTCTCCGTCATTAATTTTCCACATTGACTTCTCAATCAACAGGCGTGGAAGAGATTGTTATAGGAGTTCGTGCATCCAGGTCTTGTGACGGACTTTGAGTCATTATTAACCATACACATGCTCTTGTTTGAACTCCCTTGCACAGGATTCAAGCCTTGTCCCTTTGTATATGTTTGGATCCAAGTACAGTTTCATTCAGACTTGAATTCATCAGATTTATAAGTCCCCACTTGATGTCGTATGGCCCGAGTTCAAATACGAGCTCAAAGTACATGTTCAAATTGATTGTTCATAGTCCTCTGGAGTTCTTTGCAGGTTCATTTTTGTGTTCAAAATGGCTTGCATTTGGCTCAAATTTGATTTCATTTTATTTGAGTTTAGTCTTTAGAAATCTTTTGAATTTTGATTCTGGTCCACAGGTCCACAGTTCATGTTCAAAAGTTCACTGCTCTTTCTCATTTGGTCCAAATCTTTGTTCTTTTGAGTTCAAAACAAGTCCGAGTGTAGTAGTATTTCACCCGAAATTTCGGCAGCCTCCCGGCGTCTCCCCCGTTTAGGGGAAAAACTACGAGAAAACTGGGCCTTCCCACCACAGCCAATAAAGGCGTGCATGGTAGGTGCCCTCTTTCGAGGACACCTCGGCCGTGATTTTTCATCCCACCACGGCCAACAAAGGCGTGCATGGGGTCTTTGACGGTACCTGTTACAAGAAGAGCAGTTGCTTTCCCCCCGCCCGGGGGTACTTATAAATCATTTCGGCCGCGCAAAGAAAGGGTACACCAAGCTCACCTGACCTCGCCGTGTGCGTCAAACCGGTTTCCCTCCTACCACGGCCACCAAAGGCGTGCTTAGGTGGTTTGCCGGTCCGACACGCATGTCGAGACAGGATGGCGTGGGTCGCTCGCTTACCTCAACACAGATGTCGTGCCGGTTGCCCCTCCTACCACGCTCAATAAAGGCGTGCATAGGTAGACCGCCGGCCCGACACGTTAGTCGAGATAAGAGGGCGAAGGTTGCTCGTTTAGCTCAACACAGGTGTCGTACCGGTTGCCCTTCCTACCACGCTCAATAAAGGCGTGCATAGGTAGACCGCCGGCCCGACACGTTAGTCGAGATAAAAGAGCGGAGGTTGCTCGCTCACCTTATCGTAGGTGTCGCGCCAGTTGCCCTTCCCACCACGCTAAGAAAAGCGTGCACGGGTAGACCACTGACTCGCCACGCATGACGAGGTAAGAAAGCAAGAGGGGAGGCGACTGTCCGCCTCGTCGTAAGCGTCGGATCGGATTTCCTCCTACCACGCTCACCAAAGGCGTGCTTAGGTGGTCTACCGGTCCGTCGTATACGTCGAGGACGGAAGCCTGAGTTCAGAGGGTTATACCTTCGGGGCCGGAGACCAATGGAAGTCGGCTCGGATGTCGAGGTAGCGGAAGCAATCTCTTTTTTTATCATTAATCTTAATTAATTTCAATTAATAATAATTAAATTATAATTAATTATAATTAATTATGATTAATTATGATTAATTAAAAATAACATAATTAATTATGATTTAATTAATCATAATTAATTAGAAGTTATTTTTAATTAATTATAATTAAGAATAATTAGATTATAATTAACCTAATTAATTAGGATTAATTTCAATTAATTAAAATTAACATAAATTTTTTTTGCTTGACGAATTTACGGGATTCAGTCGAAGAAGCGCTCAGAAGGCAGAAAGTTACCTTCACGGGCAGTGAGCTCCCGTTGATGCTTCTGCTCAAAATGTCGCAACTTCCGATCCCTTAAGAAGGGAATGCCACCGAATGAGCTGGGTCGAACGGCACAGAGGGGAGTTCGGCTGCAGGTAGGGGAAATCCCTTTCTCTTTCTCTCTCTCTCTTTCTGCGTTGGCCAAAGGGTTGAAGGGGGCGGGGGAGACGCTGCTCGGTCGCTGGGTTCGGTCGAGTAACGCACGAAAGGGAGAAAGTTATCTTTACAGCCCGCGAGCTCCTGGTCTTGTGTCCGATCAAAATGTCGCAACTTCCGATCCCGACAGGAAGGAAAGTCGTGCAAGGGGCGAAGTCGAACGGCGTCGAAGGAGCTGGAGAAGCGTGCGGCAGGGAGAAAGTTGTCTGCACAGCCAGCGAGCTTCTCGTGTTGCTTCCGATCAAAATGGCGTAACTTCCGATCCGGTTGGAAGGAGTCGGAGAAGCAAAGTCGAACAGCGACGACGAGCCTCGAGCAACACAAAAGAGGGGAGAGCTGGAGCAGGCTTGCGGCTTGAAGGAGAGATCGGGATTGTGTGGGATTGCGAGAGGAGGCCGAAGGCCTCTTCTTCGCTGGCTTTTAACGACTCGAACGAGTCGTGCGAGCGACGTGCGAAGATCGTGGGAAGAGCAGCGACGACGTGCACGACGTGCGCGGGACGGCTTCGGCAGAGTAGGTGAGTGATTTGATTTTTTTTTTTTACTTTCTTCTTTTTTTTTTATCAGAGGTCAACAATAGTCCTACAACATATATATCCTAATTGTTTGCAAGTAGACTTTTATATGCTCATTTGTATATTAGTCTATCTTGATAGTAGAGGGACTACTTCTATGCCTTCCTTTGCTTGTGATCCGCCATGTCCTATGTATATGCTTGTCAACAAAACATCATGATCATCATTTGCTTCTATTTACCCCTCTTTTAAACAGTTTATTGAGCATGTTATTAATCATGCGTCATCTTTAAGTGAACTTTTAATCCTCCTCGCTTGTGAGATTCCACTTACTTTTCGACATAGCGGTATTGATTGCTATTGCATTCATCATGTGACATAAGCAATGATGCACCGACACGGCATTTTTTAAAAATATAGGACACGGGTGCGGCGTGGACACAACATAATAATTTTTTAATATAATATATAGAAATTAAGGTAATATTATATTAAAAATGGCAAGCGATAATAAATCAAAGTAATGATAACTTGTTTAGCTTATAACATAAAGATGTTTAGTACAAAATGTCTAATACAACCACAAAAATATAATAAAAAAATCATTTAGTACAACATGAAAGTCCAACTACTCAATAGAGAGAATGATAGAATTAGATTTAGAGGTTGGTCTTTGGCCTTCAATATCATCAACATTGAATATCATTGCTTCCAACTCTAGTTCATTTAGAGAAAGATTTACAACCTCCAATAATCCCATATCATTAAGGCACTCGAACCCATCTCGAGCAACATCCCACATCTTGTTATCACCTGTCATATAAAGTGTAGTTTTCCTTGATAGAAGAAGAAGATTTGCATGCACATAAACTAAATCTTCAGTCCGTTGTGGAGTTATTTTATTCCTCTTCATTGATTGAATAAATGAGTATGTGCTCCAATTTCTCTCAGGGAAGAGAATGATACTTGGCCAAGAAGTTTTATTGCTATAGTTTGAAAAAGCGGTGCTGAAGCTTCATTGATTGAATAAATGAGTTTGTGCTCCAATTTTTCTCACACAGGAAGAGGATGATACTTGGCCAAGAAGTTTTATTGCTATAGTTTGAAGAAGCGGTGCTGAAGCTCCATGAATCAACCACCATATTTTTTTATCCATCCTTCATCTATCAATCAAAGATTCTTGATCACCAAAATCCTCTAAATATCCAAAGAAATTTGCAAGTTCTATATTATTTTTTCTTCTCTCCTCATTTGGGAAATATCGTTTCAAGCATATCTTTCTCATATTTGACACTTCTAAATATTTTTGTGGTGAGACACGTTGAGAGTCTTCTTGAAGATATTCTTTACTTGAATATCTTCAAATAATACAAAGCATATAAAATTATTTATTTATTTACCAAGAAATTTAAAAATAATTTAAAAGATGAATACAAATGTACTTTGGATTTAATGAATGGGCCAAACAATGCAGAGGTGTGTTGCTTTTGGTCCACCTATCCTCAAGAATGGTATAGACAATACTCAAAAAACTTGAATCTTCATTATGTGACTTTCTTTCATATATGTATATAATATCTTTCAGTTTTGTTAAAATAGAGTCTCACATCTCATAAATCAAATGTATACATGATTTATCTATGTCAGCCTCTCTTAACATGTCATAAATCGGATCAGTGAAAGCCAAAATGTAATCTACATCATCCCACCACAAATCATTTAAGACCTTTTCTTTCACATACCTTGCCTTCCCAGCATCATCTTCTCGATAGCAAGACCTTTTGATCCATTGGTAGACGGCAAAGGTATCTCTCTTTATGTTAGGCAAAGGTATCTCTCTAGGAAGTGCCCTTGTGATCCTAGACTCAGCTTCATCAACTTGTCTGTTCAATTCAATCAACTGTGACGTAGTAATCTTAGGACACATTTTAATTCCATGACCAGAAATCTTAAGTAGATGTGCTTTTACCCTAGAATAAGATCCTTTGTAGGTGTCACCACAATAATTGCATTTGAATGACACATTCCCTCCTCCTTCAAAAGTTTTTCCTAACCTTGTAACACGAATCCATAACAGCTTATCAGTTTCTACAGATGGCTCTTTTGAACCACAAGCACTAGAGTTCAATTTTCTTTTAAATTCACTGGTAAAGTAGAAGAAATAAAGACTTAATAAATATTGTCAAACAAAGTTAAAAATAATTAAAGAACTATTGCATCATGCATTATGCCGGGGGTCCAAGGTGGCACTGCCCCGTTCGGGGGTTTCTGGGGGCAGCGCCCCCGGAATAAAAATTTTATTAAAAGAGTAAAAACGCAGTGAAAGCGCATCAAAAGCACAGTGAAAGCGCATCAAAAGCGCAATGAAAGTGCAACAAAAGCGCAGCAAAAGCGCAATAAAAATGCAGTAAAAGCACAGTAAAAGCGCAGTGAAAGCGCATTAAATTTTTTTTTTTGTAAGAGTAATATTAATCCAAAACAAATAAAATACTTAAAAAAATATGCTCTTCCGATCACAGATCTACGAAATCATTGATAAATGAAGAGAAATGGCGAATGGAGAAAAAAATGGCAAAATCAACTTACAGGTTTGAAAAATTTTCTGCGGATTGGTGTCGGCTTCCCTCAGCTGCTCGTAGAAACTAAGGAGGATGGCTTGTTGCTTACAGCTGGAAGGGAAGACCAAGGGTGCGATGTTTATATTTTTGTTGTAATGTTGCATTTGTTCACTTAATGTTCACTTATTGATTGCATTTGAAATTTATTCCTTGTTGTTTGCTCATCCATGTTCAAATTCAAGTTGAGTTCAATATCATTTGCATTCATTAAAGTCCGCAATGAGTCCATTGTAGTTCATCAAGTCCCCTGTATCACTTTCAAGTTCAAGCCCCTTACTGTTCAATTCGAGGTCAAAGAAAAGCTTGAGTCAAGTTTGAGTCCAGAGTGCAAGTTCAGTTTGTCCAAATTCTGTCAAGTCCCCTGTTTCAGTCCAAATTTCGACAGCTTTCCAGCGTCTCCCCCATTTAGGGGGAAATCCGAGAGACTAGCATTCCCCACTTTGCTACTTGAGCGCTTCAGGTAGGTGTCAAATGACACCGCGGCCGCAAATTCTTCAATCCCCGCTCACTACATGAGCGTTTAAGGGTCTTCGAGTACTTGTTTAAAAGTGCAGTTTCTTTCCCCCCTCTGCAGCACATGAGCATTTTGAGGTACTTATTTTACTATTTTTATTATTTTGTCCCCTTTACGCTACTTGAGCACTCCGGGACTTACCCGTCTCGTCGCAAGTGTCGCATCAGTTTCCCTCCCTATTATGCTACATAAGCGCATAGGGGGTTTGCCGGCTCGTCCTAAGCGTTGAGAACGAGATTTAAGTTAGAAACTTATAACTTCGCATAGGTGGACTGGTGGTGGAGGCTTGTGGCGCATGGATCGAGGCAAGAGTATTCCATTTTTTATTTTTTTATAATTACAATTAATTATAATTAAAAAAAATTAATTATAAATATAATAATTAATCATGATTAATTATAATTGATAATAATTAATTTAAATTAAAATGATTAATTATAATTAATTTTAATATATTATAATTAATTATTAATGATAATAATTAATAATAATAATAAATCAATTATAAATTATTTTAATTAAAACTAATTATTATTAGTAATAATTAAATGTGATTAAAATATTTAATTATAATTAATTTTAAGTCAATATAATTAATTATTATTATTATTAATTAGTTATAACTAAAAGAAATTAATTTCCATTAAAAAATCAAAAATTAATGCAAGATATGTACTAAATCCTATAAACATCCATTTGGATATAGGATTTAGGTAGGATTTGTGCTAAATCCTTCCAAACGAGATTTGATCCCCCTGTAAATCGTACGATAGAATAAATCCTTCGTTTCCCTCTTCATGTCGTAAATCTAGGACTAATAAATCCTCTAGTTCAGTGGATTTATGGGATTTGGCCGAAGAGGTGCCGAATGGGAGTAAGTTACCTTCACAGCGAGGTAACTCCCGAAATTACTTCCGATCCGATAGGTAGGAACATCTTCAATGAGGAGCCGGGCACGGCTTGGGATCGGAGGAAGCAAAGGTTAGGGATAAAGCTCCTCTCTTTCTCTCTCTATCACTCTCTCTCCCACTCTTGGATTGTGTGAGAAGTCGACACAGGCAAAGGCTCGATGGGGCTAGGGATTCGACACAGTACAGTGTCATTGGGGCTTGGGATAGGCTGTTGTAGGTGAATCGGAGGTTCCAATTGAGTTCGGTTTCGGCTACAGCAGGGATGCCGGAGGCTTGCAAGGCAAAGGAGATGGAGGCAGTAGGAGTTTTGGCTTGGTGTAGGAAAAGTGTCGAAGCTTCTGTGTGTGGAATCGGAGAGGTTGGAGGGAGTAGGGGATGAGAGCCAGTGGAGGAAGAGAAGAGGTCATGATCCCTTCTCCTTTTAAGGACAATGAAGAGAGGGATTGAGGCATGCGTGAGGTGACTGTTCGGCGCTGTTAGCAGGGAGTGGGTCGCTAATTTGAGCAGGATTTGCGCCATAGCTACAGGTATGGATAGCAACAGGTAATGATTCAATCAATATTTTTTTTATCCTCTCTTTTTTTAGTATTACAGAGGTCAACAACAATAAAGTCAAAAAATAATTTGGAGAGACTCATGGCTTGATTGTTGATGTATACTTTAGCAAAAAGTACCTGATTCACTGCCTTCACGTTCAAACAGGTTCTTTTTCAACAACGTTGCTCCAGGAAATATCAACAGGTTGATACCACTTAGTTTCTTCTTGTCAATATCATTAATGTGTTGGAATCCAAAAGTTGATATCCAAGTCTCTTCTAAGCCTGGCATGGCCGATATAACTAGCATTTCAACCTTCAATGATTTCAGCATCTAATATTTGGAAAACAAATGTCAGGCTGAGAAGCATAACATATGGAATATTAGCATTTAGCAAGATAAAGTTTAAGAACAAACTTACACGCTTTATGGATCAAATACCATGAAAAATGACTTGGTCATTTTTTTTTTTTCAAACTGAGATAAAAGATGCTTACTACTTATACCCATAAGATAATTATATGAAGAGAACATACGATTGGCAATTATTAATAAAATTAATGATTATAATCAAATATTTGATCTTCTCATTTTTGGGCAGTCACAGATGAAAGATTTTATCACATGCTTAACCTACCCACACAATACTAATACAAAGCAAGAAACGTCGGAATGCAAGACCAACACTGTTATAAATTAATTTGCATATCAGGAAACTTTAATTGAATTTTATGATCATGTGATTTTAGATTAAAAATAATGAAGAAATAATAAGTGTCTTAACAACCTTTACCCAAACTTAGTTTACTTCAAATTTTTTGAAAAATTAAAGCAATTGAAACTACTAAGCATGAAAAATTACATTATGAACAGTAGTTATGCTCCTATAGTAACAAAATTATGAGCCAAACCGTAAAAGTTTTGAAGTTGGTTCCCTAGTACTTATCATGGACAACAAGTTTTACTTGTTATTCATTTAGTTAGAAAATGATTGATAACTTGGAACATTTAATAGAAATTAAGAACAAAATAATAACCAGAGCATCAACCTCTTCAATCACGTGCATAAGGCGCCGGCACATTCCCTTCAGACGCTGCTCAATGCATGTTGCTATTAGAGGCATCTCAGCCAAAGTGGCTCCATGCACCCTGCATAAAATTCGGTGAAGTGCAATTGAAATGATTGTCATTTAAGGCTGCAGTAATGCAGATTAATGTGAATAAATCTTCCATATAAACAGTTTATGAGCATACCGAACAAAATATATATAGTCAGCCCAGTAATATTCTAATAGCTTGAGAGTTGAACAGTCAAAAAGAAACTAATAGCCACATTAAATATGATGGAAATGACTATATTAAAATGGATATATGACAAAATAAGAACATATTGAAGAATGATTAGATTGGAGGAATAATTTGAATGATATCCACTAAAGATCAGATAGGAGAAGAGCTTATCTGATTTGAATGTGTACAAGACCGTATAAAATGCACCCCATTAAACGGGTAATAAAATTGAGTGTCAAAGATAGGCAATTAAAATGCACCCCATAAGATGGGTAATTAAAATGAGTGTCCAAAGGAAACATGGATACAAGTGGAGAAAAAAGCCTTACAGGATAGATTTAGTACCTCATGCAGCACTAAACATAAATGAAGAAAAGAAATATCTTCATAAGACATTTGCCGCTAAAGACCTAAGGGCATTTAACATACTTTCTTGGCATCAAGTTTGCATATAAAGGGGAAGGAATTCTCCTCTACCAAAGGAAATATAATCAAACTTTCTTAAAAAACTAATCTAATTGGGTGCAAGCTTATTGCTCTCCCCATGGATACTTAGCTATCATTGGAGATTGATGAAACATTTGAAAATGCTTTTCATTATCTAAAGAAAATACCTAGGGCACAGGATTGGCATCGACAACATTGAAGCGCAAGAAATCACAACAGTAGGCCCTAAATCATGGCCTAGGGTACAGAATCATGATGTCATTAGAGGGAACGTGTGAAAGAATCATAACAAAAGTTTGCAAGGGTAGGCATCAATAGTAGCTCGAGACGATGCACAACATTGTCACAATGGAAAATCACTAGGAAGAGGTCATGGCATGACCAGCATGAATTCATCAACGTGAGAGAATAATAGGTATAGGTGTGAGCTTGCTATCGAGTGGCGTATTAAAAAAATCATCCAATTCGAGCGATTTTGAATACCCAAAAAATACATTAGTAAGATTATGGAAGCATGTACTAAGCGTGATAGATATCATAAGGGTGAATATTCAATGGGCTCCAACACTTGTTACTAGTATGATCAGCCTGGATATATAGTAAAATATTGCCCTACACTTGGGTATAAGACTTTTAAGTGAGGTGAAATCAAACAGAGTATTTTCATAGTAGAATGTTGACAAACAAGTGTAGAATGTTCAACTACGGGTTTATATTTTGACTCAACACAAGCTTGAAAAATGGTGTGGACAAAGTACTTTATGATGTTAAAGACATTTACATAGTACTTTATGATACACTCACTGAGTTATGCTATAACTTCTTCCTGTCATTTAATAAATGTATACAATTTCATCTACTAGAAATAAATGAATGAATGTAGGGAAAACATGTACCATAGATGTGATGCTACAAGAAAAATGTATTTATTTTTTATAGTTATACTTTAAATTGAATTTAGAATTTGAGTAGCTCTTTCAGTGCCTTAAAAATAGTTTATTATAGTGAATGAAATTTTAAATATCGAGGCAGGTTGATTATTAAAGGCAGTCACAAAGATATCTTCATTGTTTGACATAGAATGTTAGAAGATAGTTGCACAATTTTCTTCGAAACAAGTAGATCAAACAATTGTCATATTTTCTTAGAACATAAAAATATGTTCATTTGCTTTTTTTATATATTCCAAACTTTTCTTAGATTAGTAATATGTGTGTGTGCGCATATGTTTTCTCGCTTCACCATTTTATATGCACGAATACTCTTATATGTGTTGACCTCTTTTTTATCTCGATTTGCCCTCAAGCGCATTTGATCGAGCCTCGTCGGGCTCGATTCAATCTGAATCGACGTCGATTTGCGTTTGATTTTTATTGATTTAATTTGGTCATGTCGAGCCCAAGCTAGCCCGAACTGAGTCGAATTGGGTTTGATTTGAACATGATTTTAGCCAAATTGGTCCAGCCTAACTCCAATTGAGGCTTCACTGACTTTTTGAACCCATTTAAGTTTAGTACTAGATAAGGAAATGGAGCCAACGGCCCCGATTTGCTTTGAGAATTAAAATCTGTCGTTGTCAGTGCCTCGACTACGTAACATCCTCAGTTTGGAGGGATGTTCAGAGGCTTCCTTTACGAAACAGGATGGATAGAACTTATTTTCACGTTCGGAAGGAGCAGGAGATCGTCCTTCGAGCTGATAAAGGCATATTTCTCTCGCCTTTTATTGGGGTCAGTTCGCCTTGGAGAGGGGATTTAATGCAAGCAAGAATTAGGAGAAAGCCTAATTCTAGAAAGCAAAAAGACAACTCTTTCAGGATAACAAAGATACACAAAACTACCAAAATACTTTTTTTTTTTAACTACCAAAATACTTGTCAAAATAAGAAATAATATAACTTTTTATAATAAAAAGACTCTTACAACTCTTGACACTTACAAACTTTAACACAAACACAAATTAAAGACATCTAAAGGAGCTTGCCAATCGTTGAGAAGAAGGATACAGATGGGATGGTCACTTGCTTAGAGAAGAAGAGGTTAGAAGCCAAGACAAAAGGAAGGAGAAGCTCGCAAGCTTTCCTAGAAGGCAGAAGAAGAGAAGTTTGACAAAGCTCGCAAGCTAAAAATGACATCATAAACTCTCTCTAAACATACAAAGAATCTCCTATTTATAGGGCCAAAGAGAACAGCCAAACAGCCTTTTTATCTTCATTAAATCCCATTAAATTATTTCCAAAAATCTTTTCAGAAATCAGTCCAAATTTAATCCAAAAATAGCACTTGAAAAGCCACCAAAAAGGGGCAGCATTCACTCCTAAAACAGCCACCGAACAGCCACTGAAACAGCACCTGAACAGCCACTGAAACAGCACCTGAACAGCCACTGAAATAGCACAGCATCCCATAAAACTGCACAGAAAACAGGGGCAAAGAAGCACGAGAAACCCAGCCAGCATTCACGAGAAGCCCAGCCAGCAAGGGACCTGAAGAACCAGCACAGGAAACAGGGCATCACTTCACGGGAAAATAGCCAGGAGGGGGAAAACCAATAGGGAGGACCACGGGAACAGCAACAGCCAGCAGAAACCAAAAAGACAAAGGGAAGGGAAGAGACACAAGTCCACTCCACAATAATGAGCTTAAATAGAAGTATACCTTTTTGATTTAATGAGCTAGGAAGTGCATTTATTCCCTCAATTATTGAACTCTTTTGTATTAATTTTGAATTGTATGTATTAAGTAGAGAGAAAAGGCTAGGTTTAGGGTATGTGCAATTTTCTAAAGAGTTCTCTTGTTTTCTCTTGTGGCTAGGTCTCTAGATTGCTTTCTAGAGAATTGGGAGAGTGAATCCTCCTCTCAAATAGAGGATCTCATGTATCTTTGCTGTTTCTTTTGAATCTACCATCAATTATCAAGTATTTGAAGTGATGTATCTCAATTTTTCTTGCCGATTTCTCTGTTTTTCTTCTATAACCTGCTGTATTACTGCTGAAAACAGCAGTTTTGCTTTATGTAAGAGAGAGATTTGAAAGTGGTTTTACGTTAAAATATTTTGTATTGGAAAGTTTTAAAGCCTGCTTTTATTAGAGGGGGTTTCATGACGTGGCTTTATATTGCAAAATCTTATGAGTCTTGGAAAGTAGCTTGCGAAATATTGACTTCTTCCAATCTCCCACTCAACATAAGCAACTAAATAGATTCTTTTTTATGGGTCTCTTTCTCATTCATGATTATATTTGTTCTTTAGATGCCGTATGGATATTCAGTTATTATTATATTCGGAGAAGTTTGAATTCATGAATATGTCTTAATGCTACATGTGTGCTTAGCAATGGTGATTGGTGATTCATACACTTTTGTTAGAGCCTATATCATGTCATCGCAAGTGAGAGATTTTGTTCTCTAAAACAAAATATGTTGGCAAGTCTAGCTTCTAAAAAAAATTCCTACATCTGTTCTATGCTTCTTCTATTTGTTATATGCTTCTTCTTATTGATTATGTGGAGAATTGGATGCATATTTTTTTTTCTTTACTTGTTTTGTGCTCTAAACCTTCTTTTTTTAAATGAATTATGTGCAGATTTTTATTCGTCTTATGCTCTAAACTATATTGGAGATATATATATATATATATATATATATATATATATATATATATATATATATATATATATATATATATATCGGTATATCTCGGTGAACATTCATAAAATTTTTTTTATAAAGTATATTTAGAGAAGTGTTGGAGAACGTTTATGTGCTTTAAACATGAGTTTGCATGGGTCCAAGTGTTATATTGTTTTATGATTGGTTAGAGTGCTTCCCTTGAATTTTTGAAAACGAATTTGGCATCAAGGAATCTTTCTTTCCGCTTTCTTTCTAATAACATGATATTGACTTTGAACTTTTGGCAAAGTATTGTATATTTGGCATGAAAACAATTTCCATGAATTTGGGGTTAGAAACTCCTCTTGAAATTTTTAGTGGCATGTAGCATAGATGGTAAAAATTTGTGAGAATATTTCATGAATCATTTTATGTTTTAAAAAAAAAAATTTATGGCGTGCTTTATGATAGAAAGCTTCTTGAAACCTTCTTGTTAGAAGATTTATATGAATTTAACCCCACGTCAAAAATATTCATCTCGCATTGAAAAAGGTCATAGTGGATTTCATACGAGAAAGATTTTATGTGTTACTTTGTTTGAAAGGCTCTATGGGTTGTCTTTGGGATTTGTGGATTTTATGAATGGTTTTTGCACTTTGGAAGCTTAATGTTGGAAGGTTCTTTCAGTTCTCTTTTCACAAATGATTTTCTTTCTCTTTTTCGCACTTGATTTTAGAGATGAGTTTAAAAAAAAATGGAGAGTGGAGGTGTGTTTGGGTTGAGAATGGATGAGCTTGTTTGGGTTTTGGGTTTTCAGATTTGTTTCTTCCACTCTATTTTAAATTTTATATTGAGATTTATATGAATAGTAGTGTCAAATATTTTGAATGCTTTCTCGAGACGTGGGAACAATAAATAGCATCAAAGCTTCATTCTGTTAGACCGGTCCTCTATGTTCCGGACCCGCCGGCCCAAGAGATTGGGGCCGGTCCGGTTTGTTTACAGTAGGAGGAGGACGGCGAAAGCAAGGAGAGAGGAAAGGGTGGGGTCCACTTGATTTTCGAATGCAATCTTAGAGCCAAAAGGAGGGGAAGCAAGGGCAATTAGGTCATTTTGTATTAATTTTGAATTGTATGCATTAAGTAGAGAGAAAAGGCTAGGGTTAGGGTATGTGCAATTTTCTAAAAAGTTCTCTTGTTTTCTCTTGTGGCTAGGTCTCTAGATTGCTTTGTAGAGTGGATCCTCCTCTCGAATAGAGGATCTCTTGTATCTTTGCTGTTTCTTTTGCATCTACCATCAATTATCAAGTATTTGGAGTGATCTATCTCAAATTTTCTTGCCGATTTCTCTGTTTTTCTTCTATAACCTGCTGTATTACTGCTGAAAACAGCAGTTTTGGGTGCTGTTGTCGACTAATTTGGGCTAGGAAATACTTACATTTGGCTTAAACGCCAAATGGGAGGGAAGGATGTGTCGAAGGTATGCCTAGCTTTGAAAAGGCATGCCTAACAATGAGATGCTTACATACTTTTCTCTAAATTTATTTCTTTATTCTTGTATTTGTTGGAGCTTTATGTAAATATTGTGTTGATAATGGTTCTGTACTTAATCAAATCATGTGGTTGTTGATTATTCATTGTGCTAATGCTAAATTTCATTGAGCATGTTATATTAATTTTCATGTGTATGATCGAGCTTTAAGGTTATGTGAATATTTTACATCAAAAGAAACTTATAAGTAAATCCGAAAAGTTTTGGAGAAGCTTTTTTTTATGTATGTTAGAAATTACATTGTTTGGAGATTGATACATATATTAACAAGTCCTTAAGTGTTCCATGTATGGGTGGGTGTATGTTTTATGTTTGAAATTTGTCATATGTTTTTTCTTACTCATGTTAGCAAGCTTTCATACTCACTAATTTAAGCATGTGGAATTCTATATACTATTATTATTACTCGTTTGCTCCATTCACTTGTACATGTTCTCTTTCCATATGCTTTAGATAACTTTCAAAATTATAAATCCTAGTTGTTTTAAGTTAATTCTTGCTTAACTATATATATATTTTTTTTGAATGGCATCCACGCTCACCCTATGTTTTCTCGTCTTATTGTTTGTGAGGTACAATGTGTCCTGCATAAGCGAATCAATAGGATCATTTGCTTAGGAACTCTTAAGTAGGCACGCCATGGTCAGGTACAATCTCTGCTGCTTATAAAGACCTCTAATTATATATCAAAATTGTTACACATCACATACATTTTATTAACAGCTTTAGTTTAATATATATTCTAGAATATTTAGTTAGCTGGCCATAGATTAGTGCACTGATAAAGTCTTGGTCTTATGGGCCAAGGCTTTCTCCCTTCTGTGAGCCCTAGAGAACCCTTATGGTCACCTTAGGCTTATAGTGTAGGCCCACCCATTTGTGCTATGTGCATCGCAGTCTTCATATACAAAGTGGGCACCGTTAGAATATTCCCTTTTTTCAGTTTTGGGTGTGATAGCCCCCCCCCCCCCCCCCCCAACACCTTCTGTGAGCCCTAGAGACCATTAGGGTCATTTTAGGCCTGTACTGTAGGCCACCTATCTATGCCATGTGCATTGCTGCTTTCCCACACGAAGTGGACACCGTTAGGATGATTTTTCTGTTTTGGGTGCGATACCTCCACCCTTTTAGGATCTTATAGAAACTTTATTTATAACTATGATTGCTTTCTTTCATTTTAGATCCTTAAACTAGTTGACACATATGCGTATGTCCAAAGGGTTAGGAATGAACATCCTTTCGTCCCCTATAACTCTAGTGACACCTAAAGACAAAAATTCAGGATCGAGTCTTAGATAACATAGACTTAAGATGCACACTCCCTATAGGATAGACATTGAATATAGAAAATTTAGTGACAAATTTTTCTAGGTTTAGTGTGTTATAACTTACTAATAATCAACCAAAAAAAATCATTCATAATCCAAGTCCAAACATACTAAAACACTTAACTTTTAATCAAAACATAATCAATGCGTAATCACTAAAATGCAAACTTGAACATAAACTTAATCTAAGTCTAACCAACCGATTAATTAGCTTCTAACAAACCTAAAACTTAAAAGATGTGGATTAAATCAAAAGAACAAAACTAAACTAAAACTTGCTAGAATAAAAGACTTCTAAAATCCAAACCTTAAGCTAATCTTTTGAAATCAATCAACAAACTGATAGGAAACACTTGGATTTCCAAGTGTTTCTCACCAAAACCAAGTAAATCCAATGTAAAATTGCTGTCCACAGCAGAAAAAAAAAACAGCCAAAAACAGTAGGAAAGCAGGAAAAACTGCAGAAAAATCCGAGAAAAGACTTGTATTTTACTAGTAGTTGCAAAGAAATAGCAAAGATACAATTGATCCTCAATTCGAGAGGAGGATCGATCTCTCCCAAATCTCTAGACGCCGCTAGAGCCCAAAGAAATCCTAGTTCTACGAGATCTCAAATTTCAGTCAAATTCAAGATACTCAAACCCTAGAAAAAAACATCTATTTAATGCATACAAATCAAAAGGAATTCCCTAAACAATCCCTACAATCAATTTCCCTCCTAAAATCCATTCAAAAACCTTCTTATTCGGGCGTGCGGGACCATCGGCGGCGTGCGTGCGTGCGGCTTCCGCCTGTTTCGCGATCTTTGGCCCGTGAACCGGTCCCGCCTGGACCGGCTGGACCGGTCCAATGGACCGGTCTAACAATACTCCCCTCCCAAAGATCCACCTTGTCCGCAAGGTGGAAAGACGACACCCTCCATTCCTTCTTCATCACAAACAGTAAGAACTTGAAGAGTTCGGTCCTTACACCTGTGCCCCGGCGTATACCTCTCATCACATCTGAAATAAAGCCCTTTTGCCCTCTTCTCCTGTAATTCTGTCTCAGTGAGCTTCTTGAAGTTATCCCCACTCCCTCCTCCTATTGGCTTCTCCCTGGTGATCTCATTATTGTTGACTGATGCAGGTCCTTTTTGCGCTAAAAGAGTGGTCATAGTCTTGTAAGAGCCTCCTGAGCTGCTGCTCCTAGCTCCCTTCTCCAGATTATTCTGATTTTCTACCAGCTGTGCCAACTTCATTGCCTCCTCCAAGTCACTAGGCATCAGAACTTTAACTGCCGCTCGGATCTCTGCCTTCAACCCCTTCATGAAATTCCCCTCCAATACGCTATCTGATAATCGCTCCACCCTACTAGCCAGGTGCTCGAACCGATCACGGTAGTCTTCTACTGATCCCTCCTGCACCAGAGCAAAGAACTACTCATAGAAATCTCCTCCCCGGTCGGTTTGGAAACGTTCTATTATGCAGTTTTTGAATTCCCTCCAGTTCTTGATAGGCTCCCTCCTGTCACGCCACTGATACCATGCCAGAGCCTTTCCTTCCAGACACAATCCTGCCGCCGTCAGCTTTTCATCCTCTGTCAACTCATTGACCGCAAAGTAACGCTCCACCTTGTAGATCCAGTCATGGCCGTCTTCCACCTCGAAAACGGGCATCTTCAATTTCCTCACCTTGGGATCTCCCCGGTATCCTCCATAGCCTCCCATTCCCCTCAGAGGAAGCGTTCCCCAATTGTCCCGTTCGTCCCTCCGACGAATATACTCGAACCCCTCTTCATACTCACCTCTCCTCCCTTCAACCTCATCACCTCGACGCTGAATACCTTCAAATTCAGCACCTCGACGATGACGTTCCTCCCTTCTTCCTTCAAAATCCCCCACTCGACGCTGAATTCTTTCGAATTCAGCACTTAGGCGATGAGATCCCTCTCTCCTCCCACCAAAATCACCCTCCCTTCTGTCATATCCCATACTCATCTCTTCCCTCGAAAGAGGCTCTAGAGGAGGCATGTCGTCCTCTCCCTCAAGGATCTCTACTGCCGGATTCCTCCTCCCCCGAAGCGGGTTTGGATTTCCTCCTACGCCCTGGTCGCCGACAGTCTCTCTTGCTTCCGACGCCGTCGGATTCGTCTTCATCTCAAGTAATTTCTTCATCATCTCTTCCATCGCCGCGAACCTCCCTTCCAACCTTTCATTATTGGCGGTGATTTCAAGGAATTTTTCCTCCAAATCTGCTTTTAATTGGCCAAATTCGCCTTCTAGGACTTCGATCTTCTTTCCAGCCATTTTTCTTTCTACGAAATCTTTCTCCGAATGCCAAAAACCCGCTGAAATTTCAGGTTTTCAGCCGCCGATGGTCCCAAATCGATGCTCTGATACCAATTTGATAGGAAACACTTGGATTTCTAAGTGTTTCTCACCAAAACCAAGTAGATCCAATGTAAAATTGCTGTCCACAGCAGAAAAACAGCAAAAAACAGTAGGAAAGCAGGAAAAACTGCAGAAAAATCCGAGAAAAGACTTGTATTTTACTAGTAGTTGCAAAGAAATAGCAAAGATACAATTGATCCTCAATTTGAGAGGATCGATCTCTCCCAAATCTCTAGACGCCGCTAGAGCCCAAAGAAATCCTAGTTCTACGAGATCTCAAATTTCAGCCAAATTCAAGATACTCAAACCCTAGAAAAAACATCTATTTAATGCATACAAATCAAAAGGAATTCCCTAAACAATCCCTACAATCAATTTCCCTCCTAAAATCCATTCAAAAACCTTCCTATTCGGGCGTGCGGGACCATCGGCGGCGTGCGTGCGTGCGGCTTCCGCCTGTTTCGCGATCTTTGGCCCGTGAACCGGTCCCGCCTGGACCGGCTGGACCGGTCCAGTGGACCGGTCTAACACAAACCCCTTAATACACAACAACCACTCCAAAGATGAAGTTTATTGGATGGACTACTTCGAGTTATGGGGCTAAATGTCCTAAGGAGGCCTAGTTCCTCGAGCCTAGTGGCACATACAATGAATGAATTCAATGGAGTGTTAAAATTTTAAAATTAATTGATCATTAATGATTAAACATAATAAAACTCTTAATATAATTATATCAATTTGGTTTTTAGGATGGACTACTCTGATATGCGGGGCTACGTATCCTAAGAAGGTCTGATTCCTCGAGCCTGATGGCACAACGTCACGAACCAGTTGATAGCAAACTTAACTAATTTAACCCCTTAATTAATAATAAATTACTTAATTTATCTTTCTTTTTAATTTTTAACCAACTAAATTAACTCAACAAAGTTGGTTAGTACTGGATAACTCATGCCTATGAGACTATTAAGTTAGCGTCAAGGAGGGTGAAATAAACATCACGGACTTGAAGAGCAATAAAGGTAGTAATCATCAAACATTTAAAATACACTCTAAAATTAACATTAAGACATTAATATTTAAATTTTAATTAAAGTTTCCCTTTTTACTTTCAACAAATCAAAACAAAAATAGAAGCTTTAACTAAATTATCTTATACATGACATATCCAAATCACACAACCTGCTACGCAAACTAGAACTTATTTGCTAGAATCACTTACTCTAGTCTTAGGTTAGGCCGATGGTGTATTTTGGTGTGGTGCGGGTACCTTGCCTGGAGGGTATTCTTGATGTGTTTATTTAAGTTTTGTACTTTAGATGTTATGTCATACATTATTACTTTTCTGTTGGTGCACATTAAGCTTTTAAAATATATATGCTTGCACCATACTCATGCATGCATCATACATGTATATTCATGTAGTCTTTTTATTACAAAAGAAAAGAAAAATAGAATGTATCTAGGATGCTTGTAAAATGAAGTAGAATGTACCTAGGTGCAAATGTATGTGCAAGGAATCCAATGTAAATGTAAGGTGTCAAGAGTTGTAAGGATTTGAAAATGTTTGCTCATACACATACATATAGGGCTCTAAAAGATAATCCTCTCTGGGGGCATTCTCTTTTGGAATCCTATAGAAGACCCGGAGCCAGAAGATGATAAGCAAACACATTCAAATTCATATTTCATAGATGTAGAAATCCAAGCATGTTGTCGTGGAGCTTGGCCACCTTACTTACTTGCAGACCCTGGGTTGTATGCATGTTCTAAAGAAATGAATAAAAGATTTTATTTATGCATTTGCTTCATTCATCATTATACATGACGTTAGAGGATTTCATTTTCATATTTTATGTATCCCTGATTTAAATCACTGAACTAAAAAAAACCTTTATTCTTTAGGATAGAGTCTCTTATCTTCATACATATAGGACGATTGATTGTATTTAGGATGTAAGCTGACAGCTCACTCCAGGAAAGCATAAGACCAAATTGTCCACCCCTCAGTATATCTTTTTACTTCTGAAGGATTTTGAATCTGCCATTTCTCCTATTATAGCAAATTCCGTTCTTTTTCATTTTTTAAACTCCAAATTTTAATCACATCTTTATATATTTGAAAATGTCTAGTTATCACTAAGGATAAATAAAAGAGTTTATCCTCTTTGGAATAGAATCAAGGAACTTTCTCTGTGCACAAAATTAAGAAAAGAATAATGCATCATCCCTAATCGAGAGTTTTCTTAGGCCAAGACCTAAAAATGTAATTAACAACGGGGGCTTGTGCCCGTGGGAAATCGATCCCCACATTAAATAAACTTTATTCGAGCTGATGTATCAAATAGGGAAAATCTCGTGACTTTGGTCGGGTCATACATATTATTATCCATCGAGGTGTGTATGTGAAAGCTGTTATCCTCCATGGCTAATCGTATGTATGACTCCATCTGCTCTTCCATCGGTCTGCTTGTATAGAGTGTAAAGGCCTACGATGGTTTTGGCTTACGGGATAGTGCAATCTTACCCTTTGCATTCTGTTCCCCGCAAGCAGAATCCTTTCGGAGACCCACAATATGCTCACATTTATAATATGATGAGCAAAGCACAAGCATTCTAAGGAAAACTTTAACATATAGAGAACATCATTCACATAGTGATTAATTAATCATTTTTTTATAGAATTTGATACTCATAAAAATATTATACTGTGGGCTCCGAAAATTTCGGCCTCGGCCTCCGCTCGCTTTTCTTATTCGGCGAGGGAGTTTTAACGAACTAAGTTCCGAGGTAAATTTTGGAAGGCAGATGGGTTTGTAGATAAGACACTACCCAGAGATTTCGCCCTCATTTTGTGAGGACTTTATGATCTGAGTTCTGGTTTCCTATAGGCGCAAGCCCCTATAGTTAATTACCCCTCCCGATCACGAGAGAGAACTTTCGATTAAGGCTAGTCGTTGATCAGATACATAAAGATACGTAGTATCTGGCATATAGTAGCAGTAATGTATATGGATTTGGAAATACTTGGATGTTTGAGTTGAAATGGTTTGATATTTAAAATTAGAAATTTCACCATCTTGCACTTAAAGCGGATGGTGGGGGAATGGATGATGGACCCGATCAAGATCCCATGGTTCCGTCGTCCCGGGCCATCGTGGTCCCTGGTCTACTTAGTCAGAGGAGGTAGTCGACCCAACCTGACAGAAGGATCCTTGTCGGCAGCCATGGGTTGCTTCGTCCAAGGGGACCTTGTAGACTTGGGGTGAGTGTTTGTCTAAGGGGATAAATTTGAATCCACCTTAGCTTACAGAGGGCTTTGTGCCCTATCGATCATATCCTATTGATTCATATCTCAAGGATTTAATGCCAATAAGGAGCGTAACGGCGCTGGCCATAACCGGTATTTCGTGGTGCCATTTGGCGGCAAAACCACTCGGTTCAGAGGGCCCCGGGTCATAACCGTTTACCCTGCGGTGCCATTTGGCGGCAAACCGCCGGTTAGAGGACACGTACCACGTCCTTACTAGCAGGAGATTATTTGAGAATGAATCCTAGTGATATTCTCGACCAGGCATTTAGCTCTTTTGTGAGCTGAAGTAAATTTCAATTTGTCCACCTCGGCAAACTGTTGCGGAGGGTAGATGGAGTTTTGCTTTAAGCATTCGATGATTTTATTTCAATTTTAAATATTTTTTTGAATTTTGAATATTTTTGGGGTTTTGGGTTTTTTGTGGAGTTTTTGGGTTTGTGGAGTTTTTTTGGATTTTCTGGAGTTTTGAGTTTTGGATATTTGGGAGACATTTGAAAATATTTGGGAACCCCTCCGGTTGAGATCTACATTCAACACGGCCATCATCGGAGTGAGGTCATTTTCATTTGTAGTTTGAACCTTGTCAACTCTGTCTGGATGTCGACAGAGGATCGGGTTTTCTAGGCTTTGAGCCTTTGTGAGTGAATTCTGTTGATTATAGGCTTTGAAGGCCTATTATGAATGTATTAAAATAAATACACCGGTCCCCACAACCGTATATTTATTTGATGGTCTGAACCCTGTCGACTTCTAATGATCCATATAGAAGGATCGGATTCGGACTTGAATTCACTTGTTGACCCGCGCAGCATCCCTAGGCGTCACGTGTGTACCAATAACACGCTCGTCGGGGCCCATGCAGGTCAAGATCGTATTTTTCCTTTTAGTGTACCTATGTGTATACAAGCTACAGTGTAGGTACAGGGGGATTTTGAAATATGTTAGCTGTGCAGGTAATTGCAATTTGAATGCACACAATATTTCACTTGAGAGCTTGTACACGCCTTTTGTCCACTAGTACGAGTGTTGCGGATCCGGTGACGGGGCATTGCAACTTGTAGACGCCTTCTGTCTTCTTGTATTTGTGTTGCAGATCCGGTGGCGGGGCATTGCAACTTGTGAATAAAGTTGCTCGCTGCTTCGTACAGGTAGACTGTCGTGCACTATTTGTTGATTTTGGTAGGCGGATCATAGTGCACTAACTAATCTCCTGCCTTGCTCGTAGGCGACTAACTTTTCAGTGGTGGTGTGCCTACTTTAATTAGGGGTCGTACAACCCGTGACACATAAGAGTGCGTCATTTTGTTTCTTTTTGAAGACATATGTTCACGGGCTGTACGAGCCACCTAACTTTAACAGCTGGTGCGCACACCACTTAGAGCGCCCGTGACTTGCAATACGACGGGCACATTTATTACAAGGGGTTCAATAAAAAAATTACCGGGGATGTGCGAGAATTCCTACGTGTTTATAATGAGCACAAAAATATTTTGTAGGAAAGGTAAATTTTCTTTTTACTTTTACTTTTACTCTTACCCCCCCTCCTTTTTTTTAAGCTAATTACCAGCCGTATTCACTCGTATTTACTTTCGTATTTACGCTCGTATTTGACCAGCTAGTGAATACTCTAGGAATCCAATGTTAGAGCCTCGAAATGGCATCTTAGGATCCTAAGAAAATGGGGCCCGCATGTGTACCTTCTCCGTCTTGTAGTAGGGAATCCTAGGCTGGTGGGGCCCGCGAATAATTCAAACTTAGTGTTATAAATAGGAGGGGTTTCAACTCATTTCTTCCCATCCCATTTTGTAAGGAACTTTTGGTGAGGGATTTGAGTGTGTACGAATCAGGTGCTAGGAGGAAGAGGCTTGATTCCTGCCTATTGGCGACGACTGATTCCCTTGAAGACTCACTGTATGTTGTATTTCAAATTGATTTGGATTTTTTTTTATTTGTTTTCCAATGTCGGGAGCCTAGGGTGTCGTGTGTTTTATTTTTTGTTCACTTGGAATTTTAGGTGGATTTTCATTCTTTTTTTTTGAAAATTTTCTAAGTCATGAGTTTTGTTGAAAATTTTGGCAGCACTCCGGCGTCGTCCCCGCGTAGGGGGGGCTGCCTCGGAGTGTGTAAGGCCTTCCCGCCTGCCAAGAAAGGCAGTCACGGTAGGTGTCGAATGACACCGCGGCCGCAGTTCCAATCCCCGCTCGCTAATAAAAGCGGTCACTGGGTTTTTGAGCACAGGTTTAAAATATGACATTTTCCCCGCCTAAAAGCAATGACGGGTACTTAATTAAATAATTTTGCTATAAATAACAAATTTTCCCGCCTGCTAAGAAAAGCAGTGACGGGTACTTATATTTTCATGCATACGAATTTCCCCGCTCGCTCAGTGCGTCACGGGTACTTAAGTTTTTCCTCGCCCGCTAAGAAAAGCGGTCACGAGTACTTATCTCATGCATATAACTGTAAATACTAATTTCTTACCTTGGGTGCGCAGTAGTCGAGGCGGCGACGGCGGATGACGGCGACGTAGGAACCTGCGATGCATAATTAAAAAATATTTTACTTGTGCAATTTAATTAATCATATTTTTATTTAAAAAAAAAGAAGCTAAAGAGAGAAAGAAAGGGAAGAGAGCTCTCTTTCTAGAGAGAGAAAGAGAGGGAAAGAGAGGGTTTTATGGATTTTTTTTAGTGGAATGGGCTTAGAGTGTGTAGGAAATTGGGGGAGTGAGGTTAGAGAGAGAAAATCTCTTTCTCTAATTTTTAGAGAGAGAAAGAGAGAAGGAAACTCTCTTTCTAGAGAGAGAAAGAGAGGAGAAAGATGGAATTTGAAGGGAATTTGTGTAGAATGGGTTTAGGAGGTGCAAGGAAGTGAGAGGAGAGATTTAGAGAGAGAAAATCCATCTCTTCTCAATTTTGGAGAGAGAAAGAGAGAGTGTGCAATTGTTTTCTCCCTCTAGGAAAGGAATTTGGAGGTATGGTGGAGAGGGAAGATGTTTGGGGTGGAGATGGAGCTATTCATGAAGAGATTTCTAGAGAGAAAATTTTCTCTCTAGGTTAGAGAGAAAATGAAGGACGAAAATTTTTTCTTTGTTGGAAGGGTGTAGGAAGTGTAGGGAAGTGTTTTTTGTGAAGGAATGTATGTGGTTTGGTGAGTGGAAGTGAAGAAAAAAAATGATTAGGGTTAGGGTTTGGTGTAGGTTTGAGAAAGAGAGGTTGGAGGAGGAAGAAGAAGAAGAAGAAGAAGGAGAGGAAGGAGAAGGGAGTAGAGGAAGAAAATAGAAGAAAATGAAAGGAAATGTGGAGGGATGAAGAAAGAAGAAGAAAAATGGGAGAGAAGAAGAAGAAGGAAGGAAGAAGAAGAAGATGGGAAGAAGAAAATGGAGGAAGAAGAGGAAGAAGAAGGAGGAGAAGAGGAAATCTCACCTTGCTTGGAGGAGGAGGGAGGCCGGCGGCTTGAAGAATCGCAAGAGGAGAGGGAGGCGCGGCTTGGAGTCGTGGAATGATCGTGAAATGAGAGTGGGGGGTCGGTTGGGAGAGTATGAGGGTTATGAGGTTAAGTGGGGGGTAGTTTAGGTATTTTTGGAATTTTTTTTATTTAGAAAAATTCATTTTCTTATTTAAAACCTCTCTTTCTCTCCCTCTTTTTTCAAAACTCTTTAATTAGATTGCACAAAAATAAAAAAAAAAAATTTAATTTTGCATCGAGTTGGTTGTCGCGTCGTCGCTCGCACAAGTCGTCATCTCGATTCGCGCGCCCAAAATTTAATTTTTTGCCGACCGTCGACCCCCACCAATATGGGTGTCGATCTTAGCTGTTTCCGTTGCTCCGGACGCATCGGCGCTGTCCGTTTCGCGAACGGAGGTCGTCTCGGCGATTTTGGGTTTTGGGTCGACACACGTCGGGTGAATTATACGGGATTTTGTGCTATTTTGCTTCCGAAATTCACCTTGCGCGGTCGACTCGATCCCGACACTAGTATTGGGGTCAACATATACTTTAACTTCAAACTTTGTTATCTTGCACATGAATATAATTGATATTGATTGACTGAATAGCACAAAATTAATCAAATATTTTATACTCGAATAATCATCATACTAAAAAATATTAAATTAAAAATATAAAAATTTGATCCTGCACAAACAGCATGTTACCCTCTAGTTAAGTTGTATGTTCATTTTAGTGGATTATAGAAGGAAAGTGATGATCACAAGGATGCTAATCTAGGGAACTACAATATCCCTTTGATCATTACGCACAAGCTTTGTTGACCTATCCAGGCAACTGCTGCTTCTCTAGCAATAAACTATGGCTAGTTATGCGTACAAAAGATATTGTATATGTCATTTTGAGATCAGTTAAAAATAGCTTAGCGAATTAGGTCATGATGGGATGCAACCGGAAGCGAATCTTGCAAATCATAAAATGCAATGATCACCTTCAAGAGAACTATTTATTTTTTCTCAAACCATTTCCAAAGATTACTTGTAGCTGATGAGCGTACAGCAGTCCCAGTTCAACGTTTGTTCTCGTAAGAAAGTGCAAGAAGACAGTAGCGTGCTTAGCTTAATAATCTCATAACCAAGTGCAAAGCATATTCATCAGCCACAATCCCCATGGAAAACCAATTCTAAAGCAGGCTGCTATAATCCTAGGCAAAGGCCATTAGACAACTACAGCACATCAAACATTTTTCATAGGACAAAAGCTCTTATTTTCAAGCAATCCCATGTATGCAGAATTGCCGTGTGATGGCTGAAAATAATGTAAGAAGTTACCAACACTTCACATTCCATTTAGCAGAAGACATTCAAAATTTAAAGTAGTTGGGACAAGCACAGGAAATTATGCGAAAGAATGGAACTGTAGATTTGAATTGAATAAAAGCAGATGATTCCATATGCAATGTGTATCAAATTAAAGAGCGGGCATGCAGAACCATTTCATTAGGGTGCAAGTCATTTCCATTTAGCTTTTACCTGATTGAAGCAACAGAAAAGAGTTCATCATCCCTCTCCAAGGCCACAGTATAAAATCCTTGATAGTTCACTTGCGACATGTTTGACCTGACAATGATGCAAGGTAATAGATAGCTGCAGGTCTGAATTTTATATACAACAAATACAACTCTAGTGAAATACTAGTCAGCAGTAAAAGAACTACTTCACAAAAAGATATTAGAAAACCTCACCCCCAGTTGTATATGACTAGAGGAAGCAAATTTTTGCCAGTTCTGGGGTCCGACATGGGAAGAAAGCTTTCCTCCATAATGGACAAGGCAATAGCTAACTTTATGTTGCACTCAGCCATCAGAGCAGTCTTCAGTGCAGAGTGAACTTTTTTTATCATCATGACTGCATTTCAAAATTGTCCAAGACAATCCATCATTCATGCAGTTCGTCACTCCTACAAGTGAGTGCAATCCAGTGTAGACCTATCACAATAATAAGAATGTGATAACATTGGAATGTGGAAAAAACAGTTGACTAATTTTAATCAGAATAATATCATTGTACAAAAATGAAAGAATAATATAAAGCTACCGATCATTGTCGTTTCATTTCTTAACTTGATGAATGTTGGAAAGGTTGAACAAAAGGAAAATTGATGCTGGGCCAAAATGTACAAATGGTCAAATCTTTTTGCCCAAAATATTTAGCATCCACTTGTTCATGACATATCATCTAAAATATTTGAACATCATCTCCCAACAATTTCAAATGGAATACCTTACCAAACAAATATACTCATCTTGCAATTATACTACTCTAACTAATGAGATTTGATGTGTAGGGGGGGGGGGGGGATTCAAAATATTTTGGATTGTAAATCTAGAGAGCTTCTAGGTCCTCTACTAGAATCAGCTCATTAATGTCTAGTACAGAGCCTTTTAAGCTCATAAATTGAAGATTAATTAAGTTCATTCCCCCTTTCTAATGACCATTTGGTTTTATCCTCCTTATTCTTCTTCCCGTGACTGGTTTGATTTCTTTCCCCTTCTTTGTGGCTCTTCGATTTTCCATGCGTAGTTTCCTTTTCTGGTTCCCCTGGTTGCCTTTTTCGGTTCCCTTTGCCTGTTGTTCCGGTTCCCTTGGCTACTGTTCCGGTTCCCCTGGTTCCTCCCCCTTTGGCTGCTATTCCGAATTCTCTAGCTGCCTTTTCTGATTCCCCTGGCCGTCCATCCCATTTCCCTTGGCTGCCTTTTTAAGGTTTTTAGGTGGCTGTTTGGGTGTTGTTCATGGACAGCCCCTTTGGCCTTCTATTTCCCCTTTTTTAATTGAGTTAATTGAAGATGTTTTGGGCTGTCTGGTTGCACCTTTTCCCCTATATATATTAGATGTTTTGTAATAATAAAAAAGGTGTGTGTGTGTGTTATGTGCTAATTTTTGGATCAAAGCCTGAGGGTTTTTTCAGGATAGCTTGCGAGCTATGCCTTTTCTCTTCATCTTCTTCTAGGAAAGCTTGCGAGCTTGTCCTCCTTTGTCTCGGCTTCTTACCTTCTTCTTCTCTCCGCAAGTTACCACCCAATCAGTATCTTTCTTCTCGACGAATGGCAAGCTTCTTTAGGTGTCGTTTCTATGTCAGAAAGTTGTATGCGTCATTTTTATAATATTAAAGTTGTATTTTGTTTTGCTCATGTGTTGTCGCTTTGTCTTATGTAATTTTATTTAAGTTTTTGTGTCGATATATGATTGTAAGTTTGGGAGACCTACCTTGTATTTCTTTTGCTTGTAAAAATTAGAGTTTTTCTAATTTTTTCTTGCATCAAGATTGTACCCACTACTTCAAGCGGATATCTTGTGCATTCATGTGACTGGCCAACTTTTGATGATTCATAAGATCACCTTGTCGTTAATAAAATAGTTCTAACAAGATCTGCTTACGGGATATTTGATTTGATAAAAAAGAAATACAATATAAAGTAAATATAAATGTGCTTGGTTGAGTGTACAACAAATGATGGAGATTTTTTTTTTTCCTTTTGGTTTAAGGGTAAAACAAATTCGTGTGAAGCGTCAATAGCAGTGGCGATGATGTCGACTGGCTCTAGCAGTTGGGGAAGCGGTAGTCATGGTGGCAGCGGTGGCAGTCGTGGCAGTGGTGGCAGCTGACGTCAGGTCCGTAACCAGCAGTAGGGTGGTGATCAAAGGTGGGCTATAACCAACAAGAACAAAAATTGTTCTCCAATGTTTTGATTAACGATGAATTTGATTTTCTCTTGCACATTATCTCAATTCAACTCTCATTCTTCCCCAGCTCAATTGTTTACAATGATCTGTTCAGAACATCTGATTAATTGTTTCTGCCTAGTCATGGATATGGTAATTTCTCGTTAGCATTAGTTTTGGTGAATGTTAATGGTGATGATGTCAACTCCTGTTATTTGTTGCAAATAGGTTACTATTGTCAGTGTTTGCTTTGTTTGGACTTCAACTACATTATTTCCTTGTATTCATGTATTCATGTATTACATTGTAGCTAAGATGCCAATTTTGTTGTTAACTTTTGACTTTTTTTGTACTGTGTTTTGAATCAACTCTTAGGGCTTCTCTATTCATATCACTTTACTGTTGTAACGCAATCAGCAGCTAGGATTTTCTCTTTCATTGGACTTTCTTACCGCAACAGTGCTTGTTCTAGAATATCCCGTATCAGCACGGTAGCATGTAAACGGAGACTTGTTTTGCCCAGTTCAAATTGGAAATTACCAACATTTCCATTCATTTGTTCCAACATCGTTATGCAGTCAAACATTTTATGGTTGCAGAATACAAATACTCAGAGCTTGAGATGCTTAACAAGAATCTAACTTTGATGCATAAACATGATGTATTTCAAAAGTACTTCAATGAAAAAGAATACCTGAAGACATTTTTGTCCACAAAACCACATATTAGATCCGACTGCATCGCATCTAATCCTATCTTTAATGCACGTTTCATGATCTGCAGTAACATAGTTGTAGGACTACAATGAAAACAAGGATCTATATAAAAAAATACTACACGAAAAAAGCCAAAAAGATTCTCAAAGCTTCAACAGGAGACTCCCAGATAAACTCAATTAACCAATCACTTGGGTGCATTATTTATGATTTCTTTGTTTATGAGAATAATGGAGTTTATGCTGCTCAGTTACTGAAAATATTTAGAAGTGCCAGTGATTGGAGTCACATGAGTCATCAACAAATCTGCTCATCAAGAATTTCTAAGAAGTACAAACGCACATTGGCAACATTTATGACAGCTGATCTTTTGCATGATATTGGAAATTCTCGTTGTTCTTGAATAACTATGAAATGTATGCTTGCATACTCATCTTATGGCTTATCAACACAGTAGTGGCAACTAAACACATGGGTCCCTATATTGATTATTCATATCTAATAATAATATATTGCTATTATTAGATGAAAATCAAAATCAAATAGTATTCAAATTTTATAATTTTTTCTACACTCATTTGAATGGCTCGTCAATAATATCATAAGAAATAAAAACTTACTTTTTTAGAAGATAAAAAAACAGATAATTTTATTGTGAGATTAAATATGCAGTCATTTAGTCAAATCAACAGCAAATTATATTAAATTCTAACTAGAAAAGCCACGGTTATTTCCTCAAAAGAAATTCCAGTAAGGCACGAACAGCTTTAAACGTTTTCCATGTCCATGTTGCACACATATCAGATACGGACATTGCTCTAATATGCTCTAACATGGGTCCAACACTATAAAAAATGTGTCAAAATCATTTTAGGGTAAAATTAGGCTCCAATATTGCCCAAAAATGGGTAGCCACGACCCAGACATGCAACAACACATGCAAACAAGAGAGACGTTTGTGTAAATAAAAAAAATCATCATGTTTCCCACACAAGGGCAAGGGGCACATGACTATATCACACCTGCTACTATAAATTTTAAGTTTATATGGAATTTTTTTGGATGAGCATATCGTGAACTAAATTTATGTTTTAACATAAAAAATAGTTCTTTGTCTCATACTATACAACAACAACAACAACATCAAGCCTTTGTCCCACTACATAGGGTCGGCTACATGATTCCTTTTTGGTCATTGTGTCCGGTTAAAAGTCAAATTCTCATTTAAATCTAATAAAGAATGATCATTTTTAATATTTTCTAACCAAGTCTTTTTAGGTCTACCTCTACCTTTCTTAACATAAGTCAAATCCAATACATCAACTTTCCTGACCGGGTCATCGGAAGGCCTCTGTTTAATGTGACCAAACCATCTAAGGCGACTCTCTCTAATCTTATCTTCCACTGGAGCTACTCCAACCTTTTCACGTATATGCTCATTTCATATCCTATCTCTAAGGGTCAAGCCACTCATCCACCTAAGCAACCTCATCTCTGCAACACTTAGTATTATGCTTCTCTTTTAATGGCCAACATTCAGCACCATAAAGCATTGCAGGTCTCACTACCATCTTATAGAATTTTCCCTTAAGTTTGAGGGGGACTTTCCTATCGCACAATAAGCCCGATGCATTCCTCCACTTCAACAATCCAACTTGAATTCTGCTGATAATATCCCCATCAATTTCATCATCACTCTGAACAATAGATCCAAGATATCTAAAACGTGTACTCTTATTAATAACTTGATCGCCCAAAGTCACAATGATGTGGACATCAGTTCGTGGAAGGTTTATCAGAGGCGTGGCTGCCGATCTATGACCACGATCGAGTCTTTGTACTTTTGAGTTATTTATGTTATTTTCTTATTAATGTAATTTTCTATTTTCAGTTTCGTGTATTTGTTTTCCAGTTGTCCCTTTTAGTGAGAGATGTCATATGTAAGCCCGGAGGGTAATTTTGTCTTTTATTTTCATGAGTCCCATGTACTTGGCTATTTATAGCCTCATGTTTTATTTTTCAAGGTAATGAATGATTAGAATTTCGTTTTCTTGCTTGGAGTTCTTGAGTGAGCTTGAGAGATCGGAGAGAGATCATTGGGAGAGGGAGATTTGCGCACCAACCACCATCCTTGGAGATGGCCGGGTTCGTGGTTCTTAACTTTGTTTGGCTTCCCCTTTGACCCCTTCTTCCATCCTTAACCGCCGGCCAAGGAGTCCCCAATCCTTGCTGCCGACAACCCACTTTCCCCTCCACCACCCACCATCCAAGTTCCCCAAGTCCTTCCCCTTTCCCCCACTAAACTCCACCTAATCCTCCACCTAGCCGACTGGCCCCATACCAGAAACCCATCAACCGTCGGCCCTAGATCCCCTCCTCTCTTGCTCTTCCTTGCCTAATTAGGAGTTGGTATAATTTAGGCAGATTTTGAATTCAAATCCAAACAATTTGAATTATTAAAATCTTTCCTAAATTAACAAAGTTATTTCAGGAAAGTTTCTAAAGTTAAATCAATTTGAATTTCAAACTCAAATAGGATTTAATTAAATACTTTTCTGATTCTCAAACTTAAATTAAGCAAGCATTAAACACCTAATTAAAAGCCTCCCTTTCCCCATCAATGCCGCCGGTCCCCCCTCTTGGATTGGGATAGGAAATATTTCCTAAAACCCAAGTCTTTATTTAGGAAATAATTCCAAATCCCATATTTTCTTCCCGGGCCGAAATCCTCATGCCCCTTGATTTGATTTTTTCTAGAAGGGAATATCCCCTTAGAGAATTAAATCAAGCCCTTCCCCATCCCCTTGCCGCCTCCCCCCCCTCTTGCCTCCTCTCTTCCTTTGATTATTCTCAATCAAGAGAATATTTAGGAAGGAGGAAATCCGAATTCCCTCCATCTACTTGCTCCAAAACTGAAATTGGTTTCCCCTAGCTCCTCCCTTGGCCGACCACCCAACCCTCTCCCCTCCTTCTATAAATCTGAAACTTATTTCAGATTTTTTGTCTTGGCTCTCCACTCTCTCAAATTGTAAGAGAAACTTTTTTTCTCTTCAACTATCTCCAAGTGCACTATCAAGTTGTGACGATTCTTGCTACCGAACACCTATGAATGGCAGATCCAGAAACTGATTATGGCCTAACCTACGACGAGGACGGCTTCATCGACATTCTTCAATCGACCTTCTTTGACGTTAACACAAGGGTCGATCACACCGTCGAAGAGTACATAGAGCATATTCTGGACACGTTGGTAGAGGCAATTGACGAGTACTTTGAAGACGTTGAGAGGAGGATCTCCACCAAACCGTGACAAAGGTTCTCTTTTCCCTTTCAATATATTTCCTAAATCTAACTTTATCTTGTGCTTGATTGTAGTCACGAAGGACGATTTTTCCCTGCTTCTGCTAAGCTTAGTAAACGTAATATTTTGAGTGTGCCTTTATGCTTATTAATTCTCATTGTTAGATTAGGGATTATATTGAAACTACTATTTCGGCATAAAGTGAATTACTAATTTATTTTGAAAGTTTTCCAACTCTCTGCTTATGTGGTTTAGCCTAAGCGGGTGTGACCCCTTTCTTGTTTTATTCGTTGCTTTAAAATGCTAATGGTTTCGTCATTGCTATTCTAATCAAGAGTTGTGCAAATCCTTACAAACATTACATTCGTACTTAGTCCTGCATCACACAATCCCCTCACTAGATCTATTGCTACTAAAATTACACTTCATATATTCAGTTTTAGATCTACTCAAGTGAAAACCTTTAGACTCTAAAGTTGACCTCCATAATTCAAGTTTACCTTTAACTCCCTCTCTAGTCTTATCAACAAGAATAATATCATCAGCAAAAAATATACACCAAGGTACATCCTCTTGCAAATGTCTAGTGAGAACATTTCATGACTAAAGCAAAACGATATGGACTTAAGGCTGGTCCTTGATGTAATCCAACCGAAATAGGAAAATACTTGGACAAACCACCTTGTGTCTGAACACAAGTAATAGCTCTTGCATACATATCTTTAATGATTTGAATATAAGCATTATTAACTCCTTTCTTTTCAAGAACTCTCCATAGCACTTCTCTTGGAACTTTAACATATGTTTTCCCTAAATCAATAAATATCATATGTAGATCATCCTTATTCTCTCTATATTTATCCATCAACCTCTCAATAAATATATGGCTTCCATAGTAGACCTACCCGACATGAATCCAAATTGATTTTGAAAAACATTAGTATCACACCGCAACCTATGCTCCATAACTCGCTCCCATAGTTTTAAAGTATGATACATTAACTTAATTCCTCTATAATTCGCACGCTCCTATGCATCACATTTATCCTTAAAAAATAGGAATTAACACACTCATTCTCCACTGATCTGACATCTTTTTAGTCTTCAAAACAGTATTAAAAAGTTTAGTAAGCCAAGAAATTCCTTCATCTCCTAAGCATTTTCACATCTCTATTGGAATATCTTCAGATCCAACAGCTTTTCCACACTTCATTTTCTTTAAAGCCTCTCTAACTTTGGTTTTACTTATACGCCGATAAAAACAAAAATATTTATTTTCATTTAAGGTGATAAAGTCACTAAAGTCAATCGTATTTTCAGATTCTTCATTAAAAAGTTTAGCAAAATATCTCATCCACCTTTTGTTGAATATGTCATCCAAGCAAGATAAGCACTTAATTTACAACAACCTATCTAAACAAAACTATTTTTTATGAGATAAAATAATATTGTCATGCAAAAGTGGAAGAACTGTCTTGCATTCTGTGTTCATTAAAAAGAATCTGAGTAAATTTTTTTTCACACCAAAAATGAGAATCAGCACTTCTAAGCATGGTTTAAAATTGCGCAACTAAAGGTGCGACTCAAGTGCAATTTGACCCAATAACGCGTCGAGGCGGGAGCTTAGGCATTGCTCCGTGAGGCGTACACCTCAAATCAACAAAGGCTTTGCTTCGCCTCACTTCAGCGAGGCGTTTGCCTCCAAAATAAAGACATAATATATTATTTAAAACCTTGTTTCACGAATACGCCTATTTACGAGGCATGTTGTATCCAACACGTGTCGGAAACGGATACGCCTCCGATACGGCACGGATACGACTTTGTCGTGTCCAATTAAAATATTATTTAAATTTGATAGTACACGCATATATATTAAAAAAATGGAGACGCAATTTGCCCTATTCATTTCGGCTATCCGCTCGATTCCCTATTCATTTATGTGGCTTAAACATTTCGGCGAGCTAGGTTTTTCGTTTCCGCACAGGTGTTCGTCTTCTTCGTTATAGTCAAAGGAGCGGCTCGACGACGCGAGCATAGAAGCGGACAAGATCATCCTTCATCGACAAAGAGGCTCGATGACGCGAGCATTAAAGCAGACAAAATCCTTCGTTGACGGAGCGGCTCGACAACATGAACAGTGAAGGCGCGTGAGCATTTAAGGTTCTACGTTTACTTAATCGTAGGCTCTGTACCAGAACTCGGTACCGCTTGGTACTCGGTACCACTGGGTACTTGGTATCGCTCGATACTGCTATCTACCTTCACGGTACCAAGCGATACTAGAACTCAGTATCGCTTAGTACTCAGTACCGCTCGGTACTGCTCGATACTGCTCGGAACCGCTTGGTACCGAGCGATACTAGAACTCAGTACCGCTCGGTACCAGAACTCAGTCCTGCTCGGCACTGAGGGGTACTGAATGGTACCAAGCAGTACTGAGAAGGTAGAGAAAACTTTAAAGCAACTCTTACAATAAAAATTTGTTCCCACAACCTGACCGGACCACTCCAGGGGGCAGCGCCCCCTTGGACTCCCAACATAGGCGCAACATATATGTACTTTTAATTGAAAAATTTCATGTTCAAATTCATCTGGATTAATTTGTGTCGATCCTTCGTAGGATAATGAGCTATAGTGGTGTAGGAATTTGGTCTACTGATGGTCCATCATAGATCAATATTGAAGATAACAAACCTCTGTGGGGTTATGTGACAAAAATAGGTAAAACATTAGAAGGGGTGGCAATATTGCATTCAAATGCAATTTTTATAATGCCACATATAAAGGATCATATTATAAAGTGAAAGCTCATTTGTTAAAAATTAGTGGTCATGTAATTAAAATATGCCCGGATATAAGCTCATCACAAATGACTGAATTACAAAGAAAAATCAGTGATGACAGTACTGTAAATAAAGGGCATTTTCGGATGGGGGATTTGAACCAAAAAGAAGATAACATATTGTAGATAGTGCTTTGAAGAAAGCATTTAATTTATAAATGAGATAACAACTAGATGGAGAAATAGCTAGAATGTTTTACTCAGCTAGACTTCCTTTTAACCTAGCAAGGAATCCACATTACAAGAATGCTTTTACCTATGTATGAAATAACAATCTTGCATGATACATGCCACCAGGATATAATGTCATTAGAACGAAGTTGTTGCAAAGAGAGGAATAATATTGAGAAGTTGCTCGAGCTTACTAGATGAGTTTAGAAGGAAAAAGTAGTTGCTTTGGTTTATGATGGGTGGACAGATCCACAAAATTGCTTGGCCAAGTTTCATCCTCATCTTGTTGTGAAAGAAATTGGATCACATACTTGTTCATCCAATCAAAGAAGAGAAATAAAATTACTCCACAACGGACTGAAGATTTTAATTTATATGCATACAAACCTTCAGCTTCTGTCAAGAAAAACTTCAACTTATATAGAAGGAGACAACATGATGTGGGATGTTGCTGGAGATGTATTTGAATCTCTTGAGGATATGGGAAAAATTAGAAATTGCTAATCTTTCACTTGATAAGCCTGAATTGGAAGCTATGATATTCATTGAAGATGATATGGAAATTCAAATACAAACCACCGAAGAAGCTAATCCTATCATTCCTTCTATTGAATAGTTGAAACTGCATCTGCTGGACAATTTATATTTTTATTTTTGTTGTTGTACAAGACATTTAAATATTTAATGCTTACTTTTATTTTGATATAATAAGATACAATGCTACAAATGATGTTGCTTTCAATTTTTTTTGTCATTTCAAATATTATGCTTTGATTAATTTGTTATTTTTTATATATGATTTATATATTATAATGTCACATCCGCGCTCTATATGTATCCTCTATTTTTAAGAATTGTCGTGTCTCGTATCTGTATCGTGTCATATCTGTGTCACCGTATCCGTATCGTTGCAACATAGGTTAAAACCTAAAGCTAATATCGAATGAACACGTCATTCCTTCCTTTCGTTCGTTTCATTCCTTCTCTTTGACTTTGCCTGTTGCACCGCACATAGGCAAAGTTTTGAACAATAGCTAAAAGCTTCTTCGCCTTCTTCAACGATGTTCTAGGTGCGATCGGCTTTGAGTTCGCCTGCTGCTGCACTGCACATACGTAGAGTTTTGAACGATTGCTAAAAGCTTCTTCACCTTCTTCAATGAGTTTCAGGTGTGATCAACTTCGACTTCGCTTGCTGGACCGCACGTAAGGTAGAGTTTTGAACGATCACTAAAAGCTTCTTCACCTTCTTCGACAATATTCCAGCTACGATCGAAAGTCAAGACAGCTCGACGACGTGCCCTGTTGGATCGGAAGTCAAGAACGTTCGACGACGTGCCCAGTTGGTGTGGGTTGAAGTAACAACGGGTGTTTGCTCTCTGCGACAGTTCCTCCCATTTCAAGTGTTTCATCGATCGCTCGTGTATGTTGTTATTCACGCGCTTACACTTATGATTTAATTTACAATATATGTAGATTAAAAATCCATTAATCAGTAATCATTTAGTCCCTATGTTGATCTTTATAAATATCTTCACAAAGCATTAAATATTTATAACTTCAGAACAATCAATAATCAATTGGAATATTACCTTGTGTGGATTGCTGAAATTATGGGCTAGGATATTAAATACAAATTTGATTTTGGATGAGTTCTGTTTTTTAAATTTACTTTGAGGCTAAAATCATGAGCCTTTAAATTTTGAAGTAAGCTTAGCTTAATTTGATGAAATCATATAGATATTTATAAACTTGACTTACAGTTGGCATCTTAAAATTTGAGCAATAGTTTTATATTTTTAATTATTTAGTAAGAGAAGCTTCACTTAGAGGAGCTTCCTTACAAATCATGTACTGATACCAATGTTTAAAGAGGATCAGAAGTTTAAGAATCAAGTGCAAGTAGGATAAAGGAAGGAACTTAGTGTTGCTGAACAAGGCAGAATCATATACAATATGCGTTTTTGGACACCAAAAGTGTCAGATCTGATTCAAGACATTTTATTTGAGGCACAAAATACCAGTTATTCAATTCACCCAGGAAGCACAAAGATGTATAAGGATTAGAAGACTTTGTTTTGGTGATCATGAATAAAAAGAGATGTGTCAGATTATATGGCTAAATGTGAAAGGTGTCAAGTTGTTAAAGCTGAACATCAGAAACCCAATGGAATGTTACAATCTCTACCAATTCCAGAATGAAAATGGGAGGAAATAACTATGAACTTTATTACATGATTTCCTAAATCAAGACAAAGACATGATAGTATATGGGTGGTAGTTGACAGACTCACCAAATCAGCCCATTTTCTACCTATCCGTCAGACTGATTCAGTGGAGAAATTGGCCAAATTATTTGTGAAGGAAATCATTAGATTACATGGAATTCCTAAGGCTATTGTATCAGATAGAGATAGTCGCTTTACATCTAAGTTATGGAAGAGTACACATGCAAGTTTGGGCATAAAATTGAAATTCAGCACTGCATTTCATCCACAGACAGATGGTCAATCAGAAAGGCTGACTCAAGTGTTGGAAGATTTGTTAAGATTGTGTATTCAAGATTTTGGAGGTAGTTGGGAGGATCACATTTCATTAATAGAATTCACTTATAATAATTGTTATCAATCCAGTATCAAGATGACTCCCTATGAAGTTTTATATGGCAGAAAATGAAGAACTCCCTTAAGCTAGTTTGAGGTGGGAGAAAGACAAATGTTAGGTCCACAGTTGGAAGACCAGGCTACTGAGAAGGTCAAACTCATTAGAGACATATTAAAGGCAGCTCAAGACCGCCAATAGAAAAATTATGATTCCAAGCATAGAATGATAGAATTTGAAGTGGGAGATTTTGTATTTTTGAAAGTGATACCAATGAAGGGGTGACTAGATTTGGCCAATATGAAAAACTCAGTCCTAGATTCATTGGTCCATTTGAGATTATTGAGAGAATAGGACCAGTGGCTTACAAGTTAGCATTACCTATAGATATGTATGATATCCACAATATTTTTCATGTCTCAATGCTCGAAAAAATGGGTTATAGAGGAAAGCCAAAGAATTGCTCAGGAAAATATTGAAATTCAGAAAGATTTGAATTATATTGAAGAACCTGAAATGATTTTGAAAAGGGATGTTCATAAATTGAGAAACAGAAAGATTCCCTTTATAAAAGTGAAATGGAAGCGCATGTCAGAAAGGCAAGCTACATGGGAAAGAGATGATGACATGAGACAGAAGTTTCCTCAATTGTTTAAAGAGTTATGAAAAGTTGAATTTCGGGAACGAAATTCTTATGAGGGAAGATTTGTGAGAACCAGAAATATTCATGTAAATTATAATTAATTAGTGTTTAATTAAATTAGTATTAATAGATTATGTAATGGTTAAGTTAGTTAAATTAATTATTAAAATGATTTTTTAGAGTGAAAGGATGTATTCATTAGAGTCTTTTGGTGAGCAGTTAGAATGTGGGACCACTTTCCATTGATATTATCTTCTCAACCGTGGATATCCCATAGAGATTGCTAGAGAAGGTTTTCAGTGTATAGTAGAAGAGTTCCTTTAGAGAGTTCGGCCAGAACTCCAGGAATTACTGTTCAACTGTTCGGAGGTTGTAGGCGGAGATAGGAGGCCCTGTAGCAGTGTCCGGCACAATGCTGCTTGCGAAAATGTTGTTTGTCTCGACATAGTGTTGAAAGCTCTGTAGTAAAGGCGGACAAAGGGTCGCTGGGCACTAAGGAATTCGCAGAATTCCTGTTTCTTTGGTTGGCACAGTGCATGCTGACACTGTAGGAGCATTCGGTCAAGAGTCCTGTAGCATACTTCAGTGGAATGCTTAGAGTAGAGTTCGGCTGATTGCAGAATTTTTTGTTTCTCTGGTCGGCACAGTGCTTGATAACACTGTAACAGAGTGGTAATTTGAAGTGCTAAATCTTGTAGCAGAGTTTGGTTGGAAGGTATGAAATTTTTATAGAGAATTTTATAAATTTCTTTAAGAAGGTAGTAATGGGAATTAAAGGAAAGTTGAGAAACAATCGTACAAGAGAAAGAAAGAATGTTTGAGGATCAATAAAAAAATTCATAAGTTTTAATTTATTTTAACAATAAAATTTGGTTAATATGGTTGTGTTATTTTAATGTAGAATTTTGATCCAGTCAAGAGAGATTAAAAGTGAATTGAAAGAAGGCAGGAATTACTTAAATATATGCAGAAGGAAAGATTTGAAGTGACTTATAATCAAAGAAGATTAAGGAGTGAAAGGTTGGAAGAGGCATTTCGTTAGGAAGGTAAGTTATGTAATTATTTATAATTGGAATGATCTTGAATGTATATTTCTTATGTCTTGAAATGTTATTTATAAATGAAATGCATTATGAGCATTTGTTAGTCATCAGTAGAATACTTGGGAATATTCAAAGAAGCTTTCTTTTTTTTAACTTAACGTTATCAGATTCTTAATTCATAAAAATGTATTAGTATAAGTATGCTTGAAAGGTTATAACCATTGTAATTAGTTATGAAATATAAAAGGTTTGATGTTGGAATATCAAATTAAAAGTAAAGATTGGTTATTTTATCATATAATGTCTGTAATATCAGTGGGTAAAAGAGACCCAAATACTAAACTTATATTGTAGGAGGATAAAAGAAACCCAAAAGAAAAGATATCTACATAGCATGTGAGGCAAAAGGGATCCCTAATGAGGCAAAAGGGACATCAATGTAATTCAATGGCAATAATACTAGATTTACCTGGACTCCATTGAATATGGTTATGAAGGTATAGCCAAGCCTTTTACTTATTTAATTTGATGTTCTATGTAATTGTGAAAAAGAAATGAATCATCGTACTTAAGATTTATGATGTTGTTACCAATGAAAGTAGTTTAATGATTCATTAATTCAAGGATTTGATTTATTTCTTTTGTTATACTAAATTGTTAATTCGATTACATAAATTGTTGAGTATCATATCTCACCAGTTACTTTTTACTGGCTGTTGTTACAGAAAAGAAAAAAGAGAAAATTAATGCAAGCTAATTTATGCAAGTGTTTCTTCTTTACATGTTAAAGTACCTTTGTTAGTGAGTTTACTTTTAAAGGCATGTAAGAACTTCAAATATGTATTAATTGGATTGTTGTAGTGGCTCTGTAAGTTGATCTTTGAAGAAATTTGTAATTGAGATGCTTCCATGTATTCAATATTTGATCTATTAGTAAACTTTTAATGTTTAATGAAAGTTGTACTTGTAATATTTGACAGTACTAGTAGGAATACTATGGGGGTTACACCCCATCCCATCGAATGCTTCTCTATTTCACAATTTTTTTGCTTTTGAAGTTCCAACTCTACGGCTATATTCTCCTCCCTTATCCTTGGCACCTACAAAACATATACATGTGAATGAATGAAGTTTAAAAAAAAAGAACTTTGTAAATTACTAAGAGGTTTTTACTGCATCAATTCATACAAAAAAGAGAAAGTTATAGCTCAAGATATAAGCAGTTAATCTATAGTTAGCTAATTATTTTCTTGTGCTGGTTGAATATGTAAAGGATGGTCAGAAGCAAAGATAAAGTTGCATCAGGTCATAGGAAGGATCCAACATAGAAACATAGCACTCAAGTTAATATGGAAGGCAGCGACAAGATATACATATATTTGAAATGTAATTACTGTGAGAAAATAGTAAAAGGCGGTGTGACTAGGATGAAGGAGCGCCTATTTGAATCACAAAAAATATTGCACCATGTGCTTAAAGTGCATGATATAGTTATGGAGGAGATAAAAGCAGACATGAATAAGTTTGTAAAGTCAAAGCATCTTATACAAAGATAGTTTAGGGACAGAGTCGATGTGGGCCCTTACTACAGGAGTGAGAGCAGTGATCGTGATTTATCTTCTTCATTGCAACTCATACCATCTAGAGGTGCAACGGGTTCCATGGATCATTACATGGGTGAAAACATCATAGGATAGGTCCCCTACTACACAAAGGATGACCCCAAAGAATGCTAGAGGCACGAATACGAGCATGTATGATATAGGCATATTCCTTTATAAGAATGTAATCTCATTTAATGTTGCAACATCACCTGCTTACTACAACATGATTCGTTCAATTGGAACCTACAGGAGAGTTCAAACCTCCATCCATGTATGATTTGATAATATGGATTTTAAAGGAGGATTTTGAAGTTGGGTAATATAGAGAAAAGCACCTAGGAAATTAGGACTTTAGATAAAATAGGTGTAACTATTATGTCAGATGGATTGTCATATATAAAGAATAAAATTTTAATAAACATATTGATCAATAATCCTTATGACACTGTATTTTTGAAGTCAATTGAGATATCTGATCAGGTGATGGATGCTGAGTTTATCTTTGAATTACTAGACAATGTTATTCAGGAGGTTGGAGAATACTTGATAGCCCAAGTGGTAACAGATAATGAAAGTGAATATAGGGCTGCAGGGGCCAAATTTATAGATAAGCTGAAACATTTATCTCCATGTGTCTGACATTATATATATCTCATTTTTAGAAGCTTAATGAGCTACCTCAACACAAGAATGCACTTAGTAAAGCAAAGAAGATAACTAAATTTATTTACAACCATTCTTAGGTTTTGGCACTTAAGGAGAAAATGCTCAAATAAAGAAATTTTAAGACCTGCAGCAACAAGATTTTTCACCGCTTATTTAACATTACAGTGTATGTTGGATACTATACAACTTTTGAAATCTATATTTACCTCTACACAAATGTTAAGTTGTGCATGGGCAAAGAAAATCTGAGGGAAAAGAGTTTATAAATATTGTTCTAAATGATAGATTTTGACAAAGTTTCATGTATGCAATTAGAACCACTCGACCACTAATGCAAGATTTCAGGATGGTGGATACAGAGAAGAAGTATGTTATAGGTTTCATGTATAATGTTATGGATGAAGTAAAAAAAATGATTGCCCAAATTTAGGATGCGAAGAGGGAAGCTATAGAAAAATTTGGAATGCTATTGATGATAGGTGGGAGCTACAACTTTAATGACACTTGCATGCAACAGACTATTATTTGAACTCTTAATATCAATAGGCATAAAATAAGTTTATAAATTCTGAGATAAAATTAGGATTATATCATTGCATGGATAGACTCATTGTTGATCCAACAAAAAGACCAAATGAAACAAGCAATTAGTAACATTTATGAATATATAAGGTTTTTTGGATTACAACGAACAAGAGACACTACTTCCAAACGATCTCCAGGTAATTTTATTTGTTGTTTTACTCATTTATTTAAAAGTCATTCTATGAATACTAACTATATTCATTTACGTGAATCTTAGTTGAGTGGTAGATTCAGTTTGGTGATGGCATTCCAAAATTGCAGCATTTCATTATGCATCTATCTCCTGGCTGTCATAGGAACATTACCAGCCCCTGAATAGCTTCACAAACTCCTCATAGGAGGCTTGGCTGCTCTGTCTTCCTCCAAAGGTTTCTTCTAACTGACTCCTCCACCACCTCTCAGCCTCGTCTTCAAAGACATAAGCAGCCAGTGTCACTCTCCTACCTCTGGGCAAGACATGCCCTCCAGGATCTTCTCAATCGCATCAACCAGTCCTCAGCCTCTATAGGTCCATCACTTGAGAACAATGGAGGCTTCATATCCTGAAATAGTTTCTAGTTCTTATCCATAGGCTGGCTTCCACTGCCACTGCTCTGAGTTTGGGAGGTCTTAATTATCTGAGTCATCGCTTCCATCATCTGAGCGAATGACTATATAGTGTTATTCCTCTGAGGTTTTGCTACTTCTAGCAGCTCCCTCCCTTCCTCCATATCAATGTCATCAGCGGCATTCTGCTCAGGATCTATATTCCTGAGACAAAACATATCAATCATAAGACAAAATAATCATAAATTTACACGGTCTAAACATTCTAATACTCAATCAATCATCATATAGGCTCTTTCATTGATCAGTATTAAATCCTTGGGCTCTGATACCACTCTTGTCACGATCCGGCCAGGCTAGCCAGATGATAATGGGGCGGGAACAGTCGATCGTACGGAAACATCATAACATAATCATTATCAAATAAACTTTTCCGAAATAAAGTATGAATATCCTCAATTCCTAATATAAGAAAGAGCCACTAAGAAAACATCAATATATTAATTGTCACAAATTGTTTCTTCTCATACAACTACTAAAAACTTTAAAACAACAACAGTTCCATAAACTCCAATACTGTTCATACACAGGTACATACTACTGAACTCAACTCAAACTCAAACTCAACTGAAAACAATAAGAGAACCTTTCTTCATGAGGTCCCCTACGACGATATATGTACGGTTGTCATGCAACCATCACTTATCTCCTAAAAAATATTTTCAAACGAAGAATGAGCCAACGCTCAGCAGGTGAAAAACATTTATCTCAAATGTACGAAATATTTTTTCTTAACATATCATTAAAAATGAATAAAAAAAGGATCAGTAAAATATTGATGCTTGCATTTATAAAATAGTTTCAATAATTATTCTTAAGACATTTTTCTTATTCCATAACATTCTTTTCTTTTTTTTCCATAAAATTTTCTTTTCCTTAAATCATTTCATTTAATGCATAACTTTCAAAGTCATAATATGTTAATCACCCGTCCCGGAAGTGCCTGATTTTATATTGATCATGTACACAGTTAAATTTTTGGTCATTTCCTTTACCATTGGCTCTACGAGCCTCCTTTATCATTTTTGACACTTCCAAATCAACATGCACATGCACTTTAATATAATATTTTCATCAAAGGGATTTGAAAATTAATCAATGTCACACATGATTTTCACTAATTTATCTGTTAAAAGAAAACTTACATCTCTTATGTCTTAAATCATTTACTTAATTTGAACAGTTTAAATAACATAACATGTCATGTATATAAGCAAAATTTGAAAAGCTAAAAGCCATAATAAATGATTCAAGAATATAAATTTGTAACTTTTTAAAAGTGCAAAACTATTTAATTAAAATTTCATAAGTTTAATTTAAATGCAAACCACAACGTTGTACGACGCTGTCAACCACTTGCCTTCACTTTAATCCACAACTAAAGATAGTTACAATTTAACTAAACATACATCGTAATTATTTTCAGTAATTAACATAATTAATTTCTATTTTCGAAATTATTTAAATCTAAAATTTAGAAATCCCTAAATCTTAAATTTTGCTCAAATCTCTATTCTAAAATTATTTCTAAACAATATTTAATAATTATATAATTTATTTTCGGATTAAATTAATTATGGAAATTATCATAATCAAATTTTCATCAAAAATTCAAATTCATGCTTTAAAAACATTTCTAATATTCTTAGGAATAATTTTTCTAAAAACACTTAATAGGAATTAAGTTTTTAACAAAAAGCCCTAATTTCTATTTCTCCAAAAATTCCTCCAATCTTTTCGTTTTCATTGTTAAAACGATCCTCTAATCCCTCCTTAAAGATTTCGCAAAGAAAATTCGAAAGAAAAACAAAATCTTATAAAACCCTATAAAATTCTTTTCCAAAAATCTAGAGATCGAGAGGGATTCATTTCAAAATAAACATAAATTTGTAATCCTCTTGTCGTCTTCTTCAATTTGGACTAAATCTCTCGCCGGAAGAAAGCCACCGAAGAGCCCGTCGCCTAAGCCCCGTCACACGTTCCGTCCGCCCCCTTGTCCGCTCGGTTTCTCCCTGTTTGGCCGAAACTAACGAATGAAGAGGGGAGGAGGGTTTCAGTTTACTCATAATAGGGAGATGGGTTTATGCCTAAAGACCAATATGCCCTCACTTAAGTGAATTTGGCTTAAAGGATAAGTAAGGGTATGATGGGTATTTAGAGACTTCAAACATTTTTAACTTCCAAAATACTTGAAATTAACTATAAGTTCTATACATTAATTTGATCAGAACTTTACGAGGAATTTTATAAAATAATTTCCAGTAAATTTCGTTAACTTCAAAATTTTCATTTAAGTCTAGTCGCGATGCATCAAAAAGCGTGCGACGACCTACTAACGTCGTTTTCGGGTTTTACACTGGTTGCAAGATCTTGAACTCTTCTACTCTCTTAGAGATCTTAAAGCTTCGCAAGAAAATATGTATAGTAAGTTCCAGCTTCTTAAACTAAACGAAATACCTTCAAAAAGATATATAAATTATTTTTTTTAATTGAGAATAATAAGCCTAAAGATATTGAGCTCCAATCTCGTGAACTATTATTACAATTAAAGAAATATATTAAAGATAATAAATCTCAGGTTGATCGAGAAATTGCTCAACTAAAAAATATTTATTACACAAAATATTAAACAAGTTCAGTAAAGCTGATGAATGAACAGAAATTTAAGAGTGCAGAATATCTTGCTGCAGTTACTTATTCTTTAGCATGTTCATAAGAAAAATATTTTGAAGGATATATTGAGTCAAAATCTCCATCGAAAATTGATAGAATTACTACTCAGCAAAATAATATTATTTTGACTTTATTTAGTAGTGTGCATTATCATTTAAGTGTGATTGAAAAATCTATTGAAAAACTTTATAATATGCCTTCTACGTCTAAAGCTAGAGACTGAGCTCAAAAAAATATCAAGAAAAATATTAAAGCTCTTTCCCTGGGTAAGACCGAGGAAATTAGGACCAAAAAGACTTTTCAATTTCTAAAATATAGCTGAACGCAAAAAACAAATCTATTTTCTGGACCATCTCAAACTATCACAGGTAGACACTCAATATTGAACCAATCAAATAATTTGTCAACCACATGGTTAGACAGAGAATTTAATAGATCCGGTACCTCTAGAGATGATTACAAATTAGAAGAATTGGTCAATATTGATAGAGATCTTTCCACTTTTTCAATGATCATTTGAATAGCTTGAATCCTTCGAGATTATACTCACATGATTATTTTAGTATCAGTCCTTGACTATTTAGACATCACAGAGAAGATCTACTTCATTGTGCTGATAATTCTGCGGTCAGACTAAAATTAATCACTCTTGAAGCCTCTAAAAAAATAAGAAAAAAGAGCAAGCATGGATTTATCCATATCGGACTTGCTGTATTTGGAATCAGAGGCCTAATAAGAAAAGGAACTAGAGGTAAAGTCCAAATCTGTCTCTTTAATTCTCGGTTTAGTACTCCCAATGAATCTATGATTGGAGTCATAAAAGTTGACATGAACAACAACATTGAAGTTACCTATATTGTTCCTGATATCAGGATGAATGTAGAAGACTTTGAAAAGCATGTTAAAGTCTTGGTATATAGTAAAGGTAATGAAAATTTTCAAGAAAACAATATATGTTTAGATATCTTTATTCTTGACAAAATTATGAGAAGCATCCTGACTAGATTCAAAATTAAGCTAGAGAATATTATAGACTCTCCAACCTCCAAAGGAATTAAGTTTGTTATGCCATAAGAGGATGACTCTAAATCACATGCAGGATTAGATTGTAATATTTCTCCTCTACAAGAAGAAAATTCTAATATAACCCCTATTGAATATTCAACCTTTCTGAATGATGATAAGAGCCTGTCTATTAGATTTAGAGATTATAAAGTTTCTGATCAAAATGATATTGTAAAAGAATCTGATTAGATTTTAGGTTGATTAATGATGAGGAGGATGGTGAAGGTGAAGGTGATGGTAAAGGCTATAAGAATAAAAGTGTGTATATCTCCTATCTACGCAATGTTGATACTCATTGGAGAACTGTTCGAGCCCTACAGAATTACTATAGAAGAATCTACAGGATTATAGAAACTGATATTTTTTAATGTTGATGCAAAAGAGAATATTAGAATCTTGTAATAATATTCTAGTTAAGATCAACTTAAATGTATCCCCTCAGACAAACATCGACCATAAGTCTATAAGGTTCTCTTGAATGATGCAACCTATGACTGTTGATGAGGATCCTTCAGTTAGATTGGGATGACTTTCTCCACTCACTAAGTAGATCAGAATTTATACTAACTCAGGATAATTGAATCATGAGATGTTGATCGAGTTTGTTATCATCTTCCAAGCACCTTCTTTAAGATGATGGCAAATTTTTGTCTGAGGGGTATGAAGAACTCATAAAGTAGCCACTGCTTTGCTTTTAGGCAAGCCTGCTACTTATGAGGTCCTGAGACATAGTGATACAAGCTTTTCACCTTTAGGGTGGAATAATTGATCATTATATCAAAGAAACCTAGGTGATTTTTTTAAATTTTTAGAGTTCTCTTAATGTTTGGATAAGATGTGAATGTTCACCAAATAGTATAAGGTGAACATATCTGACGGGTATACTTATATCTTTGTAAAATTCATCTAATTGAGTAAGATGAATTTCAACGAATGGGATAGCTCCTAAAGGGCACCTTAAACTTGCATTTTAAATGTCATAAGGAGAGGGATCATTATTTTGATTAAATGAAAATGTTACTTAGAATTTTGGTCTAAGGAGGTTTCCAATATATAATTATTGGGCTAAGTGTTGGAGAGTTCTTAACTTTTAGAGCTAGAGAGGGGAAATCTCATATAATTTGGAGGTTATAGGAGAAAGAGAGAAAACCTATAACTTCTGGGGTAAGGTTGAAAGTCTTCTAAGGCTTTTGGAGCCCATAGAAGTAAAGGAAAACTTCTAGCTTTGATATTACAAATTAAAAGAATGTTTCCTTAACTTTTTGTATTCAAAGAGGGGGATACATTTGCTAAGTTTAGGCTAAGCAAATGAAATGACAAAACATTAAATTTGGTTATCAATGATGAAAGTTTGATTTGCTAAATGTAGGTTTGGTTGTAAATCATGAGGAATTCTTTGGACCTTTGGGGTGTACAAAGAGAGGTATTCATTCATCCGATTTGAGTTGAGAGAATGAAAAAAAGCTAGGACTTTGATTCCTATTCTTAAAATAGAATTATTTGTTAATTTTGGTTCAACAAATAAATGATTTGGTGTGAAGTACTTGTTAATTTTGGTTCAACAAATAGATGATTTGGTGTAGGTTTGATTCACTCAACATGAGATGAAGAATAGAAGAAGTGTGCAACTTGTAGGTTACAAATTATAGGAAGCCCTTTGAACATTTGATGTCCAAAGACGAGTGATCATCTACCCCATTTATGTTTGGCAAATACGAGGAGAAATGTAGATTTAGACTACAAGTCGCCATGAATTTCTTTGGACATTTAGGGATTCAAAGAGAGGAGTTCATTCTTCCAACTTGGGTTGGAGAGATAAAAGGAAGAAAATACAACTTAGGAGTTGAAAATTCTTGAATATTCTTTGAACATTTGATGTTCAAAGAAAGATGCACACTCTCCTAATTTAGATTAGAAGAATGAGAATATTTTTCTACAACCTTTAAGTTGTAGAAAGATAGAAAGGAATATGGAACTTGTGGGTTGCATATTCATGAATGTCCCTGAACATTTTGGTGTTCAAAGGAACGAATTTATCCTTCCAACTTGGATGTATCGGATATAGGACCTTGATTCAATGCTTGATGATATTACTTGTCAATTTTGGCTCAACAAATAAAATGGTTTAGGTGTATACTTGATTCCCTTGGCATAGGTCAAATGAACATAGGAATTTCCTACAACTTTTGATTTGTAGAAAGAGGGATTTCTCTACAATTTTGGATTATAAAAGAGAGGAGAAAATGCAACTTATGAGTTACAAATTCAAGAATGTCCTTGAACATTTTGTTTATAAAAGAGTGGAGAAAATGCAACTTATGAGTTACAAATTCAAGAATGTTCATTTATCTAATTTGCGTTAGAAGAATGAAATGATTTTTTATAATTTCTTAGTCGTAGAAGAAGAAAAGAAGATACAACTTAGAGGAAAATTTTTTGGGCATTTGGTGTCCAAAAAGAGGATATGTGCATTTGCTTAATTTGGGTCTAGCCAAATGAGAGGAGAAATGCAATTTAAGGATTGAAAATTGGGGATATTCATTGAACACATTGTGTTCAAAGAGAGATGACCACGTACTTAGTTTAGGCTAAGTAAATGGAGGAGTTTCTTTGAGCGTTGGTACTCAAAGAAAATTTGGGCTAAGGAAATGAGGAAGACTATGATTTGGATTCTATGTCTAGAAGATTACTCATTGATTTTGTGTTCCAACGAATAGGATAGAATAACTCAGAATTTGCTTTTAAGTTCAAGAACCTACAACATGACGTGCTTAGGAATTTGGAGATATTCATAATACAAGACTTGAGAAAGATCGGTGGTAACTCAAGGCATGGTAGGAGTAGAAGCATTTGAAGCCTTGAGGAGGTTCTAAAAGTCGTGCATAAGGAGAGGAACATTGAAAGAGAACCCCCAATTCTGATTTTAGCTTTTTGGACTCAATTTGGAGAAGAAAGATTGGTTCCTAAAGCTTTGGAGAGGCTTCTAAATCAGTTTTGGTATGATTAGAAGACTTGAAAGGTTCTAGTTAAATCCTAATGATTTAATTTTTTTAACATGATCTAAGGGAAAGCTAGGAGCAATACATGAGATGTTTTGCCATCTTAAGATTTCAAGTTTCGTAGAATACTACACATGAGTTTGATTGGTTCTCTATATTATGAAATCCTCAATATGAACCTTTGAAGGTATGTGAAGAGTTTCATAATGATTTAGAGTCGTCTCAGACCAATCAAATTCACCTATATGCATTTACCAAAACTCGCAAAGAGCTACAAGCCCTAACATATGCATGATTCTACCACGTATATCGACATGACTAAGTGTTAAAAGCAAGATGTTGGGTTTCTGATTTAGGGATTTGCACAATTAAGAGCACCCAAATGTTTGTTCTTATAAATTATTGTACACGAACTTGACCAACAATATTTCTCATGAAACTTGCATCACAGACCTTTGAGGATCGATGAAGAGTTTCACGCCGACCTAGTCTTTTCACGTTGATTAAATTCATCTTCAAGATTTTGCGAGACTTCCAAGAAACTCAAGAACCCCACATATGTACATTCATTTGTTTATAAATCACTTTTTTGGTGGTTTATCCATAAATTGATGCAAGCAAAAATTTGGGAAAAAGCCCCAAATTTTTGCAAGCAAAAACATTAGCTTCCTAGGAAATAGAAATGACACAAAATTCTCAAAAACAATACGACTTATACGACAAACAACAAATTTTATTATTATAAAAGGCCTCACAAACTTTGACGCTTACAAACGACACAAACATTAACATAAACTTCTAAAGTTGTTTGTCAAACGTTGAGAAGAAAGATACAGGTGGGGTGGTCCGATGAGAAAGAGATTAGAAGACGAGACGAAACATAGCTCCCAAGCTATAGAGAAGAGAAGAGATGGGGGACAAAGCTCGTAAGCTATAGAGAAGAGAAGAGATGGGGGACATAGCTCACAAGCTATTCCCAAAGAATAAAAAACCCTCAGGTTTTCTTACTCCAAAAATCAGCAAACAACCTCTTTTTGACAAAAAACACCACATATTTATAGGGGAGAAAAGGGAGCAAAAAAGCGAACTTCTACCTCCAACCAAACTAATCAGGTAAGGAGAAGAGGAAGGGCAGCAGCCAACACAAACAACTCCCAAAAATCAGCACAAAAAAATTGGAAGGAGAAGCCACGGGAACACAGCCAGAGAGACCCGAAGAGCCAACACAGAAGTCAGGCTGAAGAATTTTCTTGTGGCGAGATCCATTGGCTTTGAGGAATAGATTCTTTAAGTTCATTTAACTTCCTTTCTTACTTGTTTTCCTCTTGATGTTTATCCATATTGACTTAAAATAAAGGAAGACCAAATAAAAACTTAGATTCACTTGACACCACAGACTCACATGACACACGATAACTTGCTCTGATACCAAATTGATGCAATCAAAAATTTGGGGCTTTTCCCAAATTTTTGCAAAGCAAAAACTAAACCATTAGTTGTGACACAAAATTTCCTAAACTTCCGCTATCGATCATAAGAGTGCAGATTTTTCCCTCAACCGTGCAAGTTGTTTGCGATGTCGTTCCTCTTGAAGTCTGCCATATTTTGTTGGGTCGTCCATGGCAATTTGATCACCAAACCATTCACAATGGGGAAAAGAACACTTACACTTTGATTCAAAATAATGAGTTCACTCTCTATCCTCAAAAACATGTGCCTGATTCGCCTGTTAAAGATAATAAGGTTGCCAAAAAAATAAACACTCTTGAATTGCTTTTGAATACAAATGATTTGAAACATTATGAGGTAGCTTACTTAGTTTTGGGAAAGGAAACTGATTCAACTTTTCAAATGCCTGAAAGAAATTCAGCCTTTAATTGATGAGGTTTTTGATATAACACCTGAGGAATTGCCTATATGTTTGCCACCGATGAGATATATTCAGCATCATATTGATTTAATACCTAAAGCCACTTTGCCTAACCTTCCTCATTACAGGATGAGTTCAACTGAGCATGATGAACTTTTTAAGCAAGTGACTGAACTATTAGAGAAAGGTTTGATTAAGGAAAGCTTAAGTCCCTGTGTTGTGTCTGCCTTATTAACTCCAAAAAAAAGATGGAACGTGGAGAATATGTGGATAGTAGAGCTATAAATAAAATCACCATTAAGTATATATTTCCTATTCCTAGGCTGGAAGACATGCTGGATATGTTAAGCTGTGCTATAATCTTTTTCACAATTGATTTGAGAAGCGGGGTATCACTAAATTAGAATAAGACCTGGGGATGAATGGAAAACTGCTTTTAAAACTAAAGAAGGTTTAGTTTTTGTTTGTAAAAAAATTTTGGACTTTTCTCAAATTTTTGCTTGCATCATAAATGAAATATACATATGATTCAAACAATGCTGCGAGTTCAGGAATTTCCTTGTGTGCTCCATTTGGTTCATGACATCATGTCAATATGCTTGCACAATTCCAATACAAGATAGAACATAACCTAGAAATCTTGAAAATTCATAGGATATCACATTAGTTTCAAATAGTATTTAAAATTGAACAAGCATACCTATATGTTTTGTAAATTTTAGATGAATTACAAACCCAACAAATGCAAGTTAACGCACTAGATCAATTTTGTCACGATATTAGCATTGGAGAAGGGAAAGCATGACCTATAATGAAAGGAGGCCTACACTTCGACATTTGATTCAAAGAGATATATGATCTACAACATTTGGGAGTACATCTACACCTCAACATTTGATTCATCATCAAACAAAATCTCCTAATCATAGGGTTTAGTTGTAGGTGATGAAGAACAAGCAACATGAATGCTAAATGTGCATTTTGGAAGGTGTCATACACCAATCCAACACCTCTACACACATCTGATATCCTTCCTGCACTCTCACATGAGAACCAATAAATAAAATCACCGAATTTCTTCTGTTTTGCGGAGAAGGCAATGGGTATTTTAGTTTTAGAAATTTAAATGAGGGATTTTTATGGACCAAAAGGCTCGTGGAGCATCAACCACACATCAACGGCTTAGGGACCTAAGCCTTCTCCTATGTTTTGACGGATTTTACCTTGCTAGTTGTCATGCTGCAAACAACACTCGACTCGTATTGTAAAAGGAGAGATTGAGGGAGAATGAGGAAACAAGCTGCTTTCCAACCCGCTCTGGATGTCTTCGCTGTTGTCCAAGGTGTCCAAGTTGCTGTCTTTAATGTTACAAATCATCCGGATGTCAATTTCCCAGCAAGAAATCATTGAAGTTGAGGAAGGAGGACGAAGAGCTCTCCTAAATTAGGTAGGCGACTTCCAAACATTCTTACCGTCTCCTTACCCTCTTTATTTTTTCCAAGAGGAACAAAAAAAAACAGCCCTATGCTTCTCTGTCAAGGAAGAAAGCAGTAGCAAACAGAGGTTGCAAGCATGCACAAATCCTATTCGATTGTTTGGCCTAACTCTAGCACACAAATAGGCTGATCGAACTCGTCCTTCCTCCTCTCAATTGGATCGGACGCACGAACGAGTAGAATGGCTCTTCTCTCTCACACAGCAAGACTGCATGAAGAAGGCAAGCGATTGACTCAGGACTTTGATGGGTCGGACGCACAAAGCATGCAAAAAACTTCCGCCTCCACCTCTTGCTGCTCTCGATCTGGACGCACCAAGCACTCAAGGTCGAATGGCTCTTTCTGTCTCCCACGCTCTCTCTATACGAGGGATGAAGCACTGCTGCGAGATAGGATTTTTTGCGCGATATCCTGAACTTCCGCCGAAAAAATCATAGGGAAAATACCTATAACAGTCAGTCTTTGAATCTTAACCCTTAGATTGAGTTTCATGATTTGGGAAAATTATGAGATCAATTTAACCTGTTAGGAATTAAATTGAACCCGAAATGGATCAATTGGGACTGAAATTGAGTCAGAATTGAACTCGACCCAAACCGATTCGAGTCTGATTGGCTCCAATCGAGTCAATTTTGAGAAATTAGGCTCAAATTTGCATCGTCTTTCGTTGAATTTGGTTTGATGAGGCTCGACGAGGCTTAATTGGATTCGATTTGCCTGATTTTCAGTTGATTCAATTGATTTGACTTTAATTTGATTTAATTGAGTTTAATTTGATTTAATTAGGGTTCAATTTTGCTTCGACGATGTTCGATCATCCCCAATCAAACTCTAATCGGCAATCAAGGTCGGCTCGACACGAAAATCTACGTCAACAATCCTAAATTACTTCTATTAGAACCGGGTGAGTAGGAAATAATCTATTCAGATTATCCCAACACAATAAACTTTTTTTAAGTTTTAAATTTTATCTGGATATTTATAGATAAAAACATATTTAAAATACATTAAATAAAATGCAGAGCTTCACTAAACTTTCAAATAAATACACATACCAAAAAGCTTCATTATACAGCTTCCTACTCTAACTTCTATACAAAATCAAAATGTATACATACAAAAAGTGCAGCTCCTGCTAAGAGTCCCACTAACTCTTTCTTTTTTCCTGCAGTACAATCACTATTAATGAGCTAAAGCATAATAAAATACACAACTATAGTGCAAGAAACAAGTAACATATAATTTGTGTCGATTATAAATAATATGGGGATTTCTATAATAATTATAAGTTGTACAAGAAATCAGTACATAATTAACTTTCTATATTTCTGGTTATGTTTACCTTCCAATAGTTTAGGTAAATCATATGATAACTATAGGCTTTTGCATATTTATAGTTCTCTCCTTCAAGGTTGAGTCTGAATTTCCAAATTTTAGAAGTGAGAGCTCTTTCATTCAAGATTAGGTCCGAATTCCTAACTTTTAGAAGTGAAAATCGGGTACATCCTATACAATGCCTAAGACTTACCTTATCAGGTCTTTAACCTTTAATTGGTGGGTTTATCCCCCATAATATGAGTTTTCTCATTTTCCTTTTTTATTAACATTCAAATGTTCATAATTAAGATTTGTAGTGTCGTTCTATAGAATCATATTTTAGCATGTAGTTTTTATCAAATAATTCAAATGACAAGTAATTATCTCAAATGAACCAGTAATAAACAACATGCTCAATATAAAATAATTACTACCGCAATTACTACGAGTATATAAAAATGTTCTCATTTCTTACACTACAGAGATTTGATATCTTACCTCGTAATGAATTATTCTCCTACAAATATCGTACCTTTTTTTTTCTTTTGTATACAACATAGAGCATAAATTTCTCAATTTATACAAGCATTCAAATAAAATAAAATAGACAATATAAAAATCATACAAATTTACCTCAATTGTATCTTCCTCTAAATTTCATTTCCTCAACCTCTTTCCCCTACTTCCCTTCCTTTCTTTTCCCTTATTTCATTCCTTTCTTTCCTCTTTTCCTTACAATGTTCAACAATAGCCCTTACCTGATTTTAGCAAACCTTAATTTCAGCAACTAACAACAATCCCTCCCTACTTTCACTTACCTTTATTTGCTAAATTTTCCCCCGCAGCAGCCCGCAGCAACTCCCGCTCCTTTTATGCACACAGTTTATAGCTCTCAACAAGTAGTCGTTGTTCAAATGAGAGAAATGAAGGTAGAGGTGTCAATATTTGACCCGACCCAAAACCTGACCCAGACTGAACCCAAAAAATTTTAGATTCAAGCCAACCCGTTTGCCAGACGAGTCAGGTTTGGGTTAAGGATTGATTTGTGACCCATTTCTAAAATCGGGTCAGGTTCAGGTTGACCCGGAAACCCGAAATGACCAATTTCCAAGGATCCCGCGCACGCAATAGACCGACACTCCTTTACAAAGCTAGGGATGTCAATATTTGACACGACTTGAAAATACAACTCAAACCCGACCCAAAATTTTCAGGTTAAGGTCCACCAGTTTGTGAAATGGGTTGGGTTCGGGTTTAACAAATCAACTAGTTTCAAAAAATCGGATCAGGTTCAGGTAAACTTGGAAACCAAGGAATGACCCAAATTAACCCGGATAATGATCCGCTGTACACAAAAAGCCAAAAACTGAAATCCTAATTCCCGCCCACACTTTGGCACTTGTATTTGCCCGGTATGCCCGTCAACGCATTCGCACTGAGCGCGTCTGCCCGTCGTCGCATCAAGTGCCCACGTCGCATTTGCCTGCCGATGTGTCTGCCCGCGTCACCTTTGCATTGAGTACATATCCCGTCCCGAGTGCCCGCCATCTCGTCGAGTCATGCCATCGCCATCGACTCGCCAAGAAGCTAACCACTCACCCCACAACGGGTCGGGTCAAGACAACCCGGCAACCCGCGTGGGTCGAGTTCGGGTTGAAAAAGCTGACTCGTATGCAAAAACTGGTTGGGTCAATTAGTGTCAAGTTATTTTCAGGTTTGACCCAAACCCAGTCCGTGAACCAATTTTGACAGCCCTACCCACAATGCCCGCACTCGAGTCCACAACGCCCTTACTCATGCCTGCAATGCTCCATAGATCGCTCCCCCATCCGCCCCGCACCCGCTACCAGCTACAGTCTCTACGCCCGCACCAACCCGCGCTCGCCCGCACACATCCCCACTCACTTGAATGTTGCCCGAGCTTCGGCAGTTTGTCTGCACGCATTAGTGCCTGCACCAGTGCGCGGCCTTACTAGTTGCGTGCCAGGTTGGGTCAACCCGAATTTAGACATGGGTCAGATTCGAGTCCGGGAATCATACCCGTTTTCCAAATCGAGTTGGGTTCATGTTAGGGGATTGAAGGTGAGTAAATTTTGGGTTGGACCCAAACCCGACCCAAAAACCCTTTTTGACACCCCTAAATGAAGGAACTGGCTACTACTTAATTATATAAATTAATATATTAATACCTTAGTGCTTTACCCACTATAGTGGTTCAACCCATCATAGTTGTTCAAAGCCATCCTCCTATGCATGCTGAGTTTAGTGGGAATACAACAGTAATATAAAAAATTAACTATTAATTAACTTAATTATTAATTAATTACTTCAACTAATTACTTAAGTATAGATATTATGAAAAGCATGGATATTATTAGGCTTGTATTTTAAGTATGGATATGCTTCAAAAATATTTATGCTCACATTCGTTTCTGAAAAAATTTGGGTATTACTATCCACCCCTCATTGAAATTTCATCCTCGAAATTCATTGTCTTAGCGGTCATCAAATAAATGAGGGAATTTCAATACAATGTTTATTTCCTTCTCCAAGGTTGCCTCTTTTTTTTCTGTATTTCCATTTCACTTTATCATATGAGGTCTGATGGTTTCTAAGCTATTTAGTATCAAAATCTACTATTCATTTTGGTTCTTCGATATCAAATTTTTCTATAGGTCAATTTCATCATGTGAAATTCTCGGATGGACATTAGTAACTCATTTCCTTAACAGTGAGTGACACATGAAAAACATTGTGAATATCTGACATGTCAGCTAGAAGAGCAAGCATGTAAGCAACCCTACCAATCTTCTCAATAATTTCAAAAGGTCCTACATACATAGGACTCAATGCCTCCTTGCCCAAATCTAGTTATACCTTTCATAAGTTTAACCTTTAGAAATACAAAATAACTAACTTCAAAGTCTACTGATCTGCACTTTGGGTCATAATATTTTTGTTGGGGATCCTGAGTAACTTTTAATCAGTCTCTAATTAATCTGATTTTCTCTGTTATTTCATCAACTAGCTCTTGGCCCATTAATTGTCTTTCTCCTACTTCAACCCAACTAAAAGGAGTTATGCATTTTCTACCATAAAGTGCTTCATATTGTTTTACTTTTATATTAGATTGATAGCTATTGTTGTAGGTAAATTCTATCAGTGTTATGCGGTCTTCCCAACTATCTCCAAAATCCAAAACACATAATCTTAATAAGTCTTCCAAAATTGGAATTGTTCTTTCATATTAACCTTAGTTTGAGGATGGAAAGCTATACTGAAGTGTAGATTGTGTCCAAACTTTGATGAATATTTTCACATCTTATAAGTAAATCGACCATCTCTGTCTGAAAAAATGACATTTGAAATACCATGCAATCTGATAATCTCTTTAACATATAAGCATGTCAATTTGTCTACTAAATTAATTTACTTAATAGCAAAAAGTTAACTGATTTTATCAGTCTATCAATAATCACACAAATACTTTCATGTCATTGTCAGGATTTGGGAAATCCATTATAAAATCGTTACAACATCTTCCCAATTCCACTCATGGATAAGTAGGAATTGCAATAACCTACTAGGTCACTTTCAAAATTTCATATGTTTGACACTAAACTACATGTTCAGCAAATTATTTTTCATACTTGACCACCAAAAAATTTACTTTCAAGTCTTTAGAAATCTTGGTACTGCTGGATGAATAGTGTAGCCTAAGTGAAAAGCTTCCTGCAAAATTTCTTTTCTTAATTTTGGATCACTAGGCACCCACAATTGAGATTTATTCTTAATAATTTCATCAGCAACAACATAAATATCTGGTCTATTACAGCCTGCTTCATTAACTTTGGATATTCACTGTCAACCTTCAAAGCTTCTTTGATCCGATCTGTTAAAGTTAGTTTTACTATCATCTGATGTAGTATTCCACATTCTTAGAATCTCTAACCTCCAATTGCAGATTCTACATCTCCTTAATCAACTAAATCTCTTGAGTAATCATCTAATTATCATTGCTGTGGATTTGAGACTAGAAGAATTGGCAACAATATTAGCTTTTCCAATACAATACTCAATATCAGCATCATAATCATTGATGAACTACAACCATCTTTTGTCTCAGCTTTAATTCTTTTTATGAAAATATTTATTTTAAGCTCTGATGATAAGTAAAAAATTTCACATTTTACTCCATACAGTTAATGCCTCCAAGTTTTCAAAGCAAATATCACTACTGCCAGCTCTAAATCATGATTAAGATAATTTCTTTCGTGTTGCTTCAGCTATCTCGATGCATATGCAATTACTTTTCTGTTCTGCATTAAAGCACACCCTAAAACCTTCAAAGAAACACAAGTAAATCTAAAATCCTTTTGTTCTTGATGGAATTATCAACACTGGTGTTGTAGTCAAATGCATCATCAAGGCTTGAAAACTCTTTTCACATTCCGTAGTCTATTCAATTTTAACATCCTTTTTCATCAGTTTGAATAAGGGCATAGTAGTTTTTTATAATCCTTCAGCAAATCTCCCATAATATCCAATCAATCCCAAGAAGCTACGAACCTCTGCAATATTCTATGATGTAGGGCATTCTAAGATTTCATTCAGCTTCTGTAAGTCTACTGAAATTCATTCATCACTGATAATATGCTATAAGATGATAATACTACTGAGTCAAAATTCACATTTTGAATATTTCTCATACAGCTGATTTCCTCAATGTTTCCAAAACTATCCTTAAATGCTCCGCATGCTTATCATCGGTCTTTAAGTATATCAAGAAGTCATCAATAAAAATAACCACAAACTGATCTATGTAGTCCTTGAAAACCCGATTCATCATATCGATGAAAATAGCAGGAACATTTATTAACCTAAAAGGCATGACTACAAACTCAAAATGATCATATTGGGTCTCAAAAGTTTTCTTATTTATATATGCTTCTTTAACTCTCACTTGATGATACCCTGATCTCAAATCAATTCTGAAAAATATTGTAGCACCTGCTAACCGATCAAACAAGTCATATATGCGAGGGAATGGATATTTTTTCTTGATGGTCACTTTGTTCAACTCTCTGTAGTTAATACACATTCGCATGAATCTATCTTTCTTGTTAACAAAAGGTACAAGTGCACTCTAGGGTGAATTATTAGCACGGATAAATTCCTTATCCATCAATTCATGCAACTAAGCTTTTAACTCCTACAATTCTTTTGGAGACGTTCTATACGGAGATTTGTAGATTGATGATGTTCTTGGTTACAATTCTATCCCAAATTCAACTTCCCTTTTAGGTGATAATCTACATAATTCTTCAAGAAATAAATGTGAAAATTTTGAAATAACTGGAACATTTTATAATGTCTAAAAATCTTTATTGAACACCACCATTTTGGCTAAGAACACCAGCACTAATAAGAAAGGATATTGCATTCTTCTCACAGGGAAAATAGAAAGTATTCTCATTTGGTAAATTAAACTTTATCTTTATCAATTTCTTCCAATATTCAATTGTAGCAAAATGTTTAATTAACCAATTCATTCTCAAAATGATATAAAAAATTTTAATAGGCACTAAAATCAGTTCTATTAAAAATTTTCGACCCTATATATCAAGATTCAGAAAACACATCCTATTGGCATGCAAACTATCCTATGTTGGCATCATAACACACAAGGCATGTACAAAGCATACAATCTCAACAAAAAAATCATAACAAAATTCTTTAGAAATAAATGACTGGATACACCAGAATTAAAAAGAACTCTGTCAAATTTATTGGAAATTAAACGTATACATATAACTACCTCCTCAGAATCTTTGGCTTCCTGAGATGTTATAGCAAATACTCTAGCTTTCACGACTAGTTTACCTTTAAAATATGATGTTTGTCCTCTCAGCTGTGCTGATGGCTTTTTTGGATGATTGGTTTTTTCTAAAATAAAGTTTTTTTTGCCTAATTGCCTTCTAGATATCTCCTCTATTGTCCCTGCTCCTAATATCCTTGTAGCTTGGCAGTGCTTCTTTTCTCCAGAGGACGGATTACCTTGTGATAACCCACTTTTCCTTTGATACTTCAACATTCTTAATATCAATAGCTACTTTTTTCTCACATAACATTAGCTTCCTCATTCATAGACAAAATCTTAAGATATAGAATCTTACTCTACAACAAAAACAACAACATCAAACCTTTATCCCACTACGTGAGGTCGGCTACATGAATCATTTTTCTCCATTATATCCTATTAAGAGTCAAATTCTCATTTAAATCTAATAAAAAAATATTATTGCTAATATTTTCTAACCAAGTCCTTTTAGGTCAACATCTATCTTTCTTAACATAAGTCAAATCTAATACATCTACTCTCCTAAACGGTTCGTCGGAAGGACGTCATTTTATGTGGCCAAACCAACTCACACGACTCTCAAAAATATTTTTATTAATATTCTTTAAATGCCTTCATATATATATATATATATATATAAGAGAAATAAAATATAATATAAAAAAAGAGAGAAAAAGAGAGATGGAGAGAAATAAAAGAAATTTCATACAGGTGTCGAAGACCCCGGTCGTCGTACCTTAGGTCCGACCAGGATGGTTTAAAATTGAAGACCCTATGCAATCGATCTTTGATCCTGGTGGGATGGTTTAAAATTGAAGACCCTACGCAGTCGATCTTTGATCCTGGTGGGATGGTTTAAAATTGAAGACCTCGCGCCGTCGATCTTTGATCCGGGCGGGAAGAACTACGGCAGTGCCGTCCCGATTTCTCCCTCGGTGGGGAGGAGACGCCGGGAGGCTGCCGAAATTTTCAGTGAACAACAAAGGACTTGGACTAAAAAATCGAAAATTGATTTGAACGAAATTCAAATTTAAAATCAATTTTAAATAAATTTTGAATGAATAATGTTTGACCTACACTAAAAAATGAACTCAAATCTAATTTAATTCGAAATTGATTTGATATGTGGTTCAAATAGAGGTTTTCATCAATACCTCGCATTCCAAGAATAATAAAATTATTTGATCCATTATTAAATCATGAAGGGTTTTAATTTCATAAACAATTTGAGAAAACTTGAGAATATTTTAACTTCAAATTGAAAAGTGATAATGAGCATCTTGTTTCAAAAGTTGTGTATGTTAATCAACATAAAGATGCTTATATTGATTTGAAGGTTAATGGGTGCATAATTAGCTTTTTAAAATAGTAAATATTCGAGTGCTAATATTTTATTCCATTTCATACTTGCCTAAAATTTTCTAAATGCTATCTTAGAAGACTCAATGTCAAGGAAAAGTTGCATTTGACATTGACAAGTTGGTCTGTATAAGATGAAAGAAATATGAGGATTACCATTGAGTCAAACACTCAAATCAAACTTACAAGATCATCTGTTGCAAGTAATAATGGCAGAGAGAAAATGATCTTATAGCTTTAGTGATAGATAATAATATTATCCATTATCACATAAGCAATCAACTATGGGCCATATGATATCCTTGACATATATTCGATAATTTCTTAACATACATTCTATAGTCTCCTACGAACACTAGCACGATCTCCTAAAGCCTATTGAACAAACATTCCCTATGAGCTATGTTGAGTGGGATATTAACAACAAAGGGATATCTTCTATGTGCTACAAATGAAATCTAAATAAGAATAACGCCACCGGATCCGCAACATGTGTGCAAGCGGACAGAAGGCATTCGTAAGCCCCTTAAATGAAATTTTGGGCATTTCCTAAATAAAATCACTCTCACATAATGGATCATATTTAAATATTTTAAAATACCCCTTTTGTATTAAATATTATCAATTAAACTAAATAAACCCCTGCATGTGCTCTGGCAGACCTATTAAAGTTACAAACACAAATAGTCGAGAATGCTGCGCAGGGTCAAATACTACAACCCCGCATGTGCTCTGATCGTCAAATATAAATGTCAAATCCAACGATCCGAGAATTGTGCGCGGGTTAAATATTCAAGTTTCATCCTCCTCCTCTAAAAGACTGGAGTCGACACTACTTGAATAACAAAATGCATTCCAAAATTCTACAAAAATACAATCGACCTCAACTTCACCTCGATGATGGCCGTGTTGAAATGAAATCTTAACCGAATGGGTCAAATTTCAAATCTCAAATGTCAAATCTCTAATCAAACAAAAGTCCAAATTCTTGAAATAAAATCAATCATCTAAAAAACTCAAAACTAAACATCATCCACCTCCCGCAACCGTTTGTCGGGGATGATAAATTTGAAATTAACCTCAGCTCACAAAGAGCGAATGCATGTCGGGTGTATCACTACGATTCATCCTCAAACAGTCTCTTGCCAACAGGGACGTGGCACGTGCCCTCTGATCTGGTGGTTTTGCCGCAAAATGGCACCATTATATTACGATCACGGCCAAAGCCCGTATGTTCCCTAAAGGCGTCAAACCCTTGAGCGATGGATCATAGGGTATATTCGATAGGCATAAAGCCCTCTGTCAGCTAAGGTGGATTCAGATCTATCCCCTTAGACAAACATCAACCCAGGTTTACAAGGTATTCTTGGACGAAGCAACCCATGGCTGCCGACAAGGTGCCTTCTGTCAGGTTGGGTCGACTACCTCCTCTGACTAAGTAGACCAGGGATCATGACAGCCCGGGACGACGGAACCATGGGATCTTGATCGGGCTCGTCTTCATTCCCCCCACCACTAGTTTTAAGTTCATGGTGATAAACTTCAAATTCTAAATTTCAAAATTCAAATCCAAATTCAAGAGTTAAAACCCTAAACTATTGCTATTATATGATAGGTTTATAACCTATTCGACATCCTTAATGACTAGCCTTAATCGAAAGTTCTCTCCTATTATCAGGAGGGGTAATTAACTATAGGGGCTTGCGCCTATAGGAAACCAGAACTCAGATCAAAAAGTCCTCACTAAATGAGGGCGAAATCTCTGGGTAGTGTCTTATCTAAAACCCAATCTGCCTTCTGAAAATTCCCTCGGGATCACACCCAAAATGGAATTTTTCGGAGCCCACAAATCCTAAACTATCAATCCCCTTACCTTCTCTCCAACAAATTTATTTTTCTAAATGCATAGAACATTTATCTTTCTATGAATCATAATATCTATTAACTACATTAATTTGGCTAAAAGAGAACCTATTTTAAGTTTCAATCCTAATTTTAATTTCACGGACTAGCTTCTTTGTCGACATCCATCCATGATGTGGGACTCTTGCCTATTTAGCATTGCAACCAAGTGCCGGTGCAGCAGCCCTTGAACAGTTCTCGCTTTATTCAACTAGTCGACTATCAAATAATCATAATATAAATCATTTAATATATTAGGGAAGCATGAAATCAAAAAATTAATAACTAATTGTACTTAAAATAACAACAATAGTTGTATATAAACACATAAATAGACACACATGTGTATGCCATTATATATGTAGCTAGTATACACATAAGCATAAACGATGATTCAAACAAAAAGAGAGCGAAAACCAAAAAAGATACTCATTGTGTCCCCAACAGGCACCATCTTTACTGATGCCCTTGGCGGGCGTCAACCCTCTTGGGACCAACATCAAGCACCACCACTCTTGACGTCATCTTATCAGTAAAATGATGAACAAAATAGGCTTAGATGAATTTTGGCATCAACCCAATGAACATAAACAAGAGCACCTCACCATGCACTACGAATAAAAACTGAGCAAAAAAATAACATAATTGGTTCATATATATATATATATATATAGACACGGATTTCTCCCACAAATGACATGGCATGGGGCATGAATAACTAGGAGTAAGGTATGCAATCACCTAAGCTTTGCATCGCAACACATGTTTGATTATTCATGTATTTTCATACGAACACAAACAAATAAGAGAACTAACAAGACATGCACTATAAGGCTAGCATAAGGGCCAAAACATAAAACCTTTCACGTGTTAAAATTAAAGCCTCATTTCTATCGGAAGGATCAAATAAAAAATGTAAATCCATCCAAGAAATCATTGATAAGAATGCTGAAAAAAGTTATACTAAATGCTTATAGAATTATCTGCCAAACTAAAATTAAAAACAGGGTTGGAAGAAGTTACATCTCTGTTCGCACTGTGAGCATTCTATTGTTGCAATGGAACCTGAATCCCCTTGCAAATTAAGGACAGAACCGCAAACAGCACAACTACAATTAGGGCAGTACCAACTGCCTTCCGGAAGCTCCTGAATGAAATAAATATAACATTGCATTAAACGATATGAAATTTGAACTGTCATAAGAGTATCTTAGATATAAAAATGCATAAGATTACATTTCAAAAGATCGTGTAAACAAAAATGTTAAAATGTATGACCTTACTTGGACCAAAGAAACAAAAAAAATTGATGTTTCTGCAGAAGAAACACAGGATATGCCACAGTTTGCAACTGAAATTAAATGACTGAACCTGACGATTTATATCACACATTACAGATTGAGAAAATACATATATCAGCACCTGCCTCTAAAGTTGGCACTTTCAGTGTGGCTAGTCAAGCTTCACATTAGAATTACATTTCCAGATTTCTGGTGTACATGTAGAGCAATTTGAGAGAAACATTTTTTATGATTAAAAGATATGCAGATCTAGCAACAATTACAAATTAAACTCAATGGCATAGACTATAAATATATCATGTGATGAATTTTGTTCCATAGTCACTAGTACAGCATGATTTCTGACACAGCAAAGAATTTAGTTTACTAAAGCAATGAACTAAGATCAGAGGAATCTATGGAATTATTTCCCCTTCTTGGTTGGTGCCTTTTGAACCTTTCCTTCTTCCAGTGAAAGAACAAGGAGAAGCCTTTGGAGGAACGTGACAAATTGGTGACAAGAAAATATGAATTTCAGTACTAATTTACCTTTTCAGGAGGCATTGAATTTAAATTTTCTTATCTATTAACATACCTGTAAATACAAACAATCTTGATGGTAAGTAGATGGGCAGCTATCACAGCATATTAACTCACCACCATCAGCACAGAATCTACAGGCATCATCATTCTTGTCACCCTCTACTTCACTAGTTTGCAGATCATCTCTCCTCAGCTTGTACTCAGCAGACCAAGCCTGAAGCTGGCACGATATGTACGGTTTTCCAGACTTCAAAAAAAGATTCAGAGAGGGTTTCTGCACCTTGAATCCAGCATGCCTTTTAAAATCAGATACAGAAAGGATATTCTGGCAGCATTTGCAGAGAATTCCAGCTTTAGTAATCTGACCATCCTTAACCACTGCACTATTCCTTGGACTCTGGTACTGCATAATGTCACTAGGAGAAAGGACGCCCATTTTAATTAACCAGTATAGCACTGTCCTTAAGCCTTCGGATTTTTTTTCATTAGCAGAAATCTCCCCTGCTTTTCGACCACGTTCTATAGTCAGTCTACAAGATCTCATACTTCTTGGTTCGCTGGATGCTTGTGACTCGGAATTTTTTCCTCTAGTAGCCAAAGTTTTGCAACAAGATTTGCCATCCATTGCTTTTATTATGGGATAATCCAAAATATTATCAACCTTAATCTTGTGGCTATGCTGCCTCTTCCTTCCTCCTTTCTTGCACACAACAGTTTTCTTTACCAGACCTGCTCCAGAGAGAGCTATCATCATTAATCTTGCCACTATTTTGTTTCTTCCTTCCTCTTTTCTTACACAGTCCAGTTTTCTTTACCACACCTGCTTCCTGGGAGTTACCAGGATCAGACATCAGCGCTTCATCAAAACTCTTTTCATGTTGAGGCCCTAGAGAAACTACACCATCCTCTGATATTGAATGATAATTGTTCTCAGTCGCATAACTATTATTTTCCTTCATTCCATTATTTTTACACAATTTAGCTTTCTCTACTTCATCCACTTCTTTGCTGTTGAGAGGGTCAGGAGATAGAGCTTCATTCTCTACAACTTCAAATGCACGAACTTGTGCACTAAAATCATTGCAGTGATCCTGGGCCTTTTTGGGCATTTTGGAAGGCTCTTCATTATGTTTTTCATGAGAAATATATTTCTTTTTCCCCTCTAAAAATAATTCCTCCCCTGAATTAATGATACCCTGGTGGTCAAGATGTGGGGGATCACTTTTGCAGTAATCTATAGAAAAGGGGAATGAGTAAATACAATTAGTATCTGATAATTTAGACATCAAGCCCATTGCATTTTCTTCTGTGGTATCAAGTTCAGAGTTCTTGGAGTTTCTGTGGGCTTTCCTCATGACTTCATTTCCTATATAATTCTTAGACTTCTTAACAGTATGTTTTGTCAGCTCAGCTACTGAAGTTCTCGTAGGTCTTTTTGGTCTCTGCTTTATTAAACTAATGGTCCGCTTTTCTGGATCTATTTTCCTAATTTTCAATCTTGAATGCCTGCAATTTCCATCTTTGGGACAACCGGACTGCTCTAAGATGCCTTGCTTTGCTAATTTCGCAATCAAATGATCATCTCGAGAACCAAAATCAATGATACTCCCTTGGAATGGAAAATCCGTTTTGTGTGAAGAGCTACTTAAGCCAAAAAAGTGATCAATATCTAAATTACTTGATTCACAAAAACATGACTGTATCTCCTGCTGCACATTAACTTTTAGATCACACGGTGAAACAAATGAGCCTATCAATTCTTTTCTACAGTAACCATCCCGGTTGAAGCAGATAGCTTTCTGTTTGGGGTGGAATAAAAGCATTTTCTGTCCTACTGGGGGATGTTCATCCGCCGGGTTTACCACAAATATGTTGCCAGTATTTCCAGAATCAGTCATGCTTTGTTGTCTAACTTCAACAAGCTCCTCATTTCTCTCATGAGTATTACAACTAGCATCTGTAGGCTGGAAATAAGAATCACCCCCAATTTCATCATTTTCTTGAAAAGATAACACACCCTCCTTATACCATCTCGAAAAACATTAAAAGATCCCAATTTGTCCTGATTTGCAGAGCTCATAGAGCTGCATGGGATGTCATTAGAAACAACAGGACGATGAATTCTTAATTCATTAAGAGAATCATTATCTATGTTAGACTTCTCAGTCGGACTGCAGTACATCCCTTCTGCCTGAATTGAGGAATTTTCAGATGGATTCAAGCAATCAGACTTCGAAGAACAATCTAGTATCATGGGTCCTTGGACTGGCATATCATTGGCTAGAGAATTATGACAAAGAAAAAAAATTAGTTCGTTTGCAATAAGGTAATGATAATAGAAGATTGGCTTTTTATCCCAGGGTCAGGTATACCTGATGACAGATTGTGCCCAGGCAAGTCCATTGCATTAAAAGATACCTCGGCTAATTGCCTAGGTGGGCTTTCAAGGTTTTTGCTGCAGTGATGTGCATCATGGCTTGTTCTATGCACCAATTTTATGTGCCTACGTTTTCTTTTCAGACCTTGCAAACCATCCAAAGGTGAAACTTTTTGGCCGCTTGAACATCCAGTCAGCTCTGACCTGCTATCAGAAAAAACTGGTTGAACTGCAAGCGTCAAGTCGTAAGGAGTAGAGTGATCTTGAAGTTCATCCACGTCCTTCCATGCCAAGAACAAGCTGTTGTTGTTACTTAAAACAATTGCTTCACTTCTTGCAGCTTTCACTGCCATTCCATGTTTCAAAGCAGTGACTTTCTTATCAATGCACACCACAGCCATGAATGGATCAAGAATGCACCATTTCATTAGAAGAGAAGCAAGTTTTCCCAGGCCCTGAATTTTCTCATTAACTTCTACCAGAATATTTGCCAAGTCAGCCCAAAATTCATCAACATCTACCCACACTTTTTCTGCTTCATCATATGCTCCAGCATTTTGAGAAATGGCAAGTAATCTGGACCCACATGCTACCCAAGCTTTGGAGAGGGAGTTAAACATATGACCTTCCGGTGATGTATAGTAGGAATCAAATTGGCCATTTTTATATCTACCCTTACGTTGTCGGCTCTGAACTATCCAACCAGCATCCTTCAGAAGATGGCATGCCTGCGAGCGGAGCTGAAGGTTGAGATCCCTACTGCGGTATGGTTCCAATGATGCACGAACAATGCATAAGTCAAGAGTGTTAGGTTCTGTAGCTCTCTTTCCCTGAAGTTCTTGTGAACTGAGTTGAGCAGGACTATCCCGAGCAGTGGAAGCATCAGCCAATGCACCAATTAAATTAGATTCTGGAATATCAGGTTCTGTAGATTGTTGAGTTTGCGGGATTAATAAGTTGGAACATGGAGATACAGACTTCACTGCAGAAGCCTGCACTAACACAACATCGTCCAAATCTGGAGCATTAGACTCTTTGTTCACCGGATGAGAACCGCTGTGCGTTTGGCGATCCTCTATGGAATTTCGTAGTAGGTTTTCTTCTGCAGCGCTTTCGCTCAGGACTGCAAGTGAAGGGGTGGAAGCAGCAAAATCGACACCAGAAGGCAACCCCACTGAGCCTTCAACACTGTCTAGGTAAGGAATTTCTTTTGCACTTTGATCCATACATTTTGATGCTTTAAATGCTTCTTGAACAGCAATGGATATGTCAGATTTTGACAGAGCACAAGCACGGCTCTCTTTTGAATAGGGAGAAGATTTGGGTGTGGCTCCTATAAGCACTTCATCTCTACCACCCTCTTGGTTTGTCCATTCATTCTTTGAAAGCATTGTACCAAAATCATCAGAACTACTCAACAAAATTCGAAAATTATCGAAAGAGCAACTAGACAAGAGACCATGGCCGATGGACTCCACAACACAGCTTTGTGAGTAGAGTTGATTAGGATGCGCAGTAAAAGAACATGGCGCCGTTGAGTTGTTAGAATTTTGAAGTTCGCAGCAATTACGCACGTCAATGTCACTCCTCGTAATAGTAGTGACCAACTCTTTCATCTGTAAAGGATCGGATGATGACATCTTCAAACGCTTTGCATATGTACTATTCGAAGCTGTCATTGGCTCGAGACGGAGTCTCTTTGACTGCAAAACATGGTTACCGTCTCCATTATTCACTTTAGCCTGCCCTGAAATATTACCCAATGTATCATTCAAGGAAGGGGGATTAGGATGAACCAAGTTTTCAGTATTTGCATCTCCAGGTTGCTTATTTATATTGCATTCTTTAGACTGAGAATTCTCCATTTTGGATGCAGCATTGCTGAAATTTATTGTATTCACTTCATAGAGAACATTCATACATATCCGGCGCTCCTCCTCCGAGCCTTCAAATCTATCACAGCCCAACCATCTGATTTCTTCTCCGAACAGAATTACCATTGCCGCTTCCTCCTCCACACTCCATCTAATCTTAGGTCGCACTTCATCCATTTCCGTAAGTTTCAACCTCTCCTAGCTCAAGTCATCAAAACTCAAGAAAATCTTCGATTCAACCATCTAACCTGCAAAAAAAGCATTTGCATATTCAAAACATGAACAGAGAGACAGAATCATATCATCCCGATTCCCCATTATGGATAAAATCATCCCGTTTGAAAACAAAGAACAAAAAACACCTTAACGGATTCTTCTCATGCAATCCACTAAGTTTCCACAATTTATAAAAACCAAAGCAAAATGAAGCAACAATTCATTATCTTAATGAATGAATTACCTGTAGTTACATCATTCACCAAAATCATCAAAACCCAGCATCTGTAACTCTCATAAAAATTTTATAGAAAAAAAATGAAGTACTATCATGGCCAAAAACCTGCTTCAAAAATCACACAAAAAGAAAACAAAGAAATCTGAAAGCAACTTCTTTGGATAAAGTCCAACAGTATTTTCATAATCTAGTCACAAAATGATCAAGTCATTAGCTCTTCCACAGCATGCAAATCCCATCCATTGCGCAAACCCGCAATGTAACCCCAAAATTCACACCTCGACCCATCAAAACCCCATTCTAGAAAATAAGAAAAAAATTTATAAAAAAAAAAAAAAAGCGTTGATCATACAAACCTAAAAAATCTCGTTCCAACAACCAAAAAGAAAATGCTCAGCAGACGACCCATTATATATCAACAACAGCGCTCTTCTCGGCTTAGCTAGAGCAAAAACCGGTCCATGCCAACCTCCTTGGAATCCTTCAAAGTGTGAACCGTGAGGCCACCCGAGGGTTTCGGGCCGAATAGAAAAGATTAGGTTGTACGGCCTGCAGGTGGAACATGTGAGAGAACGAGAAGAATACTTGGCGCTTCCCCAAGGTTGGCTTCGATGCCGACACCTCCTCCAACTCCCCTCTCTGTGGCGCGCGCGCGCCTGTGCGTTTTTTTGTTCCATTCGCGCTCGGCGATCCACGCGCGAAAGCCATGATAGCGATTTCGGCATTCTTCTCTCTTGCGTTTGCGTTGGGGATCGGAGAGGAAAATTTATTACGTGCGGTGTCATTCGTACAAAAATTATTCTGTGCCAATGACATCCGGAGACCAGTGAAATGCATGCATTATTGTAGAAACAGAGAAATGGAAGAAGACAAGAACTGGAATCAAGAGAGAAAAGCAGAAATATATATTTCTGTGTTTTCCATTACAAAGAGATATGTCCTTACTTATTTAAGTGCACAAGTCTAAAGAAGAAAATATGAGACAACCACAGAACATTCTGGAATAAGTACAAATCTTTAAACCCGAAATATAACTAGATATTTATATATTCTAATATGCCCCGTCAAATTGATGGGTCCGGAGTGACAGTCAATTTGCTCCGGAGAATGTTAAAACGAGGAGTAGATAGGGACTTTGTAAATATATCAGCAACTTGATCGATCGTTCTGATGGGATGAAGACGTATGTTGTTTTTTTTTTAATGTGGCCCTCAAGAATTTTTTATTGATCTCAATATGTTTCGTACGAGAGTGAAACATTGGATTGTTAGCAAGAGCAATTGCTGACTTGTTGTCACAATAGAGATCAGTCGGATAGTTTTGTGGAATGTCAAAATCCGATAGTAATCGGCGAAGCCATACGATGTCCGAAGTCAGTGCGGCGAGTGCCCTGTATTCGGATTCAGTAGACTATCTGGAGACTGTTCTTTGTTTCTTTACTGTCCAAAATAAGTGTATCACCCAAGAACGAACAGTAGCCCGACGTTGATTTTCTCGTAATCGGGTCGCCAGCCCAGTCAGTGTCTGAAAAAGATTTTAGAACTAAATTAGTTTTGGTTATAGGTAAGTCGTAGTGTAGCGTACCTCGAATGTATCTAAGCAGTCTTTTGAGAAGATAGAAATGTGGTGGAAGAGGATCATGCATATGTTGAGACAGTAGGTTAACGCTGAATGAGATGTCCGGACGAGTCAAGGTGAGATATTGGAGAGATCCTATGATACTTCGGTACCGAGCAGGTTCTTGAAGGATTTTGTCTGTCGTGAAATCTGTTGGCATTTTTGTGGAGTTGCAGTGCTGCAGGTCCGCTTGAAGTAGGATATTGTGTGCATACTTTGCCTGAGACAACAAATAAGAGTTTAGTTTTTGTTATTTTAATACCTAGAAATTCATGGACATCACCAAGATGTTTCATAGAGAATTTAGCGTTAAGTTTAGAAAGAATGAGTTGAATTTGTTTGGAGTCATTTCCCGTAATAAGGATATCGTCGACGTAAATGAGCAAAAAAATCTAAGCATGATCCTTGCGGTAAATGAGAAGAGACGGATCCGCTTGACTATGGGAAAAACCAAGTGTAACGAGGAATGAAGTGAAAGTGTTGTACCATTGACGTGGTGCTTGTTTTAGTCCGTAGATAGCTTTGTTTAACCTGCATACGTGATCCGGACGGAAGCGGTCTTCAAATCCTTTTGGCTGAGTCATATAACCCATTTCTGATAGCGTGTTGAGGAAGACATTTGCGACGTCGAGCTGTTGAACAGGCCAGTTTTTGTGTAGAGCAATTGTTAGCATAATTCGGATGGTTGGTAACTTAACTACCGGGCTAAATGTCTTTGTATAGTCGATACCAAACTCTTGATTGTTGCCTTGGGCGACCAATCTTTCCTTGTATTTAGCTATAGAACCGTCTGTGTGGTATTTTGTTCTATACGTCCATTTTGATCCAAGTACTGAAGCATTTTCCGGAGGAATGACTAAATGCCAGGTACCCTGTTTCTAAAGGGCGAAGATCTCGTCGACCATGGCCTTGCGCCATTGCACACTTTTGGAAGCCTCAGTATATGTAGTCGGATCGGCCTGTTGATTGCTTGATGTTTGAAGATGAAATAGGTTCAGCCTATTTGGTTGTCTGAGTGAACCTGTTTTGCTATGTGTAGTCATGTGATGTTTGGTGGACGGACAGATTGCAGGTTGACTAGCGACCGGAGGTAGCACAGATAATTGTGTCTTAATATTTGGATGCAGTTCTGTAGTGGGCGGAATCTGTGAAGCATCCTGAGAGTCGCTGATTGGATTTGTTATGGCAGCTGCATTAGGAAGACTAGTAGAGTAGGGAGTTAAAAGTAGAGGACATATTTCAACAGGTTTAGTGATAGTATCAACATGAGGAGCTGAGAACAGAAAAGTGGTTTCATGAAAAATAACATGCCGAGATACCGTAATTTTGTTGGTATAAGTGTTGAGGCACCGGTAAACTTTGTAGACGTCAGAGTAACCTAGGAAAACACAGGGTTGAGCGGTGGGCATGAGTTTGTTCCGGTTTTGTGAAGGAGACAGAGGATATCATTTGCATCCAAAAACTTTGAGTTCGTCATAGACTGGTTTCCTGGTTGTACATAAGTTCAATAGGATAAAGTTTTCAGTCGTGGATGATGGTAACCTGTTGATCAGATAGACGGAGGTGGTGATGGCTTCGGGACAGTAGGAGTTTGGCATGGAAGCCGTTAGAAGCAACATGCGAGTTGTTTCAATAATATGGCGGTGCTTCCTCTCAGCTAGTCCATTTTGTTCTGGAGTGTAAGGACACGAGAGCTGGTGAGTTATGCCATGGTTGATGAGGTAGTTTGTGAATGCCAAGTTAACAAATTCGGTCCCGCTGTCTGTGCGCAATGTTTTGATGCGTTGCGAGGTGAGATTTTCGATCTGAGTTTTAAAATTAACAAAGGTAGAAAACACATCAGACTTAAACCAAAGCGGAAATCCAAGTATAGCACATATAGTCGTCGACAAATATAACACAGAATTTAAATCCTTGAGCACAAGTGATTGGGGCAGGACCCCAAACAATGCTGTGTATAAGCGCTAGAGGATGAGTTTGCCAATTTTGAGTGCTGTGAAAAACGATTTTATGACATTTGGCGGTACAAAAATCACAAGAAGTAGAATGCTTATTCATTTTAAGAGTGGGATTACAAATAGAAATGAAATCAAAAACACGTTTATGCGGATGTCCTAAGCGTTGTTTCCAAATCTGAGTAGCTGCCAGCTGAGCGAATAACGCCTGTTGTTGCTGAGACTGGGAGTTCATCGGAATTGTGTAGAGTCCACCGTTAGATGGTCCGCGAAGTAGCCTTTCCTAAGCCGCTAGATCCTTTAGTGTAAAACCATACGGGTCAAAAGTAATTAAGATAAAATTATATTTGGTTAATTGAGATATGGAAAGTAAATTGTATTTAAGCGAAGGACTGAAAAATTTGCGATAGCCGCAGCTTATGGGATGGGGTTGGAAGGATTCCTACCCCGGCATGAGCAATGCTGACGGAGTTGCCGTCGCCGATGGTCACGTTGTCCGATCCGAGGTATGGCTTTGACAGAGATAGATTTTCCAAATAATTTGTGAGATGAGAAGAAGCACCGGATCAGTTGGCGTCTATGGTGTCCGAAGATGCCATCAGAGCCGTGTTAGCGTTCTTGGTAGGAGGAATGTATTGCATATCCAATATGTGCCAACACGATTGAGCGGAGTGACCTTTCTTGTAGCAGATTTGGCAAAGAACCGACGTGTTTGGGTTGTTCCGTGTAGTATTTGTGGAGCTGTAGTGATTCTTGCCTCTTGATCATATGCCACGACCTCTGTTAGCGAATAACGTCATGTTCGGATTATTCGCCACAGGAAAACGTGCTGCGTCTGAGGCAAGATTGATTTCCTCGCTTAGAAGGAGCGGATAGATTTGATCCAAACTGAGAGGTAGCGGGGTCGTTCGTATTGTGGTTTTGAACTACTGATATGGTTGGGGAAGACCATTTAAGATGTAGTGAATCACATCTTTGGCATCAACCGAGGAACCAGTCGAGGCAATTTGCTCCATGATAGCTTTGATTTCCGAGAGATATTCGATCATGGACTGATTCTTGAGTGATACAATGTGTAAAGCGTTTTTAAGTTGTATCACTTTTGATCGATTGGTGGCTTGAAAACGGATTTCAAGAGAAATAACGTAGGGAAGGATCGAGGAGGAGATCGTGGAGCAAATGGATGCCGATAAGTTTTGATCGGTGAGCAACCATTGCGAGTAGTTAGGATTTGGTGAAGAAGAGCCGTCGGGATTCAGCAAGAATTGATGAGGAATTGGTGTCGTAGGATCAAGAAAGTGAATAAAACCGTTTACACGAAGAGTTTTAAGAATCTGAGATTTCTAGATAAGAAAATTCTCAGGGGCGAGCGGAGCTGTGACTAGATTTCATAGGTTGGAGACGACGAACTTCAACGTTGCCGGAATCATTGGGTCGTCGAGGGAACCGTTGCTGCAATCTTGGATTCTGGTCGAGGAGGCGGAGTCGGCCATAGCACATGATCGATAATCTTTTCCTGATACCATGTAGAAACAGAGAAATGGAAGAAGACAAGAACTGGAATCAAGAGAGAAAAGCTGAAAGATATATTTATGCGTTTTCCATTACAAAGAGCTATCTCCTTATTTATTTAAGTGTACAAGCCTAAAGAAGAAAATATGAGACAGCCACAAAACATTCTGAAATAAGTACAAATCTTTAAACCCGAAATATAACTAGATATTTATATATTCTAATAATTATATACTGAATGTTGTGGTGCATTAATTTGATCTTCGAAAGCATTCAGACTCGGCAGGATTGCCCGCCTGTAAAAACCACAATGTAGCTTGATGATATATTAAAGAGCATCAATTTTTTTTTCTTGGCATATGGGAATTTCGATCACCGGTGAGAGATGAGGGAGAGCTTCCATAGACCATCTAGACGCTTACCCAATCTTCAAATATTTAATTTGTAAAAGAACTGTGTTACCTAATGTGATGCGTGTTTATTTTAACGACTGAAATGCCTTTTATATATATAATTGAAAAGACTCAAGAGATCAAGATTATTTTATATGTGTATTTAATTTATGCTTTTAGCTATTTTATATTTTATTTTAAGAAAATAATTCTTAAGTATTTTCTATTTTTTAAAATAAAAATCTTGTCATCAACAACGACCAATCATAATCAATGATGCTCATTTCAACCCTTTTTAGTAAAAATAAAAAAATAATAATATATATATATATATATATATATATATATATATATATATATATATATATATATATATATATATATATATATATATATATATGCTTTGAATAATTGAATGGAGTAAAATGTGTACGAATTTAAGTAAAAAAATCTTACCATATGTTGTCTTCTTCTTGTTGTAGCAAAATTTTTTTTTCCAATGTGTTTAGAATAAGGATTTGTTTGGAGTTGGTATCCTGTTGCTAAGTTTCAATCTGTTTGGAGTGTTTAGCTGATATGAAATGAATCTATACCTTATCGGGTTTAGCTAAGTTGGTGGGCGAGCGTGATTTGGAACCCCTCAATCTATGTTGGATTCCTCACTCATGCGTCGTGATTTCTTAGATAGGGAGAAAATAGTTGTGTGGCCCTGCACCTGTGGGGTTGGTTGCTGCCACCGAGGCATTAATTACGCTGTCATTTGTCTCATTTCGAGATAGCAGCGGGTAGACATCCCGTTCCCAAAAAAATGAAATGAATCTTGGATATAACGTTGAAGGAAAACTTTCAGAGTAATGTAGATTTGAGGAGAAAGTTTTTTTTTTTTTTTTACCTTTAAACTTAAAAATCGACTTACTGATTTTACAGATTTACTTTTGAAAATTTTTATTTATTAATTTATTTAAACAAATATAATAGTTTCTTAATAAGAATAAAAGCATCTAACTATGTGTTTAGCCTCTTAAATGGTCGAGATCTCTGATTTAAAACATTGGACAATTCTGTAAGTAATTGTCGAGATTTGATAATGAGTTTCCTGACTTATTTTTTAGATCTAAGAACGAGTTTCCTAAGTAGTAATTGAATGAGTTCCTTAAGTTCTAAATTTGATTGTGAACTCTAGATTTTTTTTGCACTTATGAATCTTTTTTTTTTTTTTTTCTTTTTTTCTCGCAATGCCTTGTTTTTTCTTCCTTGCATCTTCTATGATATATTTGCTCAAAATTTATTCATGGAAGACAATTGTACCTTACTCGCTTGATCACAAGGTTATTAGCAGAATTCAAAAAGCAAATTGAATTCTAGAAAGGTTAATCGGAACTTCATATTGAAGGTTAGAATACTTGATATATATTATCCAACCATCAACTTGTTAGAAGGAATCATCGATTTATTGGGCCGACTTGCTATGTGAAGTTGTTAACTTTCTAGATGAAGTCGTCAAACTATTGACTGAAGTCCACTATACCACCATTGATTGACTATGTTCCTCTGACCTCTATTGTCGGACTACGGTACTTAGACCTCCATTCCTTAACTACGATCCTCCAAAAATATCATCACCTGACTATAATAATCTAACCACCATCGTCCGACTACAGTTCTCTCCCTATCACTCAAGTATGGTCCCTTACCCCTGTCGCCCGACTACGATCATCCAATTGTCAACATCTAACTATAATCTTCTAGTCAATATCCTCTAATCATGATCTGTTAGCCACCACCGCCCAACTACGGCTTTAGCCACCATCACCAGACTACAGTCCTTCGAGACAACTTCAGCCATGTTGTCGACTACAAACCTCCATCCACTATGGTCCAAATATAGTCATGCAACCACCATCTTCTAACTACGATCCTCTAATTACCATTTCCTAATTATGGTGCTTTGATTATCACCACCCAAATAGAATCCTCTGACCACTTAAGCCCACTACAGTCCTCTAGACACTGCATCAAACTAAGGTTCTTCGTCCACCATCACTCAACTAAAATCCTCCTATACTTATCACCTGACTACCCTCATCCAAACTTTGTTGCTCAATTGTGGCCCTCCCATAACCGTCACCTAACTATTTTCCTTTAACCATCATCACCCACCTATGTTCCTCTGATCATTGTCACTCAATAACAATCCCTCAATCACCATCACCAAACTTCATTTTCTCTAATAATTGTCATCCAATTTGCAGTCCTCTAACCACCATTGTCAACTTTAATGCTCTGACAACTATTATTAACTATAGTCACTAGACCATCGTCGTCCGACTATGATCCTCAAACTGCTGTCATTGAATCACGATCCTCCAACTATTTTTTTTTTCTAACTAGGATCCTCCGAGCATCGGTACCCAACTACGATCCTCCAATCATAGTCACCAAACTATAGCCCTCGAAACACCATTACCCTACAATAGTCCTCAAATCATCAGCTGTCCTCTGACCATTATCATTTAGTTATACGATGTCTGCTAACTTTATTACATGTCATCTTAAAATGATGTCAATGCATATTATCACCCATAAGATTATCACACTTTGTCGACACACACTCTAACTACTAAGTTCAACAATTGCATTTTATGGTGGATATTTTAATCTCTAATCTCCCCACCTTAAAGTGAACAATCAAACAAATAATCAAACAATCTCTTATATATTACTCACATGTCACAAGACTCTTCCAACTCACATCACATAGTATGTTCCATACATTATATTTTTACTATATTGTTTCAACACACTCCTTTAAGAAAGTGCATGATTTGTAATCAATGACAAATATTGATAGAATCATTTCAAATTAGCCAAACTCTATAAATTTTCCCTTTTTTGAATTTTTCATATAAAACTCTAATATCTCTTGCAAGTTGCAAATCTTCTCCTATTTGAGTTTTTGATGGATCACCATACAATATTAAAATATTAAACTCTCTCACTCTACCATCATAAATATTCTTTCATGTAACAAATATATTTTCTTTTATTATGTTTCTTTTTATTACTAACTTCTACTATCAATATATAAATTTGTACTATCATATCAATTAAGTTAAAAAATAGCCATTTTATATTTTCTATCATTTTATTACACTTAATATACCTATATCGAAGCTCATTAAAAAAATTTATGAGAGGAATTCAAAAGAAATATCAAATTTGACTAGCCATTCTACTAGACCTTTGAATTTATGTCACTTATAGACTGTCACATCACATAGAATCGTTATGAAGGGTAAAATGCGAAGATGTCTTAAATTCTAGTGGATTTATCGATGACATATTTTCTCTTTTTCTTTCATTGTTTTCTAATTTTTACCTCTTATATGCTACATATTTGAGGCTTTCTATCTAAACACTTACATTTGGTGATTAGCAGAAGCACATCAAACAACTAATCTTTATCTCCAAATTCCTTCACACGCATCTGTACTACAAATTATTTACTCTATATTCATGTTACTAATTATTTTAGCATTTCACCACAGTGTTGGACTTCTTTGGTTGGAAGAATTTTAAGGAAGTTAAATCTCTTCTGGACTAACTTTCTCCCCCTCTGTCTTCTCCTTGCAACTTCTTATGACTGACATGTATTGTATTCGATTTATGGAGAAAATGACGTCATTCTAGACATTGATGAATATGTTAATTTTTTCTTCCTGTATGATGCTGGAATTTACAATATGTTTTGAAATCTTTTGATCTTTTTTTTTTTTAATAATTTTCATTTTGGTTCTTTCTTATTAGCTTGAGCATTGCTTTTTTTGGGTTGTAGCTCTTTATGTATTTTCGCTTTTTCTTATACCTAAGATGTAACAGTTTTCTCTCTTGTAATTATTCTTAGTCAATGAATTTGAGCTTTGCCCCTAATTTCTCTAAATTATGGGCCACGTCTCACGCATGGAACCATGCGAGCATAAACCTTCCGTATGATCCTATACTCTCGAGCCTTAGTTTCTCCCGTCTAGTCCATGCCTCACAAGCCTACATGCAACCACATGATCAAGCCTGCGCGACTAGGAAACAACTTCATAACTTAACTCCTAATCAAATTAACAACAAAGAAAATAATAAATGCTCAATTTAATATAATATCACAGCTTTCCAAACTAAGTCTAATTTGATTTGCAATTAATACCAAATCAATAGTGGCTTGAGTCATCATGACTCATCAACGCACATCTGCTCATCAAGAATTTATTACAAGTACCAACATATTGACAAAACTTAGGACTGCTGATCTGATTATGATATTGAGAATTCTCATTGCTCTTAAATAAATATGGAACTTGTTGCGGGTTTGAATATATGCGGCGATAGAGTTAGAAAGTTTTTGTCTCAGTGTTGTACAGATATCCAGCACACAAAAAAAAAAAAATACATCAGGATTTTTACATGGAAATCCTGTAAAGGGAAAAAACTACGGGGTCACGCCCAGTTGGAAGAATTCAACTAGTGTTTGCTTGAGATACAAGAGGCTGACTCGTCCTTAAAATTTAGGACAATCATATTACAATGATTCACTTCCAGATTGAAATACAGTTACAAACAAATTATGTATTCGAGTTGAATTCATAGTAACTTAGAATTATGGCGTCACTTGGAGATCAGGAAGAGTTCCAAAGTCACTGTACATTCGGACGGAACTCCGGCGTTACTTGGAAGTCGGGTAGAATTCCGGCGTCACTTGATAGTCGAGAAGAATTCCGGCGTCGCTTGGAAATCAAGCTGATTCTGGCGTCGTTTGGAAGTCAGGCAGAATTTTAGCGTCGTTTGGAAGTTAGACAGAATTCTGGCGTCGTTTGGAAGTCGGGCAGAATTCCGGCTTCGTTTGGAAGTCCAACAGAATTATGGCGTCATTTGAATGTCGGGCAAAACTTCGGCAGTGGTCGAGGAGGAGTTTCTTCCCTCATTTTCTTCTTCTCTTCTTCTTCTTGTTTGGGTCCCCTCTCAAGAGAAATGATGGGCTATTTATAATTTTTTGGGTATGACATGACCCATAAATAAAAGGAGGATTAAGGGCAAATGTGGAGTGATTTAGATGGACAGCCGCTATTTAATCCCTTGATCGTGGACCGTTCGTTAGACATTTGAAGATCTTAACGATATTGGAATTTGACGATCTTGGGCTTGTTGGATTCATCTCATCAAGCCGCTCGATTAGATTATAAGCATGTCATGTTTGAAAACCGTTTGGTAATCCAAACTATGGATTGAACCTTCTAAATGTGCTTCGGGTCTTTGATTTGGACCAATTTGAGCTCGGATTGAGTCGAATTTGGTGTTGTTAGGTTCGTATTTCTGAGATATTCATTTCGACAATAAGTTTGCTGAAATCGGAGTTCAGATGATCCCAGATTTAATTTTTGAAGCTTTCAACTTTAATTTGCCCCGAGATTCATGCCCGATCAAGATAATTTTTTGATGATATATCAGAATGTATAAGCTAATAATAATATATACTATTATTAGATGAACATCAAAATGAAACTGCATTCAAATTCTATAATTTTTTCTGCACTTATTGAATGGCTCGTCAATAATCTAATAAGAAATAAGAAGTGGTTTTTCCAAGAAAAAAAGATAGATATTTTTATTATGAGATTAAATATGTAGTCGTTTTGATAACTTGAATGCAAATTATATGAAATTTTCAATACATGATTATTTCCTCAAAAGGAATGTTTATGAAGCATGAATATTTCTAGATGCCTTTCGCGTTCGCGTCCAAAAAAAAATGTGCTCAAGAGAGAGAAAGAGTGTGATGGTGTGGCGGATGTGTCGACATCGAAGCTAACCTCGGGAAATGCCAAGTGTTTCTGAAGAACTTAGCCATTCGCTAAGTTTCTGAACCAACAAGGAGAAGACCAACATGGAAGGAACAGTGAAGGTGAAGAAGGAAGCTACAATAGTTTTAATGTATTTCGTATGTCTTTGTTAATGGCTACAGTGAGTATATATAAGTAAATGATGTGACACTTGTCCTAATGCCATTGGTAGCTTTAGAAACAAGTAGTGCGCCACATGTCTTGACTCCACTGGTTACTTTATGTGCAAAAGGCACCACTCGGAGTAACCCACATGGCTACTGTGTCAGAGACGGTTTGAGGCGAGCGTGGCTGGTGCGCTCTTGTACGTTAGCTGCCGGAGTTGGGGAAGAAGCTACTGTAGCAGTAGCTGAGGTAGTTTCTGTTGATACTTCCCTGCAAATTGACGGGTCAGGAAGAACCGTCAGTTTGATGCGTAGCTGTTGAAACCGTCTGATGGATAGGGGTTTAGTGAATAGGTCTGCCAGCTGGTCGACGGTGCTGATCGGGTGCAGAGTCAGATGCTTGGCATGTATATGATCACGAAGAAAGTGATGATCTATTTCAAGAGTTTTTATTTGGTTCGGTTGACCGGATGCTTCTCGTAGGCAAAAAAAACGTGGTACCGAGGTGTACCGAGTTTTTCAAAAAACTCGGTACACCTCGGTACCGAGTTTTTTTTTCCTACGACCGGATGCTTCTCTGCATCCGGTCGGAGGACGTAATAATTGTTCCTATTTCAATGTGTTTTGTCCGGGCATGGAAAATCGGATTGTGAGCCAGCGCTATAGCTGAGGTGTTGTCGCATAGAAGTATGGTCGGGCTGGATTGAGGATGATCTAGTTCAGAGAGAAGCTTGAGGAGCCAGAGAATGTCGGCTGTAGCAGCAGCAATGGCTCTGTATTCAGCTTCCGTGGAGGACCGTGCAACGGTGTGTTATTTTTTTTACACTCCATGAGATAAGAGTATCCCCTAGAAAAGAATAGTAGCCTGTGGTAGATCTTCTCGTGGTGATGTCACTAGCCCAATCTGCATCAGAGAATGAACGAAGAAGAGCCGAGCCACCGTATATGGGTAGACCAAAGTGAGCAGTTCCTTGGATGTATATGAGTAGCCGTTTTAGAAGATGATAATGTGGTTGTTCTGGAGCATGCATATGCTGACATAGGACATTCACTTCATACGCTATATCAGGTCTCGTGATTGTGAGATATTGGAGAGAACCAGTAAGTTGTTTATATATTAGGGAATTATGAAGAGATGAGTCAGTGAATGGAGAGATAGATGGCTTAGTTGAACTTGGATTGGATAGAGGCTTGCAATGTTGTAGACCGGCCTGATGAAGTATGGAGAGAGCATAATGAGTTTGTGATAGAAAGTAGTGATCGGTGTAGGTTTGGATTTGTATACCAAGGAAATTGTGGGCATGGCCGAGGTATTTCATAGTGAAGTGTGTACTGATTTGCTTGATGAATTGTTGAACAATGAGATTATCATCACCCATGATTAGGATATCATCTACATAGATGATGAGATAGATTTTGAGATGAGGTGTGGAGAGAGTTAGAAGGGAATGATCAGATTGGCTATGATGAAATCCACAGGAGAGAAGGTAGGTCGAGAATGTGTTAAACCACTGACGGGGGGCCTGCTTCAGGCCATAAATGGCTTTTTTTAGAAGACAGACATGGTCGGGATGAAGCTTGTCTTCGAAGCCCTTGGGTTGCTGCATATAGACAATCTCCTATAAATCACCATGAAGGAAAGCATTTGCCACATCCATTTGATGCACTGGCCAGTTATGGGACATGGCGATGGTGAGAAGAACCCGGATTGTGGGCATTTTGGCTACCGGGCTAAAGGTGTCATGATAATCAATGCCATATTATTGTCGGTGTCCTTGGGCAACAAGCCTTGCCTTGTATCTAGCAATGGTGCCATTGCAGTGTTTTTTAGTTCTGTAGGTCCAGCGACATCCGTGGATGTTGGCATTGGCGGGAGGAGGGACAAGGTTCCAGGTGCCTTATTGTTGCAGAGCAAGAAATTCAGTGGCCATAGCCGATCGCCAGTGGGATGATTTGAATGCTTCCGCATAAGTAGTTGGATCGCTGGGGGTAGTGGAGAAGGTTGTATGCAGAAGGGAGCCTGATTTGAATCTGGTTACCATTGGGTGATGTATGCGGGCAGGGGTTTGGTGGGGGGTGTGGCTGGGTGATGGAGAGGTTGGTGATGATTGGGGAAATGCTGGTGATGGAGAATGGGCAGATGGACAGGGTTAGAGGGGGGAGGCAAGGGATTAGGAGAGCTATTAATGATGGATGTCGGTATAAGTAGGTGGGGATTGGATGTAGTGGGCTACAGGGGAGGTGTGGGTTGAGAGGTATGTAGAGTTTGGTAGGGAAAGTTGTCTTCATTGAAAACAACATGTCGGGACATGATAATTTTGTTCGTTGGAGCATGCCATCACTTGTATCCTTTGTAGGAGTCATGGTAACCAAGAAACACGCATGACAGAGCTTTGGGTTTCAGTTTGTTTCGGTGAGGAGGGGGTAGCCAGGGGTAGCAGGCACATCCAAACACCTTAAGATGTGAATAATCTGGGGATTTGTTGAAGAGCACTTCAAATGGGGATTGATTTTGGAGAATAGGGGTTGGCATGCGATTGATAAGGTGTGCGACTGTAAGTAATGCATCTGGCCAGAAGGTTGGTGGGAGCTGAGTCGTGTGTAGAAGTGTTCTTGTTGTTTCAACAAGATGGCGATTTTTCCTTTCTGCTATGCCATTTTGCTTCGGCGTGTAAGGACACGCTATTTGGTGATGAATGCCATGGGTCTGGGCAGTGGCGGAGCCAGAAATTTTGTTCAGGGGGGGGCCTAATGAAAGCCGCACTCGAGGTCGTGACTCGTGAGTCGCGAGAGAGGAGTAAAAGGGAAAACAAACAATTGATACTTTTTATGTGTCCAAAAAATAATGTTGGTGGCTTCCCTAGATTAATAAATAACTTTAAAGGAAGAATTACAAAAATTATAGAATGTTTTCTCGTTGCCGAATTTGTTTCTCTATTAAGCCACTAAAACAATCAACTTTACGCCCATTTAGGCTTTCAGTTTTAGCTTTACCTAAATCAATAATACACAATATATATTTGGTTAGGTGCGCTGTCATGACTGTCCGATGATCGCAGCATTTTTATTGTGCAAAAAGAGATAGGAAAAATAAAATCATTCACAAGAATTAATTAGATAATTAGGAGTAAAAATAATTCGATAATTGGATGGTAATTTAATATTTAATAATAATTATTAGATAATGAATATTTAATTAAGAATAAAGTTTAAAAAAAAATCATATTTTAAAAATTAAATATTTTAAATAATAATTAATTAAATAACATGCGACACAGCTTCAAAAAACTTTTTCCAAAGTCATTCCTCTCTCTCCCTCTCTCTCTCTCTCTCAATACTTTACCCAATTAGTCTCTTTCTCTACGGCTTAAGATTTTTTTTCTTTTTTTTGGGAAAGCGGCTGAAGACTTGCTGGCTCGTGCTAGTACACAGTGGATTGAAGACTTGAAATGGAAAGCCTTGTGATAAATAAAAGCTGGCTCTCTCTCTCTCTAAGCCTTTTTTTTTTTCAGGGGGGGCACGTGCCCCCCCCCCCCCCCTCCCTCCGCCCATGGGTCTGGGTGAAATTGTGAAAAGTTTAGTTAATGAACTCAGTACCGCCATCTGTGCGAATACTTTTAATTCGCTTATTTAACTGATTTTCAATGAATGTTCTAAATGAGATTATCAGGTTATGTACTTCAGATTTCGATCGCATTATAAACAGCCATGTGTAACGCGAATAATCATCTGTTATAAGCAAGAAGTAACGATAACCTTGATGGGAAGTTGTGGGGGAAGGACCCCATACATCTAGATGAAGAAGAGCTAGGGAGGAGCTAGTTACATTGGTAGAATTTGAGAAAGGCAATTTATGGCTTTTAGCAGCCTTACATGTGGAGCAAAAATTAACTATAGACGGTATGTGAAGTTCACTATGCTGAGAAGCAATTAGCTGAAGTGTTTGGTGATGAGGATGGACGAGGCGACGATGCCAGCGATGAGCGGAAGATGAGATAGCAGAGTGGGCCGAATGAGCAGGAGTGGCCGAAGGAAGATTAATTCTGTAGAGACCATTGCGACAGGGTCCCTGAAGTAGAGTGACCTGAGTCTTCAGGTCATTGATGGTGAAACCACGCGAAGAGAAAGTGATGGAAACATTGTTATCATGTGTGAGAGAAGATACTGAGATTAAATTGTGAGAAATGGAGGGAACATGATAGATTTGAGATAAAGAGAGCTTACTGGTAGGAGTGGGAAGAAGGCCTGGACCTGAGTGAGCGATATGCAGATTCTGACCGTTGCCGACAGTGATGCTGTCTGCTCCATGGTATGCTGTGAGTTGAGAGAGATTGTCGACTGAATGAGTCATGTGAGACGATGCTCCTGAATCTATGTACCAGTCTTGAGATGATGGAGCAGAGTCAGCGACTAGTGCTCGAGGAGCGGAGGTGGTCGGAACATAGTTGATATTCAGTTGGAGTCAGCATTGGGAGGCAGTATGGCCTCGTTTGGTACAGATCTGGCAAGTGACTGGAGACGATGACGCAGATCGTCCACTGCTGGTGTTGCTGAATGATGATCGTCCTCTTCCTCGACGGCCACGACCTCGTGAGGTAAACATAGCTGTTGTAGAATCAGTTTGAGAGTTCAACCGGACAGATTCTGTAGCAAGTGTAATTTCTTCAGTCAAGAGATACGAATATAGTTCATCAAGAGAGAGAGAGGACTTCGTTTAGTTTGTATAGACGTTTTGAACGCCTAATACGTTGGTGGAAGTCCATTTAGAGTGTACAATATGATGTCTTCTGGATCAACAGTTGATCCAACTGCAGCAATGTTGTCCACCAGAGTCTTCACAGAGGTGAGATATTGCGACATTGAAAGATTGCGCATGGAGATGTTATGCAATTCGTTTTTGAGTTGCATGACTCTGGAGCGATTTGCTGCTTGAAGTCTCTGTTCTAAAGTGAGCCAGATATCGGAGCATCTGTCAAGATGTAGCACATAGGGTAGTATGGATGACGAGATTGTCGTGCACAGTACAGCAGCTAGATTCTGATCAATGAGAAGCCATTGGGTATGTTCGGGATTTATAACTGTGCTGCCGTCTTTGTTTTTCTAAAGACGAGGCGGTTTTTGTTCTGAGCTGTCCAAGAATTGAGCAAAGCCATTTGCCCTGAGAAGCTTGAGGATCTGGGACTTCCATATGGGATAGTTCTCACTTGTAAGAGATTCAGGAACTATCATTTTAATGTTAGAGAGAACGAGTTTCAGGGAAGAGGAAATGTTGGGAGATTCGACGGTCAGTTTTACTGACGGATTCTCAGTTTGTGATGAAGAGGATTGAGCCATGAGAGTAGTAAGTAGGAATTAGAGAAGATACCCTAACTCCTGCTCTGATACCATGAAGAACTTAGCCATTCGCTAAGTTTCTGAACCAGCAAGGAGAAGACCAACATGGAAGGAACAGTGAAGGTGAAGAAGGAAGCTACAGTAGTTTTAATGTATTTCGTATGTCTTTGTTAATGGCTACAATGAGTATATATAAGTAAATGATGTGACACTTGTCCAAATGCCATTGGTAGCTTTAGAAACAAATAGTGCGCCACATGTCGTGACTCCACTGGTTACTTTATGTGCAGAAGGCACCACTCGGAGTAACCCACATGGTTACTGTGTCAGAGACAGTTTGAGGCGAGCGTGGCTGGTGCGCTCTTGTGTGTTAGCTGCCGGAGTTGGGGAAGAAGCTACTGTAGCAGTAGCTGAGGTAGTTTATGTTGATAGTTTCACTTGCATACCGTGCCACCTAATCTTTCTCTTCCGGCCGAAACCTTCGGGGGGTTAAACGATTCCCTCTTTGAAGAATTCCAGCGAGGTTGGCTTGGACCGGTTTTTTGCTCTACTTATACGAGAATCACTATTATTGATCTGCCAAATAGTGGTTCGTTTACAGAGCAATCTCTTCTTGGTTTTCTCATCGAGCGTTTCAGGTTTGTTTGTTGAATTTTTTTTTCCCTTAGCATGGCGTTCTGAGGAGTTAGGAAGTGGATTTTGGGGTTGCATAGTGGGTTTGTTTACGAGATTATGAAAATGTCGTTGGAATTTATCGAAAAAAGTTGTTTTCCGAATTATTTGTTTCCATAGTTTAATTTTTTTAGCAGGTGTATAGTTACAATTTCGCTTTTTCATTTTTTGTAATGAGAGTTTCAGATGTTGGTTTTTTATGATTTTGACGAATGAGTAAATGAAAGTAATTCATTCCTTATGGTGATGAATTACTGCTTCATTTTGTTATGCTTTTTATAGATTGAGGGAACTTAGTGGATTGCAAGACAAGAATGCAGTATGGTGTTTTTGTTCTTTGTTTTCAAACATGATGATTTTATCTATAATGGGGAACAGTCGATGATATGAATCAGTTTCACTGTTCATGTTGCAAACACCCAAAAGTTTTTTTTTTTTTTACTTCGAATCCGACACAAAGCCCTCGTTTTCTGTAGGTTCTCTCCAATATCTCTCAATCACACAGCCTGATATAGCCTTCGCAACTAACCGAGTTTGCCAGCATATGTCCAATCCAACTACTCAAGACTACAAATCACTCACAAGAGTGCTCCGTTATATCAAGGGCACCATCTCCTTCGGGCTGCCTATCACCACTAGAGATCTTCAACTTCGCACATTCACAGACGCAGATTGGGCATCCGACAACACAGACCGGAAGTCCATATCAGGCTTCTGCACCTTCTTGGGACCCAATCTCATCTCCTGGTCCGTCAAGAAACAAGTCACAGTGGCTAAGTCATCCACAGAAGCAGAGTACCGAGCACTCTCCGCGGCCACCTCGGACGTCATTTGGCTACGACGTCTAGCAACAGAACTTCAAATGACGCAAGATTCTCCTACACCAATTCATTACGACAACATTCGGCCATCGCAATCGCCAAGAATCAGGTATTTCACGCCTGGACGAAGCACATCGAGATTGACTATCAATTCATACGTCAACACATTGCCTTCGGTCACATTGTTATCAATCACATACCGTCAACCGAACAAGTCACTGATATCTTCACAAAGGCTTTCACGCCAGCTCGCTTTAGCAGTTTACGCTCCAAACTAACCATTCACTCCACGAATGATTAGTTTGCGGGAGGATGTTAGCGCATACATCATAACTCTTATTATGTACCAACACTTATTTACAATTGTACTCTCTCTTGCCTATATTAAGGCTCCTGTAATCTACTTTCAATAATATAGATTTTATACTTTTCCTTTTCCCGTCTCTGCTACGGCTCATCTCTTCTCCCTGTTATCTTCTCTATCCCATCTTCTTGGCTGCTCTTTCAAGGAGAGATTATTCTGTGCCCGTCTGATTAGAGACGTGGCGCATTTTAACTGGCGTCTGAACTCCACACAGAATAATTTTTCTTCAAGTTTGTTGACTTGAGCTGGGAAAGGTTGAAACTTGAGAAAATGGTTGAAGTGCGACCTAAGATGAACTGGGGAGTGGAGGAGGAAGCAATGGAAATCTTGTTCGGGGAAGAAATCAAAATGCTCGGGCAGTGATGGATTTGAAGGATCGGAGGAGGAGCGCCGGATATGTATGAATGTTCTCTATGAACTGAATATAAATAATTTCAACAATGCTTTATCCAAAATGGGAAATTCTCAGTCTAAAGAATGCAGTCAAAATAAGCAACCTGGATATGCAAATACTGAAAACTTGGTTCATTCCAATCCCCCATTCTTCAATACTACATTGGTGAATATTTTAGGGCATGTTGAAGTGAATAATAAGAATGTTTATGATGTTTTGGGGTCAAAGAGACTGAAAGGAGAGAAACATCCAGATTTCTCTCTGTCTATAGTAAAAGTGTGACTACTACAGTAACTGCACTTTGACTGCGCTTTCACTGTAGATAGAGAGAGATCCAGACGGTTCTCTCTCGTCTGGTGTCTGCACACAATAATCTCTCCAAGAGACACCATCTCCAGTCAATGACAACTTCTAATAACACAAATGCAAAACGTTTGAAGATGTCATCATCTGATCCTTTGCAGATGAAAGAGTTGGTCACTACCAATGCAAAGAATGACAATAAATTGTTTAGTTGCTGCCCACTTCAAAAGTCTAGCAGCTCTACGACACCAGATTCTGTTACTGCGCATCTTAGGCAACAAAGCTCACAAAGCCATAATGTTTCTTTTAACGCATCAAGAATTGCTAGCCCAGTACTTTCTAAAGACACCCCATGCAGCTCTATGAACACTGCAAATCAGAAGGGCAAATTGAGATCTTTTAATGGTTTTGGGGATGGCATTAGGAGGGCATTACCTTTTCAAGAGAGTGATAACATTGCTGGTGGTTCATATTTCAAGCGTACTAATACTAGTTGTAATACTCATGGGAGAAATTAGGAGCTTGGTTTAGTTAGACAACAGAGCGGGAATAATTCTGAAACTACTGGCAAGTTTTTCATGGTAGATCCAACACATGAACATCCAGCAGTATGGCAGAAAAATGCTTCTATTTCTGGATGAAGCTCTACCTCCTGACCCTCTCAACAGCAAAGAAGTGGATGAAATAGAGAAGGCTAAATTGTGCAGAAGCAATGGAGGGAAGGAAAATTACAGTTATGTGATTAAGCAAAATTACCATTCGATATCAGAGGATGGTGTAGTTTTTCTAGAGCCTCAACATAACAAGAGTTTTGATGAAGTTCTGATGCCTGATACTGGTAGCTCTCAAGAAGCGTGTGAGGTAATGAAAACTTGACTATGCAAGAAAAGAGGAAGGAAGAAGCACCATAGCGTCGAAATTAATGATGGCAGCTCTCAAGGAGCGGTTGAGGTAAGGAAAACTGTTGTGTAAGAAGAAATGGAAGGAACAAACAGCATAGCAACAAGACCAAGCGAAATAGGTATCACTGTCATTTCATCAAAACATGCTCACTGGAAAGCATTTCTGTGTGGAAATTTTCCCACCAATTTTTTTTTTTTTGGTTAATTTTTTTTTTTTTTGGTTAATTTCGGGCTTCTTTTCGGACGACTTTCTTACTGTTTCTTAAAGTTACTTTTTAGTACAAAATTTTAATCTTTGTATTAAAAAGCTGTTTTAAAAAGCAGTAAGAAAGTCATTCCAAACTAGACCTAATTAGTTACGGTTAAAAGCTTTTCTATGATATATATTATACATTATAAAGCGTTAATAATATGTGCTAATCCAATTAAGATTCTTGATAATAGTTAATGAAAGCCTTCCATATTAATGAAATTCTTACTTGTATATTCATAATTACAATCTATTATATGGATTAATAATGTGATATGATGCTTATCAAAAGAACTAAAATTTTATGAATTTTCATCTACAAATTATTGTATTAGTTGAGAAAGAAGGATTGAAGTAAATAGCTATTTAAGATTATTACTATTAAAGTCTTAGGTTTCGTTTGGGATGACTTTTTTATTGCTTTTTAAAATAGAATTTTAGTAAAAAATAAAAAAGATAAATTAATATTTTACTAAAATTCTATTTTAGAAAGAAATAAAATAGCCGTCCAAAACGAAACTTTAGTTCCTATTATTTTTTAGTGAAAAAAAAAAAATCTAACTATATTCTTATGTTTAACTAACTCAGAACCCAAGATATCCAACAATTTTGCAATAAACTATTTTTAATCGCACAAAAAAATAGTTGTATAGATTATTTTGTTGTAAAAGAAAGTGGTTGTCTTACAATTTTATGACAAAAAGTATCTGATAGTTTAATATTTAAGTAGTATTTGTATATCAAAAAATTAATTTAGTAATGATATACTTGTCCAAAAACTTTCCATATAAAAAACATAATTTATAATTGCAGGTGCTATATACGTATCTCACACAGGAACAATTATTACATCCTCCGACCGAATGTAGAGGAGCGTTCGGTTTTAGGCAAAAACGCGCCTATACCGAGGTGTACCGAGTTTTTTGAAAAAACTCAAAAAACTCGGTACACGGCGCGTTTTCCCCTAAAACCGAACGCTCCTCTACATCCTTACACCGAACGAAATAAAAGTTCCTCACATAGCCCCTCGCTCTAGCGTAATAAACATGGTTTCTTTTCTTTCATATTCATCACTTGTGTTTGCAGGTATACTAATCGTGTCAGGACATGTCTAAGAAATGTCTGAAATTTATTTAATGCCAAATATTTTCGACCGTGTGAGGAGCACCCGTTTTTTTGATACGAACATGGAATATATCTAGAAATGGTCATGCTACATAGATATTCCTATTGAGGAAATAATCATGGGGTTTCTATTAAAAATTTTATATAATTTGCACCCGAGTGATTGGCTAATTGAGTTTATTCGGGGATTAATTATTCTGTGCGGATGCCGAACGTTGTTTGTAGACCAATCAGAATGTTTCACGTCACCCCTTCGCTCGGTACCACGGCTCGGTACTGCTCTGTATCGCTCGGTACCGCTAATGTGACTCATTCTGGTTGGTCTTCGAGCATCAGTTTTGCGTCTGGTCTCTGCACAATAATTTTTCTTTTTTGAGAGTCTCATGTAACTCATAAAATAAAAACCAACAAGTCTCCAAATAAACGTCCATCAAATGTAGACCTCAATAATCAATTGTCTTTTCCAACATAAGTAGAGGAATCGCCAAGAACAAGTATATCTTAGATTTGATCCTCCATGTGCGAATATGTATGTTGTGAGCTCCACTAAGGTGAGAAACTACAAGACAAGGTTTTCTTTGGGTGAGCATTACTTTGACCTCGTGCTCCCTTCAGTCTAGTTTCATGGACATGAACATGTTTAGACTAGAATCACTTTTGGTATCGTTGGATAAGTCTTGTCAAAGCGTTTATTTTGGCAGTAAGATTGCTGAAACTGGAGTTTGAAAAATCATAAATTTAATTTTGAAAGTTTTTCATTATAAGTATTGTATCAAGATTCATGTAGATCAATTGAAATTTCTTGGAATGCATCATAAGTCATATATATATAAAAAAAAGATATTAGATACATAGGTATATTAAACTTATGCGCCATGGATGTAAATTTCTCCTTTTATATTTGAAGGTGATGACTCTTTTTTTTTTTTTTAATTCTTAGTATTTCACATGGTTGCGAAAATTGAATCATACATTAAACTCGGAGGAGAGATTCAATATTCAAGGTTCGATCGGAGTTTAACCAGATGATGTACTAAATATTAATATTATTTAAATATTAATTAAATGAAATAATAATGGTATGATAATCATGCAAAAAAATAAATGCAACTAAAAATTAAAATATATATATACATAAACAATTGTTTATATAATTTTAAATTGAAACATTTTCTATTTTTAAATTATATTCACATTTAATATAAATTTAATATACATATAAATTATTATTAATTTATGTTATATACTTAAATATAATTTACATTTATAAGTTGTATATCGAATTTATTTTATAAATTTACATCTATAAATTATTTATGTGACATAATTTATCAGTAAAAAATAGATAAAAATACAATTTTATATTATATAAATAAATGATTTATTATTATGAACTAAATAAAAAAATATTATTTATATTATAAAGAATTAAATATAAAATCAACTTAAAATTTTATAATATATATGTTGTGAACTTCATTGCATCAACTCATCTATTTAGTCCCATGCACATAACTTAATGACATTATCTTACTATTATTTATATAGTTTCTTGGGTTTGCATTTATTAAGAACTCACATAATGATTTGTGATTATATGAAGATGTTTTTGGGAAAATATTATTATGATAAGAGTGAAAGTTCGTGTAGGTTGTTAGACCTTATAGAACTGTCCAACTGCTACTAATAAGGGTGTGAGTTGGTTAACAAAAATTCCTTGAATTTTTTTAAAAAATATTTTTAGATCTTTTTAAAAAATTAAATTACTAATCTTGAAACATGTAGTTGTTTATAAAAATGATTACCACAAAAAATTTTGCAATCACAAAATTTTAAATGCAGAAAATAAAAATGCGATAAAATTAAAAACAACAGCACCAAATTTTATAGTGGTTCGATATATCCAATTTGACCTACATCCACTCCCTAGAGACTCTATCTCCAAGTATTATACTAAACAATAGTGACTCTCCTTTTGCCCCAACAGCAAGGCGAAGAAGCCATTACAAACTCTCTTCCACCAACCCGATGCGATAGATAATCATCGCCTTTTACACTCTCCACTTGATGGCAGCGTACCGTCACATTCTTTTTCACCCTCCTGGTGAAGGCAACGTACCTTTTATACTCTCCACCTGATGGCAGCATACCTTTTATAACCATTACTAATAAATTAGGCTTTCACATCACATTTTCTAACCTACAGCAGCGGTTTAAAATCCACTGCACATCCGCCATATCTGCTTTCTCTGGTAAGGCTTCAGCAGCGATTTTGGAAGCGCTGCTGTAGAAAGGCTATAACAGCAGTTTGGAAGCGCTGCTGTAGAAATGCTATAGCAGCGGTTTGGAAGCACAGCTATATATATGCTATAGCAGCTGTTTGGAAGTGCTGCTGTAGGAAAGCTATAGCCATAGGCGGAGGGAGGGGGGGCATGGGGGGGCACGTGCCCCCCCTCAAAAAAAAAAAAAATTTATAACCCTTTGTCAGCTTTCATTTTATTTATTAAGGTTTTTTTTTTAATTTTATTTCAAGCCTTCAATCCAACTTCTACCACCATGCAATTCTTAAGCGGTGGAGATGAAAAGACTAATGGGTAAACTATTGAAATAGAGAAAGAGGTAGTAATGACTTTTCATAGTTTGACATAGAGTTGTAGGGCTATTCAATGATTTATTATTTAAAATATTTAATTATTTAAATCATAATTAAATATGATTTTATTAAAAATTTTATTTGTTAACTAACTATTCTTTATGTAATAATAATTATTAAAAATTAAATTATCATCCATTTATTTATTTATTTTTGCAATGCTAATAATCTAATTAATTAAGGTGAATGGTACATTTTGCTTTTTCTCGCTCTTTTTACGCAACGGAAATGTTGCGGCCGCGCACTTATGACTTAGTAATTCTACATCATAGCGTTGCACGAATATCCAGCTCACACACATAGAACACAAGAATTTTTACGTGGAAAATTTTAGAAAAGGGGGAAAACCACGGGGCCTAGCACAGTTGAAAAGATTTTGTATCGAGATTCGTATCCGATGAAGATAATTTTTGATGATATATCAAGGCCCCCCTGAACATAATTTCTGGCTCCGCCACTTGCTATAGCATCATTTTTAACAGATGTTAAAACCTCTGCTAAAGGGTAGGAGTGATTAAAAAAAACTATAATGCAAAAAAAAAAATGATTAAATAATACATAAGCAATGTCAAAATTGATGCTTCAACATATATAGAGTTAAATGAATGCAACCAGTTCTCAGTGGCTAATACAAAGACTTAAAATATCCAGCAGTAAAAAAAAAATTCTCCAAAAAAGCTCAAATTATTAAAACAAGACATTAATTTGGAGAAATATTAAAACAAAAAAAAATGGAAATAATAAACATGAACTCATTAGCTAATGAATTCACAATTCTGAAAAACAATTTCATCTTGAGCATCTCCAATCAAAAACGTGAACTCCTACTTGTGGCCTTCCAAGGATATGTGAACCTCACTAGCAACCACAACAGCTCATGTAATCTAGCTCTCTCTTCGTCAGTCCCTCGACTAGCAGTCACTTGCTCAACCCTAAACCCTTGCTTGATTAACCTGAAAAAAAAAAAGAAATATAAACTTACATTAACTACTAAGTATATTATAATTTTATAAGAATATAATATATTAAAAAAATTATACTTGCTTCAAACACCTTGAGGCATAAACCTCTACGCATGCTGAGGTAAGAAAAAGTTGCAAGCAAATAAATGTTAAGCCTCACATCCCCATGGACCACGACAGATTTTTGAAATCTGTTGTTATGAGATGCCTGCAGCCATAAAAAATACCTGCATACATCACACAACTGCATTCAGTTGAACCTCCCACGCCAGCATCTGTACACATCACAGTTGGTGTAGCAGTAAAAAAGTAGTATCATATATAAAAAATATCAGCCAATAATCTCGAGAAGCTTAAGAATACAAACAAACATTGATTTTTCCATTTTACCTCTGGCTGGTAATTTATCGCTAAAACAACTTCAGTTACCCCTACCTCCTTTAGAGCTTCAATCTGGAGATGGTTGAGAACAAAACACAATTAAAGCAACTAGGAAATTTTTAAATAAAAAAAACACAGTTCTTGAAGGAATAATAAAACAGGAGATTCTTATAATAAGTTATATCATTAGATTAAATTATATAAACTACAGTTCAATTGAAGCAACAAAAAATATCAAAATGAAGACGCAAATTGACATAATTCTAGATTGTGATTTTCACAAAATAAGAAATATTAAACAAATGAAAGGGTAAATTGAATGGAAAATTCGAGTGCAAATTCAAATTAAGCTTTGCAGAGATATATGAAATGAATTATAGCAATACATGATGCAGGATCATGGGTTTGTTGGCAAAATCCACTAATGGTTTTGGAACATTGAGGGTCAATGTACAACCATAAGGACTCTGTATTATTGGCACAACATGGACAAGCAAACCTGCCTTTAGTGCTCCACCCCGACAACATGCCATATGCCGAAAAGTCATTAATAGTCCATAGTAATGTTGCACGCATCATGAAATTTTTTCCACTTGCTGCATCATAACATTGAACACCTTGCCATAATTGTTGCAGTTCATGAATCAGAGGTTTGAGATAAATGTTAATATCATTTCCAGGACTTTTTTCACCTGGTATAATCATTGAAAGAATAAATGATGAGTGTTTCATTCCACTCCAGGGAGGCATATTATATGGCAATATAATCACTAGCCAAATGTTGTATGTGCTGCTCAAAATCTTGAAAGGGTTAAAATCATCACTAGCTAAACCAAGGCGAACATTACATGGATCTGCGGCAAAATCAGGATATCTATAATCAAATGATTTCCATGCTTCTCCATCAGCTGGGTGTCGCAGCATACCATCTATATTTCGTTGTGTGGCATGCCAAATCATCTCTTATGCCATTTTTTATTATAATTATTATATTTGATATTGTATAACATTAAAATATATTTTATTATATTAGAGAGGCATATTGTATAACGAAAAACCTATATATATATATATATATATATATATATATATATATATATATATATATATATATATATATATATATATATATATATATATATATATATATATATATATATATATATATATATATATATATATATATATATATATATATATATATATATAACATTAAAATAAGGCTACCTTTTATTATAATTATTAGACTAATTTTATATATTTTTTTATAAAATTAATTTAAATTAAGTTAACTCTTAATTTAGATTGGTAGAGGCTTAAGTAAATAATTTTATTTGTTACCTTAATTTGTGGTTATTTTTAAATGAGTAGATGTAATACATATGAACATTGAGAATGGACTTTAATTATTCAATATTTTTAAAAATTGGCTGCTAATTAAAAAATATATTATGTGCTTAAATTAAACAGCAATTAATATTAGTTGAATCTGCATTGGCTATCAAAGGTTGATCGGTGTTAATGGCATTAAATTCTTGACAAAATTATTATTGATAACATATGATCATGTCAGCTTGTCCTGATATATCAATAAGTTCTCCATTGGAAGCTCGTGTAATGGGTCCTTAACATGCATGTACATAAAATAATGTTTAAGAGTCCAAAAAGATACCTGCAAAATAGAAAATTTATTTATATTTATGATACACAATACATGTAACTGAGAGGCTTTCCATCAATATTCATTAGTATTGGCACCCAAAGTGTCTACTGATCAGCATGTAGTCACTCCCATGATGACACATGTAATATGGGCAACCATTCTATAATATGCAATCTAGTAGGTTTTATAGATAAACATAGCTTTATGTATAAGTTTACGAGTGTGGAACTGGCCATCGACATGCAACTAAAAGCAATCAAATCATCCATAAGTGGGAGGTAGTGTAATGTACATCTGAGCCAAATCAGTATGGTTAGAGGAAGCATCATATCATGTATAAAACTTATGCTCCAATGTGCTTCATGAACAAATGAGGGTTCAAATCCTCATAAGACTCTATAAAATGTCCATAGCAGCCACCATAAAGGCATCATCGAGTTTACTTATGAAGTCCCCATGCAAAAATATATTTGTACCTCTTTGTTAGTGTCATGATGATATGCTACATCAGGATTTGGGTAGTTGCCTAGTAGCTCATCACAACAGTCATGCTAAGTATCCTAACGTAGTCCTAAATCCATTGCAAATAACCTTAACACGACAACTCCTACTCTAACACCCATAAGAATCTGAATATTCTACAGGGTGATAGTCATCTCACCCACTGGTAAGTTAAATGCATTAGTAGAGGGACACCATAGATCGACCACTATTGTAATAAAGGTAATGATCTAATCAAATAAACTAGAGTTGTCACACTATTGCTCAACCAGTGCAATGTAATTTTAACTTAAACAAATATTACCTAGCTTGCATTATTTTAGAAGTTAATATCTTATTCAACGCGATGATTTGCATTTCACTCAAGATACAAGACTACCTATGTGCTCTACCATGTATGTAATTTAATGTATAGCTAATGTTAGTAATAACCCGATGTGATGTATGTTTGAAAATTGAGAGAATAACCTTAATGTACATGGGTTATTGGGGCATGTAGTGTTGTTATGATTAACGACACTATATATTATGCAAACCCATCCAAGTTATATTTGGGATTCATCCATGGTATTTCTTAACCTAGTTGATCTAGGTCACGAGACCCAATGCCTAAAAGTAGGAGCTAATAATGGGATAATGACTTCCATGTGATAGAAAATTCACCTATAAAGGGTTTCGGGACTTTGACTTTTGACTTTGGATTTGGACTTAAGAATCTTGGGCTTGAGATAGATTTCAAAGTTGATTGATTAGATTGGATCTTTCATATCAATCTCAATCATATGAATGGTTGAGAGTTATTGAACAGGATTGGAATTTGATTGAAAATTGATCTATGACCTAGGACTTAAAATTAGATTGGATTTTGGACCGGATTTAATCAGGGATCTAGATTGGAGTTTCGATGGGATCTATATGACTAATAGTAGATAATTATCAACTCGTAGATCCTTAAAGGGAGATTTGGATTGGACTTGATGACCTCATATAAGAATGAGGCCAACAGTGAGCCAGAGCAGTCTAGTTGGAGGAAACATCCTATCATGTATAAAACAAATGCTCTGATGTGCTGCATGAACACATGAGGGCTCAAATCCTCATAAGACTATGTAAAATGTCCATAACAGCCATCATAAAGGCATCATCAAGTTTAATTATGAAGTACCCATGCCAAAATATGTTTTTACCTCTATGTTAGTGTGATGATGATATGCTACTTCAGGTTTTGGGTGGTTGCCTAGTAGCTCATCACAGTAGTCATGCCAAGTATTTAAATGTAGTCATAAATTCACAGCAAATAGCCTTACCATGGAAATTTTATCTACTCTGACACTCATAAGAACCTGAATATCCTATAAAGTGATAGTCATCTCATTCATTGGTAGGGTAAATGTGTTAGTAGAGGGATACCATAGCTCAACCACTACTATAATAAAGGTAATGATCTAATCAAATAAACTGGAGGTATCACACCATTGCTCATCCAGTGCAATATACTTTTAACTTAAAAACAAATATTAGCTAGCTTACATTATTTCAGAAGTTGATATCTTGTTCAACGCGAATGATTTGCATTTCACTCAAGATACAAGACTATATGTGTACTCTACCATGCCCGTAATTCAATGTATAGCTAATGTTAGTAATAACCCGATGTGATGTATGTTTAAAAATTGAGAGTATAACCTTAATGTACTTGGGTTATTGGGGCATGTAGTGCTATTATGACCAATGACACTATATATTATGCAAACCATCTAAGTTATATTTGGGGTTCATCCATAATATTTTCTAACCTAGTTGATCTTGGTCACTCGACCTAGTGCCTAAAGTAGGGGCTAATAATGGGATAATGACTTCCTGGTCATTATACGATGGCCATTAACTCTTCTTAGGCATCGAGTGAAAAGGAAAACATAACTTTGATGATAAAAATCTACGTTGTTGCGAAGCAAAATGAATATGGTGTAGTCCCATCATTTCACACATGTAGTAACATTTACATGAAGGCATGATAAGTGGTAGATTTATGGCTTGTAGCACGTGTATGTAATAATGGGCATTAAATTGATTTTCACGTTGAAGGATCTATATGACATATCGAATACTTAATACTCTTGATTATTTATGCATATTGGGTATGGACAACAATATGCCTTATGTTTAGATTTCTCCAACAAGTTCATGACATGAAAGACAAATAGAGACTACCCAGATGCAACCCAAGAAGTTACATTCCTTGTACGCTTAATGAACAGTGCAATCAGATTGTAGTTGACTGCCATGATTTAACCCTAAATTGGGAGTCCTTGTGTATGTTTGAGGACCCCATTGAAGAACATTAAAGTATTTGTATCCATTATCCCATAGTGATTCCCACCATAATGCAAAAGAATCCATTTTCTTATGTCTCATTTCACCAACCAACCATTTTCCTCCTTAATATTATTGATGTCGGACATGTTTCTATTGAAAGTAGCTACGACATTGGTGCTCCCAATACAATACATTTTATCACAGATGGCATTACAATTAAAGATTGCTAGATGACTTACATATTCCTTAAAGTTATCTCAAAAGTGCCTTAAGTGGTGATGATGTGCTGCATACGGGAATACCTCCATGCATCCTTGTACAATTTCAAATTGCTTATCGAATATGAAGCAGATATCCCCCCACATTTGAACCAGCAGAAGAAGATTGTGAAGCATTTGCAAGAACTAAGTCCAAGACTCATTCGACTCGACCTTAACAATAATGAATGTGAGGGGGCATAGTGTGAGAGCTCGTTCCTTTGATTTGTTTCTCTCTAGATCTAATTTTTCTCCCAGGATCGTCCGGGATGATCAGTGCAGTGAAACAACTGATTTTTCTGGAATGGGATCGTCCAGGCCGATTTTGGATCGTCCTGGGACGATCAGATGAGACAAAAATCCCGAGAGCAAAACCAAAATTATCGGCCTGAGGAATCGTCCTGGACGATTGGATTTTGTTCACATCGGCCAGGACGATGTGGCGATCGGCCGGGCCGATCAGGCTTATGTTATAAGGAAATTAGCTCGTTTTGAGGAGAGAGAAAGATATTTTATTAAAACCAAAATATCTGAGGAGAGAGAAAGAGAAGGAAAGCGAAGGAAAAACTCGTTTTCGGAGGCCGCGGAACGCTTTTCGTCCGATGCCGCTGTTGGGAAAAGTGTTTATCTCGTGGTAAGGACTCCAAATCCTATTTCTGTTTTCAGAGATATTGAGTTTTGATCGTATTGTGCACTGTTTTGTGTTTTTATGATCGAAAAATGGACCCGATTTTGTATTGACACAACTTTCACCGCACAACTTTTAATATGTTATAGATATGAATATTCTACATGATTTGATTGTTTTCTGGAACGATTTCACCGGTTATTTTAGGTTCTACGTGATTTTGATCGAATAGAAAAATATCAGGATGTTTATTGATATTGATGCAGTAGAATAATAGTCTTATATTTTTGTCGTGAATATTCTATTGTAATTTGGTGAATTGTGATTTTGTAGGATTTTTGTGTAAATTTGATAGACTGTCGTTACGCTGCCAAAATTTCGTACGATTTCCGATTTTTCTGAGATTAATGAATTGTATAGATATGCATATGAATGTTGATATGATTGCTCTATATTGTTCTTATATTGACTATTGAATACTGTAAGACAAACCTGGTTGAACGTTGGTTGGAGATTGAATTGACATGTACAAGATGGTGGGCCAACAGGCTTTCCTTTAAATCATTGATCATTGATATATCGATTGGGAGTTATAAGGAGTTTAATATGCCGACGGGCGGCCGACGGGCATAGAGTGACGACTCTTATTGAAACCAACATATGAATATCTACAACAGCAATATGGATTCTACAACAGCAAAATAGCCAGTGATTGTACTTGTTCAGTATTAATGTATTGAAGTGCATGTGTACAGTCTTTACATATGGATTTACTGCTTTATTGATTTGATCGGATTTATGGATTTACTGTATCGTACGATTTCATTGATTTCATTGATTGATCGCTGAGCATTGATACTACTGAGCATAGATATTGATATGGATGGATATAGATATTGTATTAATTCATTGATACTATGGACATGGATACTATAGATTCATTGATTATTGCTTATAGATTTCATTGATACTATTATTTCTGCATCATATTAACCTGCTGCATTTGATTCATTACTAGTATAGATTGAACTTTATTGTATTGCTTTTCTAATCGATTTCATTAACTAGATAGTATTGATTTGATTGATTGATTCGATACGATTGACTTGACTGATCGATTGATTTTCTTCTGTGTACGGATTCTTATTGAGTTTGATTTATCGATTCTTCTATCGCTGCATCGACTATTGATTTCATTGACTATTGATTTCCGTATTGCATAGACTCATTGATCATTGACTGTTATGGATTTGATTGGCTGACATGCATATTGATAGCAGTACCGTGCTTTGATTTCAGTTATAGGTATTAGGTGACTTGCTGGGCTTTGTAAAGCTCATTATATGTGGTTGATATTTTCAGGTCCGAGCAAGGCAACTGGAATGGAGTTCGATCAGAATGTCAGACGAATCCTTTCACTATTGATATCTGGGATGTTACACATAGTCTACCATGTTTGTCAATACCTACCACTTCCAATAGAATGCTATTATGTTTAACCTATAAAAATATCCCACCTAAGCTGAGCACATACCAGCAAAATCGCCAACTCATGATTATGGGATTGAAGGCCCAAAAAATCCCTTTGAACCAAGTGTTTCCAATAACTTGTATGTTATGAACTGAGCTAGGAATTACAGATTTAATAGCCTCCAACTTACGGTGCAATGAGCAATAGGACTCTTCATAACTCTCAAAAATTGATTTAATTGCCTTCCTCCATGCATCCCACTTGATATACAAAATCTTTATGTTAAACTTAAATTCCGTACGAGAAATAATTTCATGTGGCTTCAGGTCCAACTGTTCACACATAATTGTTTGGATGTAGTAACAAATAAATCTAGAGGTGCAATTACGATGACCCCCCTCAAATGATGAGGTGCATGCATGTACGTAGAGTTCCTCTAAATGAGACTATCCTTGAATTAGACGAGACTATCCATATAACACCTAGTCGCTTGCTCTTTGAAGCATAAAGATGCCATAACATGATGTGAAGGGTGGTCATGTTGTGCATAAATAAGTATAAGCTTAATACTATTAGATAAGTACTTAATGTACTCCATATTATTGATGATCAGTCGCCCATTAAGAGCAAATTGAAGAGCTTCTTTATTGTTGAAAGTTATCCCTTTATATAGTTATTATAGAATGATATCATCTAAATCCTTCTCCATGTTCACAGTTGGGGCATCGACTATATCAACGACATCCCATGCCTATGTTGAGTGTATAAGTTTGATAAATTCATAACTTGCCACCATTGCCTCAAACTTAGATTGGTTATGGAAAGCATGGTCAAAGGCCAACTCATGCCCAGGTAACGAGACGTTATAATCATCTACATTTGGACCAGTTTCATCCCCTTTGGGGGTTTCACTTGAGCTGTCGCTTTTTTCTTCATTCTTCGTCTCATATTCTAGGTCATCGAGTGTGGCTTCATCACAATGTTGCTTGGAGTAGGATTATAGCAGCACACCCTGATGGTAAAATGGCATGAATGATTGTGATTCTTAGAAGAACTCGAACATTGGTTCATCAAAAATCTATCATTCACTTACACTTATGCAGCCTCTTGCTTCTGATTCAAATAACATTCGAAACTCGTTCAAGCTTAAATGCCCTAGAACATTGGTTCAGCTAGCATTGAACAGTTGTTGATGCTTAAGCTACAACCGACAAGTGTTACAATGGTCACACTAGTGGGCCTGAAAAACACAATATGTGTGTTAAAATTCTAATCCATAAGTAAGTCATGCGTATAATCTATGTCCAATTTTACTTAAATGTGTACTAATCTATAACCATGGGAAGAGGGTGTCGGGTCATTGAAAGCCATTTGATTAGGGCTACTAACACTTATATCATGTGTCGACAGTTTCTCAATTTACGTAAATAATTAAAAACTAGCCTTCTAGCTTCATCAAGTATGGAATCACAAACCTCATTGAACGGAACTTGAATTGTTATGCAATCTCTGTTATTCAGGAGACTACAAATGAGGTTAACAGTATGTGTTGCACTATCACGAGGGAATGCTAAAAAAAATCTTAGTTTTAATTAGTGGAGTGTGTGAGATTTCCATTTATTTCGAGGGGATGATTCCTTCCACCAATATACGAATGTATGAATTCCTTTGTAATGTGCAACTTACTATCGAAATATAGAATCAAACTTGATATTATACATAATGTGTTCTTCAGATCTACTTGTAAAAATAAAATGGAGTGATCGTGATAAATATATAGATAAAGATATAGCTGATAATGACAACAAAACTCACATGCATGAAGATATAGCATTATGTTGACATGTCCTTCCGTCTCTAGTAATTAGCATCTTAGTTGACACTAACTATAACCGAACGAGGATGGGTGAAAGTTGCTTTAGGTTCAAGGATGGTTTTCGAGTAATTTTAAATTAACTATGCACACTCTATTTAGTAAGTTTTTATTTTTTACATATTGCATTTTCAATGAAATGAGGCTTAGTTCACGATGGCTTTCTTTCTACTTCTTAAAGTAGTTTATTAGTTTTGTAATAAGAAGTTGTTTTAAGAAGCAATAAAAATTTTAAAATTAATCATTAAATTAGTTACAACAAACTTATGATTTAAAATCATAGCCTAAAATTAAATACAATGATAGAAATATATATATATGAAAGAATGTAATTAAATACAATGATAGAAATATATATAGGCTTAGTTCACGATGGCTTTCTTTCTACTTCTTAAAGTAGTTTATTAGTTTTGTAATAAGAAGTTGTTTTAAGAAGCAATAAAATTTTTAAAATTAATCATTAAATTAGTTACAACAAACTTATGATTTAAAATCATAGCCTAAAATTAAATTAGTAGTAATTAGCATCTTATTTTCTAATTTATCTCATTAGTCAACATGAAAGAATGTACTCATACAAGATGAACAAATATGGTCACATAAAATTATTTTCATATTCATTAAAAAAAGTTATAATTAAGCACAGTTTTGATTATACAAATTAAAGATAATGTTAAATTTCTCATAATTATTAAAAATGAATAGATAATGATACCCATCTAATGAAAAAAAATTAAAAATAAAGTAAAATTAAGTCCCTCAACAAAATAGTACATAGCTAATAATAATTAAATTAAGAACTTAAGATAATAAAATTATATTAAATCCCTAAATGTAAGAAAGTGAAAATTTGGGTTCTTTTATTTGTATAAGTAGAAATAAATTAAATTTTCAAAATAAATTTTTTTATTAATATTATTTTAGTAATTATAAAAATTGCGAAAACGTCAAAATAAAATGAAAATAAATATAATTTTACTCAAAAATAAACATTTATATATGCAAAAAAAGGGAACAACTCCGTTACTTATTCCCTCTAAAACTATTTAAATTATATATATTTTAACTAAATCAATATTTCTATTTCTTTAAAAAAATGTAGAAATTTTGCCATTACAGAGTCAAATCGAACTTAACAGGCTGTGATTTTATTATTGTCCTATAAGTCTCATAACTAAATTTTTTAATTAAATTAAAATCCTTCCAATCTTATAAAAATTAATATTACAAAAAGAACTTAAAAATAAAATTAAACTTACCTTAAGAGTTTGCCTTCTTGACCGAAATTCTCTCGGTAAACTTCTCTACCTCCTCTCGCTCTCTTTCTTTGATCTGATCTTCGGTAAACCTACCTTAATTTTATTATATATTTTAAAATTTTATAAATATTATTAAATGCTCATATACCTATATTATATTATATTAATTTTATTAATTTTTAATAATATTCTTATTTATTACGTCATCTGATTCAACCACGGTTCAACCGTGAACCTCTCTTTCTTCCGATTTGTTGTCCGCTCCGATTTTTACAACCTTGATAATATGTAATTTCATTTCACGTATATATTCTTTTTAGCATCTTTAGTTAATTAAATTAGAATCCAAAGGTATTCCTTTTAAAAATTTTGCCTTTCGCCCACCGAGGTTTAAGGTGTTTGGTGGGCGAGCACGGTACGTCAGGAACCCTCCATTTCGGATTTGAATCCTCTCTACTACGACCTCGCCTCTTCACTGGGTCAAAGCACATGTGGGTTTGATGTCGATGGGTGGCCTACCTAGGTTCCGTCGAGGGATTAGTTATGGTTAATTAACTCATAATGAAGCGAGTGTATAAAATCGGGTTTGGCAAAGAAAATATCGAATCAGTGAGCGACAACGAGTCAGCTAATGTCAACTATCTCAAAAATTATTTGTTCGCTCTTGATGGCAGAGTTTGTGAAGCAAGAAATGATATTACTCATTAAAATACTCAATAAATTATTTTACAAATGCAACAAAAAATTAACATACTTATAGTGTTTTCTTAAATACTTGACAGAAATGAAGAGATTTCTAAAAGGGAAAGGTTTAGCTCATGCTAGTAATAGCTCTCAACCTCGTGGAGCTGAAGATATATCAATCCACTCCGGCCCATTCAAAAGCACAACTCGAAACCCTAGGTGGCCCGACGAACACAATATCGTGCTTGCTGAGCTTCTCTTTGAGCAATTCGTGCACGGTAATATATGTAATGGAAACTTAAGGAGGGGGCAGTGGTCAAATCTTGTCGTTGTTTTGAACAGGAGGTTGGGTACATTTTACACTGAATCATTAGTAATGATTAGGTTCAAGAATATGAAAGATGACTTCCGAACGCTTTATCAACTAACGAATCAGTTTGGTTGGGGTTGGGATGAGGAATTACACATTCCGATTGCTACTGATGAACTTTGGGATGAAATTGTACAGGTAATATTTATCTAATTTATTTTACAATAAGGTCTAACAACACATTATGTTAATCAATGTTGTATAATGAAAATGTAGGTGATTCCAAAGCTATTACGATTTTGTCGAAATCCGTTTCACCAATACGAAATTTTTTGAAAAATTTTGCGCAGACAATATAGTTATTGGGAGCGGCGCGATATGCAATAAAACAACATCCAACCCAATAAATTTAGAGGTGGACGATAACCCTCAATTCGAAGATGAATTTCTTACAAGCAATGGTGTTGCATATGAGTTCGAAGGAATCCCAACAAGTGATCACCCCGATGCAACAGACTATATGCCACCATCTTTTGAACCCACTGCAGGTCAAAACAGTTGGCTCTAAGTGATCAAGTGATGAGCCAACCAAAAGTACAAGGCGACCACGGAAAAAAAGGAGGTTTAGATAACCTAAATAATTTATTGGTAGAGTCTAACAAAAATGTTGTAGCTTTTAAAGAAATGGTTGTAAGAAGCAACCCATATATAATGACTGAATGTTTGCAAAAATTAAGCACTGTTGAGAACTTAACAACGGAAGCTCTATTAGTTGTTGCTGATTCATTTAATGATAATACTGATTACAATGCCATACTAATGACTTGGGAGGGTGAAGTCCTACACAAATGGATCGAATGTATTCATCAAAATGTGGATGTAGTTCTTCCCTCCAATGATTTAGTAATAATAACTCATGTAACTTTGTCGGTCTGTTGTTCTTTTTGAATAAGTAATTCAGTTTTCTAGGTCTTAATAATAACTTATATGTAGCTTTGTCAGTGCTTCAGAAAATGTAATTCAGTTTTCTAGGTCTTAAGTAATAAAAACTTATTTGTGTAGCGATTCCGTTTGAATAAGTTTGCTTAAGAAAATGTAATTCATAACTTATGTGAAAAAGTTCTGCATTCAGATTTTGTTCTTAGCAAGATTAAAAATGTAATTCTGGTACTTCACTAATTTACGAAATTTTCCTGTTAGCATTTACGATCATGTTCTTCTACACGTTGGAATAGTTTATGTGAGGTATGCTATGTAAATTTTGTGTTATAAGTAGATGAGCATGATTTATAGTCATAGATTAAAGCAGATTTTAATAATTAGTACTTTGTCCATAGAAGTTTGGGCAGATTTAGTAGAATACATCATTATTCTTCTTTTAAGAGCTCTTTTTTTTTTACAATCAGGGATTCATTAAAAATATGTACTGATTCATATAGATGTACAGATCAGTCGTTCTTTTACAAAGTGTCCCTAACGTGTCATACATTAAACTTGCATATATAGGCTCCTAATGTCAAACTTTTTACGGGGTTTTATTTCGGAAGACCTGTGCAAAATGGTTGATTTACATATAGAGGTTACCAATGTTATAGACTTGCCCCTACTATTTTAGAGGAAGCTGCAAATATTGATGAAGAGGAGCACGTCCGACGTCCGATGTTCAATAGAACATACACCGGTCATTAGTACGTGTTGGATGCAGTGGTTGGACATCGAAGGCGGGCATACCAGTGTTTTCGCCTGCCACTGGATGCTTTCATAAGCTTAAGAGATATGCTTGTTGCAAGAGGACATCTATCATACACGAAAAATATGCTTGCAGGGGAACAACTTGGTATTTTCTTACACAGTGTTGAACATGCGCACAGCTATCGACAATTATGTGAGTTTTTCCAGCATTCCTTAGAAATTGTTAGCAGGTACTTCAATCAGGTATTACAAGCAATTGTATCTTTGGTTGAAGAATTCATAAGTCTACCTCCAGTGGAAGTTGATTGTCATCCATTCGTATGTGCCAATGAACAATTTTACTCATTCTTTAGAAATGCAATTGGAGCAATAGATGGTACACATGTTCCTGCAGTTGTTGGAAGTACTTCACAAAATCATTATCGAAATCGTAAGGAGTTTACTTCACAAAATGTTATGGCTGCAGTGTCTTTTGATCGACAATTTGTGTATATAGCCTCCGGATGGGAGGGATCAACGGCGGACATGCGTGTGCTCAGATGGGATGTAGAACAAGGACAATTTGAAGTACCATGCAGTAAATATTACGTGGTTGATTCTGGATATGCTAATACAAATAAATTGATCGCACCGTTTTGCGGATATCGATATCACTTGGCCAATTATCGTGGATGTGCTTCTCGGTGATGCACAATTGAGCAAGAGTTATTTAACCATAGGCACGCACAGTTACACAATGTGGTTGAGCGAACTTTTGGGATATGGAAGGAACATTTTCAGGTTTTGACCCGAATGCGACATTTTCCAGTGAATGTTCAAGCAGATATAGTTATAGCTTGTGCCGTTCTACACAACTTCATTGCTCGATATCATGTACATGACCTCTACCTTAACATGTCACAGACTAAAATGTAGCATGACGCTCTAGGTGGGGAAGTTGAAATGACTGAAGATGATCCCAATTTACATGTATCAATTGAAGAAAGAATCCAGGGAGAAGCTATAAGGCACAATATGATTTATGGAATGCTCGTGTAAGAATTTTGTTTTGTATTATATATATTTCATAGATTATATTTTATAATTAACCCATTCATTTATTTATTTCAGATTGCACGACAAAGAAATCGATTGGCGTGAGAATTTTTTTTTCAACATTCTACGTATATGAAGTCAACCAAAGAATTGAAGATTGCTCTTACGTTGACTTCTTCTTTCTTTTTTGCTAATATTAGTTTGTCATTTCCTCTATTTTGAAAATTTCATTAATATTGTATGAACTCGAATTTTTGGTATTACGTTTTATGGAATGAATTTGATTACAAAAATATATATATCAATTTTAAATCCGTAACTTCCATAAATCCTGAAATATGTTATCAAATAATTTCTCATGATTTAACGGGATTTAACATTTAGCATATCAAACAGTTTTTAAGATTTAACACATTTCGGATTTATTAAATCCGAATTTATAGAATTTATTAAATCCCACTTAAGTTAAATCCCACTGGTTGCCAAACGTAGACCTAAGAGTTTGCGTTCTCGACTGAAATTCTCTCGGTAAACTTCTATACCTCCTCTCGCTCTCTTTCTCTGATCTGATCTTCGGGAAATGTGTGTTCTCTTCGTCTCACTGCCACCATTTATATTGTTCAGGATTTACTGTTAAAGGCTACAATTCCTCCTAAATTTTATTATTTGTGTAATTCATGGCTAGTGGGGAGACCGGACGAACACATTTCCACAGAAAAAGAAATCATAATAGGGGAATGACTGGAAAAATAGGAGGTCGGGTGGAAATACGAGGAGCAATAGCACGTGCAGATAACTATTTTCTGCTTTCTTTGTATTCGTAAAATATTTGTATATTTTTGTATAATAGGTCACGTATCTATTCTTTCTTACTTCTGCTATGTTAGTTTACAATCAGTATTTATATGATTGATGGGCAAGGATGATGGAATTACTTTTTTCTTCTTTGCAGGGAAGTATTACTATGGCATTTATTCTTTTGCAATCAGGTTGAGAGAGTTGCAATTACTGAGCCCGATGGTTAAATCGTACACTCTCGGAATGGGTTTATTTTTTATTATCATTTTTGGTAGCTTTTTGATGTGTTTAGCCTCTCTGTAAGTTCTTTTTGAGTGGGGTTTTTTTGTCTGTTCCCCCTATTTTTTGTTTTGTGCTATTACATTTTATGCTTTTTATTCTGTTTTTCTTATCAACGAAAACGGACTAAGCTCATAATTTTCCCCAAAAAATTTATTTCTTACTTCTTTAGTTAACTAAATTAGAATCCAAAGGTATTCTTTTTAAAATTTTGCCTTTAACCTACGAGGTTTAGGGTGGTTGGTGGGTGAGCACGGTCGGGAACCGTCCATTTCGGATTCGAATCCCCTCTACTACGACCTCGCCTCTTCACTAGGTCAAAACAAGTGTGGGTCTGATGTCGATGGGCGGCCTCTCTAAGTTCCGTCGAGGGATTAGTTACCCGTCAAGCTCACCCTTTGGAGCGGCAGCAGGGAGATACTCCCATTCCTAAAAAAAAAATGTTAGCCTTTACAATCTCTTTGTTTTTAATTTTATTATTCTCAATCATTATGCTTTTAAGTTTTAACACTAGAAAATGTGTACGATCCTATTCTTTATAAAATAATTTTTACCTTGAATTTGACGGAATGAATGTTGAAGAAAATATGTATTTTGCTTGTCATTTAGCCAAGGGAAAGACCAGGTGAAAAGACAATCCAACAAAACAAACAATGAGAAAAAAGCCAAAACATTTGAAGATCGGATCAAAGGATCAAAGGGCCAAATAAATGCCTCAAATGATAAGTTGACAAAAAGATTAGCTATTGTGATTAACCATAATAGCAATTTACAATGTTGACTCAATCTAAATTATGCTTCCTTTGTTTCAACTTTGCTTGAAAATAGCTTTTGATTTGCTCATAACAATGGAGGTGCTAGCTAGCAATTGCTAGTATGACTATTATTAAATTTTATGTTGCAATATTTATTTTTTTAAGGCTTGAATCCAAATTGTTTTGCTTTGCCCAATTCTCTTATTCAATAATAATAATAATAATAATAAAAAAGATATGTTTTAAATTTATTATTTTGACAATTTACCAACCTGATGGTTTAATGAGCATTCTATTAGGCTTATGAAGCGGTTAGAGATTGTGTATGATTAAAATAATTTTTGGAAAAAAAAAAAAGTTATGTTAGGATATCATGAAATATTTTTTATTAGGATTTTATTAAAATTATGATTCACTGTATGAGACAACTTTCTCAGAAGCAAACTTCTGAGACTGCAATTACAATTATATTTAAGTTTTGTTTAGGGCGGTTTTCTTACTATTTTGTAAAGCTGTTTTTTAGTACAAAATTCTCTTGAAAGCTTGGAAAAAGCAATGATCTAAATTTGTCGCAAATGAAGCCTTAGGCTTTGTTTGGCGCGACTCTCTTATTGCTTTTTAAAGCAAATTTTTAATACAAAAATTTATATTTTTGTACTGAAAAGTTGCTTGAAGAAGCAGGAATAAAACAATCCCAAATGAAGCCTTAGTTAATACTTTTTGGTTGCTTTCTAAAAATTTATGCGGTGTGAAACTATTTTTTAGAACTAGAATTGATACTGTGTGATAACTTTAAGACAAAAGTTATTTGTTCTTTTAAAAAATAGCAATTATTTATAATATCCATAATAGCTTTCAAAAAAATTATTTTTCCGACAACAAATTTATAATCATCTTTATAAAATACTGTAGTTGTCCCATACAAACACTAAATAATTTATTTATTAATTCATCTATAATCTAAATATTATATAATAATAAAAAAAGTAACAGCTCTTTACATAAAATATTAAAATTTTAAGGTGTAAATCAAATTTTGAAGATATTTAAGGGCACTAATTTGTAACTTTTACATAAATTTTAAGAAAACTAGAACATTATTAATAAATTTTAAAAAATAATATTTTTTGGAAACCTTTATAACAAATACATGTACTCCTACATCTTTTCCCTTTGCTTAAAACACCAACTTTTAGGCCATGTTTCATATTAATTTATCTTTTTAATTTCTTTATTCATCTTTGCCCTTTGTGAGCTCATTGTAGAGGGATTTACAAGATCAATGTTGTTTGAATAATAGATAAAGTTGCGATAAAATTTTGCTAAAGATGGATTGACAAGATCATCATCGTTTGAAGGAAAGAGCGAGGGAGTCATTGCATCCCGTGAATAAGAGGTGTACGTGTCTTTGTGACACCTGTGACAGACAAAAGGAGCGGGATTTGGCTTAACTCTAAACCCTAAACACTCCAGTTTGCTATGTGATGAGACAACCCTGGACAAGCTGGAATTCGAGCTAGTTAATATATGAGACGTAATTAAAGTTCATGCTCAAGTTTATGGCTCAATAAGTTTGACTAGTAAGCTTATTAATAAAACGAGTTTGAGTTGGCTCTATATTAATACATTATATTTTAACTATTTAATGTATAAATCTATTTTTTTTAGATGATGGCAAAAATATTTGACTTCTAGGACCAAGTGTGCATTGTTCTATTTTTAAACTGTCTATTTAGTATTGGTGATAAATTTGAATTTTTTAAAAAAATTTTGGTTATTGATTCTTTTTTTTTTAATTTCTTATAATTGATCAAATAAAAATTAATTAAACTAATATTTTTCAAATATAAATTAAGAAAATTCATAAAATTAAAATAAGTATTAAAAAGATTAACATGAATATTATTGATTATAGATTGAAATTATAAAATTTACTCAATCGGTACTCTTCTTAATATATGTAATTAATGTTAAAATTATTTGGTTTTTTATTTAAATTATTTCTATTTTGGTTCATACAAATCGAACCAAGCTAACATAATTAGTGTTTAGATTGGTTTGAAAAATGACTTGGTGGATTCAATTTTCTAAATTTACAATTAAATCTAATTATTTTAGCAAATTTGCAAATGAGACCATCCGAATCGATCAAATTCACATCTCTTCCATGAAAAATAATATGTAATTCAAGCGATTAAATTTGTTGATTAAAATGAAAAGATAAAACTATATCATAATATCGTATTAAATAAAGTATTGTTATATATTTTAAAATTTTAAATTTTATTTTAAGACGAATGAAATGTATAAATAAGTCATTAATTATTATATTCTGCAATATTTAAAATAAATAAAAATTTTTAGTCAGAGTATATTTCCTTTTTTTTTTCTTAAGAAAAGTAGATCAATGAGACATTAGTGCCTCTTACATTTTGGACTTTGGCTAAAATAAAAATGTGTATATTTAAAAAAATATATATATTTATATTTTAATTAAAAAAAAACCATTTAATTTGTTGGGCCTGCAGCCGGGCTAAGTCCAATCCAAAAGGGGGACGCTGAACAGGCCTTCAGTGGTTTTCCGGCCTTAAGATTGTCTTTGCATATGTCATACTTCTTAACAGTTTCCTACATAATTTTTAACGTTGAAAATTTAGAGAATTGGGTTCGGCCTGAAATAGACGAAGTGATGGGACCCATTTTTTATTTTGATAGAGAAAAAAACAATTACTTTTTTTTTTTTTTTTTTTGAGAATTAGAGGATTCGAGCCCGAGAGATGGGAAAATTTTTTTCTGTCTACCACTAATAAGAATTAATGGCAGGTGTGATTTAACAGAATAATAAGAATATTTTATTAATTCAATTGCTATATATATATATATATATATATATATATATATATATATATATATATATATATATATATTGTTGAATGGTTGAATATTTATGATGAATTAAAAAAATTATTGTTTTAATATCATAGGAAAAAGTTTATATACACATAGGGGTGTCAATTTCGGGTCACGGGTCAGTTTCGGGTCGGACACGGAACTGATCCGAGTTCAAACAGGTCGATCCTAATCCGACCCGGTTAGATAAACGGGTCGAAAATGCGAACCTGGACTTGACCTGGCGGGTTGCCGGGTTGACACGACCCGACCCGGGAAAGCTGGTCGGGCGGAGCTTGGTCACGAGGGTCGGGCGCGGAGCGGTGGCGCGGCGGTCGTGCGGAGTGGTCACGCAGAGGCGGCGAAGCGGTCGCGGCGCGGGGTCGCGCGCCGTTTTTCGCGCGGCAGCGGGGCGTGGTCGCGCGATAACAGGGCGAGCTTGGTTCACGGGTTAGGTTGAAACGGGTTCACGGGTTGACTCGGCAACCCGTCGGGTCAAGCCGAACCTGACCCGTTTTGAAATCGGGTCGGGTTCAACCCGGATTTTTCGGGTCGGGTCCGGTCGGGTTCTCGTGTCGTGTCAAATGTTGACACCCCTACATACACACATAAGTTAAGAGTTATTTTCACTGATTAAAGGTCTATTGGCATTTATCTTATCAAAGGGAAGATTGATAACCTAAATTTATAAAATTGTGCATCAATCATTGGCTGATATATGTCAGAGATTTACAAATTATAGACCTGATACGTCATCACAAAATTAGCTTGATCAGGCACGAATCTCGAGGCAAAAACTAGTTGGAGACTTCAAAAATTATATCCGGGAGCATCCGAACTCCGATTTCAACGAGCTTACAGTCAAACTGAGCGTCTCGGAAATACGAACCCAACAACACCAAGATCGACCCAATCCGAGCCCAAATAAGTCCGAATCAAGAGTTCAAAGCGCTGTCGGAAGGTTCAAACCGCAATTTGAGTTACCAAACGGTCTCCGATTTTGACGAGCTTATACTCGAATCGAACGGCTCGACGAGACAAATCCAACGAGCCCAAGATCACTAAATTCCTACATCATTAAGGCCTACAAATGTCCAATGAACGGTGCACGATCGTAGGATTCAATATCGGCCGTCCATTTGACCACTCCCTATTCGCCCTTGATCTCACACCTATTTACGGACCATGCCACTCCAGAAAATCTATAAATAGAGCCCTCATTCTTCACAAGAGAGCATCTAAGCAAGAGAGAGAAGAAGAGAAGAGAAGGAGGAAGAGAAGGAAGGAGTTCCTCCTCGACAGCCGCCGGACCACCGCAGAACCTCGCCGGACCACCGCAGGAATCTCGCCGGACCACCGCCGGACCACCGCAGGAATCTTGTCGGACCACCGCCGGACCACCGCAGGAACCTCGCCGGACCACCACAGGACTTCGCCGGACCACCACCTTAAGGCCCGACGTTCAGTCCCTACGTCCTTCCAAAGACCCGACGTCTCGTTTAAGGCCCGACACCCAGTCCCTACTTCCTGCCAAAGACCCGACGTCTTGTTCAAGGCCCAACATTCAGCCCCTACGTTCTGCTGAAGACCCGACGTCCTACTCAGGGCCCGACATTCGGTCCCTACGTCCTACCGAGGACTCGACGTCTTACTTAAGTAATTAATTGTAATCTGTTCCCCCCTGGAGGTGATCCAGTCCTTTGTAACCAATTCAAAATCTAGTGGAATCATTTTCAACTGGGCTAGGCCTCGTGGTTTTTTCCCTTTTAAGGGTTTTCCACGTAAAAAATCTTGTGTTCTCTGTGTGTGCTAGTTATACGTACAACGCTAAGACGTAGAATCAAATCTCTATCGCCGCGTGATTTCTAGCCCGCAACAAGACGATACTTGATTAAATCTGTCAATATAGAGAGTGGTCAATGATATGCTCAATCAATATCTTTAGAGTAAGGTGGAAACTATAAAAATACAAATTATATAGTGAAAAGAGAATGTTGAGTGTTAATAGGCACAAAATTATCAATTTGGGCTCTCATTAGATAAGTTCATGTTTGACTCGAAAATGGTGCAACGCAAATAAAGTTAAACTGAGATGAACCCATTTATTAAACAAATAAAAAATCTCAACCTTAACCTGATTCAACCAACAAATTATTTCTCATCTATATTAATTGATCATTTTGATCCTTTAAGTCTTTAAAAAGTATCAAATTTATCTCATAGCCAGACTATTTTGATTCATCTTTAAAGAATTGAGAGATCAAAATGATTCTTTGATAGAGTTAGAGACTACTTTGAGAATCATTTTAATTATTATTTTTTAATTATAACATTATTGAAGATAAAATTTGAATAATTATGACACCAATTCCGAATATTTTATTTTGAATATTTTAAGAAATAAAATTATGCTTCAATCAGTATAAAAACTAATAGATTATATTCCAATCTGTATAAAACTATGGGCTACAAAGTAATTATTATCGACCGAATCAATTGAAATTTAATTCGAATCCGGAAATAAATTTATGGGTTGGTGATGGGGTGGCTCTTTGAGGAGTTGTTCGATGTCTCTGTAGTACAGCACGGCCAGCGTGGATATGATGATGATCTGCATGTCTTGCTTATATGATTTGAAGGAATCCTGACTTTAGCTGGCTTTTATATGATTTTGTTTTCTGTAAAAATATTATATTTTTGTTAATTATCATCATTAAAGGTTCATTTAATACGATTTTTAATTAATTTTTAAATAGCTTTATAATATAAAATTTTTAATTTTTTACTTAAAATTTATTTTAAAAAATAAATAAATAAAGTCATCTCAAACAGAGGATTAATTATTTTGTGCGGACGCCAATCATCATCCGGAGACCAATCAAAATTTGCCACGCCACTCATCTATTCGGTACCGCTGACGTGACGCATTCTGGTTGGTCTCCGGACAGTGTTATGTGTCAGATCTCCTCATAAAATAATTTCTCCAAATGGAGAGATTATTTTGTGTGGTGTTCGAATACATCCAGTTAATCTGAATGCGTCACGTCATCCAATGCACTATATATTGAGTGATATGGTAGGTCTAAATTGACCTTCAAATATGTCTGGACACCACACATAATAATTTTTCTCTCAAGCAAAACCTAAAGCCAAAGAATTTACCTTTTTGGCATTCATCAATATTAATACATTCTCAGGTAATGATTAAAGAATCCTTTTTGGTTTTTAGGTGTATTATTTAGACACAATGATGTGATTACTTCAATATCTTCCCTTTCTTTACATATTTCATTATTTCTTTGTATTTTTATTTATATAATTTTCACACATATTCTCCATAATTAAATAATCAAATAGAAAAGTTACATAACATCCACTATGATATCGAGAAGATTCAGATTTGATCTGAAATTGATTAGGTTTGAATCAGATCAATCTAAATCCGACATGTTTAAAAAAACACGTAAAAAAGGTGGATCCGAATGCAATTAAACAGTGTCATTTTGAATGATCTAAATCAACCCGATAACCATTTTTTCTTTAAAATTTTTTTATCACATGTTAACTATATAATTTAGATTAATTAATCAAACATATGAAATGAATACTAAAAGTAAAAGAATTTAAGGGAAAAAAAATTAAAGTATCACATTCGGGTCAACTGAACTCAACTCACCAATTAAACGGGTCAAAAATCCTCACCTGAATCCGACCCTTTTTATTAAAAATGTTAACCTAAACCAATAATTCATGGGTCTGTTTTGGGTTGGGTCATTTATTGACACCCTTACTCTGATATTAGTTCGCAATTATTTTATAATTTTGATGTTCATAGTAGGAGAAAAAATATATTATTTAGATTATCAATAAAATATATTTTAAAAATGTTAATCTAATATGAATACATAATATTTAAAAAATAATTATATCTAAGTATATAATTAAATTATTATTCATTATAATTTTTTTTAATTATGCTCACATAATCTACTAATCGAAATATACATGCAAGAAAAAAGTTTGATGCCAAAGACTAATCATATAAGATTAGCATAATTTATTTAAAAATAACTATTTTTTAACCGAATCATCAAATTTGTGACAATGATAATTGGTAAAAATTTTAATACAATATGTATATTTATTTTTCAACTAAATATAAATTTTTTTAATCAATTCTTCACCCATATATATATAATGCAAAATTTGATAATGGGTTGGATTCGAGTTAAACCCGAAATTGATGGGTCGGATTCAAGTTAAACTCGAAACTGACCCGACTCAAACACGACCCATTTTTTTCAAATGGGTCACTTTCTCCGACCTAAACCTAAACTGCTTCAAACTTGGGTCAACCCGACACGACCCGTCGACCCGGCCTGTCGTCGTCTTTAGGAGGGAGAGGGCGAGAGGCGACGACAAACCCTTTAGGTGCAGGAGATGGAGAGACGTCTACGATGGCATCGAGTGCATAGAGAGGGAGAGACAGTGACGTTGGCTTCAAGCGACGGGAATGCGGCTTGCGGGAGATCGGGTTGAATCATGAGTTCGCGACTGCGGATGACTGCGTTGAATCGTGACAGCGGGACAACAGGACTTCGAACCAACCTTGGAAGGTTTTCGTTTACTGTTTACATTGGGTCACGGGTCATTTTCGAGTTTTCGGGTTAACCTGAACCGGACACGGGTTTTGAAACGGGTTAGTTTGTTGAATCCAAACCCTACCTGTTTGACAAACAAATTGACCCTAACCCAAATTTTGGGGTCGAGTTTGAATCAAATTTTTACGTCATATATATATATATATATATATATATATATATATATATATATATATATATATAAGGGATTTACATACATATCATTTTATATCATACTATTTACACATTTAATATTCAAATTTTAACTATTTTTTGGATATTATCCATAGAAAAAATATGAGTGCAAATAAAGAAATATTAAAATTTATAGGGTGGTATGAATATTATGAATGAAATATAGAAGTAACATACTTGATATTAAAATTATCTATAAATGACATATACGAAATATTAAAATTTTAAATCTTATTTAAAATGATATCAAATGATATGTATGTAAATCCCTAACATTATTATTATTCAGACCTGGAAGCCACCAAGTCTCCACCTAACGGAAAAGATTAACGCACCAAATCCTCCACCAACCACGAGGGGGATTGGACCAAATTTATGAAATAATAATAATAATAAGATTTATGAATGCAGAATCGGAGGTAACAGTACTTGGGATCCGCTGATGATACTAACAAACGTTTTGGAAAAAGAATCCTATGGGTAAATAGCAATAACAAGGTGCCAACATTTTTTGCTTCTAAGTAAATATGTAAGAAAGCAGAATTTTGAATGAATATGTTGAAATGTGATGCCTAAATGCATATCTCAAATTTTATTTTGAAATAATTTTTTATTGTTTCTTAAAATAAATTTTTAAATAAAAAATAAAATTTTTATATTTAAATATTGATTTAATAAGCAGTAAGAAAGACATCACAAATGAAACCTTATATGAGAAGATCGTGAGAACACTTACTGTGAGACCTCGTTCCCTTACTGTTCCTCTCTGACTTGGATTTTCCTCCCAGGATCGGCCGGGACGATATTGAGATCGTCCAGGACGATCTGTACTGTTCAAAATACCGTCCTGAGAATAATTCTGGGAATCGTCCAGGCCGATGATTTTGGTCTGATCGTCCCGGGACGATTTTGCGATCGGCCGGGCCGATCAGCCTAATGATATAAGAAAAATCAGCTCGTTTTGAAGAGAGAGAAAATCATTTTAAAATAAAATATCTGTTTTGAGGAGAGAGAAAGAGAAAGGGAAAAGAGGAAAAGCTTGGTTTCGGAGGCCGCGGAGCGCTTTTCGTCCGACGCCGCTGTTGGGAAAAGTGAAGATCTCGTGGTAAGGACTCCGAATCCTATTTCTGTTTTCAGAGATATTGAGTTTTGATCGAGTTGTGCATTGTTTTGTGTTTTCGTAGTCGAATTTTGGACATGATTTCGATTTGATACAACTTTCACCGCACAACTTTTGGTATGTTATAGATATGACTATTGTACATGATTTGAATATTTCCTACGACGATTTTACCGGTCGGAATTGATTCTACGCGATTTTTATTGAATAGAAAAATATCATGATGTGATTTGATTTGGATTCTATAGAACAATAGTCATGTATTGATGTCGTGGATATTCTACTGTAATTTGGAGAAATTTGGAATTTGTGCTTTTTGCAGGGTTTTTGTGTAAATTTGACAGACTTTCCCTTACTGTTCCTCTCTGACTTGGATTTTCCTCCCAGGATCGGCCGGGACGATATTGAGATCGTCCAGGACGATCTGTACTGTTCAAAATACCATCCTGAGAATAGTTCTGGGAACCGTCCAGGCCGATGATGATTTTGGTCTGATCGTCTCGGGACGATTTTGCGATCGGCCGGGCCGATCAGCCTAATGATATAAGAAAAATCAGCTCGTTTTGAAGAGAGAGAAAATCATTTTAAAATAAAATATCTGTTTTGAGGAGAGAGAAAGAGAAAGGGAAAAGAGGAAAAGCTTGGTTTCGGAGGCCGCGGAGCGCTTTTCGTCCGACGCCGCTGTTGGGAAAAGTGAAGATCTCGTGGTAAGGACTCCGAATCCTATTTCTGTTTTCAGAGATATTGAGTTTTGACCGAGTTGTGCATTGTTTTGTGTTTTCGTAGTCGAATTTTGGACATGATTTCGATTTGATACAACTTTCACCGCACAACTTTTGGTATATTATAGATATGACTATTGTACATGATTTGAGTATTTCCTACGACGATTTTACCGGTCGGAATTGATTCTACGCGATTTTTATTGAATAGAAAAATATCATGATGTGATTTGATTTGGATTCTATAGAACAATAGTCATGTATTGATGTCGTGGATATTCTACTGTAATTTGGAGAAATTTGGAATTTGTGCTTTTTGCAGGGTTTTTGTGTAAATTTGACAGACTTTCCCTTACTGTTCCTCTCTGACTTGGATTTTCCTCCCAGGATCGGCCGGGACGATATTGAGATCGTCCAGGACGATCTGTACTGTTCAAAATACCATCCTGAGAATAGTTCTGGGAACCGTCCAGGCCGATGATTTTGGTCTGATCGTCTCGGGACGATTTTGCGATCGGCCGGGCCGATCAGCCTAATGATATAAGAAAAATCAGCTCGTTTTGAAGAGAGAGAAAATCATTTTAAAATAAAATATCTGTTTTGAGGAGAGAGAAAGAGAAAGGGAAAAGAGGAAAAGCTTGGTTTCGGAGGCCGCGGAGCGCTTTTCGTCCGACGCCGCTGTTGGGAAAAGTGAAGATCTCGTGGTAAGGACTCCGAATCCTATTTCTGTTTTCAGAGATATTGAGTTTTGACCGAGTTGTGCATTGTTTTGTGTTTTCGTAGTCGAATTTTGGACATGATTTCGATTTGATACAACTTTCACCGCACAACTTTTGGTATGTTATAGATATGACTATTGTACACGATTTGAGTATTTCCTACGACGATTTTACCGGTCGGAATTGATTCTATGCGATTTTTATTGAATAGAAAAATATCATGACGTGATTTGATTTGGATTCTATAGAACAATAGTCTTGTATTGATGTCGTGGATATTCTACTGTAATTTGGAGAAATTTGGAATTGTGCTTTTTGTAGGATTTTTGTGTAAATTTGACAGACTGCTGTTACTCTGCCCGATTTTCGTACGATTTCTGATTTTTCTGAAATTGATAGATTGAATTGATATGTGCATGACTATTGATATGATTGTTCTAAATTTCTTTAATATTGCTTATTGCATTGATTATTACATTGACTATTGATTGAATTGATTGATACTAAAAGACAAGTGGGAACCTGGTTGAACGTTGGTTGGAGATTGATATCGACCTGTACAGGATGGTGGGCCGACGGGCTTTCCTTTAAACCATAGATCATCGATATAACGATTGGGAGTCATAAGTAGTTTTATATGCCGACGGGCGGCCGACGGGCAAAAGAGTGACGACTCTTATTGATTGAAACCAATGTATGGATATCTACAACAGCAATATGGATTCTACAACAGCACTATGGATTTCTACAACAGCACTATTGATCATAGCTAGTGTTTGTTCTTGTCGAGTAAGACCATTGTATGGAATTGCATGTATACGATATTGCATCGCATGAATTTCCTGATATGCATCGATTTATTGATTTCTGATTGATTTATTAATCTTGATGGATTTATTGAATTGATTTTATTATTGAACGGATTTATTGATGGATTTATGGATTTACTGTATCGTACAATTTCATTGATTTCATTGATTGATCATTGAGCATGGATACTATTGATTATTGTTTATTGACATTGATATGGACATGGACAGCATAGATTTATTGATATTGTATAGACTCATATTGATTTTGCATTGATTTGACTTGCTACAATTGATTTATTGTATTGCTTTTTCGATTGATTTTATCGACTTGATTTATGGATTATATTGATTCATAGATACCGGCAGCGATATTGATATAGATTGTATCGATTGATAGATACCGACATCGACATTGATATGGATCTGATATTGACATATGGATACTATTGATACAATAGATCCTGACATGCTATTGATACACTGATACATTGATTCATCGTACTGATTATCGATTGATTGATTGAATGGATTGTTGTCGTATGAATTTGATTTATCGTAGAATAGATTTTTTTATGGAGCTGATTGTATTGATTTCAATTGATCTGATGATTTCATTGTATGGATTTGTTTTCAATTGCTAGGTTGATTTATTGAGTTTATTCGATTATTTTATGAATTTCCCCGCTGAGAGATATAATTGACTGGAAAGTGCTCTATTGATTGAGATGATTTTTGTAGCATCGTACGTCGTCATTATTGAACCGTCCTCGCTGCCGTAGTGTCATTGAATATTGTATATTGATGTCGAGTAAATCGTATTGACTAATTGGATTGACTGATTTGCAAGAGTACATTCTGGCACGAGTCCCTTATTGAATTAATTGATGCTATTGATTGCTATTAATTGACACAGACATTCTATTGATTAGACAGATGATATAGATACAACGAATTGACTAGACGACACGATTGATTGAATCGATAGTATTGATTGATAGACACTGCTACGATGGATAGATATTGATTGGAAGCACTTATTGATTTGATTGCTGAGGCGTATTGATTTATCGATGTTTTTACCGCTGTATTGATTATTGACTATTGATTTCCGTACTGCATTGACTACTGATTTGATTTCCGCTGTACAGACTTGATTTCATTGACTATGGATTTTCGCATTGCATAGACTCATTGACCATTTATTGACTTGATTTGATTGACCTGCATATTGATAGCATCGCCGTGCTTTGATTTCAGTTGTAGGCTTTGGTGACCTGCTGGGCTTTGTAAAGCTCATTATATGTGGTTAAAATTTTCAGGTCCGAGCAAGGCAACTGGAATGGAGTTCGATCAGAATGTCAGACGAATCCTTTCACTATTGATATCTGGGGCTTCACACTTACCCTTAAAGTTTATTCGTCTATCCTACTTTACATAAAAAACTAAATTATATATATTTAGACTTCGTTCTAAATAGCCTTTTTAATGTTTATTTTATAGACCGCAATCATGATTTATATTTTATTATTATTTTTTGTAGCTTTTAATAAAAAATTTGTACTAGAAAACTGCTTTCTATAATAACTTTAAAAAGTTATTTTTTCTACAACAACTTTAAAAAATAGTAAGAAAATTATCCCAAACGAAACTTTAAACTCACTTAGCTAGAGTCTATCATTATTTCTCCGTCTAGAGGATGTAAGACTAGTTATCAAGCATCTTAATCTTTTAGGGTTATGCTCTAACTCTCCAAGTCCCATACCATTTAGAGCCACTTAGTAATACATGAAAATTTAAAAAATAAAGATATAATGTTAATATTTGATCAATTACATATATCATGTGACATAAAAAAATCAAAATTTATTTTTTATTTCATACCAGAATGCAAATAAAATAAAATCAGAAATAGAAGATAAACCCTACATTTTTACCTAATCAACAAGAACAAAACATAGAAAGGACAAAACACTGTTCCTAAGCACCTAATTACCAAATATTATAACTCTCCAATCAGACCTAAAAATGAACAAGCAAACCACGAACTCCAAATATTTCAATCACCAACCGCAAATTTCGCTAGACGGCGCATTTCCGCAGTAACGTCCGGCACATCCAAATCTGCTGTTGCCTCTGTGTAGCCTCCTATGAACCGGACCCCTCACCTATGTCTTCAATCAATCAAAACCCCTACTAGGCTACTACTACTTTTTTTTTTTAATAATTAAATAAAAGCCCTTTCAATCGCAACACTCAAGGCTATCTCAACGGCTACACACTTCTTCGCTCAAAACCAAAGCAGAGCTGGCCAACGGAACCTGACAGTCTGTGTGCTCTATAACCTCTCTCCCCCTCTTCGCTTTGCGTTCCTTTCCTTTCCCTCTATAAAGTTCTCTTCTTTCGCCTTCACCTTGCCAAAAATCTAATTCCAAAACCCTAATATCTCTCATCGCTTAAGCAATGGCGGATGAAGATACCGCGCCGGCGAAAGAAGTCGTAGTCACCGAGACAGTGGCGCCTCCTCTGGCGCCTCCTCTGGCGCCGGTTAAGGAGTCCAACCCCGAGCCCGAAGATAATGCGAAGAAGTTTAATCAAGAAACGCCTTCGCCCGAGGACGGGAAGAAGAGCCTCTCAGGAGGAGTACCGCTCGCCGTGGCCTTCAAGGAGGAGGGCAACTTCTCCTCAGACCTCCCTGAGCCCGAGAAGAAAGCCCTCGAAGAGCTTAAACAACTCCTCCAATCAGCAATCGCCAACCGCGAGTTTTCTCCTCCTTCAGAACCGACTCCACCGGTGACTGTATCTGCAGAGGCGAAACCAGAGGATTCCCCTGTTTCCGCTGATGACGACGGCGCGAAGACGGTCGAAGCCATAGCAGAGACCGTCGTCCCCGCTGCTGCACCGCCACCGGAAGAGGAAGAGAAGACGCCGCTCATATGGGGGATTCCTCTACTCGGGGATGAGAGGAGCGACACCGTTCTTATCAAATTCCTACGTGCGAGGGACTTCAAAGCCAAGGAAGCAATGGCAATGATCAAGAACACGGTAACTTGGAGGAGGGATTTTGGTATAGAAGGGCTCCTTGAAGAGGATCTCGACTTGGCGGAGATGGAGAAGGTCGTCTTCATGAGCGGCGTCGACCGCGAGGGCCATCCTGTTTGCTATAATGCTTATGGGGATTTCCAGAATAAGGATCTTTATGCGAAAGCATTCGCAGACGAGGAGAAGCAGAAGAAGTTTTTCCGTTGGAGGATCCAGTATTTGGAGAAGGGTATTCGTCAGCTTCTCGACTTCAGGCCAGGTGGCATCTCCACCATGGTTCAGGTTACTGATCTGAAGAACTCGCCCTGGCCGCTCAAGAGAGATTTTCCCCATGCTCTTGGGTTGCTCCTTGATAACTATCCAGAGTTCGTAAAAAAGCAGGTATTAAAGGATTCATTTTTTCTTTTTGTCATTCAATTGTTCCTCGATTCAGAAGATTCTATCAAGATTAGTTATTACTGAAAGAAATAAAAAATTGATTGAAATTCTGCACCAGGTGTTTCTCAATGTGCCATGGTGGTATCTAGCTTTCAATAGGATGATCGGCCCCTTCCTAACACAGAGGACAAAGAGCAAGTTTGTGTTTGCCGGGCCATCAAAATCAGCTGAGATCCTCTTCAGGTCTCAGCATATCTTCTAAGTTCTTCCACCCTCATTTATTTTCTTATGATGATAATATCTTATTGATCTTCCATGGTTGCTTTATTTCAATATAGATACATAGCTCCAGAGCAAGCCCCAGTCCAATTCGGAGGCTTATATAGTGAGAATAACCCTGATTTCACCATTTCTGATGCTGTAACTGAAATCAATATTAAGCCTTCCACAAAGGAGATCATAGAAATCCCAGTTGCAGAGGTAAAGAGCTCTATTTAAAAAATAAATAAAATCTATAACCAAATTTGTACTATTTCTGTGATTATTTAGATTAAAGTTTCTTCTTTTTTTTTTTTGCAGCCATGCCTTCTGGTTTGGGAACTTCGAGTGTTGGGATGGGAAGTCTCTTACGGCGCAGAGTTTGTGCCGAATTCAAAGGAGAGCTACACAATCATTGTTCAGAAGGAAAGGAAGATGGCTGCCTCAGATGAGCTCGTGGTGAAGAACAGCTTCAGGGTTGGTGAGTCTGGGAAAATTATCTTCACAGTGGACAATTCTAGCAACAAGAGAAAGATGCTCCTCTATAGATATATTGGTAAAAAACTTTGAATTCCATCAGTTAAAAAACCGCCTTCTCGTTATGAAGAAGTCAAGCTTGGACTTTGGTTATTTGTTTTCTTTTGATGTGGATGTCTCATCTGGTTGAACTATTAGCTTATTTGCTTATTTTTTTGGAAGATTTCTGCAAGTTGGTGCTTATATATGTAAATGCTCTGTAGACACTTTGTCTATGTTTGGTTTATTTGACCGCTTTCACTGTCAATATCTAGTGATTGTTTCTTCAGTTCGGGAAATTTTGTTTGTTATTTTTTAAAGAATAATTGGGGGCAGAGCCCTTTTTCATTGACTATGAAAGGTAATCACAAAAAATTGGGGGTAAAAACCCAACTTTAAAGAAGGTAAAACATTACATAGAGCTGCAGCAAAAACTAGCAATGCTCAAGGAAAGAACTTAGGGAAGTTGAAAGACATTGCACAAGGTAACTATGATAAACCAAAACATAATACAGAAAATTGGGCTCTGAATGGACTAATAAGGGCATCTCAAATCTAAAATCCCATTTTTCGCTCCAAAATGCAGTGAAACTAAAAAATACCGTGAATCATCTCCAATCGAATCTCATTTTGCTGGCTTTTGTGAAGGTAACAATCTTTCTCCTATTTGGCGTGTTTCTTTGGCAAATTTGGTTGAGACAAAAAAATGGCGTTCTTGAACAGTGCAACATCAATATTGGCATTGCACTGTTCAGATGCAAGCAAATAGCGGAAGATTTGACATTCGGGTGGAGCTATCGAACGACACCATAGATATATTTGACGTTCGGTTGGAGCGACCGAACGACACCATAGATGCTCTAAGCAATGAAATGGAACAAACATATTCTCTTGATGAGCAAATCAACAATTTTTAAGCCACTAATAAATGCCATCCAAGCATTGTGAATGTGCAAGTTGAGGAGATACAAAAGGAAAAATTGGTCTTGTACTTCTCAGCCACCCCAGCAGTGCCCCATGTGTGGCACAAAGTCTTGATTAAAAATGGGATGGTCTCGTTATCATCAAGGAAATCAAATGCTCCCATGGTTATGCTCATCTCATGCATATCAATCAAAGTTATAGGGTTATTATTTAATACTTTACGCACTTAACCCTCATTTAAAGAATATAAAAAATAATATTCTCCATTATAAATGTCACCGAACTCCATGCCTGACCTGACTTGTATCTGTCAGCCCAGCAAGTTGTTGCATTTGCTCCTTCAACCTTCTTCTACGACTATCTCCTACCTCTAGCTCAACCCCATCGGTTGTGTGACCCTCTGTCTTGACAACCTCATAGGCTCATAGCTAAGGAAAATTATTACGTGCGGCGTCCGGATTTGCTCGGAGGCAAATCCGGATGTGCCACTTCATTCAGGGCCCGGTGCATCCAGGTGACTTGGCACATCCGGATTCGTCTTCGCACGTAAGAATCTCTCCCTAGCTAAAAGCTACGTCGTCTGCACGACTCACTTTGACCTCCACCTTGTTATGATTTGAGATCTGACCCGAACTTGGGATCACTTTCTATCATTTTTAAGAGTTTAAAAAGATGGTCATTGATGAAATTTAATAAAAATACTATATTATATAAATATTAAAATTTAAAAATTAAAAAGGTAAATTTTGAATGACACGTGTGTAAATCCCCTCCTTTGTATCAGTATAAGCGTTTTATTTTGTGCATTTAGTCCGTACTAAGATGGTGTAAATATGAGATACTCACTTCTAAGAGTATAAATTTCATAAAGGAACTCATTTATTGCAAAAAAGACTAAAAAGTAAGAATACATTAATTACCCGTTTGCATTGGCAATTGTTTCTTTTTGGGGGAATTTGGCAATTATTACAATACAGATAAAAACTCTCAATCTCCCATTAAGGGAAATTATTCTATGGAGGGTCTGGACATCATTCAGAGGTCAATAAAAATGTCTCATGTCATCTCAAAAGGGTCTGGACACCATTCGATACTGAGAGCGGTACTGAGCATTGGTCACGTTCGATACTGCACTCGATACCAAGCGATACGGAATGATTCTCCCGTCCGGTTGTCCAATGTCCGCACAAAATCTCCATTAAGTTGTTTTCAGGAACTGAGAATTTTGAAGCAGAGATCATATTTCCATAAAATCATACCATGTTTTCCTTTAAAAAGAATTCTGATGTGGGTACAAATTAAATATTTTACAGTGTTGTTTTGCAATGGGTAGATTTGCAATTTTTTTTTTCATTCCAAATTTCCAATGGATTAGATCATTTTAGTAATATGTAAATATGATGCAGCGTGAACCTTACGTCGCCAAATTAATGGATAACTTGTGCCTTTGCTAGCAGACAAGTTCTTAAGGTATCACTTATTGTTAATTTCTATATGCATTTTGCCCCTTCAGTGATTTGCCCCTCCACAGTTAAATTTGTATTATGTGGTCTGTTGGATATGCTTGTATGTACTCCTTAAGCTGTTCCGCCTTGCACCCTAGTATTATTTATTGACCTTAATTATATGAGTTTGAGTTGACACATGAGTTCACTCATTTATAATTAAAATAATAATTATTATTATAATAAAATAATAAAAAAAAAGATAAATTAGAAGATCAATAATAAATAATCATTTGATGATATAAGAAATTGAGATATAATTTTTAAATATATTTGTAATAGTTTTATATTTAAATTCATGAATTTTGATATATTTTAAATGTATTTTATATTAAAAATATTTAAATGAGTCGGTTTACTTGCTAATGAGTTGAGTTAAGGTGATGCCGGCCCAAATTTGACTCATTAGCTCATCTTGTTCAGCTCATGAGCTATTTATCGAGATAAATTCGAGCTAGCTCATGAGTCAGCTTGACTCACTTGTATCTCAAATTTACGCTTTAAAAATAACTGTTTCAATTTTTTTTTTTTTTTGAAAAAAAAAAAAATTAAGTTGTGAATGTTGATAGCATTTCTAAAAAGAAAATATCTTTATGCCCGTTTTGGTTTATCTAATTTGAAAAATTTTATGTTTATCTTGCAAAAAAATTTGATATTGAACAACTACTTCACCTTATATTATGCTCCACATATTTATGTTATACTTCATGAATAAGCATATTATAAAATATTTGAACTTGTGTGGAAAATGCATCATTTTCCTTTTTTTTTTTCTTGATAGAAGCTTGATCAGAATTTTGCACTCAGAGCTTGAACGAGCACGAATTTTCTTTATAGAAGTTTGATCAGTTCACATGATTTTTTCGTTAGAATAGTACTAATAGGTCATCAAAAATTGCTTTGATGGAGCATTTATCTCGAGCATATTTAAGTTTAGAACTTTCAAATTTAAATGCATGACCATTTGAAATCTGGTTTTAGCAAACTTATAGTCAAATTGAATTACTCGAAGAGACGAACCCACCGACACCAAAATCGGTCCAATCCGAGCCCAGATGGGTCCAAATGGGGGCTCGAAGCTTATTTGGAAGGTTCAAAGCCTAAATTGGATGACCAAATGATATACAAATATGACATGCTTATAATCGAATCGAGCGGCTAGGCGAGAGAAATCCTACTTTAGACTTCATAATTTTGAATGTTTGCTTCTCCAAGGAAACTCTAAGCGGATAATCTTGATTTTTTGGTGAGAACTTGTCGATCTATGAATATTTTGAGAGAATATCTTCCAACAATTTGATAATTTATTCGGGCGAGTTTTTCGAGTGAATGAGCAAGATCATGTATCTCTTAGCTAAGTTCAACTAAATAACAATAAGGATTATACTAGAGATTGCTCGTAGGCTTTAGGGACTTTGTAACGGGTGAGACCCAATTTCAAGTGCCTCAACATATTTACAATCAAAAGCTTTCGGAACTTGATTTAGGACTGCATTGTGGCTCAATTAGACTTACCCAGGTGAATATTGGTATATATTTATTTCTCTCTCTTTTTTTTTGTCCTTTCTTAAAATTGTGAAGGAGAAAAATGATAGTTTAGGTCTATATGTGTAATTAAATGTTAAAGTATGCTTAATTTTGTTCAATAAAAATTTCAAACAACACTTGCACCTTATTCAAATATGCTTTGATCCTCAATCAAATCATGTTTGAATTTTTATTAGAATTCATTTCGTTAATCTTTTGAATTCCTATATATATAAAGCTAATTTTAAAGATACTTAAAAAGAGAAAAATTATTGAAAAAATATTCCTCATTTTATGATTGATTATTTATTCATTTTCTCCCCTCTCAAGTATATAGATTATTATCTTTTATATCAATGTCCTATAATGTCAACTCATATATTATGGATACAATAATTTGAAATAGTAGGAAAAATTATTAGGCGCGGAGTGCCCACCGTCCGCACCACAAGTACTGAGTACCTAGCGGTACCTAGCAGTACCGAGTGCGGGTATTGATATATACCCAATATTTGTGCAGACGGTTCTCTTTATTGCACTCCGCACTTAATAATCTTTGGAAATATAATAGAGGGGGGATTTGAAAAAAGTCCTCGGTAAGCATAATGGCATCCTATGTTTTTTTTTCAACTTTTTTCGGGAAGTGGGAGCATCCAATGTCAATACAATACAGGAGGGAGGTCCACGACAGGAATCTGTGCTTCTTTGTCGAGATAACGCGCCGTCAGATTTCCAAGTTTTTGGAACGGATGAAGTAAAAATCTTTACAGAATCTGACGGTAAAAATATTCTAAATTAAATTTATTTTAATTCAAACTAAATAATTTTCTTTAAAAGATTATAAGTATATTAAATAAATTTATTAAGTTCTTTTATTCTTTTAATAAATTACTTCAGTGTTAAAATCTTATTAATATTAGAAAAATATTGTGTCAAAATAATCATTTTTTTGATAAATTGCATTGAATTTTTAAAGTACTTTTAATAGAAAATAATCACTTATTAGTCTAAATATAAAATTTTCAATGAAGTTTTTCTCTCCAAGAGCAATTAGAATAGTATAAGCTTTTATTTGGAAAAATTTTTTTATTGTTTTCTAAGGTAAATTTTTAGTACAAAAATTTCTAGTTCAAAAAATTTTTGTACTAAAAAATAATTTTAGAAATCAAGAAGAAAATTGTCCACAATGAAACCTAAATCAAAAAAGTTATAGCATATCTAAAATGCATCATAGTATTTTTTTTTAAATGGTATTGTGCTGCGGGCTAGAATATAAGAGAATATAGAGTTTGAAATTTCGTCTAAGCGTTGTATGTATATTCAACACACAAACAGAAGAAAAATGAAACACAAGAATTTTTTAAATGGAAAATCCTGAAAAAATGGAAAAACTACAGGGCTACGCCCAGTTGAAATGATTTCATTAATGTTTGATTAGATTACAAGTGAGTGACTCTTCCTTAAAATTGAGGACAATCAATTTACAATAATCAATCGTCGAGTTAAAATCCAGTTGTGAATGGAGATACAAAATCAGACGATGTTTGGTGGTCAGGCGGAAATCTGGCTTCAGTCGGTGGCCAGGTGGAAGTCCGACAGTAGTCGAGGAGGAGTTTGGTGGTAACAGAACTCTCTTCCTTCTCTTCATTGGTCGGGTCCCTTTTCAATGAAGAATGCTGAGTCTATTTATATTTTTTTGAGAGTGGCATAACCAATAAATAGGGAGAAGAACAGTGACAAGTTTGTAGTGTTTTGAATGGACGGCTGATATTGATCCCCTTGATTGTGGATCGTTTACTGGACATTTGAATGTCTTAATGATATCGAAATTTGGCGACCTAGAGCTCGTTGAATTCGTCTCGTCAAGCCGCTCTATTCGGCTTGAAGCATGCACGTTTGGTAGTCGTTTGATCAGCCAATTTATGGTTTGAACTCTCCAAATATACTTTGGGTCTTCAATATGGGCACATTTGGGCTTGGATTGAGTCGAATTTGGTGGCATTGGATTCGTATTTTCGAGATGTTCAATTCGACTGAAAGTTTGTTGAAATCAGAGTTCGGATTGTCCAAATTTTAATTTCGTAAGTTTCCAACTTAATTTTGTCTCAAGATTCATGCCCGATCAAGATAGTTTTTTTCATGATATATCAGTCTGATTTCTGTTGAGATTAATACTATTCAATAAATCATATATAATGCTGCTTGAAGCACAAATTGGACGGTTTTAAAGCTTATTATGACGCTGTTCGTATTTGAAAACGCTGTGATACCACCACAATACTTTGCAATTAATTGCTTACGATGACAAATACTAAAACCAAGAGAGAAATATAACTTTGTGGAATATTGATAATTTATCAGCTTAGTTCATCTCCAACTGAAAAACTCATTTTCCACTTCAAAATATAATAATATTAGTGCCATCTCATTTTCAACTTAATTGTATTTCTTAATATTAAAAAAGAATATTATATGTATATTATTCCTCATCTTTTTTTTTTTATATTTATTTTTAATCATATATTTACATATATCAATTTTTCTAATTTTTTTTTTTTAAAATATGTTTGTGAGCAATGCCACCAAAATTAGTCTCATTCTCATATAGAATATATCAGATTTCCTAATAGAACTTTTTTTTTTGAAAATTTTATGTTAAAATATTTTGATTAAAAATAATTAGTAAATAAATTTTTAAAATTAGTGCAATTTTACATTTTTTCTTAAACTTCAACGGAGTTAACATAATTTTGAAAAGTTCTCAGTAGAGAAGTCCTCTCAAAAGAGGAGAAATTATTCTGTGCGGTCACCATATTGTTCGAAGACGAATCAAGATACATAACATCATCCGGTACAAAGCATCACTACACAACAAAAAAATGGCATAACACATCCATATTCGCCTACAATGACCGCACAGAATAATTTCACTCAAAAGAGAGGATTCATACTACTAACATAAATCAAATGAAGATATTAAGGTTATGAGTGTGGATTTATGGAGAGATTATTCTGTGCGGTCACCGGACGATCCAAATGCGAATCAGAATGTGTTACGTCACCCCGTACACAGCTCCAGTACACAGCTAGAAAGTGATGTGGCACATTCTAATTCGACTTTGGACGGCATCCGGTGACCGCACAAAATAATTTTACGGATTTATGAGACCCGTAGAGTCAATTTCGAGATGTTTAGATTTCAGATTATTGATTAATCGAAGAGTTTTGTGTAGAGTTTCAATCAATGCTAATAAGAATATGTTTGAGAATTGTTATGATTTGTAACTTTTTATAAAGATGGCTATAAAATTATTATAGTGAAATGGCTTTTTTTAATGTTGTTGTAAAAAAAAAAAAATTATTAGTGTAGAAATTTTTTGAAATATAAAACACAAAATGTGATTGCAATCTAAAAAATAAATAATGAAGAAAGCTGCCTCGTTTAGGATAGCTTTCTGATTGCTTTTTAAAATAATTTTTTAGTGCAAAATTTTTTTAATTAAAACTTTTTTATAATAAAAAGTTGCTTTAGAGTGCAATAAAAAAATTGTCTCAAATGAATCCTATTATTTCAACTTAAATGATTTGCAATAAGCCCCTTCATAGGAACAAATTTATGACAAAATATTCTAATAAAAAAATTTTAAATCATTAGATCTGATTTCTATTATACTTACCTAAAAACAGATTCAAGAGATTTAAATTCTATTGTGATAAACAATTTAGTCATGATATTTTGGCATAATTGTTCCTTGTTCATAATTCATGATAAATACAATAAGATAATTCAAAATTATTACATTTATAATGAAAAACAAATGCAAACACAACGACTTCTTCGATAGTCAATTGCTTCTCACCAGCACAAAAGTTAAGGTGAGGGTGACGTTGGAGATCCATCCGATTCTAGTCAATGAAGATGACATAAATTTGTTATCACCCTAAATCTCCTTCTTGCAAGGACAAATTATTCTGTGCGAAGTCACATATCTCTACAACTTATGGAGCTCGAGTTTGAACTGTCCTCTGCTCGACTTATTGTCGGGAAACTGGAATCGCGGACACGGTAAAATAAAATGCAAGGATCTTGTTGGCGGAAAAATGAAATCACGGGAGCAGCCGGACACTGTCGACGATGAAGACGCGAACACTGACAATTGACGCTGGCGGCCGGATGCTGCCAACTGACACTGGCGACGACGACAAATGACGCTGGCGAAGACAACGCGAACACTGGCGGTGACGACACAGACGTTGGTGAGGACTTGCAGATGCTGGCAAGGCGGACGCTTGACCGGGTCGAACTACCGCTCGATGAGCTTATTTTCTACTGTTGAGTCCAGCTCGAGCTCAGTATTTGACAGTCGAGCTCGACTTGAATACCGGCTGACTCGAACTCGACTCAACTTGTTTGCACCTGGCCTACTCTATAGAATTTTCGGCAAGCCTTGCGTACTATCTAGTTGGTTCCATGATAATTATGCTTTTGTTCGGGACTTCAATAAAAACTCATCTAACTTCTAGAAAGTGCTTCACAGCACTACCAAATGTATGAAAAGATGTAATGCGTTAAAGTTGAAAATGGAGACTGCCTCTTTTTTATTTTGAGCCTTGGTTTGATGTTATTCAATTTCGTAGAATATGAAAAGGAGCATTCAATATTTTTTAGCCTTACGGTTACTACTAAGTTTAAAGATGTTATTACTAGTGGTTAGTATCTTTCCCTTTTTCTATGCATCTTAATTTGATTTATAATAATATTAAACAAATTCTTTTTAATTTGTTTAATATTATTATAAATCAAATTAAGATGCAGAGTAAACCAAAATGAATGCAATAAGCTTTTTAGTTCATTTTTGAGGTAAACTCGCCAAATCTTGAGCGAAGAATATTTGCATTGCAAGCAAGCTCTCTTGCTGACTTCTATCACCACCATCCATTGTTGCTCGCTGCCACCTTTAGCTATCTAGCGCCACCAACTCCCGTCTTCATCACATGTGACACGTGGCCACCAATTACCGTCGACCACCACCAATCAACAATCAACGCCATTACCCTCCACCTCGTTGGTCTCTAGCCACCGCCGCTATCGGCACCCATTATCTGCTTATCGCCAATCTCAGATGAAAGCATTATCAATCAGAAGTTAGAGTTTGGGTGTAGCTCTATGCTTCACTGCTCTTCAGACATGATTGTTCCTTACGCACGAATAGTTTCTATGGTTTGATAGCTTGCTGATGTACCTTCTCGGTGGGCTTTTAGCAGTAATAATGATCATTCAACCCAGCTGGGATTCGATCATGCTTCCTAGCTACTTATCTTTCCATATTCCATAATATTATAGATAAAAAGTGTAGCATAATTTAAGCATGAATCCATGAAAGCTTTGTCCTTGAATTTAAGGTTAAAAAATTAGAGGACAAAGAGAACTCCTTGGAGAACTTCACATTGGAGGGATATCAAGGTTGAACAAGACCAGCAACTCTTTAATGATGACATTAATTAATTTTGGCCAACATAGAGTGCTCCATAGTCAGCTTTTTCAGATTATTTGGGCTGTCTAAGCATGGGAGCAGAAATCATAATGTTGGCTTTTATCATTAGGATTAATTGCTGAGATTAAAAATAAATAATAAAAAGGCTAAGATTTTCTCTTGATCAAATTTACTTTTTTAGTTGCAATTTAGGCTTCGTTTGAGACAGCTTTCTTATTATTTTCAAGGCAGTTTTCTAGTATAAGAAGTTGCTTTAAACAATAGTAAGAAAACAGTCCAAAACAAATCCTTAAATTTGGGTGTTAGATAAATTATTTTGATTATGTTTAGGTACCTAATTAAATTAAACAAGGCTAACATTTTTTTTTATAGGGATTCATGGTCCAAAAAGTGTGGATGAGGTAAGATTTTTTGTAAATTTAATCATAGGTGTTAAATCCATGAATCACATAGAACTATACTAATAATTCTAAGAGAAAAAGAGACAGAGATATGGAAAGTATGAAACTTCAAAATTTTAGTAAAATCAGCTTGAGTATAAAAAATTGAGTTTTAGAGTGCGTAGAAATTATGTAAAGCTCAATTACGTATTTATGAATTCCGATTGGAACTTGAGCATTATAGAATTGATCATATACATAACTATACATGAAATAATAGAACATATAATAATTATGTAGCCTAATCAAAAGATCTAACTTGATGAAGTTGCCTACGAAGCTTTGAAGAAGCCGTTGACTTGGTATATATTAATAGTTGCATAGTTAAGTAACTGATCAATAGTTGTTTTGAGAGGTTACTCCTTTTTAGGTAGTCTTGAGGGTTAATTAATGAGTTTTAATCGTCCAATATGATGAATTATAAGATATAGTTGTTAGCTTTTGGTGAGTTCTCTTGTAAGCCTATGAATATGAGATCGAATAGTTTTAGGAATAAGGGCTATATGTCTTTGTCATCCCTAGTCATAAAACTAGCATTAAAATAATGCAAGAAACTTTACAAAAAAAGGCCCAATAATCTCCCAAGAATTTTTATAAAACTTAAAAGTAAAACCATCAGGGTCAGCCATAGAAAAAGAAGGATAAGAAAAATAAATATTATTAATCTCATCAAAAGTAACCAAAATAATAAGAGAAGAAAGAAGAATGTTAGGAATAACCTTAACAACCAAAGTTACATTAGAAAAAGCTATAGCCGGCTTTGGAGAATTAAAAAAATTCTTAAAATGTTGCACAAATCACTATCAAAATATCAGGCTTTTGCAGCACAAAATTCGACTTTTCCCGGCGGTTTTAAATGCCACTAATATTTTTTTAGCGGTTTTATGACCGCTGGATGTCTGCCATTATTACAATGCGCTGCAAAGACATTCAGCAGCTGTTTCAGGACCGGCGGGGTAGAACTTACGAATGCAGATTATCACAGCAGTTATACCCGCTGTAATGTTATAGAAATGAAGCGGTTAAATTTGTTGTTATAATAATAGCATAGCATTAGTTAAAACCGCTGCCTATACCCGTCTATAGTACCGGTTTTCCGACCGCTGCTATTAAAGGCTGCGAAAACTTCAATTTTTTTGTAGTGAATGCTTCAGAAATGCTTCTAGAATCCGAAACAATCCCTTTAGAAGAAAAGATTGTCTTAAACCTATTATTGTTTTCTCTGTAGCGAATTTAAGAAAAAAATAAAATTAAAATCATCTTCTTCACAAGACAACAATTTAGTTTTAGCCCTTTGAATAATCCAAGAAGATCATAAAGACAAATTAAATTTAAGAAGACCATTAACCTCTTTTAAAGTCAAATTGAAATTTTGATCCAAAGGATCCCTTAGAATCTGATTTTAAAAAATACCTTGTTGTTTTCTAAGAGTCCCTATAGAAATAGATGAAGAGAATGAGAAAGGTTATAGACGGACAGGGAAGAATGACGAGACAGGGAAGAGGAGAAAGGAAAAATAATATTTCATTCATATCATAGAGCATGTACAGGAGAGCCTTAAATAGAGTATTACAATGGCATAGAAGAAAATAAAATGAAATGTGTATGTGCTCGTTTACAGCCTCCCTCAAATTAATCATTCTTGAGATCGAATGGTTAATTTGCTACGGAGAGTTTGAAAACGAGCCACGGAGAAAGCTTTGGTAAGAATGTCTGCAATCTGGTCTTCTGACGGTATATGTGAGAGAGATATGGCGCCGTTGGTGAGATGTTGGCGAATGAATTGATAGTCTATCTCAATGTGCTTGGTTCTGGCGTGGAATACCGGATTCCGAGCAAGTGCGATAGCAGAAGTGTTGTCGCAGAAGATTTGTGTAGGAGAAAGCTGCGGAATACCGAGGTCCTCTACAAGACGTCTCAGCCAAATGACGTCGGATGTGGTCGCTGAGAGAGATCGATATTCAGCTTCCGTAGATGATTTTGCAACTGTCACCTGCTTCTTAACCGACCAAGATATGAGATTTGGTCCTAAGAATGTGCAGAAACCGGAGATTGATTTCCGGTCAGAGGTGTCGGAGGCCCAGTCTGCATCGGCGTATGTCCTCAAGACTAGTTCACCAGTGGTCAGGGGGAGACCGAAAGAAATTGTGCCTTTACTGTAGCGAAGCAGTCGTTTGAGATTTTGAAAATCAATAGTCGACGGATTGTGCATATGCTGACAGACTTGATTTGTTGCGAAGGCTATATCCGGTCGGGTAATGGACAGGTATTGAAGAGAGCCGGCTATTCTTCTGTATAATGTGGGATTGTGAAATGGCTGAATAGTTGCATTAGTGTGCTTAGATGAGGGGGATAGTGGAGTGTCCGCGGGCTTGCAGTCAGCCATTCCTGATTCCTTAAGTAGTTTCTCTGCATAGTGTCGCTGGGTAAGAAAGACTCCTGTGGTTTGCCGAACAATCTGGATGCCGAGAAACAATGAGAGTTGATTTAGTTGTTTGAGGGCGAATTGAGAATGCAGCTTGGAGAGAAGATCCTTGAGTGCAGCGGAGTCGTTACTTGTAATTAGAAAATCATCGACGTAGATTAAAAAGAAAATTTGAACATTGTTATGATGGTAAGATAAGAGAGACGGGTCGGAACGAGTGAACCTGAATCCATGGTTTTGGAGAAAGGAGGTGAGCTTATCGAACCATTGCCGAGGTGCTTGTTTGAGGCCATACAGCGACTTATTGAGCTTGCAAACGGAAGACGGTGAGGCATTGTCGATGAATCCCGGCGGTTGTCTCATGTAGATGTAGTCGGAGAGCTCGCCGTGAAGAAAGGCGTTAGAGACATCGAGTTGGAGAAGTTGCCAATTCCGATTGATGGCCAGAGTAAGAAGAAGACGAATTGTGGTCATTTTGGCAACTGGACTAAATGTCTCGGTGTAATTGACGCCGTATTGTTGGTCATAGCCTTGAGCTACAAGACGGGCTTTGTATCTTTCCACTTGACCGTTGGGTAGAGTCTTGATCTTAAAGGTCCATTTACAGCTAAGAATCGGTGTATTTTCCGGAGCAGGTACGAGCGTCCAAGTGGCTTGTTGTTGCAACGCATGGAATTCCTCAGACATTGCCTGACGCCATTGAGGATGCTTGACGGCTTGAGCATAGGTGGTGGGAGTAGAGATGGAGGAAGTTGTTGTAAGAAGAGACAAGATTTGTTTGGGTTTGGTAATGCCAGACTTGAGCCTAGTCTGCATTGGGTGCGAAGGTAAATGGGTAGTGGAACTGGGAACGGTGGTTGGAATAGTATGATTTGATAAAGAAACTTCAGTGAGCGGCTCGGTTGGAGACGGGAGTGGAGGTGGTGGAAGAGGTTTAGGCGTTGGTTTTGATATGAGTTTAGGAGCTAAAGACGGAGGTATAAGAAGTGAGGGAGGAGTGGTGTTTAAAGAAGACAATGAAGAGACAGAGTTCACTTGAGAGATGGATTGATATGGGAATTGAGCTTCATTGAATTTGACATGCCTAGAGATAAAAGTTTTGTTGGAAATTGTGTCCCAGCACTTGTAACCCTTGTGAAAGGGTGAGTAGCCGATGAAGATGCATTCCCGAGAACGAGGCGAGAGCTTATCCGCGGTGTAAGGTCGGAGCCAAGGAAAGCATTGACAGCCGAAAGTGCGGAGGTGATCGTAAGAAGGATTGTGGCCATGTAATCTGTAAAAAGGAGTTTGATTAGAAATAGCAGAGGATGGAAGGCGATTCACCAAATAATTTGCAGTGGATATTGCTTCAGCCCAGAGAGTGTTTGGCAGACTTGCGGCGTGTAGGAGGGTACGAGCCAATTCAACGAGATGGCGGTGCTTCCTTTCAGCTAGACCGTTTTGTTCCGGCGTATGAGGACAGCTGAATTGTCGTTGTATACCGTGAAGATGTAGGAAGTCGTTGAACGCATGGCTAGTGAATTCTCCGCCGCCGTCAGACCTGAGAATTTTCGGTGTTGTCTGAAATTGGGTGCGGATGAGTTGGTGAAACAATTTGAATTTTGAGAGTGTTTCCTGTTTAGATTTCATCAAATACATCCAAGAAAAACGAGTAAAGTCATCTATAAAAAGCACATAGTATCGAAAACCATCCATAGAGTAAACGGGAGCAGGCCCCCAAACGTCGGAGTGTATTAGTTCAAAGGCATGTGAAGAAACAGATGAACTTTTATTAAAAACGGATTTGTGACATTTAGCCACAGTACAAGATCTACAAGAAAATTGTTTTGAAATCTGAGAAATGTTGGGAAGAAGAGGAATTAACGCTTTGAGCAGCCCGTGGTGAGGATGTCCTAGTCGTGAGTGCCAGAGAGTTTCTTGATTTATGCTTGCATTCAAGGCCGTTGAGTTGGAGGCGGGACAATGGCGGATTTTGTACAGTCCATCATGTAGATGCCCATGAAGAAGAAGACGGCGGTCCTTGCGATCCTTTATTTTAAAACCATCAGCATCAAAACTCACGGAAATAGGATTGTCAGTTGTTAATTTAGAAACCGATAAAAGATTATGGGATAATTGCGGAACATGCAGAATTTGACGTAAATGTAGCTTACGAGGAGTCTCCGGTAATGGAAGAAGGCCTTGACCGGAGTGAGTGACTGGTAATTGCGATCCATTTGCAATGGAGACGTGGTCGGAGCCATGATAATGTGCTGGATATTGAAGGTTACTAAGATCCGGTGTGAGGTGATTAGATGCGCCCGAGTCTATGATCCAATCTTGAGAATTGTTCTGGTTTGGTTGCGCAAGAAGAGCAGTCATCGAACGAGAGTTGGTGGGAGCGAACCTTGGGTTAGAGCGATGCCAACAGTTTAATGCAATATGACCAAATTTGTTGCATATTTGGCACGTTGGCCGGGTGGACGAAGGAATTGCCGGCATTGAGACAGAGGTAGGTTGATTCTGCTGTATTGGAGATTGGCCTGCAGAGGAGGTTCTTGATTTGGTGAAGCGGCGTGGAGGACGATTGCGAGATTGATTTGAACTCATGGCGTGCAAGGCTGTGACGTCGGAAGCAGTGGAACTTTCTCTAGCAATTTCTTGATTGACATTGATCTCTTCACTGCAAAGAAGAGAATAAATGTTATCAAGATCCATCGGTAAGGGAGAAGTTCGGATGGCAGCCTTGAACGAATTGTAGGTGGATGGAAGGCCGTTGAGGATATGAAGGATGATGTCTTCCGTGTCGACATTGGAGCCGGAGGCAGCTATGTTGTCAACAATTGATTTGACATGGTTGAGATATTGTGGCATTGTCATATTCTGCATTTGTACATGATGGAGTTCGTTTTTAAGTTGAATGACCCGCGAACGGCAGGTAGGCTGCAGACGTCTCTCAAGAACAAGCCAAACTTCATGTGCGGTGGAGCAAGAAATGACATGGGGAAGAATTGAAGGAGAGATGGTTGAAAACAGGGCTGAAAGAAGATTATTATCAACCAAGTGCCATCTCTGAAATTCTTGAGAGGAGGCGTCCGAGGGGCAAGATGCGGTGCCGGTGAGATGGCCGGCATAGCCGTTGGCCGTGAACTGTTGGAGAAGTTGAATACGCCAAATGGCGTAGTTCTCGGTGGTGAGAGCATTGGGGACGAGGTTCTTGACGTTGGAGATGAGAAATTTCAGCTGCGGCGGAATGTGGATCTCGGTGGGAGAAGTGTCGGAGAGAGTGGCAGAGGAGGGAGGGTGGGAATTTGCAGATTCTTGATCACCCATGGGTTGGCTCATGATACCATGAAGAGAATGAGAAAGGTTGCAGACGGACAGGGAAGAATGACGAGACAGGGAAGAGGAGAAAGGAAAAATAATATTTCATTCATATCATAGAGCATGTACCGGAGAGCCTTAAATAGAGTATTACAATGGCATAGAAGAAAATAAAATGAAATGTGTATGTGTTCGTTTACAATAGAAACATGCTTAGAATAAACCCAAGTCTTTTTCTTAATGATACCTTTAAGATTATGTAATTTAAAATAAATGTCATTAATTGGATTCTCAACAGGAGACTTAGAAAAAACAACAATAAGCAAATCCTAAATTAAAATTCAAGCCTTTTACACATAATTTTTTTAAAAAGGTATATGTTACTCATATAAGTTTTAATTTTATTACAAACAATAAGAGAAGAATGATTAAAACAGTTGGGATTCTCCAATAAATAATAAGAAAAAGAAAAAAAGATCAAGCCAAAAACTGTTAATCGAAACCCTATCCAACTTAATTAATATGAATTGGATAATCGCTTTGTTGACTAAATTAAGTAAAAAAATGCCGAACAAAAGAGAGTTCAAGAAAGCTGAAATAAAAATACAATTTTAAACTCTAATAACTTTCTACTTGGGAGAAAATTACCATCATATTTTTCATTTGCAAATCTACAACAATTAAAATCTCCTAATAAAATCGAAGGAGAAGAAAATGTTAGATGCTAAATCAAGAATATCCTTCTAGAGAGTTTTTTTTTTTTTTTTTTTCAGCAGCCAAATTAGAACCTTAGATACATTAATAATAATAGAAATAAAACAACCAATCTTTAAGGAGACATGAATGAATTGACTAGTAGTAAAAATATTAGTAAAAGAAACACAAGAAGCATTCAATTTCAACCAAATCCTACTAGTACGTATTAGAAAAATTAAAATTATATTAACTATATACTAGCTGACACTTTTATGTTTAACATCAAACCAAGGATCATTAACTTGATCAAGCTTTACCTTAGCTTTAAGAATACAAAATAAATCCTCAACAAATTTTCTAACAAGATCTTTACAAGCATTAACTCTATCCAAGATATTAAAACCTCTAAGATTCCAGGAAATAATATTAAAAAATTTCATTAATGCTTAATATTCGAAATCGTTACCTTCCTGATATTTTTGGATCTACTGGATTTTCTAGAAACTAAAAGAACCTTAAAAATACATTGCACATTAGCAAGATCTTGAGAAGAAGACTCTCCCTTATTATTTAAAGTATTTAAAAACTCATCTTCATGAGGAGTTCTCCATATTTTGTAATGCCTAAAACTTGTTATGAATGTTAGAATCTTTTATCGAAATAGATGGAGAAGAAATAATTTGAGAACCAATCACAACAATTTGAGAAGAAATAAAAGAATTTACTTAAGAATTAGAGGGAAGAACTTCCATTTGAGAATTTAAATTAGGAAAAAAAGCATCTTTAATACATAAGATAAAATTTTCAAATTCTTTAAATTAATAGCATTCGGAAAAACACCAGAAGACCTCATATTAATAGGTTTTGAAGGCAAATTTTTTGAAACTCATCTAAATCCCGAGAAGAATGAGAAATTCTAGTTTTAGGATCAAAAAGAGATTTAGATTACGGTTGAGGTTGTGGATGGTATTGTGGTTGAATTTGAGATTGATAATGAGAAGGAAGCGAAGATGACCTCTAAACCTTTTTGCTCCTACTTCTTCCCCTACTAGGCTTCAGTTTATCCTAAGAAACATGAAACATAGTAGGATACAAAGAAGAGGGATGAATAATTGAACCACAACCAAGACACGGAAGGCTTCAAATCAAAAACAACTTTTAAAGAAAAAAATATTACCAGTAATAAAAATCTTAAGTTCTTTAGGAAGAGAAGAATCTTTGTTAACCAAAACACAAACCTGAATCAACAACAATAGGGATCCCAACCATATTCACAATCTTCAAAATACCCTCAGGTGTCCAAAAGATTAAAGGAAGATTAAGAATATTTATCCAAAAAGGCATATAACAAATTCTTATTGTTTTTTGTTGAAATAAGGGAGACCATCTCTGAATAATAAAAGGTTTACTAAAAAAATCAAGGTATGTTGCAACTTGGGCTGCCGAGTTTATGATTTTGATGATAAAAAGTATTATTAATTACCGATTTATTTCTCCTAGTATTTGTAGTGCATATTTATTTGTGTGTTAACTAATATTTCAAGTACAACATACATCATTATTTGAAGATTCAGAGCTCAAGATGGGGTATAATAGATTATGCTGAAAGAGTTTGTAATTTTTATTTTTAATTTCTTGAGTTAAGTCTTATAAGGATATCTGCTAACCTGATGACTCTGTACACACACAAGGGGAGCAAAAATAATTTTAAATATTTTAATTTTTTATATATCGTACTATACCATATGGTGTTATAGAAATTAATTAAAATATTTTTTTTTCTCAAAAAAATAATTTTAAAATATAATTATTTGTGCAGTATAAACACCACATCATACTGGACGATCTGTTATAATTAGAACCCGGTCGTTTATTAAATTAATAAAAATTTTGAATTTAAAATTTTGTTCTATTCGTACTATACGAACTTAATTGTATTGTATGATGTTTAAAATATTACCTAATTTAATCATATAATTAATCAATCGATTCTGCTTAATTTTGATGTTTTGATTATACTGTACTAACTGGATCGTATAGTATGATCAATAGAAATGACATTTGGTCATCCCATTATTCGTCTTGGATGAACTACATTTCGGTTGAACTAATCGTACAGTATGATCGGTCATTCATACTGATGATCGTACAGCACAAACAGACAAATTTAAACTATCCGTATTATACTAACTGGTTATCATACAGTACTAACAGGTTAAATTTTACACATCGTACTGGACGATCCTGCGATCGTATTGTACGATCTTTGATGAATGAATTAAATTTTTAAGATTTTTTGAAACCCTCTATTTAAGCTTTCTCATAAAACTTTGTAATAGACTTTTGAGCATTCATTGAGTTTTTTTTTTTTTTTTTTTGAGAAAGCTTGAATAGAGAGCTTTGGGCTAGGGAGAGAAAGTGTGAAGTTTATAAGAGAAGGAGATGATTCTTATGGGCTTCAAGGGAGTGTGAGAGGGGGTTTTCACACAGTTGCTTCAGCGAATTTGCACCTGAGTTCCTCCAAGAGTCAAGGTTTGTCTTGAGAGAAACTTTGGGAAGAAGACCTCTTTGGTGTCAAAAGATTCGCTACTCCGCTGCACCAATTAAGATAAAAGTGATTCAAGGTTCTCTGCCTCACCAGGAGGGTGAAAAGGAGTCCATGTTCTCTACCTCATCAGGAGGGTGAAAAGGAGTCAATGTTCTCTGCCTGTGAAAGGAGTACGGTTCTCTGCCACACTAGATTGATGGAAGAGAGTTTATAAGGGATTCTTCATCTAGTTGTGGGGGCTAAATGAGATACACTATATTGATAGTGAATTACTCATAGAGGACTGGACGTATGTCATGATTTGATTAAACAACTATACATATGGTGTGATCATTCAAATTTTACTTTATGCGCTTTATTTTTTGACATTTTATTTAATGATATAACTGTTTGGTTGATAATATATGATTGATATTATATTGTATTGATTATACTATTATCATCATCTTTGTAAATTTTAATAAGTGTGTTAGCTTCTGCATCAAGTGATAGTATGGCTTTCATTTTAGTGTGCCTTAGGCTAGTTCCTTATGGTTTAACAACCTTCTCGAACTTTCAAGTTCCTCCGACCAAACTAAAACATAATACTCAAAATAAGAAAATTTCATCAAAAAAATCCTTAACTTAACACAAGCAAAATAAGATTACCTTTGAATCCTTAACTTAACAATAAGGTCTCCTTAGGGGCGTCAATATTTGACACGACATGACCCGGAAATTTCAGGTTTGACCCGACTCGATTTCAAAACGGGTCGGATTCGGGTTGACCTGACGGGTTCCCGGGTCAAACCGCCAACCCGTTTAACATGTGCCTGCATCTGCCCAGACTGCCCGCGTTCCTGCCCCGGCTGCCCTTGCCCTGCCCGCACGACAATGCCAGCAGCACACATCCCGCTCGCCGGCCAAGGTCACCCGTGCACTTGCCGAGGCCGCCCACGTGCGCTAGCGCATGCCCACGCGCTCGCCGAGACAGCCCGCGCGAGCTCTTGCCTGCCCAACTGCCCGATCAGGCGCGCACCCGAGTCCAACTCGCGCGCACCCTGCGTCTGCTTCTCGTGTCAGGTCGGGTCAACCAAGCAACCCGCCGGGTCTGGTCCGGGTTCGAATTTTCAACCCGTTTACCTACCCGGGTGGGGTTAGGGTCGATCCGTTTGAACCCGGGTCAGTTCAGGGTTCGAATCGAACCTGCGACCCAGTTTTGACCCCCCTAGATCTCCTACCTAAAGAATAGCCCACAAATGTCATTCACCATTTTTCAAGGCAGGCGAAACATCTCCTTCAAAAGAACGAGCAATATCATTTGTAGAAGGAACAAATCAAACAAAAAAAAAAATGTTTGGATGGGAATTGACGAGAAGTGAATAATCCATTAAAAGTTTTCATGTAAGATCGAGACTTTCCAGATGAAGAACTCGGATCCATAACTAATTTAATAAAGTAAAATTAGTAGAAAGATCCATACAGAACTAGAAAAGAAAAAAAAATCCTTTCAACACAATAAAAAAAAAAACGAAAAGAACTTTCTAGGACCTGCCTGTATTTTCTCATTAGAACCGCTCCATCTAACTGCCCACGTCTACACGTGTCCATTTTTAATCTCCCGCCACCGCACGTGTCTTCCCGCTCTTCAGCGACTCACTGTTCTAATCCCACAACCGCTGAACGAATTACAAATGATCCCCATTACTCACACCAGCAACTCGATCGTTTTCCTCTGATAAAATTTCCATCACCGAACTCCTCTTCTCGCTAACATGATGAACATCGTCGCCATCGCTTTCATCCTCTCTTCCATCGCCGCCGCTTCTTTCTTCTCTTCTCCTCCCGTCCCCGGCCAGGACCACCACGTCCTCCGCGAAGGCCACCGCCTCATTGTCGTGGAGTTCGACCGCCAGATTCCACAATCCTCCTCCTTCGCACCAAGCGCTAGCGAAGCTAACGATGAGCCCCTCGATGCCGCTTCCGTCCAGCCCAATGTCGGCCAATCCGTGTCTCAAACTCCAAAGGCAAAAATTTCTTCTGTCTTCACAGATGCTAAAAATAAGGCTAGCCAGTTTGAAAAATCGACCGCCGATGCTCTTAAATCCGTGGCCGAGAGGCTCACTCATAAAGCCGCTCAAATCGAAGAATCTGTCTCCGACCGCCTTAAATCCGGCGCCGACGAGGTCAAGCAAAAAGCCTCCAAAATCGAAGACTCTTCCTCCGCTGCTCTTAAAAACGCCGCCGAAAAAACCAAGCAAAAGGCCACCCAATTCCATGAATCCACCGGCAAAGCCGCGAAGAACGCTTCGGAGACCGCGGAAGCGGCCAGCAAGGGCGTCGCTGGCAATATTTCTAACATGGCGGCTGCGGCGATGAGGGAGATCCGGCGGAACCTGACCGAAATCCTTCAGCGAGCTTGGGAGCTTGGCCAAGACGTGGGAGCGTTTGTGGGCGCGGGGGCGGCCGAGGCCGCGCGGTCGGCTGCCGCGGTTGCCCACTTGCTAGGGTTTGCAACGGCGTATGGCACGTGTATGTGGGTGACGTTCGCGTCAAATCACGTGCTGGCGTCTGCACTGCCACGGCAGCAACTTGGGATCGTGCAGAGCCGGATTTATCCGGTTTATTTCCGGTTTTTGGCTGTAGCCGTTGGTGTTGCGCTCGCGGGTCATATTCTGAATGGGAAGGAGATCGTGCAGGGGTATAATTTGATGGCGATGCTGGCGCTTGTGTTGCTGAATCTGATCTGGCTGGAGCCTAAAGCTACCAAGGTTTGCTCAATTATTCCGAAATATTCTCATATTTTGTCACAAATGTTGCTCCTTCAGTTATATACAAGGGTTGTTTGATAGCACCCAGGTTTTTTATTTAAGTAGGATTTCGTAAATCCGTAAATCCGCTAAATTCAGATTTCGAAAATTCTGAGGGGCAAATCCTGAAAACTGTTTGGTAACATTCATGATAAATCCTATTAAATTCATTCTAATTGTTTGACTATATAGTGGATTTAACGAGTAGACTCTTCATCTCGAGCCAATGAATTTCTTAAATCAGGCAAAAAACAGGATTTCTGAAAACCTGGATTTAGCATGAAAAGGTGGAATTTTTCATTTACAGCGGCTTTCATTTGCCGTGAGATTTGGTTTTATATTTTAGATCGTTTGGCTAGATTTCGCTCAGACGCGCCTCAACTTCGTCCTAAATCCTGCTACCAAACAGCTCCATATGGAGCTAAGGTCTAACAATCGGATCATAGAGCCTTTTTTTTTTATAAAAGTTTGAGGGAATTTAACTATGAACTGCATGTGTTAAGGCCTGCTTGAATTCATTATTTCTTGATTGGAAAATTAGATTCCCACCAACAGAGAAGATCACCTTAGATAAATCTTCTTTATTTGCTTGTTTTATTATTTTAATTGTGCAGACTTCAATTTTAAATACCTTTACCATTATTTTTTTATGAATTTTTAATTTAATTAAATGTTGCTATGATTACAAGTTTACAAAGCTGGCTTGATAATGATAGGAATGTGCTGAAAGTTATGTAAGGTGTCCTTTCTTATTGGTTTTTAAAGGTTTTTTTTCACTATTTTCTAAAGCAGCTTTTTAGTACAAAATTTTTTAGAATTTTAAAATTTTATACTAAAAAATTATTTTAAAAAAACAGTAGAAAGTTATTCATGTGCATAGAATCGTATGTATACGTGGTATTTATGTGCACATTATTTGATTTGATATATGTTATATTGATCAGTTATGCACATAGATCTACACATGTAATATGCATATAATAATTTCCTCTAAATATGTCTGTGGTGTGGTTCATTTTAGAGCTAAAATTGTAAGATCATATTGAAAAATAAATTTGTTTGGGTAATGATTTTACATATGTATGTTCGTCAAATTTTGTAGGCTATGTTTGAGAGGATGAAGTTGGAGAAGGAAGAAGGAAGAGGGATGGATGTTGCTGATGTCTCTACTGAGCCAACCAACACGCCAGTTGCTGATGCTTTAGCCACAAGGAAGGAGGTGGCCAAGGGCCGAATGATTGAGTTGAGGAAGAGGCTAAAGAGTCTCAACAAATACTCGTCCTTTCTGAATGTGCTCACTCTAATGGGGCTAAGCTGGCATCTTGTCTACCTTGCTTAGATTTTGATGTCTTCTAATTCTGAGTGTTGTAAATAGTTTATTTTTCTTCTTTTTAAGGCTTTGTTTGGGATGACTTTCTTACCACTTCTTAAATCAACTTTTTAGTATAAAAATTAATTTTTTATTATGAAAAGTTATTTTAAAAAGCAGTAAGAAAGTTATCACAAACAAAACTTAAATAACTATTGTTGGCTGTGTTTTTTTCATATCTTGGACTTGTTAGATTTGAGGTGCCTTAGAAAGCACATCGGTTTTTGTGTTTTGTTAATGGGTGTATGCTATATTTTCTCATTTATCAATGGTTCTTGGCTTTGGTTGTGCTCATCAATAACTTATTTTTTACTATGCTTGCAACACATAATCAAACGATCATAGTTATTTATCATATTTATTGTGTTATCAAGTGTTCATGTTTCATAGTCCATAATATTTTTTGGCATAGTTATGCTAATGTTATATTTTTAGGTATGATATTAAATAAAATCATAATATTCCGAACATATAAATGCAAGTGCTATATAAGTCGATGTATATAAGTTGCATGACATCATAGAAGATGTATGTGTAAAACTAGAATGTTCTAACTTATCCAGTGAAGCATTTTACTAAAGCCTGTGAAGGGGGAGTTGTACACTACTTATATAATAGATATAAATCTCTCTTAAAAAAATTATAGTTTATAATAAGTGCATTTCCCTCCTTTTGTGAGGGAATATTCATATTTGAAGAGGAGAGAGGAGAGAAGTTATAAAATAAATAAATGAATAAGAAAAAAAAAAGATTAATAGATGGAGAGAAATTTTCAAAATAAAAGAGGCCTTTAAGAGGTGTCATAGTCCCAGCATTGTTGGTCATGGTCTACTTGCCTAGCTGATCTTATTGGGTTCAAGCCCAAACAAGTCTATTATGACATTTTAGGGGTCTTTGGAATCATTTTTCAAAATTTTGATCTTAATTTTGGTGCTTTTAGATCCTAATGGTTCCTCTATGATTAAATTCAAGCATAATTGAAGAATTTAGAGTACCATTTTTAAATATTTTTACTTCAATTGATGCAACGACTTTATCAATAGTTAAAATTATAATTAAAAAGATTTTAGTGATTGACATATCTGAGGGGAGGTACATGTTGACATTAGAGGGGTGTCAATTTCGGGTCATAGGTTGGGTTCGGGTCGAACCTGAAACTAACCTGGCACTATTTGGATCAACCCGAAATCAACCCGTTTTTGCAAATGGGTCAGTTTTTCGGACTAGAACCTAACCTTTTTTGGGGTCAAAATGGGGTTTCAGGTCAAAACAAATCAATTTCGAGACAAATGGTCAACTCGAACCCGACCCGATTTTTGAAATGGGTCAAATTGTTGAACCCGAACTCGACCTGTTTTGGGTCTATGTTGACCTAACCTGAAATTTTCTGGTCGAGCTCGAGTTGGGTTTTCTGGTCGTGTCAAATATTAATTGACACCCCTAATTCACATCTACCTAGCGATAACATCTCATTTGTTTTTTTTTTTTTAAAGTTATGATTTTATGCTATAATTTCTTTTCAAAAGCTTAACATATATTTTAGGATGACAAAAGTTTTAATGTTCGAAAATAGAAACATAAATGATGTATCCGAGAAATTTGCTTGATCAGAACTGAAGTTAGAGAGGCTTTAAAGAAAATGAAGGGTGGAAAAGATATTGGACCTGATGATATTCCAATAGAGGTGTGGAAATGCTTAGGAGATGAAGGAATTCATGGCTTACTAAACTTTTTAATACTATTTTGAAGACTAAAAAGATGCCAGATGAGTGGAGAATGAGTGTGATAATTCATATTTTTAACAATAAAGGTGATGCACAAGATGAAGTTACTAGATGAACAAGAGGGGGGTGAATTGTAAAATTTTTTTGACAATAATTAAAACCTAAGCAGGAGTTCTAATTTTTTTGATGCTTTTAAAATTTTAACATGGAAAAAAGATTTAAACAACTTTTCTTTACCAAATTTTCCCAAGCAAATATTATGAAATAAAATGCATGTAATAATAAAAAGACAATAAGAAAAAAGCACATCGAGATTTTTATAGTGGTTCTGTCAAACCATGACCTACGTCCACTCCGCGGAGTCCTCCGCTCCGAGTATTTCACTACAAGCAATAGCTCTCTTTTTACCCCCCTTAACAAGGCGGAGAAGCCCTTACAATACTCCCTTTTACCAACCTGGCGTGGCGGAGTGCTAAACTCTGTTTTCACCCTCCTGGCGACGGCAGAGAACCTTCTCATTTTTCTCCCTCATGGAGAAGGCAGAGTACCTCGAGGTCACGGATGTAGAAGAGCCTTTCCCCTTAGAGATCCTCCCACAAATTCTTCTAGGGCCACACGAGGAGCAAGATGCAGCAAGTTCGGAGCAACTGTGTGATCTTCCTCACACCTCTTCTCCCTCACAACACTCACCTTCTCCTTCCTCTCTCAAACCCTAAAGAACTTCTCAAGAGCTCTCTCCCTCGGAATCCCTCTCTAAGCACGTTCTCCTCTTTGATTCACACCATCAAAATATGACAAGTTTTACACATAAAAAAGGGCTCCAAAATCCCTGAGATTTCAAAAGTAGCTGTTACTATCGTACAGTACGATTTCTAATCGTACAGTACGATATGTATAAACAAACTTCGTCCTGGTACGAAGTAGTACGAACAGTTCAAAAACATTCGTACAGTACGATATTAAGTCGTACGGTACAATCCACAACAATTCTGTTCGTATAGGATGATAGTCGGGACGATCAAACATCATCTCTGTTCATCGTATAGTACGATGTACATCGTATAGTACGATGAGACAAAACCCAAGAGATCGTCTAGGACGATCTTCGGGACGATTATAATTCGTCTCTGTTCATCGTATTGTACGAACGGGTTCGTACAGTATGATGTTCAAATTATAATTAAGCCCGAATTTCTTGCACTAATCACTAATTTCTTGCACTAATAACGGGTTAAATTAAGTATTTAAAATAAATCGTACCGTATGAACGGCGCAAAATAACTTACTTAAGTTAAAACGACGGCTAGGGTTTTGGATTTGAGCATATCGTACAGTACAATTACATTCGTACGGTACGATCTATTCACAGAATCGTCCTACAAAGCTCTGATCGTACGGTACGAAATAACATCGTACAGTACAATCTACAGAGAAAGAAAAACTCTAAATTTTTCATTTAAAAACACTCTCTCCTGTGTGTGTGTATGGTTGCTCAGCCTTTTATGCATTTTGTGGCTAGACTCAAGAAAATAAAAATAAAATAAACAACAAAATACATTGCAGACTCATACTCCTAATCTACCCATTCTTGAGTCTTCATGTCGTCCTGAGTAGCTTTTGATCTTTCATGAAATGTTAGTACTTACGGACAATAGCAAATAATATTCAATGAATCTCAAGATAATTCAAACGACATTATTTGTCATCATCAAAATCTCAAACTCGGGATCATGGGTTGCAACAATCTCCCACTTTTTGATGATGTCAAATAATATTTATTGTAAGCAAGTGTTAAAGGCATTTTTTTAAAAAAATTTAATTTAAACATAGGAACAAGAAGAAAAGAAATAAAAGAAGATGCAGTACGAAAGAAAAAAAAAATGTATTTAACCATAGAAACAAAATACAACAACCTTCTCCTCCTTTGGATAGCACCAAAAAGAGGAGCAAATACTAAAAAAGAAAAAACAACTACAATACAAAGATAGTTTATAATGGAGGATCCTGATCAGTAGGTGGTGGAGGTGGATTTGGTTGGAAGTACTGAAAGAGAGTGTCAAAGCGCTGATCAATAGCAGTAAATCGTTCTCCAAACCATTGCATATCTGTCTCATGTTGCTGATGTTTTTCTTGAATGTGAGTGTCGAGATGAGTCTGAAGTTGGTCGAAGCGTTCAACCAAATCATCTTGTGCTGGTGCAGGTACTCGGGGTGGTGGGTTGCAACACAAGATTGTGCGAATTATATAAATATTAAGTTAATGTGTCATACTTTAAAACTTTGGAGCGAGTTATGGAGCATAGGTTGCGGCGTGATACTAATGTTTCTCAAAATTAATTTGGATTCATGCCGGGTAGGTCGACTATGGAAGCCATACATTTATTAAGAGGTTTGATGGAGAAATATAGAGAAAATAAGGAGGATCTACATATGATATTTATTGATTTAGAAAAAGCATATGATAAAGTTTTAAGATAAGTGCTATGGAGAGTTCTTGAAAAGAAAGGAGTCAATAATGCTTATATTCAAATCATTAAATATATGTATGCATGAGCTATTACTTATGTTCAGACACAAGGTGGATTGACCAAGTATTTCCCTATTTCGGTTGGGTTACATCAAGGATCAGCCTTAAGCCCATATCCTTTTGATGACATTCTTCTTGTTGATAAGACTAGAGAGGGAGTTGAAGGTAAACTTGAATTATGGAGGTCAACCTTAGAGTCTAAAGGTTTTCGCTTGAGTATATCTAAAACGGAATATATGGAGTGTAATTTTAGTAGTAATAGACCTAGTGAGGGGATTGTGACTTTGGGCGATCAAGACATCAAGTCATTAATAAGAGTACACGTTTTAGATATCTTGGATCTATTGTTCAGAGTGATGGTGAAATAGATGGGGATATTATCAACAGAATTCAAGTTGGATGGTTGAAGTGGAGGAATGCATCGGGCTTGTTATGTGATAGAAATGTACCTCTCAAACTTAAGGGAAAATTCTATAATATGGTAGTGAGGCCTGCAATGCTTTATGGTGTCAAATGTTGGCCATTAAAAGAGAAGGATAATACTAAGTTAAGTGTGGCAGAGATGAGGATGCTCAGATGGATGAGTGGCTTTACCCTTAGAGATAGGATACGGAATGTGCATATACGTGAAAAGGTTGGAGTAGCTCCAGTAGAAGATAAGATTAGAGAGAGTCGCCTTAGATGGTTTGGTCACATAAAACGGCGGCCTTCCGATGACCCGGTTAGGAGAGTAGAGGTATTATATTTGACTTATGTTAAGAAAGGTAGGGGTAGACCTAAAAAGATTTGGTTAGAAAATATTAGGAATGACCTTTCTTTATTAGATTTAAACGAGAATTTGACTTTTAATAGAACACAATGGAGAAAAAGGATTCATGTAGCCGACCCCACGTAGTGGGATAAAGGCTTGATGTTGTTGTTGTTGTTGTAGGCATAAATTTTGAGACAATATTTGAATAATAAACTTTTATAATTAAATTCAGGATCATGCATATTTTAATTTCAACAAATCTTATAGTCAAATTAAATGTCTCGATGAGACTAACCCATCAACACCACAAATGGCTTGATTTGAGTGCAAATGAACCCAAATCTAGTGTTTAAAGTCTATTTGAAAATTTCAAAACATTAATCGAAGAATAAAAAGACCACATAATCTTATGTTCTTATAGTTAAATTGAGTGGCTCGGCAAGATTAATCTAACAAGTTCAATATTATTTGATTATGACATTGTTAATACACTTACATGCCGGATAAATAATGTATTATCAAGAAAATTAATAGGAATTGTTTAATAGAGTAATGTATTATCAAGAAAATTAATAGGAATTGTTTAATAGAGTGTTTTGGATTTGAGTCAAATTTATCAAATATTTCTCTTAAAAAGGTCATAAATATGACTCTAGTTTGTTTTATTAAAAAAATTATTTGTTTTTTTTCATTTCTGGTCTAGGAGTAAGGCTTAATTGGATTATAGTTAATGCTTCAATTTTAAAATAAAATTTTGATTAAACCGAAAACTACAATTTTATTAATAAATCGCCAAAATCACCCTAGAACTCCATAATTAGGTAATTTTATCTGTTTCCATTTTGTTTGGATAATATTTTAAATATCTAATTTGTTTAGGATTTTAAAATTTAGTTAAACACTTAAATAAATAGAATTTGGTTTAATTAATTAATCCATTAATTAACCCATTCAATTTTTTTTAATATTTAGATCAATTAAAATAAATTCATACACTCATCACATCACATATGTAAAACTTGAATTTAAATTTTTTTTAATTAATAACTAAAGCTTCCAATCACCAGATCCTATCAAAATTAGTGACTTAGGCTCCGTTTGGAATGACTTTCTTACTGTCTATTAAAGTAGTTTTATAGTATAAAGATTAAGACTTCGTTTGTGACGACTTTTTTATTGATTCTTAAAACAGATTTTCTTATACAAAAATTTACAATAACTCAATTTTAAGAAGCAATAAAAAAACTGTTCCAAATTAAACCTAAAATTTTTATATTACAAAATTGCTTTAATAAATAATAAAAAAATCATCCTAAATTTTATGCTTCATTTATGATAATTTTTTAATTATATAAATATTTATTTTGAAAATCAATAAAAAATTTATCCCAAACGAAATCTTAACCCACCGAAACTGTCCCAACATTTTTTAGCAGGCCTACCTGACCAGAATTGGAAATTTGAGACCTAGCGTTGTCTTGAAAATCCAAGAAGATATCTGCTGCAGCCTCAACTCATATCCGCGGCATACTTCTGTGGTGCGGAAAGGCGATAGTCGCCGTGCTCAGCACACCTCTACTAAAACCCCCGAATTGTATCGAAATAAACATCCGTTTGGCCGGCGGTGATCCATCGAAGACGAAGGCGGGTCGACCGCGAACTTGCCGAAACGAGTAAGCTTCGTTCATTCGATCCAGTCAAGGGAAGAAGTGAATAGAGGAGGAGGGAGATGCAGTTGGTCGCGCTGCATCCTTCTTGCTTCAGGGGCTCGAACCCCCCGGAGTCTTCGTCGTCTTCCATTTTGTCATATCTTAATATTTTCTCATTCAAGGTATTATTTTCGTTTTTTCTATTTCGTAATGTAAGGAGGCGTTTATTGGAATTATTTGATTGATTTTTGCAAGCCTGACGTTTCAGGAACAGCAGCGGTCAGGAGTCCGTGGAGCCAGGATTTGTAGAAGCACACGCAGATTGGCCATGTCCGGGGTTTTTTCTCCTTCGGTTCATCGGATGGTCTCGAGATCTCAGCGGCGTCGTGGTGAGTCTCTGGTTTGTTCATAACGATGGATAACATGCCCACCTAAAAAATATTTATTTAGGTTTGTTCGTTGGTTAGCTGGTATGATATACTCATCTGGTTGCTTGGGAGAATTGGATTATATTATGATTAAGGTGGTGGGGGAACGGGGTTATAGGGGGGTATAATTTTTATGCTTATGGGTTTGAGATTCAGCTAGCTGTACACTGGTTTAGCATCTGCTTTTTGTGTATTGTTTAATAATTGCATCATACTGTCATCTAGCCAGGGTTCTATTTTACGTTTCAGAAATCTAGATTATTCTGAAGAATGTTTGATAGAAATATTCATTTTCTTCAAATCTATTTGGTATAAAATAGAGGAAAAAAGGCATGTTTTGGGGAAGTTCCTTATGCATTGGTACAAATTTGTGCTTTGACGCCAGTTATTTAGATTTTTTTTAATCACATACTAATGGAAAGATTATGAAGTTTAGTTTCTACATAATTAATGTCTACTTTTAGTTTTAGTTTCGCACCAAAAGACATGACCAAAAATATTGAAATTGTCTCGTCTGGGAAAAAAATGACAAGCTACTGCAAGTTAAGCAGAAGTTCTGTGATTCTTTGAAAATCAAAGCCAGTTAAATTTTCCAAGGGTGCTTTCAGCATTATGCTAGTTTATGAAGATCATGCAACTATGGAAGTTCTTTTCAATGAATGTAAAAGTGTGCAAGAGGAAAATCAATCTTTTTTCCAGCGGTAGTTTATATGCTCCGTGCTATCTATATTCAAGTAATTTTTGTGTGCTAGTATTTTCTTCAATGTTCTTCCTATTCCTCTCAGATGCACCAAGTAATTAGAATAGAAATTTAAACTTGGTTTGTTGCATCTCAACCATCTATTATACACTTAACAATGTTCATTAATAGTTAAATGATTTTTATCTTTAAAGATAAAGTTTTAGGCACTTTGTATGAGGCCTTGGGTTTAAGTTCTCAAACAATAAAGTCAATTGGGGAAATATTTAAATTTAAGCTTGACACAACTCACAAGATGGACATGATATACTTATGGTGATACCAAATATCTTGAAAACATTTGTAAGTGTACAACTATAATATTTTGTAGCTATACATGCATAAAACTATGATATGCTTGAATGTAAAATATTTATGTTTTATAAGAGATTGAGCACATTTGGTGGAGTAATTTGCTTATAAGCTGGAGCCATAAGTTTTGATTCTAGTTCCTTCAAATAGGTTATAGTCTATGTTGCACCGATACGGATACGACGACACGGATACGACACGATATGGATACAGGACACGTCAATTCTTAAAAATACATGATATGGGTACGGCGCGGACATGGCATCATAATTTATAAATCATGCATAAAAATTAAGAAAGCAATCAAAGCATAATATTTGAAATTACAAAAAAAAAAGACAACAACATCATTTGTAGCCTTGTAGCTTATAAAATCAAAATATTAGTAAGTATTAAATGTCTAGTACAACAACAAAAGCATAAACATAAATTGTCTAGCACATAAAGTTTCAAATATTCAATAGAAGGAATGATATGATTAGCTTCTTCAGTGGTTTGTCTTTGAACTTCTATATCATCTTCAATAAAGATCATAGCTTTTAATTCAGGCTCATCAAGTGGAAGATTAGTAATTTCTAATATTCTCATATTATCAAGAGACTCAAATCCATCTCATAAATGAGAGAGCTTTGCTCGCTGCCGCGGAAGTAAATACGACGTTTGTTTTTTCAACGGACACGTGTATCGGATACGCGTGTCCTTTTGAAATTAAATAGTATTTTCATTGGATACGTCTTTGGCATATCCGACACGTATCAGTGGAGTATCGGAGGCGTATCCGTGTATCGGTGTATCGGATACAACACGCCTTCATAAATAGGTGTATCGGTGCAACATAGGTTATAGTCTATTACACATAATTGTTATACGATCCAAAAGTAAGAAATATATGGACTAAGAAGCCAAAGTGTTGAAACAACTTATCATGTTAATAAATGAAACCTATAAACTAAATGATATAGAGTAACATCTCATGTTTCATCCAAGGAAATAGGGCTAGACATTTATTTTTATTTTGTGTCGTATCCCACTGAAATTTTGCACATATTGGTTAGGTGCGTGATATGTATCAAACAAATATAATAAGTATTGTATGTGCATTCACACAAATATAGATATGATACATACTACATTTAGATACTTTGGACTCTATGAATAGTGCGTACTTCAAAAGATAGACATCATGATTAAAATAATCGTTGTAGGAAGATATATATATATATATATATATATATATATATATATATATTGAAATTGATAGTTTAAATAGTTTCAAGAATTACAGTCAAATTTTAACTATTTCAATAATTTTGGCCGAGTTTCAATTGTTTTGACCAAATTTAAAAAAACTAGTGAAATATACCTATAATAATTAAAAAAAATAAAAGTGTTGTATGGTTATTCATCAAAATTGCTAGTGTTGGATGGTTTCGAAATTGCCAGTGTTAAAGAAAATATATTTAGGCTGAAATTGAAAACCATGCTTTAAAGTAGTCATGCCAATAGGTCAAATTTGTATTGGGTTGATCCCAACATGAATTATATTTTGAACAACTTATAGATATGATTGAAATTTTGATAGGTTCATGATTAACCCAAATCTGATCATGGGCTTTGTTAGTTTCGATTTTTTTTATCAAGTTTCAAGCTGATTTAGAAGTTCTTTAATTTCTTTATATATAACATTAAACAAAGGAAGGGTCGATGTTTAGCTATTAAATTTAGTTATCTTGAGCTATTAAGATTAAAAAAAAAAACGAAAGGGTTAGTAAAGATGACTAGAAAAATAGGAGAGGCTATGGTAGTAGATCTAGACTATTTGAAAAAAGTTTAAGAGTACAAATTTTAAATAATAAAAAAATTATATATATGAGCTGATCTATCATATGATAGTTAAATCGACTCATCTGGATGATCCCTTTTGAAAGCACCTCCTTAATTTTGATCTAGATGCCTGTTACTTGAAAAAGCTCGTGTAAACTTTTCTCCCTGACTTCATATAAAATACCAAACTTTGTTCGAACTTGCATAGTTTACTATGTAAGTTTGATCTAAAAGTCTACAACAACAACAACAACATCAAGCCTTTATCCCATTACGTGGGGTCGTCTACATGAATTCTTTTTCTCCATTGTGTCCTATTAAAGGTCAAATTCTCGTTTAAATCTAATAAAGAAAGGTCATTCCTAATATTTTCTAACCAGGTCTTTTTAGGTTTGCCTTTACCTTTCTTAACATAAGTCAAATCTAATACCTCTACTCTCCTAACCGGGTCATTGGAAGGCCGCCGTTTTGTGTGACCAAACCATCTAAGGCGACTCTCTCTAATCTTATCTTCTACTGGAGCCACTCCAATCTTTTCACGTATATGCTCATTTCGTATCCTATCTCTAAGGGTAAAGCCACTCATCCACCTGAGCATCTTCATCTCTGTCGCACTTAACTTAATATTATGCTTCTCTTTTAATGGCCAACATTCAGCACCATAAAGCATTGCGGGCCTCACTACCATCTTATTGAATTTTCCCTTAAGTTTGAGGGGTACTTTTCTATCACACAACAAGCCCGATGCATTCCTCCACTTCAACCATCCAACTTGAATTCTGCTGATAATATCCCCATCTATTTCACCATCACTCTGAGTAATAGATCCAAGATATCTAAAACGTGTACTCTTATTAATAACTTGATCGCCCAAAGTCACAATCCCCTCACTAGGTCTATTACTACTAAAATTACACTCTATATATTCCGTTTTAGATCTACTCTAGCGAAAACCTTTAGTCTCTAATGTTGACCTCCATAATTCAAGTTTACTTTCAAGTCCCTCTCTAGTCTTATCAACAGGAAGAATATCATCAGCAAAAAGCATACACCAAGGTACATCCTCTTGCAAATGTCTAGTGAGAACATCCATGACTAAAGCAAAAAGATATGGGCTTAAGGCTGATCCTTGATGTAACCCAACCGAAATAGGGAAATACTTGGTCAAACCACCTTGTGTTTGAACACATGTAATCGCATGAATCACCTTCATTTATCTTTTGAGGCAGCTGCAAATGTAATGCTCTTTTATTGTGCAGAAAATTGATTTATAAGCTTTTGATATGCAATTTGGACTATTTCAATTTCTCCATCAATTAGAATCAAGTTTAAACTAGCCTAATTTAGATTTTACGAACATTATGAGTCATTCTATTTTTGTATTATTGGTCTACCCTCTTTATTAGATTTAAACGAGAATTTGATTTTTAATATGTTACAATGGAAAAAATGGATTCATATAGTCGACCCAACATAGTGGGACAAAGGCATAATGTTGTTGTTGTTGTGGTCTACCCTCTTTATGACCAGCTTGGTCTAACATGACCCTAAATCTTACTAATCTAGTGAACTAGCTTTCAAAATCACTATATTCTCAAATGTTTCTCTCAATCTTCGGGTATATAAATTACCTCAATCCTTGGGAAAGTAGCCTTCCAAAATAATATGATAATTCTAGTATTTTGATCCTTCTATAAGTTCAAAGTAGCCTCATTTGTGAAATCTCTCCCGTGATCTTAAAGCTCATCTTTCTTGTTTTTCCTTTATCTTAAAGTTGATGAGTCATTCAAAGAGAAATATTCTTTGAGCGTTATGCGTCCCAAGAGATTATAAAACAGCATTCTAAGAGTAAAGGTTGGATTTGCTAAAGGAAAAGACCTACGTTGTACAAATATAATTACACTTATTTCTTTTTATTCATTGTTTATAAGTTGTTTAAGCTGAATCTTTGCAATTTTTTTAATTTGTCCTTCCAATAATTAGGAAAAGACCAAGATCCTTCCAATAATTAGAAAGACTTATTGATTTTAGTGGGTTATTTTCTTGGGTTGAAAAGCAGGTGTCAAGCTAGACCTATGCTTTTCACACCGAATTGGTAATCTAGCTTTCGGGGATGGCTTGACTTTCTGACCTTAAAGCAGGGACTCACTACTTGCTAACAAGCTTGTTAAATGTTTTTTTTTTTGCAAATTGAAATGTTTACGTGGTAGAACCTCCAGCATAGGCAAAGATTAGTTAGCATAATCGCTTTATATGAGCTTACTCACTTTGTTATGTTACCTTGTGCTGGGTCACTTCGAGATTTTTTATATTGTTTATCATTTAACTTTTTTGCATTTTATATTCCTCTTTCAGTTTTTTTAATTATTTAATTTTTTTCCTACTTATTGATTTCTATTAACATAGATATATCATATTGCTAACAATAACAAATCTTTAAAAAAACTAAAAAAAAAAATTACAAAACTTGGTTTGTTCCAGCGACTCTATTTCTAAACTTGCTGTGAACATTTAATTGACATAATTAAAAAAAAGTTGGTAGATCTTGAGTGTGAATGGTAGCTATTACCTAAATTATTTAATTTATCATAGTGTGGCTATAGAAGAGCGGCTGATAAAGATGCTTTGAGGCCAAGTTTACAAAGAAAATAAATTATAAAATGAACTAAGGGAATTTAGTAATTGATATTTTTTAGGGTTGGTATCTTGCACAATGAATTGATTGATGTGAAGATGAGTTTAGATATTTCTGGGCAGCTGTAATTATTTATAAAGTAGTTATAGAGTAGTTCATGGAAGAGTAAACTTTTGAAAAGTTGTCACTACACTCTAATAAGTCTAGTAAAAAAATTATTTGTCACTACACTTTAGTAAGTTGTCACTAACACTGTCATTGTCAGGTCCCAAGTCCTGGATGAAAAAAATGGAGGGTTGCGTTAGGTAGTCGAAAGCCAGCGTAAAATTTGTCGAATAAAAATGACATGAATCCTTTAATACATTGTGTTAATGCTATGACGTTCCCTGGAAGCAACTCGTTGTATGACCTTAATACAACGACAAGTGAGCAAGGGCCTTAACACCGATGCCCGGGTGAGTATTAAATAGGCAAAGGTTCCCACATCATGGATGGATGTGGGCAAAGAAGCTAGTTCATGAAACTATAATTACGATAGGAACTTGGAAATTGGAAATTGGAATATAGGTTTCGTTATAGGCAAATTAATGAAATTAATAGATATTATGATCCATAGGAAGATAAATATTCTATGTATTTAGGAAACTAAATAAGTTGGAGAGGCTAGGAGATTGATAGTTTAGGATTTAAACTATGATATTTTGGTAGGAGTCGTACTAGAAATTTGTGATTATTAATAAGAGTTTGATAGATAATATTGTAAAAATTAATAGAATTGGAGATGAAATTTTAGCTTTAAAGATTGTTGTTGATGTTAAAATTATTAATATTATAAGCTCTTATGCTCAAGTATGTTTAGATGTATGTTCAAGATTAAAATTTTGGAATGATCTAGAAAAATTAATATAAAAGATACATCTCGGAGTAAGAGTTTTTATTGGAGGAGTTTTAAATGGATATGTTGGTGGAGAGGTAGATGATTTTAAAAGCATTCATGGTGACTATGAGTCTATGACTTTGGACTGACTAATGAAGGTGATAAGACCATATCATATTTTTTTTAGCTTATGATTTTGTAATTGCTAATACCTTATTTAAGAAAAGAGATGTGCATCTCATCACTTATAAGAATGGATATACTAAAACTCAGATTGATTATTTTCTTATAAGAAAAAAAAGATCGTTTAGATTGTAAAGATTGTAAAGTTATTCCGTGTGAAAGTTTATGTACCCAACATCGCTTATTAGTTTTGGACTTTAAGATGGAGGGACAAAAAATTAAAAAAATAAAGTAAATCGTTGTTCTAAGATTAGATGGGGGCATTTAAAGAATATTAACAAAAATATTTTTTAGAGTAAGCTTCTAGATCTTAAGATTTTGTTTGTGCATGAGAAACTAATATTATATGGGAAAAATTAGCTAGTGATATTAAGAATGTTGTAAAATATGTACTTGAAGTATCGAAGGAAAAAAATACTAATAGTAAAAATAGTTAGTGGTGGAATCAAAATATGCAATAAAAGATAAAATATAAGAAAATTTGTTATAAGAATTGATTTAGCTGTAAAAGTTTTGATAATTGAGAAATATTTAAAGTGGCTCATAAGAAGTATAAAAAAGCAATTTGCTATGCAAAAATTTTAGCTTTTAGTGATTTATATAATAGATTATATACTAAGGAGGTTGAAAGATATATATATATATATATATATATATATATATATATATATATATATATATATATATATATATATATATATATATAAGTTAGCTAAACAAAGATATTGGAGAGTAGTAGGGATTAAGTTCAAGTGAAGTGTATTAAGGATGAAGATAAAAAATAATTTTATTAGAAGAGGATATTCAACAAAGGTGGATGAGATATTTTGCTGAACTTTTCAATGAAGATTATAAGAATACGATTGACTTTAGTGACTTTAGCACCCTAAATGAAATTAAAGACTTTTGTTTTTATAGGCGTATTAGTAAATCTGAAGTTAAAGAGGCTTTAAAGAAAATGAATTGGAGAAGCTATTGGACATGATGATATTCTAATAGAAGTGTGGAAATGCTTAGGAAATGAAGGAATACTAAACTTTTTTATATTATTTTGAAGACTAAAAGGATGTTAGATGAGTGGAGAATGAGTGTGTTGATTCTTTTTTTAAGAATAAAGGTGATGCACAAGATTGTTCGAATTATAAAGGAATTAAGTTGTTTTGTCATACTTTAAAACTATGGGAGAGAGTTATGGAGCATAAGTTGCAGCGTGATACCAATGTTTCTCAAAATCAATTTGGATTCATGCCAGGTAGGTATACTATGGAAGTTATACATTTATTAAGAGATTTGATTGAAAAGTTTAGAGAGAATAAGGAGGATCTCCATATGATTTTTATTGATTTAGAGAAAGCATATGATAAAGTTGCAAGAGAAGTGCTATGGAGAGTTCTACATAAGAAAGGGGTTTATAATACTTATATTCAAGTCATTAAGGATATATATACAGAAGCTGTTACGTGTGTTCAAACACAAGGTGGTTTGACCAAGTATTTTCCTATTTCAGTTGGATTACATCAAGGATCACCCTTAAGCCCATATCTTTTTGCTTTAGTCATGGATGTTCTCACTAGACATTTGCGAGAGGTTGTACCCTGCTATATGCTTTTTGCTGATGATATTCTTTTTGTTGATAAGACTAGAGAGGGAGTTGAAGGTAAACATAAATTATGGAGGTCAACCTTAGAGTTTGAAGGCTTTCGTTTGAGTAGATCTAAATTGAATATATGAAGTGTAATTTTAGTAATAATAGATCTAGTGGGGGATTGCGATTTTGGGCGATCAAGTCATTAATAAGAGTGTACTCGTTTTAGATTTCTTCGGTCTATTGTTCATAGTGAAGGTGAAATAGATGGGGATATTATTAGTAGAATTCAAGTTGTATGGTTGTAATGGTGGAATGCATGGGCTTGTTTTGTGATAGAAAAGTCCCTTTCAATCTTAAGGGAAAATTCTATAAGATGGTAGTGAGATCTATAATGCTTTATGGTGCAGAATGTTGGCCATTAAAAGAGAAGCATACTATTAAGTTAAGTGTTGCAAAGATGTGGATGCTCAAGTGAATGAATGACTTTACTTATAGAGACATGATACGAAATGAGCATATACGTGAAAAGGTTGGAGTAGCTTCAGTGGAATATAAGATTAGAGAGAATCGCCTTAGATTGTTAGGTCACATAAAACGACAGCCTTCTAATGACTCGGTTAGGAAAATGGTTGTATTAGATTTGACTTATGTTAAGAAAGGTAGAGGTAGACCTAAATCGACTTGGTTAGAAAATATTAGAAATGAAATTTCTTTGTTAGATTTATGTGAGAATTTGACTCTTAATAGAACACAATGGAGAAAAATGATTCATGTAGCCGACCCCACATAGTGGGATAAAAGCTTGTTGTTGTTGTTGTACTAATCTTAACTTCAAAGGCCTTTATATCCCTCACTTGTTGTTTGATTGATGATTATATCACAATTATGAACTCTTTGTAACATCCTTTTTGTTCTCAATGGTGTGATTTAAGAACTGCTACTATTAGCAATTTACATGGAGAAACTAGTTCATTAAATCTTTAACAAACAAGATCTTGCGACCTCTTCACGATATAATACCCCTAATTATGATAAAAACTATTTCTTATATGCTTGTTTGAAGTGTATGGTTTGATTGTCTATCTTCTTCTTGATCTAACTTGAGATTAGTATGCATATATGCTATGAGGTGTAAGAGATGCATCAATTGTCTATACTATTAAAAATATGCTAGGCGTGCCCAAAGTAAATCACAATCATTCATTCATTTTAATCTATGATATTATTTGTCGCTTGATATATTATTCTACTATAATTCATCCCGAAAAAAAAAAAAAACAATGGTCTTCATATAAAAATATTTATATTTTATATTATTAATCAATGGGTTTGGTTTCTATATTCTTATTACAGGGATGCTTGAGACACCACCCAAAGTAAATTATGATCATTGATTCATTCATTAAAAATTAGTATCAAGTGGTAAATGTCTGGCCCAAGCATGATTTTAGGTACATCAAAAGACCCTACTTCTAGAACTAAAAGAGTAGAGGGAGTATCACCAACTAACAAGCTATCAAGAATAAGAGAGAGCATTAACCAAAGAGATGAAGCTTGAGTGATATTCAGATTAAGAGAAGAACCAAGGGGACCAAGGAAGAGGGATTAGCTATCATGACTTGGCTCGATAGATTGGAATACTAAGGTGGGAATGGACAGTTTGACAAAGTTTTTAAATTGCATATACGGACTCCAAAATCAATATCAAAATAAGTTTTTCATGAACTTTTTAATAATATCATTCAATACACCAAAAGAGCCACTGCTACATAAAGTTCATTTTAAACAAAAGTATTATAACTCTTGTATTATTTGCCAATTATATGGATAATATAAATACCATTCTATTGAAGCAACATATATCTACGACCATTCTATTGTAGCATCATGTCTAAGATACATGGATTCTTTTTTTAAACTCATTGTGTTTCAAGGTCTTGTCATGAAATATTGATTAAATATAATGGTGGGTTATCAAGATAACTCAATTTGTAAATAGCATTAACTCAAATGAAAGTTAAATAACATGTTTGCTTGTCATCATTTTAAATTATAAAGAAATCATACAAAATTTGCTTATCATTTAAATATAAATTATGACCATGAGCGTTGCTTAACATTAAGAGCAATGCATAGTGATTGAATCATTTCATTCTTCTTGCTATTAAGGACTTATGCTATCTTAATTTATTCTTTATTATCTGCTAATACATCCATATCAAGAGCACCACCTGTATAGAATCTAACTTGCCCTTGGCCTATACGTCCCCCTATGAGTGTATCGGGGCATATATCATGTCTATTATTATTACTTGGGATGAAAAGCACTAACTCACCTCTGGCCAATATATATTTATCGTCAATACAACAAGGGCATATGCATACTTCTACTATTATTCAGGGTGGAAGGTAAAAATCATCAATGTGCGAGCACATGAGCATCCCAAGCTATTGCAATAAGAGTGTGAACTTCATCTATGAATATACATATGCATTCATTCCTACATAGCTTGTTCTTTGCATTCTTTTCATCATGCATTTACTTTAAGTAATAACTTCATGAAATAATCATTAGAGCTTGAAATATGAAGAATATTATGTAGCATTCATATCAATATGAGGATTATTTACTTGAGAAAAAGAAAATAAATTTAAATAATTTTCAATAACGATCTTGTGCTAATAAGAATATTATTCAATGCATATCAATTCATTAAATTTAGAAGAGCGGGATTCATTATTATCAAATACTAGTGTAATTGCCCCCACTTTGATGTGCAACTATTATTCTTAATATTTTTATCGTCTCAAGTTTTAATTTCTATGAACAAATCCCAATTTCAATTATGAGGCATACATATAATAAAATTTACTTGAATTCTATTATAGTTAAATATATCTTAAGATTCCTTCACAAATTAATATTTCAATTCCTACTGACTTTATGTATATTTGCAAACAATTATTTTGACTCTATTCCTCAAGTAATGTTGAATTGCTCCATACTCAAAAAAGTTGAGATCATTACTTATAAGCATTTTGTTTATAAATAATAATAAGTAAATAGTTTCCTTCTCCAAACTGAAGGCTTTTTTTTATTAGTTACATTTAAATTACTGAAATTTTAATTCTTTAAACTTTGCTCTACTAGAATAAGTATTTTTACATTAGTCATAATAAGCTATATTTATGATATTTTTATGACAAAATCTAAAATCTTATACCACAATTATTTAATTTATTTTCTAAATCATTAATTACTCAGGGACTTGAATATGAATGATATGAATTTATTTAGAATTTTATTATTAATAAATGGATGTGTTTTGGAAACAATAACATCAAAATAGAGAGGAAGAAATTGCTGGAACATTAATATGAGGGTTGATTTTTTATTACTCCTTCAACAAATAATAAAAGATATAATTGATCTATTATTTAAGAGGTAGATTAGCTCTCCCACAAATCCTAGACGCCGCTACAAAACTCAAAGAAAAGCTACAGTAGAAAAAACAATTGCATAAATTGAAAATACAATATAATTAGCCCTAAATAGGCCTCCCAAATTCCCTCCTAAACCAGCCCATTTCATTAATTGATTCCCTCAATTTGAATTCGCTTTGGATCTCTTTCCTAAATAAATTTCTCCAATTATAATTAAAACGTTCCTAAATCTCTCCCTCTATTTATCTTTCTTGCTCATTCAATTAATATTTTTTGGGCCCCACAAAAGGAGCTAAACCCCCTCCCTTTCCTTTGGTTCCGGTTCATCAATAGAATCCTCCCACTCAATCCCCCCCCGCACCCCCACCCCACCCCACACACACACGAAGACACACCTTGTCCATAAGGTGGAATGATGTAAATTGTCTCCTAATCATCTTGTATGGTTCTCATATAGCTTCATGCTCTGGTGATTCCTCCCTCTTGATTAGTCTCGGTGCACCCCTTCTACTTTAAGAGGTTCCAAGATGACTTCTATGTCTTCTGACAAAGTCGGGGGTAGTGAAGACGGTGTGTGATTTCCTATCACCCGCCTCGGCTGGGATAAATGAAATATTGGGTGCAATGTTGATGAAGGTGGAAGCCCCAATCGATAGGCCACTGCTCCAATGCGTTCTAAAACCTTATAAGGCCCAAAGTATCGTGGGGACAATTTCTCATTCTTCTCTTGGCTTGTGTCTTTTATTTGTAGGATCGCAGCTTCAAGTTCACATATCTTCGTGCTCGACATGTACTACTCTTCAGTGCTCATCAACCTTCCTTTTCATGATTTTTTGGGCCCTTAGCAAATGTCTCTTGAGCTTAAATAGTACCCTATCCCTCTCTAAGTACCGATCTATACTGGATACTGGTGTAGATCTATGCCCATAATGAATCAAATAAGGTGGATCTTTCCCATAGAGAATCTTGATATTGTTGAATGGTACAATGTGTTGCACCAATATTCGGCTGAAGCAATTCATTTGGCCAAACTCTTAGGCATATCTGAGACAAATCATCTCAAATAGGTCTCTAACTTTTCTGTTGACCACATCGGTCGACCACTTGTCTGGGGATGATGTGTTGTGCTTCTCTTCAGGACCCCTATAAACGAAACTTCTTCTTCTAGAAGTGGCTAAGGAACACCTTGTCCCTATCTGATACAATGAATTCTTGAAATCCATACAAGCGCATCATCTCTCCTATAAAAATAGTAGCCATAGAGATTGCGGTGTAAGGGTGCTTTAGAGGGATGAACTGTTTATACTTGCTCATATGATCCACTACTATCAATATCACTGAAAATCCCTTCGAATGGGGAAACCCCTCCATGAAATCCATCTTCACCTCCTCCCACATCCTCTCTATCAGAGCTAGCGGCTGTAATAACCCTCACGGTGTCATGATTAAGTACTTGTGCCTCTGGCATACATCACGTCTCGTTACCCAACCCTCTAAATTGCGGCGCATCTCCACCTAGTATAATTCTGTTGATAGTCAGCTATAGGTTTTATGAGCTCCTGAATATCCTCCAACTGTGCTGCCATAAAAATCCTATAATAGCGAGGGGATGTATCTCGATCTCCTTGGTAAAACGAATCGCCGCTGATGTAGTAGCTGGGTGCCCCTTAGTGTGTAACCGGGATGACTGGCCGGGTGCTGCAAGAAGTCGGCTCCTATCTTCCTCAGTTGCCATCCTCTGCTCCAATAGAAACTTCAAACTTCTCTGGTATGTTCTGACCACAAAATGTTGCCCCAACAAATAAGATTGTCACTTTTGGATGGCCAAGACAATCACCATCAATTTTCTCTCGTATACAGACTTGAGTTTCGCCCTAGCAGTGAGCACATGATTGAAATAAGCAATGAATTGATGATCTTGCATGAGCATGGCCCCAGTTCGTATCCTGATGCATCTGTCTCCACGACAAATGGTCTGCTAACCGGAAGTGCTAATACTTGTACGCTAGTCATGGCTTTCTTTAGATGCTCGAAGGCTTTTGTCGCTGTTTCCTCCTAATTGAAACTGTCCTTCAGCTGCCCTGTTAGTGGCCATACTATTATACTATACCATCGCACAAATTTTTGATAATATCCATACCCTCTCAAATCCTTCAAGTTTTTAGGTAAAGGCCAGTCCAACATAGCCTCAATCTTGGACTGGTTTGTTATTACAACTATTTTGCTCATCATATGTCCTAGGTACTCTACTTGTGGGTGTGCAAAAGAACACTTCTTCAGGTTGGCGACTGATTCTCCCTCAAAGTATCCAGTATAGTCCTCAGGTGACTCACATGCTCTTCTTCTATATGACTGTAGATCAGTATGTCATAAAAAAATATCAAGACAAATTTTTTGAGATAGGGTTGAAAAACCCGGTTCATGAGGGACTGAAAGGTAGCTGGAGCTTTGGTAAGGCCAAAAGACATCGTCAAAAACTCATAGTGACCCTATTGAATTCTAAGAGCTGTCTTATGCACATCCCCTAGCTTCATTTTGACTTGGTGGTATCTTGATTTTAGGTCAGTTTTGGAGAAAATGATCATCCCAGATTCCCAAATAGCTCTTTTTAACAGCTCATCGATTACAGGGACACGAAACTTGTCCAACACTATTTCTTTGTTCAGGGCCCTATAATCCATACAAAACCTCAAATTATCATCATTCTTTCTCACCAATAACACGGGGCTGAAAAAGGGGCTCACACTAGACTTGATGATTCCTACCTCAAGCGTCTCTATCTTATCCTTTTGAATATGTAGGTAATGGTATGGTCTGACCTTGATAGGAGAAGCTCCCTCCTTCAAGGTAATGGCGTGCTTGTGCTCCCATGGTAGAGGTAATCCACTGGGCTGCTGAAAAACCTCAAAGAACTATTGCAGATGTTGTCGTACACCATTAGGGACCTCGACTGACTCTGAGTCTTGGACCTCCTCCGGACTAGCTCCAACAAGTAGCCCAGCCGTGCTCCCTGTATTGCCTTGACCATGGTCTTGAATGAAACCATGGTTTTGTACAGGCTGGTATCTCCTCGTAGCACCATCTTCTCCCCTTCCACTTTTTATATATATTTTTTTATTTTTTTAAGAATATCCATAATTAGAGATTTTCAATCTACCTTTGTCTCTCTGATCGTTCGTAATCACTTCATCCCTAGGATCACATTAGCGCTCCCCAGATCCAAGGGAAGAAAATCCTCCACTATTTATATGTCATGGAGTGTCAGCACCACCCTCCTACAAATCCCCCTACTATCAATCCTTTTTCGTTCCCATCATGACTCCAAAGCTCTCATTGTATCCACCAACTTCAATCCCAACTGGTTCACGACCTGGTTGGAGAAGATGTTATGACTAGCTCTGCTATCCACCAACACCACCACTGGCTGCTCCTCGATCTGTCCCCCACCTTCATGGTGTGATTTTTAGTAAATCCCACTACAAAATTTAGGTGCTTTCTTCCTTTTTCTGCTCCCTGCACTTGGTCCTCATTGCCAGACTCTTTCTCCTCACAAACCATACTAACATGGAGTGTATGATCCTTGCACTGATGGCATGGTGCATACTTCTCATCACAAAAAAAAACACAGACCTTTCACGCTCTTGTCCTGCACCTCCGCCTCTATGAGGCGCTTGAAGTTGGCCCCTAGGCAAACTCCCGCACTCTTCTCCCTTAGTGCCTCCCACTGATATGACGTTGTCTGGTCCTCGGTGCCAATGAAGTTGAGGTACTTTTGTAAGAGCCTTATGCAACCCTGCTCTTACTGCTTCTCTCCATCTGCTTCCGATCCTCTGCTATTTGTGCTAGCTCCATTATCTTCTTCAACCCCCTCGGCCTCAACAATCAAAGGTCCGCTCGTATGTCAGGCTTGAGGCCCTTCATGAATTTCCCTCCATCACCACCTCCAAACTTCCCTTCAACCTCCCTGACAACAACTCAAACCTCTCCCTGTACTCCATGACAGTTCCCTCTTGCGTCAAGGCAAGGAATTGCTTATGTAGGTCTCCTTCCCGAATGGCTCAGAAATATTCCAATAAGCAATCCCTAAACTCTTCCCACGAACAGATCGGATATCTAACCTCTCTCCACTAGAACAAAGCGAGAGCTTTCCCCTCCATACATCCTGCGGCTGTAAGCTTCTCTTCCTATCTTAAACCATTCACTGCAAAATACCTAATCACCCAGTATAACCACCCATGGGCATCCTCTCATTCGAATATCGACATCTTGAACTTCCTCACCTTGCTTCTCCACTCCAATTTCCTCTCCCCTCAATGGTTCCCCCATGTATCGAGGGGTGACCACCCTTCTTCCATCCGCCTCACATAATTTGATCCCCATGGCTCAACTCGTCTACCTCCTTCCCCGATTGTCCACTCCCCTTGCCCAAATGATCTCCCATAATAGTCGGTCACCCTACCACCTCCACCATAAAACTCCATTCCTGTTGTCACCCATCAAAACTCTTATTCTATCTCTTATCGGAGCCTTAGGAGGTGGCTCTTGATGAAAGGAACTCTCTTCATCAAACTCCTCCCATACGATCTCTTTACCTTTAGATTTGACCAAGGGAATCCCAGTCAAATCGTGGTGAGGGTTTGATGTGATGCAAAAGGGGAGTTACACAAGAATTTAAAATGAGAATTAAATGTTAGCTCCTCGAATTATTTGATCATGCATCAAAGTCAAGTAGATCATAAGTAATTCACGATGTTTAATTTGCTAGGCAAGAAAATACAACAAGAAAGCCAAGTCTTTAAGCAATTGCAAACGAAAACATAACACAATAGCTAGCAAATAAAATCCCGCGATTAATACCAAGTTGTTCACACTTGAGGTCTTTGGCACTCTCTTCCTATGGAGACTAGGTTGAACGGCGGAGGATTGACCAAACTAGCATGGAGGTTGCCACTAAGACGGAAGCACCAAGGAAAGTCGCCGTGGAAGAAGATCTCGGAGGTGGAGGAGGCACGGTAGATCGTCCTTCAATAAGCCAAGTGTAGTCGGAAAAGTGATCGTCGACGGTCTCTATCAAGGTGGGTACGATCCGTGATAAATACTCCACAACGGTATCGTCGAAGTCGAATCCGACGTCGAAGAAAGGAGACCGGAGAATGTCGACCCTCCCGTTGTCGTCGTATTCAAAACCGTAATTCCATTCCGGTACGTCCATGCATTATTGGAGGGGATCCGAAAAGTCGCCGCAAGCAAGATCTTCTAAAGGAGGAAGGGTGGAACGGCGGCTTGGCTAAGGGAGAGGGTAGGCCGGCGGTAGAGCAAGGAGGAGAGGGCGGGCTGGGGCGTGCACACTGAAATTTGATTTCAGTTTAGACTATTAGGAAGGAAAGTTTAGAGATTTGAAATTGCAATTAATGTAATTAAGACATTAATTGAAATTTCAATTATGGGAATATTAAGGGAGCCGGCGGTAGGGAACAAAGGAGCAGGTTTTGTAAATTGAAACTGAAATAAGTTTCAATTCCTTTTGTGTATGACGTGGAGGTGAGCCAATTAGGCTTGATTTGAATTTCAAACAAATCAAGAGGATGGGAGGGGGATTGATTGCCTAATCAATGGAAAATCCCATTAATGAGGCCGGCGGTAATGCTGGAGAGAGAGGGAGAGATTTGAGGGGGGTAATTGGGTTGCCAAACTTGGATTTGCATTTAAATTCTCTGAAATAAATTTCCAATAAAATTTTAAATTTAAAATTGGAATTTATTCCAAAACTTTCCTAAATTGGATCCCAACAATTTGGAGGGAGATTGCAATTTGGAAACCGGGATTTGTGCAGGAGGGGAAGGACGGGCTGGAAGAGGAGGTGGACGGGTGGAACTGGACGGGAGAGGAGGTCGGCGGCAATGGAGCGGCGGGGTGCAATTGGGGTGGTCGGCGGGTGGGGCTTGGAGTGGTGGCGGCGGCAAAAAAGGGGGGGTTTTCGGCCTTCTCCTTCCTCCTTTGAGATCTTCTATGATGGAGATGAAGATTCGCGGACTCCAACCTTGGATATCTTTCAAGTGAACTCACAAAGAGAACACACGAGAACTCACTAAGAGATCTCTACGTTATTGAGCTCACAAAGAGAACAAAACAAGGGAAATTTCATTTCAATCATCAATAATCCTCATACAAGATACAATGGCCATATAAATAGGCCCCAAAGAAAATAAAGTGCAAAAGTCTAAATTGCCCCTTGGGGCTACAAAAGCAACTACTACCCTTAGGGGTAAAATGGGAAACTACGAAAATAAAAGCACAATATGAAAACTGATGGTACAAGTACAATCAAAAAATAAAGGCTAGCGATCATGGTCGTCGATCTCCGTGGTCGTCTCTGATAGACGCGCCGAAATCTCCTATCGATGACCTCATCATTCTCCCCGGGTGGGAGAGAACTCGACCCCGTCGAGTGCGTACTGCGAAAGCTCTCATATAACTCCAGCAGGTCTGGGTCCAGTCTCTGTAGCTCCTCTCGATCGGTCCACGTGTCCTCTGTCTCCGGAGTTCCCTCCCAATGGACCAAGTACCGTTGGCGACCTCCATCTTTTGTGGAAATAATCTCATCATCCAGAATGGTTTCAATCTTTTCCGCTCTAGGTAACTGGGGTAAGTTGGGGAGTGGAGGAAGGCTAGGGATCTCACCAGGTGGGGTCACACAAGGCTCTTTATGAAGTGGATTGTTGGGGTTAAAATCAGGACCCTCAAAGGCTACTATATCCTCAATATTAAAAGTGGGATTCATATTAAACCCTTCCGGGAGTTCCAGCACATAAGCATTATCGTTAACCTTCGCAAGTATTTTAAAGGGCCCAGCACTTCTCGCATGTAATTTCTTTACGGACCCAGGAGGAAAACGCTCCGGGCGGATCCGTACCATCACAAAATCTCCCACCTTGAATTCTTTAAATCTCCTTTTCTTATCAGTATGAATTTTATAATCAGTGTTGCTTTGTTCAATTTTCTTTTTAATTTCATTGTGTAACTCATGCAGATGAGATGCGAATGCAAATGCAGACTCAGATGTTCTAGTCCTAGGACTCATGGGAATTGGGTTAATGGGCTGATTTGGCTGAAAATCATACACAATCTTTGCAGGGCTGAGGCTAGTGGTTCGGTTTAAAGAGTTGTTGTAAGCAAATTCGGCTATAGGAAGCTTTGAGTCCCAATCTCTAAGGTTTTCTCCTATCAAAGTCCTTAAAAGACTCCCTAGACTTCTATTAACAACCTCAGTTTGACCATCGTTCTGGGGGTGGAAAGCGGTGGAGAATTGAAGTATTGTCCCCATTTTGTGCCAAAGGGTTTTCCAGAAATAGCTTGTGAACTTAACATCCCTATCGGACACGATTGTCTTAGGAAGGCCATGGAGTCTAACGATTTCTTCAAAGTAAAGCTTAGCGATTCGGGAAGCATCGAAAGTTTTGGAGCATGGGAGGAAGTGCGCTATTTTAGAAAAACGATCAATGACCATAAAGACGGAATCATGTTTCCTAGTGGTTTTGGGTAGACCCAGGACGAAGTCCATACTTACATCTTGCCCTTCGAGATCATTGTCCACTTCTCTCGCAGTTAAGAAGTGTAAGCCCTTATTAGGCTTAGGGGGACTAACCTTAGTTTCGCTCTTATCGGGTCGGGGTTGTGAGGGAATCAACTTAATCTTCTTTCCGTTGTGTTCGAACACGCAGGTGTTCGTCTTCCCATAAATGTGGACATCGTTGTCAAACAGCCAAGGGCGGCCAAGAATAATTTGACCCACATCCATAGTCAATACATCACACCAAATCTTCTCCTGATATCCATTAAACTTGAGTGGGATAAGGCTCCTATCTTTGATTTCCATAGAAGTTGAGTTAATCCAGGCGACCTTGTACGGGTTTGGATGAGGTGTGGCCTTAAGGTTGAGCTCAGAAATCATCGCTGAAGATACAGCGTTGATACAGCTTCCGCTATCGACAATAACCTTACAGTTCTTATCCCCCGATCTTAGTAAAGGTGTGAAAAATGGCTGTTCTTCTCCAATCATCACTCGGCTTGGGTTGGGACGGTGCACATCTAACGACTTGCAGGGTGACAGGTTCATCCTCCGTAAAAGAATCTTCCTCTTCATCCACATGGTGAACTAGGTCAGTATCGGGCTCGCCCTCGTCGTCATCAACCTCCTCTATTATGGTGACCTTATAGGGACTGGAACATTGAGAGGCAATGTGTCCATACCCATGACACCTGTAACATTTGGTTCCAGAATTGGGTTTCGGGGGGTGTCTCGTTCAGGTGCTTTACCCTTTTAAGGTCAGGGCGATGAGGGGCGGAGCTAGCAGTGGGTCGGCTACCGGTCGAGTTGGAGGGTCGGTTTTGAGGCTGGTTGGTGGAGGAGCGATACGGGTTGGGTCGGGAGTCGAACTGTCTAGTGTGGGAATGGGTTTTGGACTCTTCTAGGTCAAGTACCAGGCTGCAAGCGGCCTCTAGTGTGTCTATTCCCCTAGCAAACAGTTCAGTGCGAAGATCTTCTCGAAGGCCAGCTCTAAAACATAGACAAGATTTGTGTTGGGGGGTAGCAGATTCCTCGCCGTTACAACGAATCAGGAAATCATCGAAGGCGGAGATGTAATCTTTAACTGACTTGCTCCCCTGAGTTAGCCGATTCCACTTATCCAAGAGCTTAGGGTAGTAGGACGGTGGTAGGTATTTCCTCCTAAGTTCCTGCTTCATGGTTCTCCAATCGCTTATTGGGTGTTCTCCTCGGGATTCACGCATGTTCTCCAGATTGGTCCAGTAAAGGTTGGCTCGTCCGGTGAGCTTCATTTCAGCGAATCTGACTTTCTTCGCTTCGGAGATGTTGTACCATTTAAAATAGCTATCCATTGACTTGAGCCAGTCTAGGAAAATTTGGGGATCAAGTGTTCCATCATAATTCGGGGCGTCGATCCTAATGTTTTTCAAAAGCTGAGCGTCATTGTCTCTCCAAGGATTGTCGTGTTCTACGGGCTCCTGATGGGGTCTAGGATTATGACGATAATGGTCTTGGAAGTGTCCTGGATCGCGAGGTTGTTCGCGATCGGGCCGGTTGTCGTCACCATAAGGTGAGTGAGGTCGGGAAGGCGTGTAGATCGCAGGGTTTCTCATCCGTTCAATATTATCTAGACGGTCACTCGTATGGCGCCTAAAGTCGGCTAAATCCGTTTGGGTGTTGCGGATTTGTTGCGTAACCGATCCCAATTGCCCAACTATGAGGTCTAGAGTCGCTTGCAAGTGTTCCGGGTCCATTGGTGACGGTTGGCGGTTGCTAGGGAATGAAAAGGAGAAGTGAACAGCACCTAGACACTAGGGTAGGATGTTCCTAACGCTTATATAAATTGCTGGTCGGTTGAGGACAGCAACTTACAACTAGGAGTGAAGTTGTCTAGAGGTTAGGAGTGGGTTTTAAATCACTGGACAGCAACCTAGGACAGCTAACGGAACACTAAAAGCCTCTAACGGGTGCAGGTTTTGAGAGGGCAGCAACCTTACTCAGCTAGGAAAACAAAAGACAGCAAACGGTGAGATGTCTGGATTTCCTATCAGTGAAAACAGCTGCAGGATTTGTGAGACCAGCAGGGTAATTTAAGCCGAGCTGTTCCAGACACTTAGGGATCTACCAAACACAAGACCGACACTAAGCTGTGAGCTAAAAAGTCCTAACTTCAGTTAGATGTTTGCTGGAAATAACCAAAACAGTAGCAAAACAGTGAATGAAAACAATAAAGTCTTAAATACTAAACGATGCTTAGCATGTGAATGATGAATGACAAAGTAAACTAAACTCCTAGGATGCATCTAGCACAACAAAGCATGCTAACCATGCTCTGATACCAAAATGATGTGATGCAAAAGGGGAGTTACACAAGAATTTAAAATGAGAATTAAATGTTAGCTCCTCGAATTATTTGATCATGCATCAAAGTCAAGTAGATCATAAGTAATTCGCGATGTTTAATTTGCTAGGCAAGAAAATACAACAAGAAAGCCAAGTCTTTAAGCAATTGCAAACGAAAACATAACACAATAGCTAGCAAATAAAATCCCGCGATTAATACCAAGTTGTTCACACTTGAGGTCTTTGGCACTCTCTTCCTATGGAGACTAGGTTGAACGGCGGAGGATTGACCAAACTAGCATGGAGGTTGCCACTAAGACGGAAGCGCCAAGGAAAGTCGCCGTGGAAGAAGATCTCGGAGGTGGAGGAGGCACGGTAGATCGTCCTTCGATAAGCCAAGTGTAGTCGGAAAAGTGATCGTCGACGGTCTCTATCAAGGTGGGTACGATCCGTGATAAATACTCCACAACGGTATCGTCGAAGTCGAATCCGACGTCGAAGAAAGGAGACCGGAGAATGTCGACCCTCCCGTTGTCATCGTATTCAAAACCGTAATTCCATTCCGGTACGTCCATGCATTATTGGAGGGGATCCGAAAAGTCGCCGCAAGCAAGATCTTCTAAAGGAGGAAGGGTGGAACGGCGGCTTGGCTAAGGGAGAGGGTAGGCCGGCGGTAGAGCAAGGAGGAGAGGGCGGGCTGGGCGTGCACACTGAAATTTGATTTCAGTTTAGACTATTAGGAAGGAAAGTTTAGAGATTTGAAATTGCAATTAATGTAATTAAGACATTAATTGAAATTTCAATTATGGGAATATTAAGGGAGCCGGCGGTAGGGAACAAAGGAGCAGGTTTTGTAAATTGAAACTGAAATAAGTTTCAATTCCTTTTGTGTATGACGTGGAGGTGAGCCAATTAGGCTTGATTTGAATTTCAAACAAATCAAGAGGATGGGAGGGGGATTGATTGCCTAATCAATGGAAAATCCCATTAATGAGGCCGGCGGTAATGCTGGAGAGAGAGGGAGAGATTTGAGGGGGGGTAATTGGGTTGCCAAACTTGGATTTGCATTTAAATTCTCTGAAATAAATTTCCAATAAAATTTTAAATTTAAAATTGGAATTTATTCCAAAACTTTCCTAAATTGGATCCCAACAATTTGGAGGGAGATTGCAATTTGGAAACCGGGATTTGTGCAGGAGGGGGGGAAGGACGGGCTGGAAGAGGAGGTGGACGGGTGGAACTGGACGGGAGGGAGGTCGGCGGCAATGGAGCCCGGCGGGTGCAATGGGGTGGTGGTCGGCGGGTGGGGCTTGGGAGTGGCGGCGGCAAAAAAGGGGGTTTTCGGCCTTCTCCTTCCTCCTTTGAGATCTTCTATGATGGAGATGAAGATTCGCGGACTCCAACCTTGGATATCTTTCAAGTGAACTCACAAAGAGAACACACGAGAACTCACTAAGAGATCTCTACGTTATTGAGCTCACAAAGAGAACAAAACAAGGGAAATTTCATTTCAATCATCAATAATCCTCATACAAGATACAATGGCCATATAAATAGGCCCCAAAGAAAATAAAGTGCAAAAGTCTAAATTGCCCCTTGGGGCTACAAAAGCAACTACTACCCTTAGGGGTAAAATGGGAAACTACGAAAATAAAAGCACAATATGAAAACTGATGGTACAAGTACAATCAAAAAATAAAGGCTAGCGATCATGGTCGTCGATCTCCGTGGTCGTCTCTGATAGACGCGCCGAAATCTCCTATCGATGACCTCATCAGGGTTAGCACTCAAAACCGCTGGTGGAGTTTAGGATTGCATCTCCATGAGCTTCCTCATCATCTCCTCCATCCCTCCAAATCGGCTCTCAATCTGATCATCCATGGTTGAAAGCCTTTCTTCCATGGTGGATAACCTTTCCTCCATCCTGGACTTGATTTATTCCAATTCGCCTTCCAACGCATTGACCTTTTTTGCTTCCATATCTCCAAAACCTCGCTCTGGTATCAATTTGATGTGTTTTAGAAGCAAAAACAAAAAAATAGAGAAGAAGAAATTTTTGTAACACAAATATGAGAACTGATTTTTATTACTTATTCAACAAATAATAAAAGATATAATTGATCTACTATTTGAGAGGTAGATCAGCTCTCCCATAAATCCTAGGCGCCGCTAGGAAACTCAAAGAAAAGCTACAGCAGAAAAAAAAACAACTGCATAAACTGAAAATACAGGACAATTAGCCCTAAATAGGCTTCTCAAATTCCCTCCTAAATCAGCCATTTTCCTCAATTTGAATTTGATTTGAATCTCTTTCCTAAATCAATCCCCCCCCCCCCAAAAAAAAAAAAATAAATAAAAAACCCTTAAAACATTCATAAATCTCTCTCTCTATATCTCTTTCTTGCATATTGAATTAAATATTTTCTGGGCCCCCCTTGAACTTCCTTCCCTTTCCTCTGGTTCCGATGCTGGAATCCTCCTGCTCACAGCAGGAGGCGCAAATCTTTTTGTGCAATGAATTTGTAGCCTCTACTTCTTATTTTCTAGCACTCCCACCAGCCCTTATTGATTTGATGGCTATTCAACCAACTCCCTCAAATTGGATGGCTGAAGTTGAACGTTCCAATTTTTCTTATAATATTCTTAAATGTGGGGTTGCTAAGCTCTTTGGTGAACATGGTAGCAAGCTGCCTTCCAGTTGGGACAAATGGAGTGCGGATCAATCCACTTTTTTTTTTTTTTATAGAATGTCTATCTACTTATATGTGTTTGTTACTGCTGTTATATTGTATAAGATTGTGAGCAATATTGACGGCGTATTTATTATTATGGTATATCTTTATAAGCTATTTACATCTGATTTTAAATATCCCAAATTGAATTTAATCCATTGGAGTTGGCTGATATCTTGAAAATTTGTTCTGAATATGGACTCAACACTGGATGTTAAAATGACATGTTATTTCTTGCTTCTTCATATTATTAAAATTTCTCTCATAAGTGTGAAATATCATGAAGTGGATCTCCTATCAATTGGTGACCCTGCATAGTCAATATCAGTGTAAACTTCAAGTTGTAGAGTATTATATATATTTTCTATAGGCAATGTCTTTCTTGAACTTGATTTTAGATACTTGAGGACTCTATAAGTAGCTTGAAGGTGAAAATTTTGAATTAAATGAATTATGAGACTTACTGCAAAGGTAGGATGTGTATGTGATAGATGGATTAGTTTTTCAACTAATCTTTAATGTTGTCCAATTTTTGTTTATATTCTTTCTTCATCCTTGTCCAGTTTGTGATTGGGTTTAGTTGCAGTTTCAGATGGCTTACAATCAATCATTTTTTATTTTCTTTAATAGGTCCATAATATTTTTTTTGTTAAGAGAAAACCAAGTCCTCATTATGAAGAAGCAACTTCTTTTCCCAAGAAGTATTTTAGTTTGCCAGTCTCTTGATTTCAAAAATTTCAGGAAGTTTTTTTTAAATGATTCATTTTTTTTAGTCATGAATTAGAATAGTTATATTATCAACATATACAATAATAATTGAAAAGTTTTTATCAATGTGGTGTTTTATGGTGAGATTATAGTGTCCTTAACTTTGTTTATATCCCATTTCATACATGACTTTTGTAAATCTGCCAAATCATGCTCTTGGGGATTGTTTGAGACCATATAGTATGTTTTTCAATATACAAACCTTATTTATTATACAAGAGCTATTGAATCTTAATGGAGGATCCATATAAATTTCTGTAACAACATTTACACATAAGAAAGCATTTTTCACATCATATTTTTCATGGACCATCCAAGCTTAGTAGCATGAGAAATTAAAATAAAAATTGTATTTATTTTTGCAATAAAAGTATTTTTTGCAATCAATTTCATAGTATTGTGTATATCATTTGGCAACCAATCTTGCTTTGTATCACTCTAGGCTTCGATCTGCTATATATTTTAATGAAAATATCAAGTTGTATCATACTAAAATTTTCCCTTTTGGTAGGACATCGATCTCAAATGTGATTTTTTTTCAAGACATTCATCTATTATCTCATAACATCTTTTCAATTCTTGTTTTCTAGTGTCTTAAATAGGATTTATGATATTTTAGTGGAGTTGAAATTGATGTTTGTAAGTAAGGATTTATGTAGGACATTTTTTTTTTAAATGTATATTGAGAAATGAGATACATAAGAGAATAATGGGTTGATTATTGTTATTTGATTTACATTTTGAGCCTTGAGCTTGTTAGGGGCTTTGGTTTGACTTATTCCTTATTTTGTAGATCATGATTTGAGTTTTAGTAATTGGAATGTTAAGATCGAAAAGTGTGGTTTCATTAAACTTATCTTTTAGTTGGTCGTTCTCTATCTAAAGATGATTTTGATTGAAAAATTTTATTTTTCATAAAAAATGACATCTTTTGAAGTAAAGAATATTTATATGGCTAGATGATAACAATTATATCTTTTTTCGGGTGGAGGAATACCCTACAAAGAAATATTTGAGTGCTTTAAGACAGTTTATTTTGGTGTTGCTATGGATGTGAACGAAAATAATGCATCTAAATATTTTTTGAGAAAATTTTCAGTAGTTGTTTGTAGATAAGAATTTCACAAGGTAGTTTAGGAGAACTTTTAAATCAATTATTCTTGAGGGCATTTGTTGATTAGGTATGTGGTAATTATGACTCTCTTCCCAACATCTTTTTGAAAGTTAATTTTGGAGAATAAGTGATGGGGACATCAGATCGTGGAAAGTATATAAGAGACGTGGCCGACTACGGCCACGATCATTTGATTCATTATATGTATTTGTTTTATTTGTTTGCATTATGTATTTGTTTTATTTGCATTTTTCATTTTTACCCTTACTTAAGGGTCTTGTCATATGTAAGCCCTAGGGGCAATGTTGGCTTTTAGTTCCCTTCCATTGTATGAGGCTATTTATAAGCCCCTTATGTTTCTTTTCAAGTTAATGAAGAATTATATTGAAAATTTCTGCAACTTTGTATTTTTGTGAGAGCTTTAGAGCTTTGGAGAGAAATCCCTTGGAGAGGGAAACAGATCACCCACCAACCATGGAAGTGTCCTGGTTCATGGCTTTTTTCTTCCCTATCTTTTCTTCTCTTCCTCCCTACCTTCCCCTCCACCACCGGCCAAGGATTCCCTTCCTTTTCTCTTGGCCAAACCACCTTCCCACCCCATCTAGCTGCCGACCCACCCTAACTCTCGGTCAACCACCACACCCCACCACCTATCCTACTCGGCTATCCCCACCTCCACACCACCACATAGCCAAACCCTAACCTAGCCTAGCCGCCGGCCATAGGCCTTCCCTCCTTGCCGCTCAAATTCAAAACCCACGCATTAATACTTTTCTTTTTCCTCCCAACCCATTTGAGAAAGTCTTAAATTCAAATTTCAATCAATTTGAAATTTTAATTGTTTTCTAAAATAAAACTCTATTTTAGGAAAGTTTCCTAAATTAAATATAAATCAATTTTGAATTGGATTGGAATTAAATCCTCCTTAATTTGGGATTCCCAATTAAGCAAGTAATAAATCCCCTTCCATAAACCCCATCCCCCTCTTTATGCCGCCGGCCCCCCTCCTTGTCCCCACTACTTAATTGCTTTCCAAAATGAAGCCTCTCCCATGGGAAAGAATTCAAACCCTTTCCTCTCTCTCTCTCTCCAATCCTCCATTAAATCTTTCCAAATTTAGAGGATTACTTAGGGAAATGATTACCTAATTTCTCTCCATCCTCCACCCTTTAAAATCTGAATCATATTTCCCCACCTCCCTCTCTAACCTAGTCGGCCTTCCCCTAACCTTAACTCCACCAAAATCTAAATCTAAACTCTCCCAAGCCTCCTACTTTGGCAGACCACCCTCCCATCCCTGTTTCCATTGGATTCCTTGGAAAAACTTCTTTCTCTCAAGGAGAATCCTCAAGGACAGCAAAGGGTGTCTTCCACAATACTTCAACGCCACATATCCTATACATGGCCGATCCTGAATTTGACTCCGGCTTCGTCTACAACGAACAAGGCTTCTCCAACATCCTTCGATCACCTTTTTTCGACGTCAATCCAGAGGTAAATAATTCCGTTGAGGAATACTTGGAGCATATCATATTCACTCTTTCTTAAGCCATCGAAGAACAACTTTCCACCGTTCAGTGGAAAATCACCGCCCCGCCAAGACAAGGGCGAACTCTTTCTCCGTCAATTTCCTTCCTGTTCTTCTTCGATTGTGGTTGTGTATCAAGTATAAGGAATTGTGCAAAGCTTAGTAAACGTAGGGAATGAGTGAAGACCTTCTATGCATCTAATCTCGTTATTAAACTAGGGATGTTATTGAAACTTCTTTATATTTGCTTATGTTGAATTTTATAATTGTTTTGTGATCCTAACTATTATTGTGTGACTTAGCTTAAACTAAGGCACCCCTTTTTTGTTTTTCATTTTCGTTAAGTGGCTAACATTTAATTCTTATTGCTCTTATTTGAAAGCGTGCAAATTCTTATATTTATCATTTAAAGCATTCATAGTTCTACATCAATAAGAGTCAAAGTGACTTTCAAAATGTGATTTTTTTTTTCTTTTTGTCATCTTATTTTGTTGAGGGTGACAGGGCAAGAGGATTGATGGATAATATATTCTTTATTGAAGAAAGAAGATAAAATCTTATTAAAATAATTATGAACATTATATGTATGGAACATCTTGACTTCAGCTTTAAATTGATTTTTTATTGAATAAAGCTAACATTAAATTTGTATTTTCTCAGATATTGTCATCTGAGTGCAATCATTAATAAAAGCAATAAATCCTATAACTCCAAAAGTATTGGGGATTCTTTAGGGGTTAACATCAAAAGTGTAGAGGATATAAAAACACTTAAAAGAAAAAGAAATATGATAATATTTTTTTTAATTATATAAGCCTCACAATAAAAGTTTTCAATATTAATATTCATAAAAAGAGAATGAAACATGTTTTGTAAGATTTTGAAAGAGGGATGATCTAATTCATAATAATGCTCTCAAATGATTTCTGTATTGAGAGTGGAGATGAAGGAATATATTAAGTAATTTCTTATCTTCAAGAATTTATAGTGTATCTTTTTCTTTAATTGCTCAATCATCCTTATTATAGTGAGTTCCAAAAAAATATATTTATAAATGAAAAAGTTGCTCTATAATTGTGTGATAGGAAGTACTTGAGTTCGCAAGTAATCCTATCGGATCTACTTGAGTTCGCAAGCAACCCTGCGAAATTGATAAAAATGGCGAGAATACCCAAGATCGAAGATGAAACAACCAAGAAAATAATAGAACTTGATTAAATACTCAAAGCAAAATAAGCTAGAAGAAAAGATACAATTGATCCTATATTCAAGAGGAGGATCGTCTCTCCCAAATCTCTAGACAAGAGTCTAGAGCCCAAAACGCCAAAGAGACTACAAGAAGATAATAACCAAAGCATGCCTAGCCCTAACCCTTCATGCCCTTTAAATAGCCCTCTCCACCTCCTTAACTTTCTAATATAAGATAATATTTAATTAATTCTAAAGATATCAAAATTTTTTAATTAATTAAATCCACTTTCCTAATATAAGATATTATTATTTAATACAAAAGATAACAAATCTTTTTTAATTAATTAAATCCAAATAAATTGGGCGTGAGACCTTCCCTTAGGCGTTGGAGGAAGGAGGCGGGTTGACCCGCCTCCTATATACAAGTGCCGGCCCCACCTGGGCCAGCTGAGGTTGAGTCGGTTCCTGGGGAACTGACATATCAATACCGCCCTCCCAAAGAATCACCTTGTCCTCAAGGTGAAAACAAGGGAACTGTTGTTTTATCCTCTCATATGGCTCCCACGTGGCCTCGTAATCCAGGAGGTTCTTCCATTTGATCAACACCTCCTTAGTTCCATCTTTATTTTGGCGAACCCTTTCCAGCTCTAAGGGTTCCAGAGTCACCTCTAAATCCTCAGTAAGTGTTGCTGGTAGCTCGGGACTGGCTGTGTAGTCACCAACGGCCTTTCTCAACTACGAGACATGAAAAATCGGATGTATGGTTGCTGGTGGTGTTAATTTTAGTCGATATGCTACTGCCCCAATCTTCTCCAGCACTTCATAAGGGCCAAATACCTTGGAGCCAACTTTTCGTTCCTCCTATTGGCGACTGTCTTCTGTCTATACAGTCGGAGCTTCAAGAATACCCTCTCCCCTACTTCAAATTGGATGTCCTTCCTATGCCCATCTGCTTGTTTCTTTATAATTTGTTGAGCTCTCAGTAAATGCCTCCTCAACTCCTCTAGTACTCAATCCCTTTCCTCTAAGTACTCCTCTATTGCCGATACGGGGGTACTGCTACTCCCAAAGTGCACCAAGTGTGGGGGATCCCGTCCGTACAACACCTTGAATTGGGTCATTTGTGAAGCAGAATGAAAAGACGTGTTGTACCAGTACTCTGCCCAAGATAGTCACTTGGCCCATAGCTTGGGTGTCTCTGACACAAAGCATCTCAGGTATGTCTCCAGGCTCCTATTGACCACCTCCGTTTGGCCATCTGTCTGTGGGTGGTAAGCGGTGCTTCTCTTCAGAACTGTCCCCTGTAACCTGAATAACTCCATCCAAAAATGACTTAGGAACACCTTATCTCTGTCTGACACGATCGCTTCTGATATCCCATGCAATCTGATCACTTCTCTAATGAATGTTGAAGTCACTGTCACCGTGCTGTAAGGATGTCGGAGGGGGATGAAATGAGCATTTTTGCTTAATCTATCCACCACCACCAATATCACTGTGAAGCCTTCTGAACGGGGCAGCCCATCTATGAAATCCATGTATATCTCCTTCAATACTAATTCTGGTAACGCCAACGGCTGTAGTAGTTCCCCTGGCACCATAGCCAAATATTTGTTCCTCTGACAGATCTCACATCTTGCCACCATCTCCTCTACAACTCCCTTCCAGTAAAGCTCGACCGCTAGTCTCTTGTAGGTATTCTGCACTCCTGAATGGCCCCTAACTGTGCTCCATGAAATTCCTGGAATAAATTTGGGATGTGGATCAAGGTACGGGGCATAACAAATCTTCCATGGTACAACAGTCTGTCTCCCTCTAATGAGTACCATGGATGGCTACCCTCCTCTTTCAGCAATTTTGACCTAATCTTTCCCAATTCTTCATTTCTAGCACTTTATTCCCTTATGTTCTCCTAATCAAACATCAAAGGAACGGATATTGCCACCGTCTGCAGCTTCCCCATATATATGGACAAAGCGTCTGCCACATTGTTTTTCACCCCTAGCCTATATTGAATCTCAAAATCGTACCCTAGCAACTTGGACAACCACCTTTGATGCTCTTTCGTCACCATCCGCTGTTCCAGTAGGTATTTCAAGCTTTGCTGATCAGTCCTGACAATGAAATGCCTCCCAAGCAGGTAGGGCCGCCACTTCTGGATGGCCAAAACGATGACCATTAATTCTCTCTCATAAACTAATTTCAGCCGGGCTCTAGCAGTCAATACCTGGCTGAAATAGGCAATGGGTCTACAACTCTGCATCAGTACTGCACCCAGCCCATACCCGGAAGCATCTGTCTCCATAATGAAGGTCTGAGTGAAATCTGGCAAGGCTAGGACCGGCACCTTAGCCATCGCCTTTTTCAAGCTCTCAATGTTGATGTGGCTGCTTCCCCCTATAGGAATCCATCCTTCTTCAACTGTTCAGTGAGTGGCCATGCTATGGAGCTATACCCCTTAACGAACCTTCTGTAATAACCCTTCAATCCTAGGAATCCTCTCAACTCCAAATTTTTCGGCATTGGCCACTTTAGCATTGCTTCAATTTTAGACTGATCTGCTGCCGCTCCTTTTGATACCATATGGCTCAAGTACTCTACACTGGCTTGTGCAAAGCAGCATTTCTTCAAATTAGCCCTCAATTGATGCTCATGCAGTACTTTTAACACCCTCTTCAAATGCTCCCAGTGCTCCTCTTCTGTCCTGCTGTAGACCAGGACGTGGTCAAAGAATACTAATACCAATCATCTGAGATATGGTTTGAAAATTTTATTCACAAGGGCCTGGAAAATAGTGGGAGCATTGGTGAGACCAAAGGGCATCACCAGAAACTCATAATGTCCTTCATGAGTTCTAAAGACCGTCTTGGGTATATCCTCCTTCATTCGGATCTGATGGTAACCCGATTTCAAGTCTATCTTGCTGAAGATCGCGGTCCCACTCAATTCATCTAGCAGCTCATCGATGACTGGTATAGGAAACTTGTCAGGTACAATTTCCTTGTTAAGTGTTCTATAGTCCACACAGAAACGCTAGCTGCTATCCTTCTTTTCACTAATAGAATGGGGTTAGAAAAAGGATTGATGATGGGTCTGATGATCTCTGCCTTTAGCATCTCTTTAATCAACCTTTCTATTTCATCCTTCTAGAACTGAGGGTAACGATAAGGCCGAACACTGCTGGGTGTCACTCCCTCCTTCAACACTATGGCATGCTCCTGCTCCTCCTGCGGTGGCAATCTCTGAGGTGGCTGAAACACCTCTTAGAACTGCTGAATCAATGGCCGAATGGAGTGGGTATGTCTCATCCCTCCTCCAATCTCGCTCCCTCCAAACTATGCAACTCCACCAAATACCCTCCGTCTGCCAACTGGATGTCCCTCACTATCGTTTTAAGAGAAACCATGGATTTGGAAAGCCCTACATCTCCCTTAATCACTACCTTCCTTCCATCCATCGTCAACTCTATCGTGGGTGCTCCCCAATTCACTTTGGTGTCTCTCAAAGTTTATAGCCATTTCATCCCCAGGATAACGTATGTGCTCCCAAGCTTTAGTGGAAGAAAGTCTTCCCTCACCTGTATCCCCTAGATCGTTAGTCGCACTCCTCTGCAAATCCCCTGACATTTCTTCCTTCCCTGTACCCATCATTACTTCGTAATAGCCAGTGTCCACCAATCTAACTCTCAGTTGGTCGACGACCTGGGTGGAAATGAAATTGTGAGTAGCCCCACTATCAATCAGCACCACAACCTCCCTGTCCTCTATCTCTCCCTTCACCTTCATCACTTCATGGTGTGATTCGTAGTGAATCCTACCACTGAGTTCAGGAAAACCTCAGCCATATCCAAGTGTAGTTTCTCCTCCTCTGTCTCCTCCCCACCTCCCTCAGTTTTCTCGTCATCACAAACAGTGAGAACCTGAAGAGTTCGGCCCTTGCACCGATGCCCTGGCATGTACTTTTCATCGCACCTGAAGCACAACCCCTTAGCCTTCTTCTCTTGCATCTCTTTCTCCGTCAGCTGCTTGAAATTTCCCCTGCTTCCTCCTCCTGTTTTCTCCTTGGTGGCCTCTCGACTCTCTCCTGTTGCAGAACCTTTAGGTACTAGATGAGTGGTCGTCATCCTGTAGATGATGCCCCGGTGGCCTGGTGTTGCTACTCTTGGCTCCCCTCTCCAAATTCCTCTGATTTTCCACTAATTGGGCCAACTTCATGGCCTCCCCCAAGTCACGGGGCATCAAAACCTTCATTGCTACTCGGATATTCGCCTTCAACCCTTTCATAAAATTTCCCTCCAATATTGTATCTGTGAGTCGCTCCACCCTGCTAGCTAGGTGCTCAAACTGCTCCCGGTAGTCTGCTATCGATCCCTCATGTGTCAGAGCAAAGAACTGCTCATAGAAAATCTCCTCCCCGGTCTATTTGGAAGCGTTCTGTTATGAAGTCTTTGAATTCCCTCAAGTTCCTGATAGGCCTCCTCTGATATCTCCACTAATACCATGACAGGGCTTTTCCTTCCAAGCACAATCCGGCTGCAGTCAGCTTCTCCTCCTTCGTTAGTCCATTGACGGTGAAGTATCGCTCCACCTTGTAAATCCACCCATATGCATCTTCTCTTTTAAATATGGGCATCTTCAACTTCCTCACCTTCTGGTCGCCCCCATTGCCCCGGAATCTTCCATAGTTTCCCTTCTCCCAAGTGCTAGGTGCACCCGATGTTTTTAGGTCTTCCCTTGCTCTGCCATAGCCCAAACCCCTTCGAAATTCCCCCTTTCTGTTTTCAAAATCAGCACCTCGGTGACCATAGTATCCCTCATGACGTTCCCTATATCCACCCCCTCTTTCATCCCTTTGGACAGGCTTCAGATGGGGTCTTCTTCTTTCTCCTTCCATGATTTTCACCTCATCTTCTTCCCTACGAATTTCCGAATTCGTACTTTTTCCTTCCCCTCCTTTTTTCACATTTGGTTTTGAATCTCTAACATCTTCTTCATCATGTCTCGGAGATCGGCGACTTGTCCTTCCATGGAGGAAATCCTTTCCTCCACCGCCGTTTTGAGTTGATTCATCTCCCCTTCAAGCCTTTCTTCCAGAGCATCAACTTTTTTGGCCGCCATCGCAATTCAAAGTTTGTAAAATCACAAATTATAGATTTGAAACTCCAAAGACAGCAATCCCCCTTTCTTCCGGGCAAATATTCACTTCTGAAATTTGTCGAAATCATTCCTTCACTGGTCCCACGACTTGCTCTGATACCAATTTGATAGGAAGTACTTGAGTTTGCAAGTAATCCTATCGGATCTACTTGAGTTCGCAAGCAACCCTAATGCGAAATTGATAAAAAACAGCGAGAATACCCTAGATCGGAGATGAAACAACCAAGAAAATAATAGAAGTTGATTAAATACTCAAAGCAAAATAAGCTAGAAGAAAAGATACAATTGATCCTCTATTCAAGAGGAGGATCACCTCTCTCAAATCTCTAGACAAGAGTCTAGAGCTCAAAACACCAAAGAGACTACAAGAAGATAATAACCGAAGCATGCATAGCCCTAAGCCCTTCATGTCCTTCATGCCCTTTAAATAGCCCTCTCCACCTTCTTAAAAACTTTCTAATATAAGATAGTATTTAATTAATTCAAAAGATATCAAATCTTTTTAATTAATTAAATCCACTTTCCTAATAAAAGATATTATTATTTAATACAAAAGATATCAAATCTTTTTTAATTAATTAAATCCAAATAAATTGGGCGTGGACCCCTCCCTTAGGCGGTGTAGGAAGGAGGCGGTTTGATCCGCCTCCTGTATACAAGTGCTGGCCCCATCTGGGCCGGCTGAGGTTGAGTCGGTTCCCTAGGAACCGACATATCATTGTGTTCATTGATAATTTTATGGGTTGATAGAAGATTTACTATAAGATGAAAATCATGTATTACATTATTGAGTGTAATGTGAGAGAAATAAGAATATTCTCTTGACTTAAAATAATAATTAGGGAACCATTGTTACTTTTATTTTTTCAATTTTTATGGTTGGGTTTGTAGGTTTGAAAAAAGTTGATAATGTTTTTTATGTGATCAATGACTCCTAAATATATGATTTAGGTTTCAAGGGATCTATTTGAGCTATTAATAACATAATAATTTGAGTTCGAATTATTTTAGGCTAGAGAGCATAACCTGGATGATTTTTCTAGAGAGTTGAGTACGTTCATGAGTTTGTAACTTCTTCTAATTTTAGAACTTTTGATTCCAAAATGCAAGCTTGCCATTTGAGTGACCTTTATTTTTTCCATAGGTTCGGAGTTTTTCATGGAGTTTCCAACATTTTCTTTGATGTGCCTTTTTTTTCTTGTAGTAGTTATACATAGATTGCCTTGGGGGGAATATTTTTGTCCACCGATTTGGGAAGAATCAACAACAACGCGTTTTTTATCTTGAGATTCAGTGGTTGTCATAGAAGATGTTTTCGAGATAGGGTTGTCAAACATTATCAGCCTTCTTCCTTCTCTGTCATGTATGATTAAGAAGGCTTTATTCAAAGATGATATGTTTTCTCTACTTAAGATCTGAACTCGAACTTGGTTGAACTCATTATTAAGTTTTGCAAGGAACTCAAAAATCACTTCTCTTTCTACAAATTGTTTGAGAAACACCACATCATCACTACACTTTATCTTTATTTATTGATAATAGTTTAGTTCAAGCCAATAAACATTCATTGTATTAAAATGTTCAATGACAGAGTGGCTTTATTGCTTATTTGTTATCTCATAGATGAGAGCAACGCTGATAACTTTTGAGTGCATTTGTTTGACAACATCCCAAATGCCTTTAGGAATGTGTATGGCCCATTGATTTCAAGCATCCTAGTATTTTATAACTGTTTCATAATCATAGAATCTTCTTCATCCCAAACTTTAGGACTTTCAACTGTTCGGCAGATTCCATATGATAGATATTTTTCTTTTTGTTTGTGAAAGGTCTTCATAAATCGGGACTCTAGGTTGTTTTTTCTATTCAAGCAATATGAGGCACGTGGCCATCTAAGCTTTCATTTAGTTTGGTTTTCACCTTTCATGCTAGTTGACTACTTGGAAGGGCAGTCAAATATATTGAACATATGAAGAGAAGACAAAATAAGAGAGGAAGAATAAAGGCTTGTAAAAGAGAACCTTAATTTTGCTTTGCTATCTTGTAGGAAAGTAGTTGTTAGGGAAGCTTAGATTGTTCCTTCTGTAAACGAGTATTTTTGCACAATGCTACATAGGGAAAAAAAAGGAAACTAAATAATTATAATAACAAAAACAAAAATAAAGAATCCTAGCAGCTGTCCACCTGCTATTTGGTCCATTTAAGGGTTGTTGATTTATGCGAAGAGAGCAATCTATAGGTTCTTTTTCTCCTTTCTTATATACCAATCTAGAGGAGAGGTATTTCTTCATAAGCAATTAATCTATGGCATCTAATTTTTCTTATCTAGCACTCTTGTCAGCTCCTCTTGATCTGATGCCTCTTCAATGGTTAACATTTGTTCCTTCTGCTTTGCAATGACCACAAATCTGGATGTATCTAGCTTTAAAAATGTCAAGGTTGCATTTGGTATGGCCACAAATCTTGGTGTAACTAGTTTTTCAGCCAAGCTGATTAAAAAGCGAAGTATTTCCCATGGCATTTGGGATTTTGGGTTTGTTTAACAGGTCCTCTGTGTGCTGACTTTTAGTTCTATGTTTGCTACTGTTTGGGATGACAAAATCGGGTCACAGGTCGGGTTCGGGTTCAATCCGAAACTGACCCGATATTGTTCGACCCGACCCGTTTTTGCAAATGGTCGGTTTTCCGACCCGACCTTCTTCGGGTATGTTTTATTTAAAATTTTTTATTTAATTCGATTTATTTAAACTTAAATCAAATTAAGGTAAGATTTACTTCAATCAATTTAAAATAAATCAAGCTTAATTTAATTTGGGTAACAATATTTATTATTTTTTAGAAATATCATTTACTTATTTCATAACAATATTTTAAAACCCTCCCAAATTAATTAAAAATGGGTCAAACCGGGTTGATTTCGGGTTTCCGGGTCAACCCGAACCCGACCCGGTTTTACAAACGGGTCGAAATCCATAACCCGAACCCAACAGAGCCAAACAAGAAAGTGAATCAACACAAGGCATCGGCTCTGGCCACACAAATTCTTAATCAATTAATGGATATTATCTATACCATAGAAGATTTGCCATCTCATTGGTCCGCCAAAGTAAATCACCAATTCAATAATTTATTAGCTACAATAATTTAAACTCAAATAGATTGAGACCAGCTGATGTAGGGCTTATAATCGGAGATATCACATATCCATTACCAGTAAGTGCCTATTGATTACCCAGTACTGGTGTTAGATAGAAGGGCTGTAGCTAAGGATGGCATTTTATGTACTAGATTGAGTTGGTGCTGAATTTATATTCACTGTGATTCTGCTTGATATATTCATATGTGGGCTTTCTGATGGCTTTGTCAATAGCCCTTTTAGTCCATTTTCTGTCCTTACATTGCTAAGATATTTTCTTCTTTTTCTTACATATGCGTCCAGCAATTCAAGCCATTGCTACCCCGAACCCAATTGTTGAATTGCCGCTCACTGCAGAAAATGTGGAATCTGTATTGGATGAAGTGCGACCATATCTTATGGCCGATGGAGGGAATGTTGTATTACATGAGATCGATGGGAATGTTGTGAAATTGAAACTGCAAGGAGCATGTGGGTCTTGTCCGAGTTCTGTAATGACGATGAAAATGGGCATTGAGCGCCGACTGATGGAAAAAATTCCCGAAATTGTTGCGGTAGAGCCCATTGTGGATGAGGTGATAGGCCTTGAGTTGAATGAAGAAAACATTGAGAAGGTAAAGTTCCCCAAGTTTGCACTTTATTGTAGGAGATGTGCTATTTCCCCTTAACAATTACAAATTTTCAGAAATTATTCATGGATTCGTATGGGCTGAAGGATTTCATTTCTTTTGTTCTATATGTAAATTGCTTTAGCATCCTTTATGAAAATATTGCCTCAGGTAGTCATAGTTGGGAGTAGTTTTCCATGGTTAACTGCACTTGTTTCTTCTCTTCTAGCAATGCCATTTACAATTAATGGAAATTAGTAATGGATACATCTCGTAACTTAGAATCACATTAATTGTTTTTTCCTTGCTAAAATTTCGATGCACATGGAATCTTTGTTTGGTCTTTTTGTTTATACACCCACCCACCATTTCCATTCTAATCACTATTATGTTAGGTTGGTTCCTGAACCGACCCAGCCGGCCTCACATGGGCCGGCCTTAGTCTACAGGATGCGGGTCAAACAGTCTTCCATGTTGCCACCCAAGCAATAGGGGCCCACACCCTATTTGACTGCCTCCCATTAATAGTAGGGTCCACTATTTGAATTAATCTATTTTTGGTAAGGGGATAAATGTATTTGATTTAATCTATTTTTGGCAAGGGGTGGGCGGCTAATGCTATAAATAGGCATGAGAGGGAAGGGATAGGGGCATGCTTGAATATTGTTTTCTCTTGGAGTCTTTTGGGTGTCTTGGGCTCTAGACTTGGTGTCTAGAGATTTGGAGAGAACGATCATCCTCTCAAATAGCTGATCAATTGTATGTTTGCTTATGTTGCTATGTTTTGAGTTATCTAATAAAATCTTCTGTTTTCGGGTCTTCTGTTTTCGGGTTGTTTTCTTCGTTATTCTTGTGTTCTTCTCGCTGTTTTTACCAATTTATTGTTAGAATTGCTTGCGAACTCAAGTATTTCCGATAGGATGACTTGCGAACTCAGGTATTTCCTATCATATTCATGAATGTGATTTCAGCTTGTCCTGTTCAATCTCTAGTCCTTAGAAGAAAGCAGATAATAGCATTAGAACCGTGTCTTATATATTTTTGTGTGCTTCAACAATTTCAGGTGCTTGATGAGATAAGGCCATATCTTGTTGGAACTGGTGGTGGAGAGCTTGAGTTTGTCAGCATTGAGGAACCTATCGTTAAAATTAGGCTATCTGGCCCAGCTGCCGGAGTCATGACCGTTCGAGTGGCTTTGACACAGAAGCTAAGAGAGAAGATCCCAGCCATAGCAGCAGTACAGCTTTTATAATTAGCTGAAGGAACTGCCTTCATGTCTATAGTTAGCTATTCTTTGTTTAGAAAATATATATATATATATATAAATTCCGGTTCTCTTGCAGTGTTAGCTTTACTTGGGATTCATTCCATACGGTGTTCTCTGTAGATTAATTTACTCTTGGAAATAAGCCTTAGTAGTTATATGTTGGAATAATTCCTATTTTTACTTGTAGTGCTATGAAGGATATACTTTCTCGTAATTTTATTGAACATTCCAATTTTTTGTGATGCTTTCTCACACATGTCATGCTTTATCTCAGAATTTAGTAGCCTTTGCCTTCTAATTACTCTTTCTATTTTATTTCTCATCTCTGTGTACATGGAAACAAAAGGGATTAAACAATATTTCTTGTAACTGGAGGTGATATTGACCAAGTATTTTCCTATTTCAGTTGGATTATATCAAGGATCACTCTTAAGCCCTTATCTTTTTTGCTTTAGTCATGAATGCTCTCATTAGACATTTGCAAGAGGTTGTACCTTAGTGTATGCTTTTTGCTGATGATTTCTTCTTATTTGATAAGACTAGAGAAAGAGAGTTGAAGATAAACTTGAATTATAGAGGTTAACCTTAGAGTCTAAAAATTTTCGTTTGAGCAAATTTAAAATCGAATATATGAAGTGTAATTTTAATAGTAATAGATTTATTTTGAGATTATGACTTTGGGCGATCAAGTCATTAATACGAGTACACGTTTTATATATCTCGGGTCTATTATTAAGAGTGATGGTGAAATAGATGGGGATGTTATTCGTAGAATTCAAGTTGGATGGTTGAAGTAGAGGAATGCATCGTGTTTATTGTGTGATAGAAAAGCCTCGTTGAAATTTAAGGGAAAATTATATAAGATGATGGTGAGACCTGTAATGTTTTATACTGTATAATGTTGGCCATTAAAAGAGAAGCATAGTATTAAGTTAAGAGTTGTAGAGATGAGGATGCTTAGGTGGATGAGTTGCTTTACTCTTAGAAACAGGATATGAAAAATGGTTGGAGTAGCTCTAGTGGAAGATAAGATTAGATAGAGTTGTCTTAGATGGTTCAGTCACTTAAAACGGCGGTTTTGCGATAACTCGGTTGGAAGAGTAGATGTAATTGATTTGATTTATGTCAAGAAAGAGAGATAGACTTAAAAAGATTTAGTTAGAAAATATTAGAAATGGCTTCTATTTATTAGATTTAAATGAGAATGTGACTCTTAACATACAATTTAAAAAAAAAAGGATTCATGTAGCTGACTCCACATAGTGGGATAAAGGCTTGATGTTATTATTGTTGGAGGTAGCATTGAGTTGATTTTGAGCTTGTCAATTTAAACTCTGAATTAAAGATTTTGATTTTCTTTCCAGCCAAGCTTAAATCGGTTTACTTGTGTCAAATTTTGAGTTAAATTTTGAGTTGATTTAACGAATATTTATTGATTTTATAAAATTATTTTTAATTATTTATTTGATGTGAGACAGTATTGCAGTAGAGGGAGCAATACCTCTGTCATATTAGGCAGGGTGGTTGATTCTTGTGAAGCCATGGAGTTTGACGGAGGTGGAGCTGGAGATTTGGTCGACCATATAATCTAAAAGGTTTTCTTGCATGGATAAAAGAAAACGTTTATCTCCTATCATTGAGTACAAGGTTACAAGTTGGTCCCCATAGCTAAAATCAAGAAAATGAAAATGACTTCTCTCCAAGGGTAGATGATGAAGAAGAAATAGGTGTCAATTTTAATATAGCCTTCAACCTATCTAGAGAAGAAGAGAGAAAATGAGATCCTCTTATTATAATAGATGTTGAGAGTGAGGACCTACACATTGAGGTGATTGGATGTGCTCAAACCCAATGATAGCACTTACAACCTTCCCTTCTCAAGATGACATTCATCGAACATGGGAGATTTTTATGGGTTTATATTAGATAGGTTGCAATGCTCGTAGCAATATAGATTCAATGTGTATCACCTTGCTAGTTATCATCTCCTATAGTAATGATGACAACAATGGAGTGGTGATCATTTATAACTATTTATAGATGCCTAACAAAAATGAGACTTTCCAATGGGGGTTGGACTTGGGCATACTCTTTTGCTCAAGCTTCCAATAGCACCATAAAGGTTCCTATTATTAAGCTATCTAATAGATGAGTAGAGATAATTAGTTTGGATCTATTAGTAGTGAGATAATCCAATACTAAAAGGGATATCAATTTTCCTAGCAATTTTTGAAATCTCATAAAAGTTCTATTATGAGAGGGAGAGGTCGGAAAATTTGATCAATAAAAAGGAAAATTTGATCACTAATAAGAAAAGGGAGGGGTGTTCCTAGAATAAATCATAAATGAGATATCTAGGCCATCTTAAAGTTTTATTTGCAGATAAATTAAAAAAAAGGGAAAATACTTTTATTTAAAATTAGTATATCCAAATTATTTTTTGATTTTTCACACTTATGTGATAGCATTAGGTAAAGTTCATAAATTTGCTCGTAAAAAGAATAGCCAATGAAGTAATATCATAAATTTTATATTCATTTTTAATTTAACAAAGAAGATGACTTCTCACTATTGTTTTGAACAAAGTTAGCCAATAAATTATAAAAAAAAGGAATTGACTAATATGCATCCCTTTTTAGTTCAAACAAGTGTCTTGTGAAAAGAGAAGAGTAAGGTTCCTAGAATAGACTGGAAAGAAGGACAGTCTAAAGTATCTAACCACTAGTATGTTGGTTAGGTTTGGTTAACACAGAGAGAAATATTGGGCTTGTAGGGTTAGATAGAATGGAGTTTAAAAGAAAGAGTTTCAATGCACAATCAAAAGATTTAGAAATAAATAATGTTGTGTCATGTAATATTAATGGTGGTAGAGAAGTGTAAAGTTTAATGTCTTAGCTTTGTACGAAGATCCAGCATGCATACAGATAAAATAGGGGGTGCAACATTTATGAGAGACTTCAAAGATTTTTACAAGGAAACCCTAAAAATGGGAAAATCACGGGGCCTGGCCCAGTTTGAACAAATCCACTATTATTTGCATTCCATTACAAATGAGACTCTTCATTGGGGGAAGGCTTTAGCTTGATGTAGTAAATATGCATCATATAATGTGCATTACATGATGAGACTTGAAAGAATCACTATTGATATATTTATTTGGCGGGAAAAATCATAATCAACGGGCGACAGAGATCTGAAAGATTGTAGTATGCAGGTGACAGTGGTTAGATAGATTGATGTCTGGTGAAGGAGGTCGGAAGGACCGTAGTCGGCTAGCGATGGAGGTCGGAAGTATGACGATGGGTGGAACTCCAGCGTTAGGCTGAAGTTCAATGATGGACGGAAGTTTGGTGTCAAATAGAAATCCGACGGAAATCCGACATCGAATAAAAGTTTGACGAAAGTTCTACGACGGGCAGAAGTCCAGCGACAGGCATAAGTCCAACATCGGATAGAAATTCGCCAACGAGCAGAAGTTCGGCATTGGGTAGAAGTCCGATGAAAATATGGTAACGGGCAAAAGTCCGACGATGGGTGGAAGTTCAATGCCAGGTAGAAATCTGGTGATGGACGGAAGTTCAGCGTTGGATAGAAGTCCGACAAAAGTTTGGCAATGGGAAGAAGTCTGACATCGGGTAGAAGTCCGATGAAAGTTTGGCGATGGGAAGAAGTTCCATGACGGGTGGAAGTATGGTGAAGGGTAGAAATCCAGCGACGGGGGAATTCTGGCGTTAGGTAAAAGTTCGATAACGGACAGAAGTCCGACGACGAATGAAAGTCTGACGTCGGGTAGAAATTCAGCGACGGGTGGAAGTTCGTTGTTGGGTAGAAGTCTGACAAAACTCCGTCGGTGATCGGGAGGTGGTCGAGGAGGAACTTGATGGCAAGAGAAATATCTTATTTCTCTTCCTCTCCTCTTTTCTTTCCCTCCTTGCTTCCCCTCCTTCCCCCGCCCCCCCTCTAATGAGAAATGAAGGATTTATTTATGATTTTTTGAGAGTGACATGACCAGTAAATAAGAAGAAGATCATGGATAAATTGGAAGTAGTTGGAATGGACGGATGATGTTGATTCCCTTGATCATGGATCATTTACTGGACATTTGAATGTCTTAATGATATCAGAATTTGAGCATCTTGGGCTCGTTAGATTCGTCTCTTAAAGCTGATCGATTAGACTATAAGTATGTCATGTTCGGAAACCATTTGGTAATCAAAATTATGATTTGACCTTCCAAATGAGCTTCGGGTCATCGATTTGGATCAATTTGGGCTTAGATTGAGTTGAATTTGGTGTCGTTGGGTTCCTATTTTCGAGAAACATTCATTTCGATTATAAGTTTGCTGAAATTGGAGTTCAAATTGTTTCTAATTTAATTTTTGAAGTTTTCAACTTAATTTTGCTTCAAGATTCGTGCCCGATCAAGACAATTTTTTATTTATCAAAAAAAGAGATTTGCTATCATTGAGAGAGAGATTCTATGAGAAAAGATAGATTTCATCCAACCGAAATTAGAAGGCAAATATAAATGATATGACTACCTAGAGAAGAGTTGAGTAGTGCATAGTCGAACCAAAAGATGCATGTAGCCACACCAATCCCAAACTAAGTGGAACATAAATATTTGCTAACCCTAACCTAGAGAGAGCTCATCAAAAGGAAAACTCCACACACAACTTATCTTTGTCTATTGGTTGGGAGCTTAGGATATCAACAAAGAAGTTTTGGGTTCGAGTCTTGTGTGTATGAATTTGTCTTTATGAACCTAAATATCCCAAAAAACAAAGCCAAATTTATCTTCAGTTATCTAAATAAACAATTAGACAAGCTTATAATCACGAAATTCTGAGGTGCAGCTACAAAGAAAACAATACAAAAATGAGAAAATAGCTTTGCATTATTTTCACATTGACTGTCCACACGCACGCATGCAAGCAGTCCGACGAAGGATGAACTCGGACGGTCTATGATGCCTTGTTCGGACTAACCCGTTACCAGTCGGAATCGTACCTGTCTATGCGAAAAATGAATCCGGTCTAGGCCTTCGCACCCGGTCCCCGAATTCCGTCTAGGTGCATCCTCGCTGTCATTAATAAAGGCTTGCCTTCTCGGCGACGAGCAGTGGAATTCTCGTAGACATTCTATCTGCTACCCTAACCGTTCATGGAGGCGTCTCGCCACACGCTCTTCCTCCCCACTACATTCCTCCGATTCCGCTGCTTCCGTTGCTTCCGCTGTTTTTGTCGCTGCCGCTGCTGCACCTAGCTTTTAGCTTTAGGGCTGAGTTTATTCTTTCCAACTTCTCGTGGTATGGATCTCTCCCAATCTCAATCCAACCTCTCGCTTGGGTTCCATGCGCACCGCTCACCGATTGCCGACGACGTCTCCTCTCTTCAAACTGACGCGAGCCTGCGACCGATCCCGCTGCAGCTGCTTGACCAGCAATCGGAGAATCGGTGGAGCGGCTCGGTCGGGATCGAGGACGGCGAAGATTCCGTGGACGGGCAGAGGGAGGAGGAATTCAGTATCCTTGGATATCCGATGAGCCTTAAGCGGCAACGAAGAGGTGAATCCTTGTCTTCATGCTCGTCTTCTTCCTCTTTGCATCCTTCAAAGAGAGCTTTGGTGGAGCCGGATCTCGATACGCGTAGGGCTGTGGTCCGTTCTTGGGGGAACCAGACCTTGTCAGTGGCCGATCCAGATGTGCATGAGATTATGGAGAAGGAGAGACAGAGACAGATCAAGGGGATCGAGCTCATTGCCTCGGAGAATTTTGTTTGCCAGGCCGTCCTTGATGCCCTAGGGAGCCATCTGACGAACAAGTACTCGGAGGGTATGCCTGGGGCTAGGTACTACGGTGGCAATCAATACATTGATCAGATTGAGCGTCTTTGCTGTGAACGAGCACTGGTTGCGTTTGGTCTTGATCCCGATTGTTGGAGCGTTAATGTTCAGCCTTATTCTTGTACATCTGCGAATTTTGCTGTTTATACAGGGCTTTTGCAGCCGAAGGATAGGATCATGGGGTTGGATTCTCTGTCAGGCGGGCATGTGAGCCATGGATATTTGACACCAGGTGGTAAGAGGATATCAGGGGCTTCAATATTCTTCGAAAGCCTGTCTTATAAGGTTAATCCACAAACAGGGTATATTGATTATGATAAGGTTGAGGAGAGGGCAATGGATTTTCATCCAAAGATACTGATTTGTGGGGGTAGCTCATACCCAAGGGAGTGGGACTATGCCAAGTTTAGGCAGATTGCTGATAAATGTGGCGCTGTACTGATGTGTGACATGGCCCAAATCAGTGGTCTTGTGGCAGCCAAGGTTTGGTTTCTTCTCTTGAAATAGTATGTTAATTTTTTATCTGTTCTAGCTGGATGGAGTTGTCAACTTCCTTGTATTCAAATATTTGTTGCCATGATGTTATGATCTGCTTGCTACAGTATTTTTTTTGGGGGGGGGGGGTTCTTTAGGAAATTATTTTATAACCGATCCAACTCTGCAATGTTTTTTTTTTTTCTTCAAATGGAAAGAGTCTATAAAGAACTTCTATGCTGAACAATGAGTGGCTTAGATTTAGTTATTCAACTGTATTTACAAAGCTTAAAGCTGTAACAAGTCATAGTTGAGCATCAACTATTTGTAGTTGAATTTATTGTTAAATTATGTGAGATTTAGTTCGACGTTAGATAGTTTTAATATAGGTTGGCATTGAAATGCTAACTAGTTAGCACTCAACTAGAGACTTAAGATTCTATGTTGAATATAAGTTTAATCATTTGCATATTAGACCTAAGCTTGGCCCTCTTTTTGTTTGTCATTCTCTATCAAGTGGTATTGGAGTTGATGGTTTGGCTTAGATTAGGTGTTTCATGCAAATTGTGGTTCCCATGGGTAACTTTTCCACCATGGTGAATAACCTTCAAAAGAAGGTGACTTGCATAATGCCTCGACATAGTTGAGTGTGATTTTGGTGATGCTATTCAAGAAGATTTCGTTTGAGTGGAATGGATGGTCAATTTGACAGCTCTTATGTGTGTGGGAGATTATTAAGGCACATGAGAGCATTTGTTTAGTTCTATATAGAATAATTAAAAAAATATGTTGATATAGAAATGCCAAACGGTTTGGACTAGCCTATAAGCTTAAGCTTCTAAGTTGAATATGGGTTGACCATTGATGCATGAGGCTCAACTTTGGCCCCATTTGGTTTTTCACTTCCTAAATTTATGTTTTCCCATATATTCATAGTTGGTTATCATCTGAATTTCTAAGTTATGTCAAGTATTAATAACCTTTGCATGTGAAGCATGAATTAAAATAAAAACATTTCTTCCCTACAAATGCCTCCAGTTTTCCTTTTGGGAGGTTTCACAATACCCGTAAGCTAATATCATTGCAAAAGCAAAGAGAGAATCTGGCTTATATAGAGAATAATCTTGATGATCAGTTCTTGAAATTATTTTTGATGTCAATGATTGTCATTGGATTGTTCACAAAAAGAAATTGCATGTTTTGTTGGTTAGAATATGGCTTATTTGAAAGAATTTAAAAGACTAGACCTAGATATGCTATCTCTTGAGAAGATAATTACATGTAATTAAATGCTGATATGTGATTAGGTTAGGCGGCAGAACTTTACATGGTGCTGTAACAATCCATTTTTGAGTCAATGGCTGTATTTTTTGTCACTCTTATCTGTTAAACATTATTATTAAAATTTAAAATCCAATTACGACCCATATGTAATTTATTAGTTATTAGAATGTAGCGCAGTCACAAATAGAACCGATTTCCTATGGTTTTTTTTAGATAATTCAGTTAAAAAAAAGAGTTTAGCATATTCTTTGGAGTTTTATTTGATGGTTTTAAATGTTTATTTGAAATACATGTAATACAAGTGCCAAGGGAAACACTTTCTTGCATGCTAATTGGATTAGCTAGGCCCATTAATCTTACTTTTAATTTGGCAGATGGAGTTTACAATGCTTTATTACTTAGCTTTATAGAAGGATAGGAGTCATGTGACTGCTAATCACGTTTTTTGTAGCAACAAATTGGTAGCCTTCACTCTTGTTGCTTTAGGAAGTAGTTTTAAATCTTTCATTTGTTTTCTTTTGGAACCAGGAGCAATCAGTCCTGTGGATTGATTCCATTTCTCTTATTAAAGTTTATATTAATTCCATTGGCATATCTGTAAGCTAATTTTTTTGAAGGGAAACTATGATGCTTATAAAAATGTGTTATTTTTCTTAAGAAGGAAGTTATAGGCTTGAACGGTGTATAGTGCAATACTATTTATAAAGTTGTTGACAACTATCAACCTATGTGCCTTTGTTCATAAAATTTTCTTACAATTTAACTTTTGTCTGCATATTTTTGCGTCCTTTAGTTGTGTTGATTTTATGCGATGTCCTTGAATTATTATCTTTTTGGTGTTTTATTGTCGAACTTGATGAATTATCTTTTATATCAACTAGAGATGTTTTCTTGTGCCCAACTTATGAAATGTTTTTATTTTGTTACATATTGGAGATTGCAATGATAAGGTTTAGTATAAATTAATTTGGTTCTTTCACATTGTTTATAGTTATCGCTTTCAAAATGATTGTAGAAACTGACATGATGATGCATATAATACTTTTGTTGTTTTGTAGGAATGTCTAAGTCCATTTGATTATTGTGATATTGTTACTTCAACGACACACAAAAGCCTCCGTGGACCAAGAGGAGGTATGATATTTATCAGGAAAGGGAAAAAGCCTAGGAAACGTGGATTACCTCCATGCCAAGCAGATGAAGTGGATCAATATGATTTTGAGGATAAAATAAACTTTGCTGTTTTCCCATCAATGCAAGGAGGGCCTCATAATAACCATATTGCTGCTTTGGCTATCGCTCTGAAGCAGGTGGCTACTCCTGAATATAAAGCATATATCCAGCAAGTCAAGAAAAATATACAGGCATTAGCAGCTGCTTTGCTGAGACGAAAATGCAGATTGGTCACTGGGGGCACTGATAACCATATGTTACTTTGGGATCTAAGAACCTTTGGGTTGGCAGGTAGTTATCATCTAAATTTCTTCAAATTCTTATCTTTCTTTAAATGATTTTAGCTGTTATTTTGATATCAGTTTTTGTGTGAAACTATCTTCCCAGACTTCTTGATACATGAAATTTGATTGTTTTTTTTTTTTTTCATTTACATCATAGAATTAAGAAGAATGATATAATTATTCAGAGTATTTACACAGATGTGTTGTGGATTCATTTTCCAAATGCTAAACTTTTTTACATATGTTTAAGGCTTGCCTATACCCTTTTCTGGCTTCGCTCTCCCAAATATATAGTGTACAGGTTTCGGACAGTTGTCATGTTCTTTTATGTAAATTTGTATCTGTTAATTTTTTGGGATATTCCTACCCAAATTATTTTTTTTATGAAGATTTATGAACTCCCTCTCTTGATATGGAAGATCAAGTTTCTAAATCTCCCTGAATTGCGTCATAAAATGGTTCTCGGAAAATGGCCTGATGCTATCGTGTGCATTAGAGGTATAAGCTATCTTTCTTAGTAGTCTAGCCAACATGGTGCCTTTTGTTTGTCATTTATCTATTATATTTTATCCATATACCTCACTATGTGAGTGGTAAGCATAACTTTGTATGATTAATTAGTAGTGTATATATTAATTAACATATGTTCCATTGAATCTAATCAGTTGGATTAGAGATCTATCAATTTCTAAAAAGTATTGTTAATCATCACCAGCAGCAACAATATTATCCCCATCCTCAATGCCGTCCTCAACTTGCTGCATCTTTCTTTTCCTGCAATTCCTATTTTGCCTGCATCAAAGGTCCAATATAGCTTTCAGTTATAACTTTCTGAATTTCGAGCAATATTTTATTTATTTTAATGCTTATGCTTAGTAGGCTTTTTCATTAATTCTACTCCTAGCCTTAGTGTTTCTTTCAGTACTTGTACATTATGGCATATTTTGATTGTTTTCTTAATTCTTCCTAATTGCATCCAGCCTGTTTACATTTTCATTATATATTTCTTAATTAATCCTAATATAGTTGAAAATAGAAAAGATTAAAGGAAAATATTAAGTTTAGTAGGTTTATCGGGAAAAGTTGGTTTGATGCAAACCTTTCCTAAGTAATTTTGCATTTTCAATGCGTGTGAATTAATTTGCATATACTTGGCGTGATAAAAACATTCAGACTGGAGTGGTTGTGGCTTGCCTGATCTAGTATTGTCAAAACCAAGCTTGAGATTTTTTGCCAGGGTATGACCTAACCAGCATAATTAGTTACTTGAAATTATGTTGATTTCAAGGTATTACTGGGATTATTTTTGGCAAAACTAAAGCAAAAGAATTTGAGTTAAGGCATCAATTTTTTTTCAGAAAGCTAGCATATTATGCGTTTATCTTATTCGAATTGGAATTGTTAAGTACAAGGAGAAATCAGATCTCAATTTAATTGCTCTAAATCTCTAATCAGTTTGTTTGGCGGCTTGGAACTATGAGGGGTGACCTTTTTCTTTTTCGGAAACTTAGCTGCAATTTATGATCAAGTCTTAAATTTGTAGTGTTGTTGAATACCAATTCTAAAAACCATGTGAAGAAATTATGTAGTTTTTTTTTAATTAAGAAATACAAAGATTAAAGTTCATGTTAAGAATTTGAAATAATAGATAACACATCTGCATCATCAGCGTCATTATTATTGGCTATTTATCTTAGCTTTTGAATTTTTCTTCAACCGTAATTCCTTTGAAGTGTATCATGTTGCTGTTGGCTTTAGTTTATCTAGTTATTCTGCCCAACTTCTAGTCATGACGTTGGTTTGCCACCTCCCCTTTTCATTCCTTATACATTGTTCGATTTAACTTTTTGAAAAAAATTTCTCTCTATTTTATGTAGACAACAACTGAGCCTATATTCCTCCTTATTGATGCACTTTTTTCCTCTCATCATGATCATGATTAGCTTTGACCCAATTACTTTGGAATCATTTTTATGATTCCTAATTGGTAAGGATTCTAGTAAATATTGGTGAACCAAACTTAGAAGTCATACAATGATATTTTGGAGAGTAATGAATGTAACTTTGGTTTAGGAATCTGACAGCGACTTTGGAAAATTAAATTTATTTTATATCGGGTACATCTACTACGGAGGTGGTTTTTGTGCTAAGATAATTAATGAAAAAGATGTAGAGTAAAAAAAACTTTTTTCTTGTGATTTTTATTGATGTTCGAAGCATTTGATTAAAGAGAATTAGTTTGATATGTATTATGGAAAAGGTTGTGTCAAAGGTTGATGTTATTAAAGATATATATGATGGAATTTTGAGAAGCATTTGATGTATTTAAGGGACCCAATCGCATGGATAAGCCTCATGCAAGAGGGAATACAAAAATTAGGTTTCACTGGGAGGGAGAGAAGTGGGGGTTATGACATGTAGATTGATTTTTGGGAAACCAGTACGGGGAGATATTGTCCTGAAGTTCTGTGAAGTGTCTGCCATAAACTTGCATGGCTCTGCAACCAGTCACTCTATGTTTTCTCTCATTCTACCTATCTTCTGATTAGGAAAGCAAAAGGTATAGGCCATTGCTACCATTCAGTACATTTTAATGGAACACCAAAACTGAAGTCTACGTCCTAGAATATGGCTTTTTCCCAAACTGCAGGTTTTTAATTTGAATTCTTATTCACTTGCTTCGTAGTTGTTGAAAACAACATTAGCTATATTGTTACTCTATAAGTTTTCATTTCTACTGTAAGTCATAATCTGCCTAGTGTGTAGACGCTTGCTTTGATTTTTATTTTGTATAAGAGTAGTATTTCAATGGGACAACAAATCAATCAGTCTCAAAACCTTTGGAAGGAATTCAATCATTTCACATAGGCTTGCTGATGTCCATACTCTCGATCTTGAAGGTCTATATTACCAGCTTGGATGCCTAAAGCACTCTTATTAGCTTCGTAGAATACTTTATTTTTTATTTTCTGGCCATGCTTACCAAGTTGGTTAAAGCACTCCCAATTATGAGTTTATATTGATTTTGATCTCTAAAGTAGAGATCCATGGTTCAAACTCTTGCAAAAGAAAAGAAGTTGTGATCACCTTGTTTTCCTTTATTTTCACCTTTTTTTTCTAATTCAGTCTTTTAACTCTATTTCAATGTTACTTTTAAAGGTGCTGATTGTATTTTTAGCAGTTATGTTTAAACTGTCACCATAAATGTAGGAAATGCATGTCATGTACTATATTGTTCTATTTTATGAAAAACACGATAACCTTTATAGGACATGTAAGACTAAAATGCTAGTAATTGGGTATTGGAGAATGACCTCAGCATGAACTGTATTTTTATATGTACATTTGTAGAGATATTTGATATACTTTCCTGCTGCAATAGAACTCACAATGAAGAAAATGAGGCATTTTATCGCTTTTTTTCTTAGGGAGATGAGGTTTGGATATATGGATGTGTACTATCTCTAATTGTCAAATCAATTACTTTTAAAATGGTTGGAAGTGCTTCTAAGAGATTATATAGGCGTTTCATTTGCTATTATAGAATAATTGAAAAGATGTTTGATTGAAATCCTAATTCATTGCTTAGTTGTTTACTTGTCAAGATGAAATTACAAATAGCATGAATTTTGACCTGTATAAAATTACCACCCAGCCTCCTTACGTTACTAATGCTTATGCTTCTTATACTGGCAAAACATTGGTAGCCATTAATTGGCCATCAATGAGCTCTGATGATGCCAAGTTAACCTTCAGTTAGGCTTAGAGGATCTAATGGAGCCTCATCGAGAGCTGAACTAGGTTTTGGTGAAATGCCATCCAGCCTCGACAATCTTTGACCATGTTTGATGAAACTTCAAAGCAGCTCAAGTTTGTTTTTACTGAGCAAGACAAACCTGTTGTGGCAACAAGAACTTTCTGCTCTTAAAATTTGAAATTAAACCAAGCAAACGAGCTCTGATTGCAATTCTTATTTTTTGAAGAGCTTGGTTGGCTGCGTGGGTTGCAAGGTGTCAGGGTGGAAACCTGTGCCCACATTATAGTTTTGTCAGCCTTGCAGATGTCTGTTGTTTCTAAACTCAAAAACATTTTTTTTTTATTTTGCTTACCCACCATGGCATCTTTCTGTATTGCACCATTTGGTATAAAACTACGCCCAAAAGTGTAAAATGATAGAAAAGGTGCATCCATGATTTTCTAGATAATGACGTTCACCTATGGGGCCGTTGACTCAGTTTAACAGGAATAGAATTAATAGGTATATGGATATAAATCGTTGTGGCTCAATTGTTGGAAATTTTTTTTACGGAGGGCTTGTATCTCTGATAAGCAAAAGATTGTTTGCATTCTGCAAACAATACATACTGTTGAATGTGTTGGGGATGATGGAGATTGAGTAAACACAACAATAACAAAACAAGCAAGAAAATAAAAGCTGCGGAAAAGTAAAAGATATCAGGATTTAATGTGAAAAAACTCAAACTAGGAAAAAAATCATGGAACCACACAATAACAAAAAATCCGCTATGAAAATTGGGAGAAATAAGTACATATATCTCTTCTCTCCCACTCCCACTCTGTTCTTGCTTCTCTTCTCACATTTATAACATCCAAGGGATGCAACCCTTGGGAAAAATGAGAAAAATAAATGTTCAGTCCGTCTTGTAGCTCTACCACTCTCTATTTTTCAATGTTGTAGCGCTCAAACATTCAGCGTTGCGACGCTCATGCTCTATCTTGACCAACTGCGTCGCCATATCTCGACCGCTGCGGTGCTCTGCTCTGTTGTTCAGCATCAGGGCGTTCATGAACACAGTGCCGGGGCACTCAAGTACGCAGCGCCGGGGTGTTGTACAGGAAAAAAAATTTTGGTTGCAAAGCACCCGAACCCCAGAATGGATTTTTATAGGTGAAAAGTTGCCTCATTTCTACATTCCAGTATATCAAAAAGTGTTTCTATAAACGAAACATGCTTCCCCTTTCACGCTACACATCAATCTATAATTGAGGGATGGTATTTTTTTAGAAATATTAGGATGAAAGGAGCATAAAAATAGTTATGGATGTAAAAGAAGCGGATAATTCTTCACTATCCATCCTATATTATTTTGGGTTTTGAATCGTTATGTTCATGGCTGCAAGTGAAGTGCAAAGTTGTCAAATGATATATGTGCTTTAATTGGTGATTCACGGTTGGAAAAATTATTGTTGTACATGCTGTTCATATTATCTTCGCATCTTTGAAATTATGGTCCATTTTTCCTAGAAACAAAAAAATTATGATACCTAACTATCTCAAATGCTTTATTTTAAACAGATTGAAGAAATGATCGCTTGCATTACTATAATGAATTGGGTGTTTTATGTTCTGTATATTCTCAGTATTGGTTTACTGATAATAACCCGGAAGATTTTGTAATAACTAATGAGAATATCTATCAAACCTCGAAGAAAATTGTTCTTCTAAGCTTTAGTTAGCGGTAATGCGGTATTAAACTCCTAAAAATGCAAGAAAATCCTAAGCTATATGCATTTTAAGCTTTTCCTTTTTAATGAATTTTGATTCTCTACAAAAAAACTCAAAGCTTGCTTTTAATTGGTTAGTCCCCCAATCTCTTTTTTTCTGCATTTTTTTTTTGCTTTGATCATAACTGAATGAATTCTTAAGCTACTTGAAGTAGTATTATTAAAACCTGTGGCATTTCTTGACTCAAAGTTTGATATTGTGCAGGCAAAACTTTCGAAAAAGTATGTGAGGCTTGCCATATCAGCATGAACAAAACTCCTATTTTTGGCGATAATGGTGCCATCTGTTCTGCAGGAGTCAGGATAGGTATTACTTTCCGCAATGTTCTTTCTTGATTTCTGATTTTTTTTTTCAAATCTGACTTTCTGATGCCTCTAACTTCAGGTTCTCCTGCAATGACAACAAGAGGTTGCTTGGAGGAAGACTTCGAGCTTATTTCTGATTTTCTTGTTAGGGCTGCTTATATCGCAAGCAATCTACAAAGGGAACTCGGTAAATTGCAAAATGAGTTTTTGAAGGGTCTGCAGAACAACAGGGATGTCATGGAGTTACGCAACCAAGTAGAAGCTTTTGCCATGCAGTTTGCCATGCCGGGATTTGATATTTGACCCCCGCGAGAGATTATTACGTGCGGCGTCCGAACCGTCCGGAGGCGAATCCAAAAGCTCCACGTCACCCATATGCACCGGTCCCCGGGTGACGTGGCGCTTCCGGATTCGCCTCCGGATGAATCTGAATGCTGCACGTAATAATTTTTCGACCCCCGCAGCATCAATTTACATATCTTCCGCATTTTCCTCAAGTGTCAATCAGTCAAATCCTTGTATAAAATAATTATTGAAATTTACCTATACCCTTTTCCGTCACACCTGCGCCGCGCTCCTTCTGCGGTCTCTCGAGTTAATTGCTTATTGAGCTTCAGATTAGGTTTGGATCTTCTTGTATTTGTTGTTGCACAGGTTAGTATAGGCTGTTTTGCTTACAGTTCAAACTACTATCCTGTAGATAGTACTGTATACTCTTTCTCTTTGAAGAACATATGATGGAAATGATGTGTCATTTAGACTTTTCAGGTTTTAGATTTATAAACATCTGATTTGCTGATTATGACTTTACATGTAATTTCTACTTTGTGGTTTTATTGATTTTGTTGGTTAAGCTTGAATCATATGGTTGCAGCTTCCATTGCAAACTCCAACTCAGTAATGTGAATGCTAGCAGGATTTTTTTTTCTTCTGTAAAGTCTGAGAATATATGTAAGTATATAAGATTGTGATGATATTTAAATGTTGTAACTATTTGCATATTTTACTGCAGGAAATTTATGTGCCGGTTTCTAGCAATTTTTTCTTAGGAAATTATGATAAACAAAATTTCAATAACTTATCCGTGAAAAGGGGGCATAAATATTTGTTACTATTTTTACAAATCATAAGAACTTTGAAGACTTAGGCCTAGTTTGATAGGACCTTTTTTTGTGTTTTTTTCATTTATAAACGGTAAATTTATTTCTTCTTTATTGTTTGGTTTTTTAAATCACGTTTTCAATAACAACATTTTTTTCATTCTTCTGCTATTTTCAGAAAGTTTTATATATATGTTTCTCCGTTAGAAAACTCATTTTTATAAATAGATGTTTATTAAAACTACTTTTAAAAAAAGTACCAGATAACCATATGAAACATTATTGGAGTCTACGGGCGCCATAATTTCCCGTTGCTTACTAGTGGATCAAGCGTTGAAAATTCCAGTGACTTTTTCCACCGATTATCCACCAATGAATTTGGCGGCCGCATTGTCGATAAAAAAGTCTACTTTTCAGCCAAAATTTTAATGGATTTCAAATAAATTTGAGGCATTCATTCTACATAAGAGATTGTTACATGTGGAGTTGAAGCCATAAAATGGTTCGATTTTTATGTGCATGTAGTAAAAGCGTAGTTGTTGTTCATTATTGCGCTTTTACTATGCACACTCACAAAAATCAGACACTTCAATCTAGACTTTGCACATAATAATCTATCCATTATACATAATTTTATTATATTAGATTAGCTCCCTCAATTAGTGTATGTGGAGAATGCGAGCATCTATTTCCTAGAATATATTGATAATCAAGCTTGACTTGCATACCGTAAGGGCTAATCAGATGAACTTGAATCTATGTATTTATTTGATAACTTGAACACCCACAACTCTAGAAATAATATGAATCTCGATCCATCATAAAAAAATCATCTTGATCGGGCATGAATCTCGAGGCAAAATTAAGTTGGAAACTTCTAAAATTTTAATTGGTACCATATGAACTTTGATTTCAGCAAACTTAAGGCTAAACTGAGCGTCTCGGAATTACGAACTCAACGACACCAAAATCGACTTAATTCGAGCCAAAATGTGTTCAAATCAAGGATTCAAAGTGCTGTTGGAAGGTTCAAACCACAATTGGGATTACCAAACGTGGCATGCTTATTGTCGAATTGAGCGACTCTCGACGAGACGAATCCAACAAGCCAAAGATCACTAAATTCTGAAATCACCAAGGCATTCAAATGTCCAATAAATGGTCTATGCTCAAGGGAATCAACATCGGACGTCCATCTAAATCACTCCAAATTACCCATGATCTTCTATCTATTTACAAGTCATGTCACTCTAAAAAATCTATAAATAGAGTCCCCTTTCTCATAAAAGGGGGACCCCAAGAAAGGAATCAAGAGAGAGATAAGAGATCGCTCTTGCATCCTCGCTCCTCGACCATCACCCGAAGTTCTACCGAACCACCACGCGACGACGGAGTTCTACCGGACCACTGAACGACGTCAGAGTTCTGCCAGACCATCACCTGAAACAGTAGTTCTGCTGGACCACCACCTAATATTGGACTTCCATTATAACCATCGTCTGACGCCGGACTTTCGTCGGACCACCACCTGACGTCGAAGTTCAGCCAGACCACCACCTGACACCAGAGTTCTGCCTAACCACCAACCGACGTCGGAGTTCTGCCAGACCACCACCCGACGTCGGAGTTTCATCGAACGACCGCCTTTCACCGGACTTCCGTTGGACCACTGCCCAACACCAGAGTTCTGTCGGACTACTGCATGAGGCTGGAGTTATACCGGACCATTGTCTGAGGTCGGAGTTCTGTCAAACCACTGTCGGACCACTGATTAAGGCCCAAACTTTCATCGGACCACCAACAAAAGTTGGAGTTGTGCAAGACCATCGAATAATACGAGAACTTCCATCGTACCATTGTCTTACGACTATGACATTTATGACCATTGTCTCCTGCCGACTATGGTCCTTCTAACCTCCATCACCTACTATGATCCTTTCGAGCTCCATCATCATACAATAATCTTCTTAACCCTTGTCTCCTGCCAACTTTGGTTATTCTGACCTCCGTCACCTACTACGGTCCTTTTGATCTCCATCGCTAGACAACAATCATTCTTACCCCTGTCTCATGCCTACTACGATCCTTATGACCATCATCGTCTATTACGGTCCTTCTAACCTCCATCATCAGATAACGGTCTTTCTGACCTATATCTCATGTCGATTATGATCCTTCCGACCATTATCACCAGACTATTATCTTTTCGACCTCCGTCGCCCGATGATTATGGTTATGTCAACTAAATGAACATTTCAATACTAATTATTCATATTCCCACCATGTAATATGATGCACATTTGCTACATCAACCTAAGGCCTTCCCCCCAAGGAAGGGCTTCATTTGTAATCGACTGCAAATAATAGTGTATTCATTCAAGTTGGGTCAGGCACAATGATTTTTCTCCATTTTTAGGAGTTTCCAAGTAAAAACTTTGGTGTCTCTCATGAACGCTACACTCTCTCTTTTATCTACTTGTGTGCTAGATCTTTGTACAAAGCTAAGACATTAAATTTTATATTTCATTACTGCCTCGAATATTTCGGTAAATAACAGTTTGGCGTCGTCTGTGAGAACATAATTCCCTACTATGGGGTAATTTTTGCTCCAACCTCAAAAGGTTATTCATGTCAATGTCTTGGCATCAGCTATTGTTGCATTAATTTTATAGAAATTAAAATTGGACTTGGGGGGAAACTTTAACAACAACAGTAGTTAAGAAGATTCCTTCAATACTTCCAACATCCAAAAAGATATCTAGGGAAACTATTTTGAGGAAACTCCAAGCGAATGCAAGGATACTTCCAATAAATCATAAGTCCTTAACTAGACTTATACTCCTTGGGCAATGTCTTAATATCGACCTCAAAAAGGCAGTAACGGTCTTAAGATAGACCATTCTTCTTCGATTCAGGATACACGTGATGTTGGCCCCCTCCCAATAAAGGCAAAATCGATCCTAGGGGGAGTTAATTCGACATCTTCTATACAAGTTAACATCATCGAGTAGTGCTCTGACATACAACCTCGGATAGGTCATACATCCTTTGTGGATTCTCTTGACCTCTTTCATACATATTAATGTCATATAACAGTGCTCTAACATATAACCTCGGATAGGTCATACATCCATGGTGAATTCTCTCGACCTCTTCCACATAAGTTAATCTCATCGAGTAGTGCTCTAACACACAACCTCGAATACATCCTTGGTAGATTCTCTCAACCTCTTCCATACAAGTTAACATCATCGAGCAGTGTTATGACATACAACCTCGGATAGGTCATACATCATTCATGGATTCTCTCGACCTCTTTCAATAGGTTAACATTATTGAGCAGTGCTATGATATATAACTTCAAATAGGTCATACATCATTGGTGGATTCTCTTGACCTCTTTCATATAGGTTAACTTCATCGAGCAGTGCTCTGACATATAACCTTAGATATATCATATATCTTTGGTGAATTTTCTTGACCTGTTCCATGCAGGTTAGCATCATCGAACAGTTTTCTAACATACAACCTCAGATATGTCATACATCATTGGTAGATTCTCTCAACCTCTTCCATATAAGTTAATATCATCGAGCAGTAATCTAACATACAACATCGGATAGTTCATACATAATTGTTCGATTCTCAACTTCAAAATGGTCAAATATCATTAGTGGATTCAAGTGACATCTTCTCTACTGTACATTAATGTATTTCTTATAATTTCCTCTTCAAAGAAAAGTTATAATTTGATCATCATTAAGCCTCCACTCAATTAATAGTGTTGGTGTGTTGCTAGAGTCCTAACAGAGCATACTATTGTTGATATTAATTTCCACAAACCTTAGGTCAAGGGGGTTAACTTGGTCAAATTGACCAAGCCAGACCATAAGAACACTTCTCTTGAGTTTAGTGGGTCAAGCCTAGTCTGTGGAGCCCAAACCTAGGCTCTAGGTTAACCTGGTTGACCAGGTCAACTCAAATTAACCAAATTGAGCCAAATTCCTTTTTTCTAATTTCAAATCCATTTAAAGCTTTCATGGCTCAATTTCCCACCTCCATTGGGTTTTATGGGTCACACAAAGTGTGTTGAGCTCAGACCCATGCCCTGTGTTAACTTAGTTGACCAGGTCAACCAAAGTTGACCTAATTAATCCTAAATGAGCATAATTCTAATTTAAACCCATTTCAAGTCACCTTAGGCTCAACCCCTTACCCCTTTGACCCAGTTAACCAAGTCAAGCTTTGACTTGGTCAACCCAAGTCTTATTGGGTCAAATTGGACTCATTTAATTCAAGTAAAACCTATTTATTGCATTTAAATCATTCTAAATGATCCATTGGCTCAAATCCTGGCCAATTGAGCTCAATCACCTCCTAATTAACCCTAGGATCGATCCAAGCCATCTATCATAGAGTTGGAGGTATAAATAGAAACTTAGGGTTTCTTTAGAAAGGACTTTTTATGTTTTTTCTCTTCCCAAACTCTCCCAACTAGAGATTTCTTATTCGTGAGCTTTCCCAATCTCCCTCCACCCTTCTTAAGCCAAATCCACCGTTGAGACCCTGCTAGCGGTGATCTTCTTGCGAGATCAAGCCTTATTTGTCCAAACTCCTACACAACCCAATCTGATGCATTCCAGACTACAATTTTGATTGGAGGTGATACGTGGATAATCTACAAGCTCAGAGAAATAAAATCCTTGAAGATTCAATGGGATAATTTCTCAAAAATCTTAGATCTAGGTCAATACATTAAATAACTAAATACATTAAAAGAACCAAGCTCTAAATACATCAAAGAACTCCTCTCAGGTAATTAGAAAGTTCAATCTCCCTTAAAATATTTCCTCATGATGGTCCATCCATTAATGTTCTGCCTCACCATCTAATAGAAAGACTACTAATGGTACCTTCCTCTTCAAAAGTCACTGTATACCGTCAAATATCTTTTCTAGCCTCCTCAACTAGTCCTCTACTACTTTGGGCTCTATAGTACATTTAAATCTCAGAGATTTTAATCTCATAAATATTTATATATGTTTGTTTACCTCTTCAAATCTAACAACAAGAACCCTGCTCTGTGCCTTACCCATTATCTGGACTATCAAAGTAGCAAGCAATGAAATTGTATCTGAACCAACTAACGGAGAAGAACTATATATACAGGAGTTGCCTGAGTAGCACTCTATCCATCTGTAATATATGGGTATGGTATATCCATGATGAAACAAAATATGTAACACCCATATATACTTCAATTTACCCTATTATACTTATAAATTAATTCTTATAGATTTGTTTTACGATCCAATTCCAAAATTATTGCTATGATACCGACAAGGACAAATCCTATCGTGTAGAGTTGTAACATGCAAATCCTAAGATATATTTTTAAAATTATTTTAGATTTTCTATTAATATTCAATGAAACAAAGAGTTACTAAAATATCTAAATATAGATATTAAATTCATCCATAAAGTTTTTTTTTATTTCATCAAACTAAATATCTATATTATAGTACATGATACATACAAGAATTATAGAATTGAAAATTTAATTAGTGATGACTATACAAAAATCAAAATAATAAATTACCTATGACTTTAGATCTCATCTTGAACTTCTGGTCCATAACTTCTTTTTTCCTCCCAAATCTTGAAAATTAGAAGCAAAATCATAGTGAGCTACAACAAGTCAACAAATCACACAAATCAATCTAAATTTTTAAATATTTTTTATCAAATATTTTGTTAAATATTTAAAAGTAGTTAAATGTAGTTTAAATAAATCACTACAATGAGAAATATAATAAATGCATAATAGTTATTCCCTAATTTAAATAAAATTATTGAACAAATAAATAAATTAAAATTCATATCACATTTCCTGAACCTAGACATAATCTTAAGGGATTCTAGACCATTATGACTCCCTTTTCATTTGTGCTTATAACACCAGAACATATCACATATCCCTATCTCAGACAGAATCTCAAAGGATTCTTGCCTCTTATAACTCTCATTAATTCCCTGACATAGACATAATCTCAGAGGATTCTGGCCTTTTATGGATTATATAATTTAATCAAATATGGTCATATATGATTATATAATAATAATTAAAGAGTAATTAAGCATGTATCAAAATTTCACAGTGCTATATAACGATAGACAACAAAAAATTCAACTAGACAAAAATTCGAATTTTAAGAAAATTATCAAATTATCAGGGATCATGTAAAATAATATTTTAGGACTTTTATTGTACTACACCATATTTTGCAACATCCAAATAATTTTATATTCAATAAAAATCTCGCAAATTTCAAAAACCCTATTATAAAATTTCTAGAAAATATTCAAAATGTGCATAATCATAATTTTTATAACATATACAAAGTTACGCGATAAAAGTTTTACCTATGCAAAGTTATCCCAATTTTTTGTTAACCAGTATAAAATTTTAATCTAAAAATTAGCTAAAAATCATTTATTTTTTAAAAATTGAGATAGACATAATGTGACTTACCTCGAGACGAATATATTTTCTAATTAGGCCGACAGACGAAAACAGCCTTAAGTTGCCCAAAATCTAGTTTTCATCTTTCTCTCTCCTCTCTTTCTTCCCTAATCCTCTAACATGTTCCATGTTTGGAAAAACGGAATAATGGCATAGAAATGAAACATTTAATACTATATATAAATGCTTTTAGATATTTTGTTATTATATTATAATAATATTATTATATTTTTATAAATAATTTTCAATAGAAAATTCATAGAAATTCTTTTAGGGATTTCAAAAATTTTAAAAATTTTGTTTAGCAAAATTTATTTAGAAAATTATGAGGAAATCAGTTTGCAAAACAAACACATGATATCTCAAAACCCCCACTTGTACTAACATGTGCCAATTTCTTAGAAATTTCAACAATGTCAAAAATTATGAAAAAATAGGTTAATTAAAGTACAACATTATAAATGCTATGCAAAGAGGATTTGTGATTTGGACTTATAATGACTCCTGAAATAATTATTGACTACTTTAGGTCAAAAGAATTCTTAAAAATTTTAAGGGTTTCACAGTTATCGACTGCCGACTACGATCCTTCCTACTCCGTCATTAGAATACGGTCCTTACGGTCTCCTTAACCTGCCGAATACAATCCTTCTAGCATCCTTCACTTGCCAACTACAGTCTTTTCGACCTCTATCGCCAGACAACGATCCTTCCGTCCTCTGTTGTCAAACTACGATTTTTCCTACCTCCGTCGCCCAATGATGAAGGCCAAAATCCGATCTTCATCGCCAGATAACAGTCCTTCCAAATTTCGTTGCCCGCCGACTATGACCTTGTTGACCAAACAAACATATCAATTCTTATTCTTCCTATTTCTACCATGTAATGCATTCCATATGATGTATATTTGTTACATCAAGCCAAGGCCTTCCCTTTAATAAAGTGCCACATTTGTAATCAACTACAAATTCTAGTTGATTCATTCAAATTGGGCTAAGCCCAGTGGTTTTTTGCCTTTTAAGGGTTTTTCACGTAGAAATCTGAGTATCTCTTTTAAATGATGCACCCTTTCTTTTTATATGATTGTGTGCTAGATCTTTGTACAAAACTAAGATGTTAAACTTTATATTTTTCTACCGTAGCGAAAATTCCAGTCCATAATATGTATAATGTAAAATATTTTAGTATATTATTGAGCTAAAGTAAACTCACTCGATTTTGAGCGAAAACTATTATCACCACAAATAAGCTTTACTGGCTCCACCCATCGCCTTCGTCAGCCACCGCAGCTTGTGTCGCTACCTTAGCCACCCGTCGCCACTAGCCACCACCACCACCCACTGCCACCAACATCCACCACCCACCAACCACTACTATCGCTGGCAACCCACCACCCACCAATGCCGACGGCTGTCACTACCAATCACCCTTGTCACCCACCACCGTCACCATTTTTTTACTTTGCACTATATTCATGTTACATCAAATCTAGCAAAAAAAAATCACCTTTATTTATTTTACACACATCTAAGCACACCAAACCTATCAAAATATTCTTTTTAAACTATATTTTCACTATATTTCTTTTACATTACATTCTTTTTTCAATCAACAAAATAAGTCCTAAATAAGTTGAGCCTCTAACATTTACTTGTATTATGCATCTACAATTATAGATTGCATGATGAGGCTTCTTTATTTCCTCACATTTGAGAGAGATTATTACATGTGGTTATTGAATCGTCCGGAGGTCAATCAGGATATGTAATATCGCTCCATACACAGTGGTGCATAATAATAATACACAGAATATTGATAATATGACACATCTTGATTAGACTCCAAACTGACCCCAGTGACCGCACTTAATAGTTTCGCCAAAGAAGCCGAGGCCTAAAATGATGAAGACGAAGGTTTCATTTGGAACAACTTTTTTTCTGCTTCTTAAGCATCTTCTAGTATAAAATTAAAATTTTTGTATTAAAAAGTTATTTTAAAAACAAAAAGAAATCCGTCCCAAATGAAGCAGAAGAGTTAATTTGAGAGTGCCAAAAGGTTTTGCTCTGCTAGGGTTTTGCGAAGCCTTGGCGGCGTTGGTTCACTTCCTTTTTCCTCCAACCGTTTGGCCGTGATGGCTCTTCCCTCTAATGATTTCCCTCCACTCTTGGTTTCCTCTCTGCTTTTGGCTTCTCCTCAACTTCCACCCCTCTCTTATGCCAGCAATCTCGCTGCTTCCCCCTCTCCTCGTGAAGATTGGCCTTTGTCCTATGTCAAACTAGCTAAAAAACTATCCTTTTCTTCGGATGATCTCACCGAAGGTAAATCGCTGTGGAATATGTCTTTAGTTGGTTACTCCCTCGGCCCTAGACCTTACTATGAACGTCTTCTGGCGTCCATGGAGAAGGTGTGGAAGCTTAAGGGGGCTCTGTCTCTGCTGTCCCTTGTTGATGACTTCTTCCTTCTGAAGTTCACTACTGTTGAGGACTACGACATGGTGTGGTTGGGGGGCCCGTGGTTCCTTTTAGGAAGGCCCTTCATCCTGCAGCGATGGAACTCGAAATTCCAGCCAACGAGAGATGAGACTGCTTCCATTCCTTTGTGGATTAAGGTCCTGAATCTTCCCCTCGCCCTTTGGACTCCCTCAGGTATATCGAAAATTGCTAGTTTTGTTGGTGAACCGCTTTATGTTGATACACTCACTACGAAGAGAACCAGGCTCACCTTCGCCAGAATTTGCGTGAAAGTTGACCAAAACTCTGTTTTACCGGAAGAAATACCGTTGGAAATCGATGGTGTTGACCTCAACCTTACGGTTGTGTATGACTGGAAGCCTTCCAAATGCGAGGGATGTGGATCCCTTGTTCACCCCTTTGCTCTCTGCCCCAAAAATCCAGCTCTAAAACCGTCTCTTCCTCCTAAGCCTGTTCTTAGGGGTAGGAGCAAGAGTAGAAATCCCTCTAAGCTTCCAAGGCCACCTTATCGTGGCCCTACCCCTACACCACTTAATCCTCCGTTATTATCTGATTTCTCTGACCCCGTAGTTCCTCCCATTCTGCCTGGAATTACTGTTTCCCCTAAGACTGCTAATAATCCCAAGTCTCCTGCTTTGGCCTCAAAACCTCCTCCGTCTGATCCTATCCCCAATCTTCCACTGCCCAACCTCAATCTCCCTCAGACAGATTCTTCTTCGTCAACTTTTCACAGTAACCATCTGAAGCTGTTGCCGCCACAGGTTCTTCTTGCCAATAGTTTTGGCATGCTTCCTGTGGACGATCTGATTGATGAGGATATCCAGGTGGTAAATCCGGTTGGAAATTCTATTGAGGAGGAGACCTCCTCCAGCTCTAAAAATTTTGAGGTTCGTCAACCTTCTTTGACTAATCTTAAAAGCTCCCCCTCTTCTTCTTCTTCTGCCAAGGTTTCTGCATAATCAAAATCTCCAGCCAAGAAAGGGAAATCAAAAGCCAAGCGGCCAAGAAGGCCAAACCTCACAAATAATCATGTCCTTGCCTCCAATTACTGCATGGAATGTTCGGGGATTCAACAATCCCATCAAAGTCAAGTATTGCAAAGACCTCATTGCTCTTCACAACATTAAGCTTCTCTGTGTGCTGGAAGCCAAAATCAACCAATCTTCAGTTTTTGACTCTTGGTTTTCCTTCTCTCACTCCTTGTTTCAGAACGAGAATTGCTGTGATAATTTTAACCATTCTACGCCTGGTAGAATATGGGTTAAATGGGATGCTGCTCATGTGTCCTTCACTCCGTCTTTTTCCTCCTCCCAACTCATTCACGGGCTTGTCAGGATTAGCTCTTTTCCCCAATTCTACTTGTCTGTGGTTTATGCGGCCAATTCTATGGAGGATATGAAAGTGTTGTGGAAAGATCTGCTTGATCTTTCCTCCAATTTAGGCAACCCGTGGATTATTATGGGGGATTTCAACTGCTATAGGTTTGATGGTGAAAAAGCTGGAGGTATCCCTTTATCTATTGATAGATTGGGGGAATTAAATACTTTTGTATTTGATGCTGGTGTTCAAGACCTTGCCTTCTGTAGGTATTTATTTTACTTGGTTCAATCAAAGGAGTGACTCCCCTATTCACATCATACTGGACAGAATGTTGGTTAATTCTGCTTTCTTAGATGCTTTTCTGACTGCATTTTATAAAGTTGATTCTTTCTCGGGCTCAGATCATGCACCTTTGATCATCAACGCTTCTCTTTTCAGAAGAACACTTTCTAGATTCATGTTCAAGGACTTTTGGACTAAGTTTGATGACTTTTGGGAATTGACTTAAAAAGCTTTTGAAAGAAATATTACTGCTAGTCCCATTTCTTCTTACTATGACTGCTTGAGATCTCTTAAAGCTGATATCCGTAGGAGAAATTGGAATTCCTCAAACTTCATATCCAACCAAATTCTTCAGCTTAAAAATTCCCAACTGGTTAGACTTACTGATATCCAAAGAGACCCTCTTATCCTACTTTTAAATTCTCATCTTAAGGCTACTGCTGACCAGCTGGCCCTTTATCAATCTGCCTGGTACTCCTGGATTTCTCAAAGGGCTAAAGCCTTCTGGCTTTCTCACGTGGAGGACGATATGGGGTTTCTTTATGCCAAGATTAAAACAAGGAGGAATAGGAATGTTATTAAAGAGTTATCTACTCCTTCAGGCTTACTTTCGTCCCATTCTGATATGGCCATGGCTCTTATTAATCATTTTAAAATTCTCTTCAATGCTCCCACCCCGATCTTAAAAAATTCTTATAACTTACCTATTGGTAAGTTAGCTCCTTCCCATCTTATGGAGGGCCTGGTGGTTCCTGTTACTAATGATGAGATCGAGAGGGTTGTCTTTGCTAGGGTCCCATCGTCTGCACTTGGTCCGGATGGCTTCTCATTTGGCTTTTATCAAAAAATGTGTCATTTATCTGGTTTTCTTTTATGCAGAGCAGTGAAACATTTCTTTTCCACGAGGCAGTTGCCTAGAGGTGCTAAAGCCACGACCATCACTCTTATTCCTAAGGGTACTCACTCACACTCCATCTCTGATTTTCGGCCTATCTCATTATGCAATGTTTTCTATAAAATTATGGCCAAAATTTTAGCTAACAGGTTGAAAGTCATCATTCCCTTCATTATTCACGATAGCCAGTCCGGTTTCATTGCTAAGAGGTGCTATACCGATAATATTATTCTAGCCTCTGAGTTGTTGAGATAATTTAAAGGGCATAAACATCATTTCTGTGCTAAGTTGGACATTAGGAAAGCTTTCGATTCTGTTTCTCGTAACTTCTTAATTAACAGACTTAAGCAAAAGGGGTTTCCTGATATTTTTATTTCCTGGATCAATGGGTGCATATATGATGTATTTTTTTATATCTTTCTGAATGGTTCTTTGGAGGGGTTTTTTAAATCCTCTTCGGGGCTGAGGCAAGGCTGTCCTCTTTCCCCCCTCCTTTTCTGCATTGTCATGGATGTCCTTTCCTCCTCTTTGGATTGCAAGGAGAACAACTCATTTCTGGGTATGCAGATTCAAAATTTCAGTACTAGCCATCTTATGTATGCTAACGACCTTTTGGTGTTTGGTGTTGCAATGATGGAGAATGCCAGGTCCCTTAAGGAGGTTCTTCTTTACTTTTCTAAGGCATCAGGACTCAACATAAATCCCAATAAAAGTAGTATTATTTTCTCTAAGAATTCTTCTTTTGATCATCAGTCTCGGCTTGCCTTGGTATTTCTCAAGTGGATTGCTCCCTCACTTATTTGGGACATCCTATTTCCACTTATAGTCTCAAAACTTCTCACTTCCAACCCATACTGAGTAGGCTTTCTACTCTACTTGAGGGTTGGAAAGTTAAATTTCTCTCTTTTGCAGGTAGACTTCAATATCTTAAATTCACTATTGCAAGTACTATTGCGTACTAAATTCAGGGAGCTATTTTACCTAAAGCTTGTTGTAAATTCATCTCTAGAATTTGCTCTAAGTTTCTCTTTTTGGGAATATCTTGGATAAGAAGATGCACCTTATCTCTTGGACGTCGGTGACTATGCCTAAAATCAAAGGGGGGCTTGGGCTGCCTTCTTTTGAATCTCTTTATCACAATATGGCTTGCTCATTCTTATTAGGATGTATAATTTTAAGACATCTATTGGCTCCTGGTTTAGGGAAAAATATGACTCTCCTTGGAAAGTGCCTCCCAGTTATGCTTCAAAAATTTGGAAACTTTTTTGTAAAACTGTTGTGGCCATCAGGAATTCTGTAACTCTCTCAGTTCACCATAACAGTAATCTCTCCTTCTTTTGGGACCCTTGGTGTAACAAATACTCAATTGCTGATTTGATTAAGGGTAACTGGAATTCCCATCTCTAGACGGGGGATTTTATTTTTAATAACCGGTGGGTTCTTCCTGATTACATTCCTGATACTGTTAAGCTTTCTATTAACAGTACTCTTATTGGTGGTGAGGGCCGTGTGCTGACTTGGAATTGTGCTGCAACTCCCTCTAACAAGACATTATCTGCTTTTTTTTATTCTACTTTTGAGAATGCTCCTTGGTTTAAATTCATATGGCATAAAGGCTATGCTTTGCGCTATGCCTCTTACACTTGAATGGATGTTAAAAGCAAACTTAAGATGGCTGACATACTTATTTTGAGGGGCATTCAGGTTAACCCCTCTTGCACTTTTTCCCTTGGCAACTTGGAATCCCATTCTCATGTTTATTTTGAATGCGATTTCTCTTTCCTTTTACTCACGGCTATTTTTCCTGATATGATGAAATTCTACTTGAAGCCGAATCTTTTGCAAGTTTTTGATTTTTTTGGGAGCTATCAAAACTATACCAAGGTTGATAAAACTTATGTTATTTCACTATTGCTGTTCTGGTATATTTCATGTGGAGGGAAATGAATAATATGATGTATTCTGGTGTTTGGAGAAGTCTTGATGAGCTTAAAAAAGTTATTATTCATGCTATTGGTGCTAAGGCTAGGAATTAGAGGCACTATGAATTACTCAAAGAACATTTTGGTGAAATTCTGGGTTGATGAGCTTATTTTGGTTAGCTGTGGCTTTTACTGGACGTTGGCGTATCTTTTCCCCAGTCTATTTTGGATCCCTATGTGGGATGCTTTTGGTTGCTGTTGGGCCGAATTTCTTTTTCCTATAAATTTTTGGCATCTCCGTTTTGATTATTTTTTGGCTGGAGCTTTGGATGTCTTCCTTCCCCTGTCTCTTCAGGCGCTACTTCAGATGGATGCTTGCAGAATTGGGACGATGATGTGCCAGATCTACATCTCCGATGCATCCTTGGACGGTCTTTTGGCAACCAGGATTGCGTCATTTGGGCACTGCGATGGCCCTTTGGGCTATGATGGCTTCGTCCAGTGTCTCTGTTGGCTCTGTGGGTTTCTATAATGATTTGGACATTGATGCCTCTTGATGTAGATCTATTTTTCTGAGTCCTATTTTTCTGTAATTTTCTTTTGCGTGGTATAGTTTTTTTTTACTTGTATCTTTTACTTGTAATCTTTGGTGTTAGTATATGGGCTTTGCCCCCATTTTTCCCAAAAAAAGCAGAAGAGTTAAGCTGCTTGAAGCATGTAAGAGAACTGGTTGCTCTACTTACATTACAGGGACGTAATGTGGTTTATAAAAATAGGATTAAATAGTCTATCGGGCCTTGCGCAGCTATTGTTGCCTCCTTCCACTGCACCACTGGAAAACCCTTCACCTACCTTCTTTTCGCCCTTCCGCCATGTCACCAGCTTCTCCATCTCTCCCTTCTACTGGTAGTCGCTCCGTAAACCCACCTAATCCTTCTTACTTATCTTTCTACTTGTTGATTTCAATCCATTTCATTCGTAGGGTTTCGTTTCCTGATCATTCGCTCTTATTCCGAGGTTTTGACCCGAGTATCACTCTAAAACTGCAGATTCCCAGCTTACGTGGAGGAAGCGGAAGCGAGATAGAAATCCTAAGCGCCAGCAGAAGCGCCATGACGAGGATCATGAATACGATGAGGACGCTGAGCCTGCGGCGGCCGGCGATGAGGACGATGAGTTTGATAAAGACTCACGCGGCCCCAACCGCAATGCCGACAATACCTTCGATCCGCGACATAGCGAGATTCTCTCCGATGTTGGCCAGCGGATCTGCGACTTCCCCGTCGTCATCCGCCGTACTGTCAGCCGGCCGCACGCCGCCGTTGTCTCTCTTGTGGTTGCAGAAAGGCTGCAATCCTCGGGCGCTTCATCTTGCGGTGGTGCGGCCAACGTTGCCTTTCTTGAAAATATCTCCCACGGCCAACTTCAGGTCCTCTCTTCGGTTCTTCCGGACCACCCTTCTCTCCATCCACCGGACATTGACAAACCCTCATCTTATGTTTGCACGCCTCCCGTTTTAATGGAAGGCAAAGGGGTCATGAAGCGGTTTGGGAACGATCAAGTTCTCATTGTCCCTATGCATTCTGGTTAGTTTGCTGATCTTTCTCAGGTTATACACTCAGCTTACCATGTTTATTTTCCTGATGGAATTTGGTTCTTACGGTGAACAAAAGATTGGTTCTCTTCAACCACTGCACATCGGCTTGAGAGACAAGTGATACCTCACTTCTTCAACGGGAAGTCAGTAGAGCACACGCCTGAAATGTACCTGGATTTAAGAAATAAGATAATTGCTAAGTATATGGAAAATCCTTGCCGGAGGCTTTCACTTGCAGATTGCCAGGGGCTTGTCGCAAGTAACGAGCTATATGATCTTAGCAGGATAGTGAGGTTCCTGGATCACTGGGGGATAATCAATTACCTCTCTGGTTCCTCTGTTCATCGAGGACTTAGGATGGCTGGGTCTCTTCTTACAGAGAATGCCAATGGTGAGCTCATTGCACACATTGCACCATTGAGATCCATTGATAGTTTGATTTTATTTGACAGGCCTAAATGTAGCCTCAAACTAGATGATATAGCCTTTTTGCGAATTTCTTCATCTTCCATAGAATCAGTTTCTTGTTTCGGTGATCTGGATGTTAGGATTCGTGAAAGGTTGTCTGAACATGTCTGTAGCAACTGCTCCAAGCCATTGCTTAACTTATTCTATCAATCCCAGAAGGAGGTCAGTTATACTCTTTCACTTGAGTTTGTTTGCTAGAAATTATTGGCTTAAAATGATACGCTTCATGCTTGACCAATGGTAAACATCTTCCATTCAATGTAACTTATACCTAATTAATTTCAAATATTTCTTCATGGTGTAAACACATTCGCTTCAATCTAAATGCAATGTGTTACACGATCCTATAATGATGAATCTATATATTTATGTTCTACCACATGCATTATGAACGCTAAGCTTTTTAATCAATTTTTCACTTCTCATTGATGCATCAAAGAGATGATGAATCACTCAACTGCACCTTGTTTCCAGTTTCATGATTTGAAACGTCCACAGAGATGACGATACATAGAAGAGGGGTTGCAATGAATGAAGAAAAGAAGGAAGAGGAGAAAGACTATTGAAAAGGGGAATAGGCCATCTCGTCCACAGAGATGACGATACATAGAAGAGGGGTTGCAATGAATGAAGAAAAGAAGGAAGAGGAGAAAGACTATTGAAAAGGGGAATAGGCCATCTGATCAATGAAGAAGATGGGCGAGGGAATGGAAGAGGAGATCATTCTTTGCAGGAGTAATTTCAATTTTTTTTTAGAATAAAAGAGGAAGGGTATTCTTGAATGAGATCTAAGATTTCCCAAGCCATTTAATACTGAATTAAATTACATTCAAATTCAAATGAATCCAGTATGAACTGAAATTACATAAAACATAAAAAAATAAATATGAGAAGAAAGTGACATCAACAAACATGAATGAACTAAAATATGAGTAATGGAAATGGGCTCGTCTCTGTCTTGCATTATCTTCCTTTTTCTATGAAAAACTCACCTATAGAGAGTTTATGTGATGGTAGTCTTCTTAGAGATCTGATGCAATATGGTAGCTTGTCTTGTGAGATCCCTATTTCATTCTCAAATGGCTAATTTTTCCATTGAATAAAGTAGCGATGGCATCCTGTAGTGTTAATGTTAATCTTATTCTGGAGGACTTGCTTGACAATTTATGTAAAAGAAACAAGAATTTTGAGAAATAAAGGAACAAGAGAAGCATTTATCGTAGTGGTTGCTCCATATGCTGCATATTCATGGAAATATTTGAGGTTCGAATATCCCTCGATATATTAGTCTTTTATATTGCAAATATGACTAATATTAACATTTAGTGGCAATTCAATTAAATATACATTAACTCCTTTTTCCTAGGATTTCGTAAGGGCTAGAAGATTGAGCATGAAGTTTTCTTAAGTTGTTGCATGGGAAGCATTAAAAACTGATGTACATATGAACATAATATCGTTTGTTTAATTTTTGGGAACTCTATGAGCATATGCTATTACTTTGTACTTGTTAGTATGCTTAAACAACTTAGTAATATGTATTCAAATATTAGCATGAAGTTGTTTCTTGTGTTCAGTAAACAATGCAAAAAAAAAAAAAAAATAAAATAAAAAAAGAGTATGATGACTTTTGTGGCAACATCATTAATTTATGGAGTTTAGGACTTGTATCGTCAATAATTGAAAGGTGATTTACCAGAATTATGATTAATTGAGTTGTTGTTATAGGCAAATTTGACGGTAAACAAAGTACCGATTGCACAAATTATCAACAACAATGCACCTTATCTTGCAATCCTAATATCTTTACCTTGAGTAATGGAAGATGGCAAACCTTACAACCAAATGTTCTCTTTAAAGAAAAATCATGCATTATAATATATTTTGCAGCTTCATAATAGGGCTTGAATGAAATTTTTGAAAATTGATCGGTAGCTACAAAGATGGAATATTGACTATGAGTTGCTCGAGGTAAGCCTGGAATAAAATTTATGCTCATCTTTTTATGGGACATAAGGAATAGGCATGTGTATATAATCCAACAGGTTATTTGATGACCTTGCTATGTTGACAAGTGTGATGTTTTTTTTTTTTGGAAAGTTAGTGTGATATTGTTTGATGATATGATATGAGCAACATTGTACTTGATGGATGGTCAATAGAATTTTGTTTTAATGAAACCAATTTTATTGTCTCGGCAGTATATCCTGCAAGCCTGCTAGACTGTTAACCAGACAATATTTATAAAAGCACACTTTGTCCCAAAGTGCTCTAAACTGTGGGTATCAAAGCATTCGTGGCATGAAACATACCTTTGATGTGAAAGGTATGCTTCTTGATGCGCTCTGGAGCATTGAAAACATAAACTTCAATTTACTAGCTTAAGCTTTGATTGTTTGGGATTGCAAAAGATTTATAAAAATAAACTGGTACTTGCTTAACTTGCTTAAAACCACCATTAAGAGGGATTTTTTTCAAGAAATTTTGAGTTGCATGTTTTAATATTCTTGTGATAATGATTTATATTGTACTTTTCATTGTAATAAACGATGACCATATGTTTAAATTTTCTATCTGATACACATTATCTGAGTTTCAAATGTTTTTATAACTTGAATTGTGGTTTAATCTCTCTTTAAATTCTTTTTGTGGATAATATTTTTTCTCATCTGTTGCGAGGAGGTAATATGATTCTCTTGGATTTTATAGCATATCATTATAACATTCATTTATTAATGTGCTATGAAGTTTTTCTTGAATGAAAGCAAAATGAAGATATTAATGCATATTTATATCCATCCTCCAAAATTTTGGTGGCAACAATTGATAGAAATAGCTATCCTATGATAAAAGTGGTACCGTCACTTTTTTCATTTCATTAATATTGTTTTTAAAGCTTTAATTGACTGGCATAAATTGGATCTATTGGCTTGAAGCTTGCTACAGCCTACAAGCCGTGGTTGCATTTCAAATATTCTTATTGTGTTGGTTTTGTTGAAAGAAAACAATGAAAATTTGTTCATTGCTTTTGTTCGGCCTATTCTGGAAAATGTTTTGGTGATATAGATCAAAATCACGATGCTAGTGCAAAATTGGTAAAATTACTATTCTATTATCCATAAGAATGAACTAAAATGCTCAACTAAATAGAATGGTTTGCGGTAAAAGAAAAGCTAACTGCGCTATTTTCACACTACAATCAAACTTTCCAAGAAGTGAATTTTGTTAGCCTTACCAATACTCTCTTAAATGGTCATGAAGTTGTGCCCTCTCTTTCATCTTTTTTGATTTGTTTACTCAAATCTTTGGTATGCTCTTGTGATTTTGGTCAAACCATGGTGTAAATTTTTTCAGCTTTGCGTGGAACTAGTAGATCTGGATGTAGAAGTTTTCTTGGATGCACTTTAATTGGGAGTCTTTTTTTGAATTGGCTGGCGCCTTGAAATCACCCTCGAAATTATTATGGTATTGTTAATATTAGGGTTATTGCGGGCTAGAATATACGATGACATAGGGTTAGAATTTTTCGTCTCAGCATTGTATGGATATTCAGCACACAACAGAAGAGAAATAAAACATCAAGATTTTTACGTGGAAAACCCTAGAAAGGGAAAAACCATGGAGCTGCGCCCAGTTAAAAGAATTCCACTAGTGTTTGCTTAAGTTACAAAAAGTTGACTTGTCCTTAAAATTTAGAACGATCATATTACAATAATCAACTCCCAGATTGAAATTGAGTTGCAAACATATATCAGAATTCTGGAGTCATAAAACTGGTGTCCGTCGATTGTCGGACAAAGTTCTAGCGTTACTTAGAAGTCAGATAGAACTCCGGCGTCAGCGTCACTTGAAAGTTGGACGAAACTCCGGTATCACTTGGAGTTCGAACGGAACTCCGACGTCACTTGAAAGTCGGGAGGAACTCCAACATCACTTGGAGGTCGGAGAGAACTACAGCTTCACTTGAAAGCCGGGAGGAACTCTGGTGGTGGTCGAGGAGGAGCTTCTTCCTTCTCTTCTGTCCTTCTCTTCTTCTCTTTTCTTCTCTTATTGCTTGGGTCTCCTCTTAAGAGAAATGAGGGGCTATTTATAGTTTTCTGAGGATGACATTGCCAGTAAATTGGGAGTGGTTTGAATGGACGGCCGATGTTGAATCCCTTGATCATGGACCGTTTATCAGGCATTTGACGGTTCTAATGATATCAGAATTAGACGATCTTGGTCTCATTGGATTCGTCTCATCGAGCCGCTCGATTCGACTATAAGCATGCCATATTTGGAAACTGTTTGGTAATCCAAATTATGGATTGAACCTTCCGAATGTGCTTTGGGTCTTTGATTTGAACTATTTTGGGCTCGGGGTGAGTTGAATTTGGTGTCGTTGGGTTCGTATTTCCGAGATGCTCAGATTGACTGTAAGTTTGAAATCCGAGTTCAGATGGTCCCAGATTTAAATTTTGAAGCTTCCAACCTGATTTGCCTTAAGATTCGTGCCTGATCAAGATAATTTTTTTAATGATATATCACTTCTATTGATCTACCATGCTGATCTATGCACATTGAATTATAGCGGAATAGACCTCCGCCTATGTGCAACGCTACCTAAGCATTTGATACAAAAGTTATTGTTAATGCAACCAATTAGTCACTGTTTACTTCCTCATGTTTTTTTTTTTATATCACTTTATTGTTCCTTGATCTACCATGCTACTGTTATTAATGCAACCAATTAGTCACTCTGTTTACTTCCTCATGTTTTTTTTTTCTTATATCACTTTATTGCTCCTTGATATATCACTTCTATTGATCTACCATGCTGATCTATGCACATTGAATTATAGCGGAATAGGTCTCCGCCTATGTGCAACGCTACCTAAGCATTGATACAAAAGTTATTGGTAATGCAACCAATTAGTCACTCTGTTTACTTCCTCATGTTTTTTTTTTTTTTTTTTTTTTTTTTTCTGAATTTCATTTTTTATTTGCTTATATGTCCAATGATTGCTTACAGGCAGAATCAATCCTATGCTTAGATTGCTTCAGTGATGCAAAATTTATCACGGGTCACTCAAGCTTAGATTTTGTAAGAATGGACTCCAAGAAAGATTTTACAGATGTAGATGGGGATAGTTGGACAGATCAAGAAACTTTATTGCTCCTTGAGGCTATAGAGAAATATAGTGATAACTGGAATGAAATTGCCAAGCATGTCGGTACCAAGTCAAAAGCACAATGCATTCTTCATTTTATTGCTCTTCCTATGGAGTATGGATTGCTTGAAAATATTGATGTTCCAAGAGTAGATGTTTCTACTGTTTCATCTGAGGTACAGAATAATGGATTCTCCAGTTCAACTTCTAAAAGTAAGGCGGCATCTTCAGGTGCTCACGTTTTCTAAGTGGGTTCATTACAAGTTAATATCTTTCTGGAGTATCAATTGTTTCATTTATATCCCTGATTTTCTTTATTTGTTGTCAAGAACCCGATTCTGGAGATCAACTTCCCTTTCTTAGTTCTGCAAACCCTGTTATGTCCCTGGTGAGTAATCGTTCTGATCTTCACATATATGCTTACACTATTTTAATCCATATATAGCAAAGGCAAAAATAGCTCCATGCGAATGATCTAATTGCTCTTATAAGGGTAATGATGGTGTTGTGCTTGCATATGCTTCTTTAGCTTTTTTCTCAATGCGAGGGCTAGATAAAACTGCCAATTAAAAATAAGATCTCTCAAGCATGGAAGTTGGGCGTAATTATTAACTAAGTAGATATTCTAAGTAACTCCATGTTTCATGGTCTATTAAACATAGTTTAACTTATTGGAAAACCAAGATGAAATGCTTTTTAGCAAGGTTTTGAAAATTGTAGTAGACATTGAACCGGAGGAATGAGCTTTTCAATGTTCAAAGATACAATGAAGGTTGATTGAGGGTTAAGCTGGATGACCTAATAAATATTAAAATTATTTTATTATAATTTAAATGATATAATAATAATTTTATTTTCAACAATCTAATATAAAATATTTTAAATTAGGATATTTTACCATTAAATATTTTGATATGATTCTAAATCAAAGTTTTTGGGCATGATATTTTGATTATCCTTAAGAAATTCCAACACAAATAACAGTATTATTCAACTGAAAAGTTCAAAAAACATGAATCGGTGTTAAAACTTTTAAACCTTTTATTATAGCCATGCGTTCAAAATTTAAAGGCAAGAAATTGATTTATATTAGAATTTGCTTGTTCATCAAAATCGGACCAGTTCGTTGGTTTTCTGGTTCAACTATCAATTCTTTGTTGAAGCAATTTTTGACATAGACTGAACTGACTGGAGAATCGGTTTATGGTTGAACTGAGTAGAATGGCCAATCCATTCCGATTTTTAAAATCATGCTTTCTAGTATTAGTGCCATGCAAGTTATAGTTACAACCATAACATAGCTGAAAATTTAATTGAACCAATTTACAAAGGTCAAAAAAAAAAAAAACCAAACCAACTGAATTAAACTAAACTATTTGAAACTGATTCGTTCAATTTATTTCTTCATATTTTTCTAGAATTTGGATAATACTGTTTTCTTTTGGCTTGGCTAGATTTTATCTAGTGCACATAAATTTCAATTTTTAGTAAGTATTTAGTTTGTTTTTTCTGGTTCAAATTGTTATAACTTAAATAAGGCTTATTTGGCTTGATTTAATTTGGAATTACCAAACAAGGTTTAGGTTGTCCTAGGACAACCCCCGTTTTCTTAAATCGTGGACCCGCAATGGGCAAGTTTGATGCTTGTCAATTCGGCTGCAGGCTTTTTGTGTTGGTAGCACCAGCTGGAGCTGTTGCACTAGTGTCCAAGTTGCTAGTATGTCATCTTTTGGTTGTTGAGCTTGTCCACAGCTGCCCTAGCTTGGAGAAGATTATTACCTTGTAGCGACTAGCTGACTGGCCTTGTACAAGCTGAATTTATTCAATTAGGTTCGGTGTGGCAGTTACCATGCCAATTGGATGTGAATGGAAAGCTTTTTCGTTTGCTGAGATCTTTCCAAGTTGGTTGAGTTAATTCTGGAATATTTCAAACTTGATTTAGTCTAATTATTCAAACTCTATTCAAATTCCAATATGATGAACGATAAATAAATAGAAAAATAAGTGTGAAGTTCTCTCTTCACTTTCATCCTCATTGTTTCTATTTTGATATATTTCATGTAGAGATGCTTGGGTGAAAATATAACATATGAATTCATCCCAAACGCCGGAAGAAAGCTTTTAACTTTGCCTAAAAATGTTATTTTGTTATATTTGCAAGCATGTGATTGGAATTATTATCAATTGATGCAAGTAAAATGTGATGTCCCACATCGAATATCCATAACAAATTTGGGTATAATTTGAGTTTGATTTGATTGTGTTTTACACTTCTTCAATTGACTAGGGTTATTTTTGATTGATTTAACAGACTCTTGGGTAATTTTCATGTCTTTTTTTACAAGCAAAGTAATTTAGATTATTAGCCTAGTTGTAAGGTGAGGTATATAAGCACCCAATTTATTATGGATTAGCAGAAGTTTTTTTATTTGAAAAATTTCTTGACTTTCTCCCATCTCTAATCCCCTACCACAAATGAAACCTAGAGGCTTCTTTGTGACGTGTATCATCACCCCAAAAAAATAATTTCTGAGATAGTTCTCTTCTTCCATATTAATTAATGTTGGGGTTGATTTTTAGGGGAGAATTAATATATAATAGTTCTTTGGCTTTTTTTAGACTTCTCTTTGGTGGTTATGCTTTAGAGTACCACTTATGTTCTTTCTTTCATTTGTCATCTTAACTACATTAAATGCTTATTACATCCATTTATTGTTTTTTTTTCTTGCATGACCTTTTGGTATATCATAGTTCTTTCTTTTATTTGACTCTTAACAGGCCAGAATGGAGAAAAAAAGATTCATATAGTGGACCCAAGTAGTGGGATGAAGGCTTGATGTTGTGTTCTTGTTATGCAATTTTCTTTGCATGCTTAGATCCCTAATTTGTCCCTTGAGGATTACCTTAATCTTGTTCTTTGCATATCCACAATTTGATCTTATTGAAAATTTGATGATAGATTCCAATATATGTCATAAATTTGGAGTATAATATGTATTTCTGAGGATAAGGGGCTTAATATTATTCAAATAACAATTGAGTATATAATATGTAGTTTTAGTAGATGATCACATATATGTTCTTAGATTCATTTTATTATATAGAGCAATTTCTCGGGCGTGCTATGTGATAAGGAAATATCATAGAGGCTTGCAAGAGAAGCCTGTAGAATTAAAATTAGAAGGGCAATATTATATGAATCTTTGATGCGAGCAAACTAGAGAGAAAAGACAAGTTGGAGAACACCAGGACAAAATATAAATCAAACTCGATTCACTATAGCTTGCAAACAACCAAACAAACGTTCGAAGAAGCAAAAGTCAAATCAAACGAAACAAAATAATATCATAAAAACGCTATCCTCAGAACAACCGTCTAGCGGTTTCCTCACATGCAACGAGAGTAAGAAAATATAATAAAATTGTGCTTAAGCTTGCAAACCGAGGGTAGGGGTGTCAATTCGGTCAACCCGTCGGGTTCGGGTCGAACCCGACCCGACCCGGCCGGGTTGCCGGATTGACCCGACCCGGCCGGGTTGCCGGGTTGCCGGGTTGACCCGACCCACGTTTCGAGAGCGCAGCAGCCGGCGACGCCAGCGCGACAGAGGGCGACCGACGATAACGCGAGGCACGAGCGTGAGTTTGGCAGCGAGCGCGACTGCGGGGGTTCGACAGCGGGGTAGCGAGCTTGGGTTCGGGTTCGGTAGCGCGATCGCGGGAGCGGCAGCGAGTGGCGAGTGCCGAGTGCCGGTTCGGCAGCGCGGCAGCGAGCGCGGGTTCGGGTTTGGAAGCGAGCGCGGCTGATGCCTGCGCGGGTTTGGGTTCGGCAGATGGGCAGGGCGATTTATCCAATTTTTTTTTTTTTAAAACAGGTTTTCGGGTTGACCCGGCAACCCGCCGGGTCAACCCGAACCCGACCCGTTTCCAACCCGGATTTTCCGGGTCGGGTCAAATATTGACAGCCCTAACCGAGGGTCCACCACTGCAAAAGGTTTCAACGTCCTACCAATCTCCTCCGGCAAATGTCTCTAAATTTCAGCCAATAAACAACTTCCAGAGCTCAAGAAGAAGGATACATGTGGAGTGAAACTTGTGTAAAGAAGAAGAGGTTAGAAGCCAAGACGAAATAGAGAAGATGAAGGGGGGGGGTGGAACAAGCTCTCAAGCTTTTCCAAGAGAAGAAAGCCTCTGGTTTTTGTAGAGACTTTGCTCAGATTTTTAACAACCATTTCCAACTCAAAACATCTCTATTATATAGGCAAAATGAAGAAACTAAACAACCACAGCACCTCCAACCAAATCCAATCAGAATTGGGAAAATGTAAGGCCAATAGTCACCACAAAATCCCACAAGAACTGCACAAAAAAAAAAACAGGGAAAGTAGCTACGGGAAACCCAGCCAGAAGTCACGGGAAGCCCAGCCAGCAAGGGACCCGAAGAACCAGCACAGGAAACAGGGCAGAGCTTCACGTGAAAACAGCCAGGGGATAAAACCGAGAGGGAGTGACCACGAAAACAACAACAGACAGCAGAAACTGAGAAGACAAGGGGAAGGGAAGAGACACAAGCCCACTCCACAATAATGAGCTATATAGAAGTATACCTTTTTGATTTAATGAGCTAGGAAGTACATTTATTCCACCAATTATTGAGCTAAACTTCAGCTCAAACATTAATGAGTTAACACCAAGTAGAATTCAAATTTTGAGCTCAACACCAAGCAGCCAAGGCCCAACCCGTGAGCAGCGAACATCTCCAAACCAAGAATAGTAAGCAGCCCATGGACAAGAAGGAACCAATTGCAAGCAAATTCAAGGCTTACCATGCCCAAGCACTTCCTACCATGATCATTGGATGCCTTCCATCATATGATAGCTAAAAAAAACATAAAACAGAACTATATATTGTTCAAAATACATTAAAACAAAATAGACTACAAAATATGATTTCATCAATCTTTGGATTAGAGGATTGGCAATAAAGAAATTAGTGAAAACCATACTGCATTTGCTGGAAATACAAATTTTTAAATAGATTGATGACAAAAGTGAGAAGTAACCTAGGTGACTTGGTATAATGGAGGGTAGTGCCCTAATAAATAAAATAGATAATGTTGTCAAAGTATTAGTGATGGAGGATGGATAATGATTTTAATTTTTGGGCATCGAAGCACACCCTCGTCATCGTACCAAATGATGCAATGGATATAGTGGTCTTTGAGGGGGAGTGTGAAGGTGATTATTTTTATTGATGTTAAAAGATACATGCGAATGTAAGTAATTTTATGGCTTGTCGATTTTGGGAGGTAGAAGATCAAAGGGTGGTCGAGATCTATAAGCAGAAGGTTTGGATCTAGGTTTTTTTTTGTTGATTTATTTTTGAGGAGCTTAAGGTGAATTTAGGTTTGGATTTATAAGAGAAATGGGTATTTTTAGAAAATTAAGGTTGTTTGGCATAAGGATGTAGAGTTATTTGAGATGAGCTTGTAGATGTTTTGGTGTGGAGAGGAAAAAGGTCGGTAGCTGAGTTTTGATAGATTTTGAGCAGCGTTGGTATTTTGTGGAAAATTTGGTATAAGAATGTGAAAATATTGAGAAAAGCTTCATAACACTCAAATGAGATCTAAAGATGAAAAATACAGAAATAATCCGTACAAATAAAATAAAAATAACGGGTATAAATTTTCTCAGCAAATAGGGATCTCCAAGCTCTCCAAACTAAGAATAATTGGCTAACCATGAAGCTTTCCCATAGGAAGGAAGATAAGACTTCTTTTACTTCAATGCCTTTCATTATAGATTTCGTGCTACTAATAAGCATTATATATAAATAGGAGGAAGAATCCAAATGATAGTCAAAGTATAATAAATTCACTTTGAAACTTATTTTTAATTTAATTACTCCATTTTGATAATTTAAAGATCTTTAATTCCATTGAGTGAAGTTGTTTGAAGATGGCATAACCCTTCATAAGTCTCAATTGATTGATGTTCATGTTTATTTTGACTTGGACTTTGATGACTTGGCAAAATTAGGGAACAATTGTAATGTGGCACCATGGACCCCACTTGGACAAAATTCTAGTTCATATTACATTTTTTAAATTTGTCATTTTTAAATTACAAATGACATTTTCCTTGAGTTCAAAATAAAAATATCATAAAAGTGAATAATAAAATGTAAGAGAATTAATAGCCACTAGTATCTTTTAGATCTGATAATTGTTCTGTGAACCTATTCTACACCAACTAGGAAAGAAAATAGGTAGATGGAAGGTCTCTTGGGTAGATATTGTCAAAAATATATACATAAAAAGGGAATTAACACATGAAGCAGCACTCAATTGGAATTCATAAAGCTGATCACAAATAGTTGGGATAAAACTAATGATGATGATCATCTCCTCTTGAATATTTCTAGATTAAAATAATGTTACATACTTAACTCCTGTTTTTTATGTTGCTCGTATTATCAATTAACTTAAACCAAACAAATAATTCCTAACTACCCCTTAATATGGAATTTAAGCATTCATCACTTATTTTTGTGTTGCTTGATTAATGCATACTGTTCTTGGGAAAATGTAGTACAATTTGTTTGGTTCGTGTTGGTAGGGCTCATTTCAAGCTCAAGAGGATGAGACAAAAGTCAAAGTGCTTTTTTTTTTTCTTTTCTTCATAATGTGGCAAATTTTGTTTGACAATTTTATTGTGTTCTGCACAGTCTAAATTTCATTGATCTTCTTATTTCTATGTTTTATGATTCTTTTTAGGTTGCTTTTTTGGCTTCAGCGATTGGACCAAGGGTTGCCGCTTCCTTTGCTAGTGCAGCATTGTCAGTCATTACTAAAGAAGATTCCAGGTTAGGCCGTGGTGCGCACAAGGACTATTGCTCCTACAATTCATGCATATTTGAACTTCTGCAGTTACCATAGATATTTTAAAATGAATGTTCTTGTTGTTAGTTCCGCCAATGTCTGCGTGAGAACTTGATGTATTTGGACTTTTTTGTTGGTATGCCGACTGACCTTTAAATTTGTAGGCTGAATTCAGAGATTGTTCGTGATATAGTTGGTTCACAGGGAGCTAGTATAAACTCAGTTAAACAAAAGGGTAATTTACTTCCATGCTTGCTTTCTTTTCCTAATCTAAATAATCTCCTTTATGACAGCTGTGGTAATTGTTATGTAGATGATAATATTGAAGATCAAGCTTCAAATTCTCTTTCTTGCGAGCATGTGAGGTATGCTGCTTTGTGTGGCCTTTCTGCTGCGGCAATGAAGACAAAACTATTTTCAGATCAGGAGGAACGTGAAGTGCAGAGGCTGGCTGCAAATATTATTAGTCACCAGGTTTATATTCTTGGAAATATTGAGCAAGTATCTGCCATTTGCTATTTTTATTTTTTGCTGAATGCTTTGGGGAAAGTATTTTAAAATGTTAGTTTATGTTGAATCTGATTATGTCATTCAATCGAATTGTACTGTTGTCACGATCCTCAACTCAGCTTTTCGCTCTCGCTGGGAGGCGCGGGGGTCCTCCCCTTGCCACCAATTTTTTTTTGTATAACGCCCCGGTGCTGTGTTCCTGAGTGCCCCGACATTGTGTGCCTAAGTGCCTCGATGTTGTGTGCCTGAGTGCCCTGACACTGCATGTTTTGCTTGGAGAAAAAGACACAGAGCAGAGTGCTGCAACGCTCAAGATCTAGCGTTGTGATGCTGTCAGGTAGATTGGAGACACAACATTGAGCGATGCGGCGCTCCAAACTAGCATTACAGCACTGTGAGGCTTACTGCATAGTTTTTCTTCTCGTTTTTTTTAAGGGTGGCATCCTTTGGTGGTATGTATTGTATCTCTTTATTTGTTCTTTTATAAGAACAATATAAGCAAGGAGAGAATGAGAGAGAAGAGAGATTTATACAAAATTTCCCCTAATTTTTATAGTGGATTTATTGGTGTTGTGTGTTTTCGTGGTTTTCTCGGGTTTCAGGTTTTTCCACATTAAATCGTGATGTTTTTTTACTTTTTGTTGTATTTTTATTTTTTTGTTTGTTTCATTTTGTGGTTTGCTTCCACCCCCAATAACTTGTATTAGAGCCACATTCATTAGTTAGAGGAGTGATGGTTGACAAAGCAAGATACAAGATTGAGAAGTTCAATGGACAATGGTTCAAACTTCGCATTCTGGAGGATGCAAATTGAATATTTGCTATATCAGAAGTGGTATTTACCGTTGGAAAGAATCGCCAAGAAGTCGGAAGTCGGATAGGACTATGGAGGAGTGGGAGGTTCTTGACTGGGCTGCCATACAATTGATACAACTTTCACTTTTATCATTTGTTGCGTTCAACATTGTAAATGAGAAGACTACAGTCCATCTTATGGTTGCATTGACTAAGATGTATGAAAAGCCATTGGCGTTAAATAAACTATTCTTGATGAATAAATTATTCAATATGAAGATTTTGGACAACACTACAATGACAGAACATTTGAATAATCTTAACATTGTTAAGAGACAATTGTGTTTAGTTAGCATCAAGTTTGATGATGAGGTAAGAGTGTTGTTGCTATTATTTTTATTGTCAGATAGTTGAGATTAGCTTGTTACTACTGCGAGTATCTTCAAAGCTGAACTTTGAGGACATTGTGGGGTTAGTGCTTAATGAAGAGGTTTGTGGGAGGGAAAATGGAGAATCTTCAAATTCTGCTCTAAATATTGAAGCAAAAGGAAGGAGTTTAGAGAGAAATTCAAGTAGAGGAAGAACGAAATCATAGAGAGAAAAGTCTACTTTAGGTAGAAGAAAAGTTGTGTTGGAGCTGTGGAAAGAAGAGTTACTTGAAGAACGACTGTATAGTTTCAAGATGGCTAGTGGTGGAGGTCAAAACAAAAAGCACTCTATTAATATATCAATAGAAGAGTTTTAGTCAAATTATTTGATTCTTGATAGTTATGAATCTTGGATTATAGATTCAAGTGCTTCATTTCATCCTAGTCATTACAAGAAGGCATTCAAGAACTATACTCAGGATGATTTGGGTAAAGCGTATCTAGGGGACAACAAGCCCTACAACATTTTTGGACAGGGAGATGTTAAGATCAGAATGCTTGATGGGTCAATTTGGAGACTTAAGAATGTTAGGCATGTTCCTTGTTTAAAGTGGAGTTTAGTTTTTGTGAGTCAGCTTGAAAAGTCAGGCCATGTGACATTTTTCACATGAGATTCGTGGAGGGTGACAAGAGTGACTATGGTTATAATTCGTAGCAGTATTAAATGCACCCTGTATGTTATCAACAAAAGATCAGATTCTATTGTAGTAGTTGATTTAGATGTTGATGGAGGTTTTTGACATCGAAGGCTTGACCATATGAGTAAGAAAGGTATGCATTTACTTCTTACTAGAGGAAATTTTTCTATTTTAAAATCTATAAATTTAGATTTTTGTGAAGACTATGTATATGACAAGCAACACATGATGCATTTTTCGAATATTGGTTCAAAGGTTAAGTCAAAGAAGTTGAAATTAGTGCATATTGATGTATAATTTCTTGCTCCAGTTACTTCTATAAGATTTTTGTATTTCTCACCTTTATTTGTGATCACAACATAAATGTATTAGTGCACTTCTTAAAATACAAGTCAGATGTATTTGATATTTTTAAGAAGTGGAAGGTCATGGTTGAGAATGAGACAAGTTTAAAGCTCAAGAATCTCAGATTAGATAATGGTAGTGAGTATTGTGATAAATAATTCAAGGAGTATTATATTTTGAATGAGATTAGACATGAATTTACTGTTCCAAGAACACAACAAAATAGTGTTGCAAAGCGCATGAATTGAAGTATTACTCAGTATGCTAGGAGCATGAGGTTGCATGCAGGTTTACCCAAATAGTTCTAGCTGAGGCAGTAAATACTGTTATTTATTTGATCAATCGTGGTCCATCAGTTCCTCTAAATAAGGTGTTACCTGAGGAATCCTGGAGTGTCAAAGAGGTAAGTTTATCTCACCTTAAAGTTTTTGATTGTTTATCCTATGTTCATATTGATGTAGGATCTAGGAGAAAGCTTGATTCAAAATCTATCAAATATATATTTATTGGATATGGCTTAGATGAGTTTAGCTATAAATTTTGGGATTATTAGAATTAGAAGTTTATTTGGAATATGAATGTTAAATTCAATGAAAAGGAAATGTGCAAGGACATAAATGAAATTTCTGAAGATTCTTCCAAATATGTTGATATAGAGAACGATGATGATCAAGAAGATATAACTGATGAAGCATAGAGGGTTTCTCATAAACATTCACCAAAGTTAGGAGATTCACCAAAAATTTTTCTTTCCGAGTGAAAATTTATGTACCCAACATCGTTTATTAGTTTTGGACTTTAAGATAAAGGGGCATAAAATAAAAAATAAAGTAAAACAATTTTCTAGGATTAAATGGGGGCATTTAAAGAATATTAACAAAAATATTTTTGGAAATAAGATTTTAGATCTTAAGATTTTGTCTGTGCATGAGAATGCTAATATTATGTGGGAAAAAGTGGCTATTGATATTAAGAATATTGCAAAAGATGTCCTTGGAGTATCAAAGGGAAAAGCTCCCAATAGTAAAAATAGTTGGTGGTGGAATCCTAATGTGCAAGAAAAAATTAAAAATAAGAAGCTTTGTTATAAAAATTGGTTTAATTTTAAAAATTCTGATAATTGAGAAATATATAAAGTGGCTCGTAAGGATGCTAAGAAAGCAATATGCGATGCAAAGACATTAGCTTTTAGTGATTTATATAATAGATTAGATACTAAAGAGGGAGAAAGATATATGTATAAGTTAGCCAAACAAAGAGATAGGAGTAGTAAGGATTTAGTTCAAGTGAAGTGTATTAAAGATGAAGATCAAAAAATACTTTTCTTAGAAGATGATATTCAACAAAGATGGATGAGATATTTTGCTAAACTTTTTAATGAAGATTGTTAAAATAAGATTGACTATAGTGACCTTAGCACCCTAGATGAAAATAAAGATTTATGTTTTTATCGGCGTATTAGTAAAACTGAATTTAGAGAGGCTTTAAAGAAAATGAAGGGTGGAAAAGCTGTTGGACCTGATGATATTCCAATAGAGGTGTGGAAATGCTTAGGAGATGAAGGAATTTCATGGCTTACTAAACTTTTTAATACTATTTTGAAGACTAAGAAGATGCCAGATGAGTGGAGAATGAGTGTGTTAATTCCTATTTTTAAGAATAAAGGTGATGTACAAGATTGTGCGAATTATAGAGGTATTAAGTTAATGTGTCATACTTTAAAACTATGGGAGCGAGTTTTGGAGCATAGGTTTGCGGCGTGATACTAATGTTTCTCAAAATCAATTTGGATTCATGCCGGGTAGGTCGACTATGGAAGCCATACATTTATTAAGAGGTTTGATGGAGAAATATAGAGAAAATAAGGAGGATCTACATATGATATTTATTGATTTAGAAAAAGCATATGATAAAGTTTCCAAGAGAAGTGCTATGGAGAGTTCTTGAAAAGAAAGGAGTCAATAATGCTTATATTCAAATCATTAAAGATATGTATGCAGGAGCTATTACTTGTGTTCAAACACAAGGTGGATTGACCAAGTATTTTCCTATTTCAGTTGGGTTACATCAAGGATCAGCCTTAAGCCCATATCTTTTTACTTTAGTCATGGATGTTCTCACTAGACATTTGCAAGAGGATGTACCTTGGTGTATGCTTTTTGCTGATGATATTCTTCTTGTTGATAAGACTAGAGAGGGAGTTGAAGGTAGACTTGAATTATGGAGGTCAACCTTAGAGTCTAAAGGTTTTCGCTTGAGTAGATCTAAAACAGAATATATGGAGTGTAATTTTAGTAGTAATAGACCTAGTGAGGGGATTGTGACTTTGGGCGATCAAGTCATTAATAAGAGTACACGTTTTAGATATCTTGGATCTATTGTTCAGAGTGATGGTGAAATAGATGGGGATATTATCAGCAGAATTCAAGTTGGATGGTTGAAGTGGAGGAATGCATCGGGCTTGTTATGTGATAGAAATGTACCCCTCAAACTTAAGGGAAAATTCTATAAGATGGTAGTGAGGCCTGCAATGCTTTATGGTGCCGAATGTTGGCCTTTAAAAGAGAAGCATAATACTAAGTTAAGTGTGGTAGAGATGAGGATGCTCAGGTGGATGAGTGGCTTTACCCTTAGAGATAGGATACGAAATGAGCATATACGTGAAAAGGTTGGAGTAGCTCCAGTAGAAGATAAGATTAGAGAAAGTCGCCTTAGATGGTTTGGTCACATAAAACGGCGGCCTTGCGATGACCCGGTTAGGAGAGTAGAGGTATTAGATTTGACTTATGTTAAGAAAGGTAGGGGTAGACCTAAAAAGACTTGGTTAGAAAATATTAGGAATGACCTTTCTTTATTAGATTTAAACGAGAATTTGACTTTTAATAGGACACAATGGAGAAAAAGGATTCATGTAGCCGACCCCACGTAGTGGGATAAAGGCTTGATGTTGTTGTTGTTGTTGTATATATTGCTGACAAATAGTGGTGAACGAGAGTACTATGATGAGATCATTCAAGTTGATGATTCAAAGAAGTGGGAGTAAGTCATGGATGATGAGATGCATTTCACCTGAGTTGAATCAAACTTGGGCTTTGATACAACTACTAGATGACAAAAGAGAACTGCAAAATAAGTGGGTTTACAGGTTGAAAGAAGAACTTGATAGTAGAAAGTGTAACAAGGGCATGCTTGTAGTTAAAAGATTTTTAGTAGAAGGAAGCAGTGAACTTTGTTGAAATTCTCTCAATTAGTGAAGACGACTAAAATCAGGGTTCTACTAGCATGGTAGCAGTTGATGATTTACATATAGAGCAGATGGATATAAAGATAACATTTACTCATAATGACCTTGAAGAAGAGTTGTAAATGGTGCAATATTTGGGGTATGTGGTCACAGGTAAAGAAAATATTGTGTAGGCTCAAAAGAAGTCTATATGGGATGAAGCAGACACCAAGACAGTGGTATAGGAGATTTGATAGGTTTATATCAAATAGTGATATATGGTCATGAAGTGCCAGTCAGATCACTATTATTTTTTTCAAATATTTTGATAGCTATTATATTTTTCTGCTTTTGTATATGGTTGACATGATGATTGCAAGGTCAAATATAGAGAAAATAATGTCTGAAGGAGTAGTTATCAAAGAAGATTGAAATAAAAGATCTGAGTCCAACAAAGAAAATTTTCAGTATGCGAATCAATAGGGATGGAAGGACATGTATACTGAAGTTGTTTCAAGGTGAGTATGTTAAAAAGGTGCTGCAGATATTCAATATGAGAGAGATAAATGTAATTCACACTCTCTTGGGTAGTCATTTTCAACTATTTACGAAAAATCGCTTAAATCTCAAGAGCAAATGGAGAGACTTCATTTGCTTTGGTAGTTGAAAGTTTAATGTATGTTATTATATATATATATATATATATATTGGGAGTAGTCATCGAATTTATGAGCAACCTAGAAAAAAACTTTATTGGGAGTCAATTAAGTGGATTCTTAGGCACTTGAGAGGATTATTTGACAAAGCTCTTTACTTTGGAGGTGCATGGATTACTTTACTGGAGTATGTAAATTTTGATTTTGCTGGAAATCTTGATATCTTCACCTTGGGTAAGACTACAGTGAGTTAGGTTTTCAAGTTACAAAATATTATTACGCTTTCAACCGTAGAAACTGAATACATTGCTATCACTGAGGCTAGGTAGAAGATGATATAGTTGCAAAGTTTCTTGACAGAACTTGGCAAGGGGCAAAGGGATGGAAAAGTGCATAGTGACAACACTAGTGCTATTCATCTAGCCAAGTGTTTGTTTGTGTGGAATCTGATTGTGTTGATTAATCAAGCTGTACTGTTGCCATGAACCTCAACTCAGTTTGTCATGCTCGCTAGGGGGTATGGGGGGTTCTCCCCCTACTTGAGTCGGGTGCAATTTTTTTTGGTATAACGCCCCAACGTTGTGTACTCGAGTGCACCGATATTGTGTAATTGAGTGACCTGACACCGTATAGTTTTTTTAGAGAAAAGACAGAGCAGAGTGTTACAGCTCTCAAGATCTAGCATTGCATTGTTGTCAAGCAGATTATACGTTTGGGGGGGGGGGGGGGGGGGGGCACAACAGTAAAGAGGAGCTGTTTAGGAAGATTCATAATTGATGTAAGCAAAAAATTCGGGAGACCCTGATTTTTTGCTTAACAAAATAAAGACTCTACTGGGTAATAGAAGAGACACAAATAACACAAATAAAGACACAAATAATATCATTTTATAAAAACTATGACAACTTGGACACTTACAAACTTGACTCAAACAAGACACCCTAAACTTGCTTCACTTTGAGAAGAAGGATACAGATGGAGTGACACTTGCGGAGAGACGAAAGAGGTTAGAAGCCAAGACGAAGGTTGGAAAGAGCTCGCAAGATTTCCGGAGGGGATGAGAAGAAGAAGTGGACAAAGCTCGCAAGCTTTTCCAATGAAACCGCAGGTTTACATTTCCAAAAATCAATCACATAACATATATTATTACAACTCTAAAACATCTCATATTTATAGGTATGAGAAGGGAATACAAAAGGATACGGCATTGAATTCACACACGAATCCAAGTAGAGCTGTTAAAAACGGGTCACGGGTTGGGTTCGGGTCCAACCCGAAATTGACCCGACACTGTTCAACCCGACCCGTTTTTGCAAACTGGTTGGTTTTCCGAACCCGAACCCGACCCGCTTCGGGTATATTTTATTAAATTTTTTATTTAATTCAATTTATTTAAATCTAAATTAAATTAAGGTAAGATTTACTTCAATTAATTTAAAATAAATCAAGATTAATTTAATTTGGGCAACAATGTTTTTAATTTTTTGAAATATCATTTATTTATTTCATAAAAATCCTTTGAAATCCTATTAAATTAATTAAAAACGGGTCAACCCGAACCCGACCCAGTTTTACAAATGGGTCAAAATCTCTAACCCGAACCCGAAATTTTCGGGTCGGGTTCGGGTCTGGTTTTCGGGTCGGGTCAAATGTTGACAGCTCTAAATCCAAGCGACACAAGCATGAAAATCCTTCCCATGCATTCACGGAAAACAGCCCAGCCTAGGAACCGAAGGAGCAACCACGGGAACCAAAGGAGCCGCACTGAACCGAGGCGCCAAAGCCACGAGAAAACCCCCCAAGCTCGGAAAACCAATAGCCATCGTGAGAACCAAGGAGTCTTGCACGGAAAACAGCCACCCGTGGAAGCCAAGGAGCCATGGCATGGGAAAACACATTTCCTTGGGATTCCAAAAGCCATTTTGGAATCCCAAGAGACTAACATAAATTAAAACATAAAAACTATAAAAATTACATTTAATAAAAAGATAACTATGAACTAAAATATTAGCTAATAATGAGCTAACCCTTAGTTCAATAAGTGAACTAAAGACCAGCTCATAAATGAGCTAAAATTTCAGCTCAATTTTGATTGAGCTTGTAAACTCGAGGGAGGCCAAAATTGATTTATTTTGGACATGAGTTGACCCCCCCTTTGTCTACATCAATAATTGAGAGGGAGTTGTTTAAAAAAGTTCTTAATTAAAAGAAATTATTTAGCTAGGTTTCTAATCAAGGGGCAGCTGTTTAGGAAAGTTTTCTAATTGTATTTATGCTATTTACGAAATGTTTAATTATTTAGGAAGGTTTCCTAAAATATATTTAATTGTTTAGGAAGTTTTTTAAATCATATTTAATTGTTTAGGAAGGTTTCCTAAATCAAGTTTACTTATTTAGGAATGTTTATTAAATTTTGTTTATGTTGATTCGGAAGGTTCTATTTATTTAGAAAGGTTTCCTAAATTATGTTTATGCTGATTAGGAAGGTTCTAATTGTGTTATGGTGTTCTAGGGCTATTTTTAGGGGGAGTTTGTCTTTGGCTTTGGGAGGAGATTGCTAAGTTTATTTTCCTAGTATTTGTAGTGAGTTCCTTGCAGCATCTAGGGTTTGTGGGATAGCTAATCTATCTCTGGAATAGTAGATCAATTGTATCTTGCTTTATTATTAAAGGAGAAATAAGAAAATCAACCCTATCTTTGTGTTATTACACTTTTCTCTTTTATTTGTTGTTTTTATTTTCAAGGCGTGTCAAATTGGCATCAAAACACTTTTTTTGGACCTATGGAAGCAAGGGGTGGACGACCAGAGAAGTGGGAGGGGGACAAGCCGAGCCATGGGGATCAGGTCATATGAAGCGGGTGGAAGACAGGTGGGATTTCCACCCTCGATACACAGGAAAAATATGGAGGGATTACGACAACTGTTACATTGGGGGAGGAAGAAGCTATTGGGGTGGTGGCGATTTTAGGGTAAGAAAGTTGAAGATGCGAATGATTGAGAAGAATAAGAGTGAGAGTTCAATAAGTGACACACAAGCTTCTTCGGAGGACAAAAGATCGACAAAGATGTGAATAAAGTGGGTAAAGAAATAAACTTGAAAAGCCAAGCTGATGGTGCTGATCAAAACCTAAATCTTGTGCAAAGTGATCCTATTAAGACATCCACATCCCAAGAATCTTCATTCTCATAATCTAAAAATGAAGATTTGAAAGACACCGAAACCATTCCAATATCTGCGAATGAAATAAAACTAGTAAAATCACCTTTGGATTCTTTTGGAATGTGTATTTCTGAAGATGGAAATGTTGAGGCTGAGACACATGATGCAGCTAATACAAACTTCTCAAAGGGTAAAGATGACATCGAATTGATTAAGCCGAAAGATTCAAATGATGAAATTCAGATTTTGCCTAATGGAGCAAAGTTTATGTCTAATGAGTTAAGTGGACAAGGTGATAATTCTGAGATGACAATGACTTATCATGAGGAGTTTTTCATAACATACCTCAAGTTTGCATTTTGAGTGTTGAGTTCAGACGGAGTTGTCATGTATTAGTCAGACAATTGCCAAGGCCCACTTCTCAAGCAGAAATGAACGCAGATATTGCAATGCTGCAAACCGAGTTTCTATCTTATGATTCAACTAGTCAGCAAAACCATGATCAAATAGATTATTTTAAAGGAAGTAAAGTTGTAGATAGGAAGTTGGAGAATGCCACGTATTAGGAGTTCCAAGGTGATTCAAATTTGATTGCTTTGAAAGTGCTGCAATTTAGTTGAGTTGGGTAAAGATGTTAATGGGAAAACATGTGGAGCTAGGGAATTTATGAGCAAGGCAAAGGACGAGTTCTTGTTAAATTGTCAGTCCTCACTAGATCATTGCATGGCTAGCAAAGGGTTTGAGTGATGATAGAAATTTTGGAGACTTGATCATTAAGAAGTATTTGGAGAAAAGTTTACATGTGGAATTTCTTCATGTAGAAAATTACAATGAGGTTCACACACCTAGGTCTTCTGAAATGCCAGCAAATTGTGTGTCACAAGATGCTCTTGCTTGTACTATAAGATCTGAATCATATCATAGTTTTGAAGATGTTGTAGTACCAAAGGAATCGGAGCTAGAATAGAGGCCTATGGACACTGGTTGTGCTACTTACGATTTTTTTGTAAAATGGGAAGGTAAATCAAACATGTATAACAGCTAGGTTTCGGAAGATCAGTTAAAAGTTCTAGCAAAGAGAAAACTTAAGAATTATAAAGCAAAATATGGACTGACTATCATAAATATATGTGAAGAGCAATGGTTTCGGCCACAACACATTGAGTAAACTTGAAAAAGGAGGAAAAGCTTTGGTTAAATGTGTGTGGCCTTCCTTATGATGAGCATACCTGGGAGAGATTTGATGAACCTGCCATTCAAAATGCTTCTCATATTTTTTCTGAACTTGAACAATTTGAGTCTCATACTTCAGATAGGGATGCTAGTGCTGATAGTGATTCAACATTTTTTAGATGCTAAAATCAATGTATCAATAAGAAAGAGCCGAAAGAAAAAGATCAGGAGAATTCTAGATGACACTGAGCTCGGGGAAGAAACAAAGCAAAAAATTGCAATAAAGAAGGGCTGACAAGAATATCTAAGATTTATGCAAGCACAGGCTGCTAAGAAATCTTATGGCAAAACTTTAGCATAAATTAACAGGAACACTATGATGTGAAACTAAATGCGGTAGACAAGAATTGCAATTAAGATATTAATAGAAGCAGTAAACATTGCTTTACTACCAGTAAACTCTTGTTTACTCAAATGAAAGTCTATGAAGATAACATGAGAGATTAAGCAATAGCAATAGGTTACACTTTGAGATTAGTAGAACTTGCAAAATAACAATCAATGATTAATAGGTAATGCAAATAGCAAATATAACAAAAGCCTCAAGTTTAAAATCTAGATCCTTCACTCAACTCTTGAAAGTAGAGGCTAGTGGAGGAGGATTGCAAGCACACTTAAGGATGCCACTATCACACAAGTGATGCCGAGAGGACTAGTCGCCGGGGAAGAAGTCGGATTTGGGGAAGATGGTGGACGCCCGTTGATGATCCACTCGTCTGCCGGAAGTTGCTCGTCGAGGATGTCCACGAGATGGGGAAGAATCCGATTCAAGTAATCCTCGACGGTGTGGTCGAAGCCAAACCCAACATTAAAGAATGGCGAGCAGACGACGTGGATGTCTCCTTGAAAGTCATACGCAAATCCGTGATCATGCTTCAGATCCGCCATGCATTCTTGCCGGGAGGTGAAAGAGCACTAATGGAAAGAAGAGGTGGAGGAGGTGGCGGTTAGAGGGGGAATTAGGTTAGATCCAGGGGAGGAAAAGAAGTTTTATCCCAAATCTAAAAATAATTTCAGGTTTTGAGGAAAATAGGAGGGAAACTAATTTGAATTTTGAATTCAAATTAATTAGAGAGAGAGGGCTTTAATGGGATTTATTGGGGCAAAGCCCATGTTGGGCCGACGGCATGAAGGGAGAGAGGTTTGGAGTAATTTGATTTAATTTCAGCTTAAGTGAATTTGGAGGGAAGCCTTGAAATTAAATTCAAATTTCAGGAGGGGTTTAAATGAGAATTAAATGGGGGGAGGGACAATTAAGGGGTGAGGCCGACGACCATGAGGGGGTGAGGGGTTGTGGGAAAGGTTTTACAAAGTTTCCAAGTTAGATTTGCCACGTAAGAAAGAGAATAATCAATCATCTTTAGTTTTAAAATTAAATCGGATTTGAAATTAAAACTTTCCTTATTTGGAACTTGGCAAATTAGGCAAGTTTTTGAAATTTAAATTTGAATTTCAAATGATGTACAACCTTCCTGTCTTGTTTGGCTTAATCTTGGGAGTCATCATGATGTTTGGATTCATCATGATGGTGGGAATTTTTGTGAGGGGTGGCGGCAAAGGAAGATTGTGGTGGAAGTTGTGGTCGGGTGGGAGGAGACGGGTTTGGACTTTGGATGGTGGTTCGGCTTGGGGTGATGGAGCTAGGGGAGGACTCGGGTGGATGAAGTTAAACAACTGGCAGTGGGGAGGAAGGAAGGGGTGGTGGATGGAGTGGGGGAGAAAGGAGATGAAATAAAATTACAAATAAGATAAAAGTAAGCTAACGAACTCACAAAGAGATCGTAAAAACCGCGAACATTGGACTCTTCCAAATATGATGGGTATTGCAAATCACCCTCCTCGGGCTTCTTCTCTCATGAACTCACTAAGAGATCACACAAGTAGAAGAAATTTTTCATTCAATAATTCATGATCCATTACAATGCATGAGGCCTCCTTTAAATAGGCCAAGATAGAATAAAACTAAAATGACACAAATGACCTCGGGGCTATATAAGTGACTCAATGCCCACAGGGGCAAACTAGGAAAAATAAAAAACAAGCATAAATAAAATACAAGTAAATCAGAAATAAAAGCTCTGGATCGTAGCCGTCGATCTGCGTCTCTGGCGATGGTACACGTGTCAAAATCTGATGTTCTCATCATTCTCCCCAGGTGGGAGAAAGTTCGACCCCGTCGAATGAGCGTCTCTAGAAGTCTCGTACCACTCCAGTAGGTCAGGGTCCAATCTCTGCAGCTCATCCCGGTCGATCCACACGTTCTCCATCTCCGGCTTTCCTCCCCTTTGAACTAGGTACCTTTGGCGACCATCGTCTTTAGTGGAAATGATTTTATCGCTAAGTATTGCCTCAATCCTCTCCGCAGTAGGTAAAGTGGGAATGCTTGGGAGTGGGGGTAGGCTGTGGATCTCACCAGGTAGGGTCACACAAGGCTCATTATGTATTGGATTGGTGGGGTTAAACTCTGGACCTTCATAGGCTACAAGATCTTCAATGTTAAACGTGGGGCTAAAGTTAAAACCTTCAGGAAGGTCTAGCACATAGCATTACTGTTTATCTTGAAAATTATTTTGAAAGGTCCCGCGCTTCTCGCATGTAACTTTTTAACTGTCCCTTGCGGGAATCTCTCCGGACGAATCCGACCCATTACAAAATCTCCCGCTTCAAGTTCTTTAAACCTTTTCTTGAGGTCCGCATTAAGTTTATAGTTAGCATTGCTCTGTTAAATTCTTTTATTAATTTCTTAGTGTAATTCTTGAATATGAGATGCAAATGTGGATGCAAGAGACTCGGTGTATATGATGAATGACAAGAATCATGAGCTCACACAAAAGTTTTAAATAGAGACAATTTTGGAAGACAACATACTACAAAAACACACACACAACATACTAACTCACACGAACACATAGCTAGAATAAAGGTGGAAGAGTCACGAAATGAGGGGATCTAAAGTGTTTAGGTCTAAGGGAACTGGTGTAGGGGGAGCAATGAAGACATCATTAGCTACCAGGACATTTCTATGGGAAGTTTCAGTTAGGGTTGTAAGTAGTCTTCTAGTGGTAGTAGCATAATCGGGCAAATTCACCCAACTAGGAGAGAGATGGTCCTTAACAGGATAGGACGAGACTATAACGGGCAAAATGAATGAATCAGGAACAAGATAAGATGATGGGTCCTGGCTCACATCCGTAAGGGGATAGCCCAACGAGTCACTAACAGGTATGAGATTCAAAAGATAGGATAGTGTTCAGAACAGGTGTGGGCATAATAGTTAGAGAGGTGTCATGAAGGTATGGGCTGAAACTCTCTCTAACGTTAGTGTCGGTACGAGGAATGGAGAGGTAAGTCCAATCAAGAAAAACACACTCATTCAAATGTAAGTTTAGAGGATCAACTCCTAAAATAGATTCCAATAAAACAAAAGGAGGCTCATTATTCAAATTAGGCTCAGAAACTTTCAGACTCAAAGTACTGTCTTTAGAAATCATATTACTATCCTCAATAGAATCAGATTTGGTGATAATCCTAAGATCAATGGATTCGGGGTCAATTAAATCGGGGTTTAACTCAGGTAGTAAATTTAGTTAACTCAATTCCAACCCAAGACTTTCCACGTCGCCATCAAAATCCGAAATTAAATCAGAATTATTCAGAGTCATCTTAGTAGGAGTATGATTAAATCAGAAACTTCCGAATTTAATTTCATGGTGTTCACGGTCAGATCAGCTTCTTTTGAGATCAAGTTAATATCATCCAGGCAGGCCTTATCCAACGAGATATCCTCGAGGAGACTAGGATCAGGGTGGGCTAAGGTGACGACATTTAAAGGTTCTAACTTTCCTAGGTCAAGGTTTAAGTCATGTCGGGAGTCTGATTCAATCACTTCAGTTTCATCCTCAAAGAATTCTTCGTTATCAGTGATATCATTAGCATCCACGAAATGGATGCACTCAGTCTCAGGTTCAGGGGACCTTTTCTTTTTAATGCATTTCTTTATTATAATTACACTTGCAGTGTTAAAGGCTGCGGAGGCTAAAGGTTGACTGGGATGGCTAGGAGTCGGCTCAAGTGGGTAGTAATATGGGACCGATGCAGCAGAAGACCTAATAGAGAGTCGGCCATTGAGGCTAGTAGAAAACCTACAGGGTGGGACAACAACCCTGATGCTACTAAAGGATGGGTGGTCTCGACCACAGTAATGTTCACGGTTTATTCCAACAAAAGAGGTAGGGTGGTTCTCTAGATGATGGTCACTAGGGGTAGGGGTCTTGAAAGTGCAACACCCAAAGGTTTGATGAACAGGGGGTGCTTAAACTTAAAACCAGATGGTTGGTCACTAGTAGAGGGTCAGTATTTTAGATTAAGTTATCGCCTCATGTTTTTCCAATTAGAAGTAGGGTAGAGACTCTTTATGATCTTCCAACCTCATCCAAAATTGAAGAGCCTGACCTTTTAGGTGAGACTTAGTGATGCTAATCTGGCGGGACTCAGGGATATGACATGATTCAAAATAGTCCTCTAGTTGTCTAACCCATTCCCTAAAGTAGTAAGGGTCCGAGGAACTATCAAAGGTGGGCAGACGGTAAGGTGACTCTAAGTGAGGTTGTTGTGGCTTAAACTCAGGTCTAGGTTGAAAAGCAGAGTGGGGCATCTTCCGACTAGCAAGGATTGATCGAAAAGGTACGTACTTAGAGTGGGGAGAGTCAACAGGTTTCTCCGTCATAATTCTAGTGATAGAGTCCACTAGGTTAACGATGTCATCTAACCTCTTTTGGAGTCTTATCGGGTCTATTGGGAAGCGTCAAGTGACACTCAAAGATGATTGGGTGTCAGGGACGTCTTTGAGACACTAAGTTAGGCTCACTTAAACTCACTAAAGGGTGTAAAAATTGTTTGGACAGCAAACTACACTAGTGGGTTAAGTAACCTAGGCACTTAGGAAGGTTGTTAGGTTGAGGACAACACCTAAACGCTTAAGAAGCTAGTCTACAGTTCACTAGATGTGTGCAGGAATGAAGTGGACAGCAAACTACAGCATGACATAAAGTTGTCTAAGTGTTTAGGAAGGTTTATAAGAGTGTGGACAGCACCTAAACATAAGGTTAGGATCACCAAAAGTCCTCTAAATGCTGCAGAAATTTTCTGGACAGCAAGCCATAATGACTGTTTAAGTAGCCTAGACAACTAGGGATGTTATTGCGACAAGGACAACACTTAAACAATGGCATAGACTTAATTAAAGTGATGTAAACGGTGCAGGAATTTAGAGGGCAGCAAGAAAAGAACAGTGAATAAAAATTACTATGCTATGCTATGCATGCAAAATTGCTAAGGTATAGTTTTGACGAATATTTTCGTATCGACCCGACCCCGATCGAGCCCGACTCATGCTTGATCGACTCGATCGATCGTCGTCTAGACAAAATCGACTCAAATTAAACCCCAATTTAATTAAATTAAATCAAATTTAATTTAATTTAAATCAAATCAAACTCCGTCGAGCATCGTCGGGTCCAATTCGACGCAATTTGACCCATATTCAAGTTTAATTTTGCAAAATTAAATTGATCGGACCCAAACCGACCCAAATCGGTTCGGGTCGAGTCCAATCCGGACTCAATTTCAACCCAAATCAGTCAATAGGGCACAAAGCTCTCCTTTAGCTAATGTGGATTCAAATGTCCCCTTAGACAAATATTCACCCCAGGTCTACAATGTCCCCTTGGATGAAGCAACCCATGGCAGCCGGCAAGGATCATTCTGTCAGGTTTGGTCGACTACCTCCTATGATTAAGTAGAACAGGGACCACGATGCCCCGGGACGACGTAACCATGAGATCTTGATCGGGCCCATCATCCATTTCTCCACCATCCGCTTTAAGTGCAATATAATGCAATTTCTAATTTTAAATATCAAACTTTGAACTTCCAATTCTCAAACTCATGCTGCTACTATATGCCTAATATCATGTATCTATGGATACAATGTATCTTATTGACGATTAGCCTTAATCGAAAGTTCTCTCTCGTGAGCGAGAGGGGTAATTAACTGTAGAGGCTTGCGCCTATAATAAACCAGAACTCAGATCATAAAGTCCTCGCAAAATGAGGGTGAAATCTCTAGGTAGTGTCTTATCTATAAACCCATCTGCCTTCTAAAATTTACACTGGAACTTAATCCTTTAAAACTCCTCGGAATAGAAAAGCAAGCGGGCGGAGGCCGGGGCCGAATTTTTGGAGCCCACAGAATGAGGCACAGGGTCAAATGCTTACTTACAAAACAATTTATTTACATACTAAATATGTCATGCATGTGCTCCGATCGTCACATCTGATTTCTAAATCCAATAGTTCGAGAATAATGCACGAGTCAAATATTCAAGTTTTGTCCTCTTTGATGAAAGGACTGGAGTCGACCTGACTTGAATCATAAAATGCCTCCTAAATTTCTACAAAAATACAAGTGACTTTAACGTCACCTCAATGATGGATGTGTTGAACGTAGATCTCAATCGGAGGGGTTATTCCAAATATTCAAAATGCCTCCCATACGCCCATAAAACTATGGAAAAATCCCAAAATCTAGATATTTAAAATTAAAACTGTTGTGTCCTGGAATATTCGCGGTGGTAGAGAAATATTTAGTTTAACGTCTTAGCATTGTACAAAGTTCCAGCACACAAACAGATTAGATAGAGAGGGTGCAACATTTATAAGAGACACCTGAGTTTTTACGTGGAAACCCCTGAAAAAGAGGAAAAACCACGGGGCCTAGCCCAGTTTGAATGAATCCACTAGTAGTTACAGTTGATTACAAATGAGGCCCTTCCTTAGGAGAAGGTCTTGGCTTGATGTCACAAATGTACATCATATAAAGCACATCAACATTAACATATTGGTTTGGTTGTCAGGACCATAGTTGATAGAATAGAGGTCGGAAAGACCGTAGTAGGCGACAGTACTCTGGCAGATGGTGGTGGTCCGGCAACACTCCGGTGTCAAGTGGTCCGCCAGTGCCACTTCAGCGTCAGGGGGCACTCTGGCTTCGGGTGACACTTCGACGTCCTTGGATGGTCTGGTGGTGGTTCGATAGAACCTGGCGGTGTTATGTCAGAGCTCCGACGATGGTGTGGCAGAACTCCAGCGGTGGTCGAGGAGGAGCTAGGCGGCTGGAGCTTTCTTCCTCATCTTCCTTCTTCTCTCTTGGCTCTTTCCCCCCCTTTCAAGAGGAAATGGGGTTCTATTTATAGAATTTTTTAGTGGCATGACTTGTAAATAAGTGGAAGATCAAGGGTAAATTGGGAGTGGTTCGAACGGACGGTCGATCTTGATTCCTACGATCATGTACCATTCAATGGATCTTTGATTGTCTTAATGATATCAGAATTTGGTGATCTTGGGCTTGTTGGATTCGTCTCGTTGAGCCGCTCGGTTCGACTATAAGCATGTCATGATTGGAGATCGTTTGGTAACGAAAATTGTGGTTTGATTCTTCCAAAAGTCCTTCGAGTCTTCGATTTGGACTCTTTTGGGCTCGGATTGGGTCGATTTTGGTGTCGTTGGGTTCATGTTTCCAAGACGCTCAGTTCGACTGTAAGTTTGTAGAAATCAGAGTTTGGATGGTCCCAATTTTAATTTTTGAAGCTTCGAACTTGATTTTGCCTCAAGATTCGTGCTTGATCAAGATAATTTTTTGATGATGTATCAAAAACTAATCATTAAAAACTTAAAACTTAAAATTAAAGCTCATCCACCTCCTGCAATCATTTGTTGGGGGTGATAAATTTGAAATTAACTTTAGCTCACTAAGAGATAATGTCGTGTTGGATGTATCACTAAGATTCATTCTCAAATAGTCTCTTGCTAGAAGGGATGTGGTACGTGCCCTCTGATCGAGTGGTTTTACCACAAAATGACACAATTATATTACAATCATGGTCAAAGTCTATATGTTCTATAATGACGTCAAAACCTTGATTAATGAATCATAGGGCATATTTGACATGCATAAAGCCTTTCGTTTATTAAGGTGGATTCAAATCTATCCCCTTGACAAACATCACCCCAAGTCTAGAAGGTATTCTTGGACAAGCAACCAATGACTGCCGATAAGGTGCCTTCTTTCAGGTTGGGTCGACTAACTCCTCTGACTAAGTAGACCAGTGAACATGAAAGCCCGGGACGACGAAACCATGGGATCTTGATTTGGCTCATATTTATTCACTCAATCACTAGTTAAGTATACGGCGATAAATTTTAAGTTGTTTCTATTAAATGGATACTCAATGCTTATCTTAGGACTAGCCTTAATCGAAAGTTCTCTTTCATTATTGGGAGGGTTAATTAACTATTTGGGCTTGCGACTATAGGAAATCATAACTCAGATCATAAAGTTTTCACAAAATGAGGGCGAAATCTCTGGGTAGCGTCTTATCTAAAACCCAATCTTCCTTCTGAAAATTCATTTGGAATCTAAACTCATTAAAACTCTTCGTCGTCAAACAGCAAGGAAAGGGACAGTGGTGATGAGAGGCTGGGGTGCGGCGAATTTTCGGAACCCACACTGCACTTCTATTTTCTTGTTTGTTTCATTATGTGGTTTACTTTCACCCCCAACATAAAAATCCATGGGCAATTCTTCATTCTTTTAATTTGGACTTTTTGAAGAGATTGGCTTGGCGAAGGTAATATTTATGCTTTCAAGAGTAATCTTTTTCAAAGAAGGGCTCAGAATAATCTTAACAGTTTCAAAGGTTTATTATTTATTAAGCTAGGGGGATTTAGAAATTCAGCAATGTTTCACTTTTTTTCAGACTAGGCATTGAAAATTTTTTCTCTTATGCCATGGCTGTCAAGCTTGAACCCTACATTTTGTCTGCATTAAATGAGTTAACCAATCTGAAGTTCCTGTTCATTTTAAGTGATCTAAGTTCTAGTTGGTGTTAACCGATTTAAATTATTTTTGGTTTTTGTTAAGTTGCAACTTCTTTGAAGAATAAATTCTCGGACTCATCTTCAATGATGATACCAAAATTTTCAGGGGAGCCTCTTTGTTTTTTTGTTAGGTTGAAAATTTATCAATATAATCATTCTCAACATCACTGTCATTGGCCTTATTCCAACTATCTGGGGCCTTTATGAATCTGTCTAAAGTTTTTCTTTCGTGTTAATTATATGTTGAAGCAGTTCTTTACATGCTTCTAACAGTGGAATAGACCCATTCAAGAATAGATAAAAAAATTGATCTGTTTAATGTTTATTACGATCTTCTATTGACTTCAGCCACTCTGATACATAAACATTATAGTTTGGAATATTTTTAGACGTGCATGCTGTTTATTGCTGTCAGGAGTTTTCGTATTGAAAAACTTTCCAAACCAACTTATTTTCCTGTAGCAGTTAAAGAGATTGGAGCTGAAGCTAAAACAATTTGCAGAGGTGGAAACATTTTTATTGAAGGAATGTGAACAGGCGGAGAGAACGAGGCAAAGGATTTCAGCAGAGCGCGTGCGGCTCATGTCTGCCTGCTTTGCACCGCCGGGTGCTTCTACACTGGCAGGTTCATTAGCAGGATCCACTGGTATGGCAGGTTCAGTAGCAGCATCAACTGGGAATTTAAGCCTCAGACCAACAGCAATGCCGGTCACCAGCGGGCAGGGAAACCTTACTCCTGTTTATGGGAACAGTTTGCCCCATCCTCACTCACAGTTTATGCAACGACAGCAAATGTATTCTTTTGGGCCGAGGCTTCCTCTCTCTGCTATCCATCCACCCTCGTCAGGATCTTCTCAAAATGCAATATTCAATTCTGGTATGCCAAACACATCCACTCATCATACCCTCTCTAGATCATCTTCTGGTAATAATTCAAACATTGGTTGAGTTAAAATTTTCAAAATGGAAGTATTTGACAATGTAATTTATCGCATTTCTCACTTTCCTTGTGTTGCAAGTACTGAATAAAAATTGATAAATCAATATTTAGGATGCTAGAAATTGCCCATTTGAAAGCAAGGCCAATTTCAAGATCATTTTGGATTGATAGCTTGGTTTTCCTTTTAGCCGGTGTTCTTCTCAATTATGTAGGGGTGTAAATGAGCAGAGCTTGACCTTGCTAAATTTTATTCAGCTTTGCTCGTTAGGGGAACAAGTCAAAATTTTTTGTTTGTATTTGGCTTGGTTGTTAACATATTGAGCATAACATGAGCTATTCATGATCATTAAATCTACTCAAGTTATAAAAATTATAGAATAAACTTATCATCATGTATATTACATATTTCCATAGAAATATTGATGTATGAATATGAATGAATATACATAATATACAAACATATATGCTCACATGCATATATGTGCATAATTTTTATGCAGATATAAGCATAATCAAGCTATCATTGAGCCGAATATGATCGAAAAAGACTTTATTTGTGTTTGGCTTATTGAGTATATAAGCTTGTAAAAATTAATTAAACAACTAATTATTGTGGTGAACTGAATGAGCTTTTTTGACAACCTTAACCGCCGGCCACCTTAGTGTACCTAGGAAGCTTAGGAACTCATTTGGTTCAACCTGGCTTAATTTAGCCCAAGCTAAACCCAAATTAGCCCAAATGAGTCATAGTTAGCAAATTAACTTGATTAACTTGACTTGGGTTGACCCGACCTTGGAGTGATTGCCTTTGGACTGTAGCTTACCCTAAAAATCCATAGGAAATTAAGAGACTTAGGTTTGGTCCATTTGCCAGGTTAGCCCAACTGTTGGCTTTTAAGCAAGCCGCTCGCTTGTAAATGTAAACATGCATTATCGAGCTGGGTTTATTGACCTTAAAGGATAAGACTTAAATATAAAGAGCTTTTTAATTGAGCTTTGATGCCCTTTAAAATCCTTTATAGTGTATCTGCTCGTTAGATATTGCCAACTCAAATCTTATGAGCATTCATCTAAACCATCTGCATATCCCCACGTTCGTTACAAGCTCAGTTGAGGTTTGCATTACAATTTAAGTAGTTGAGACTAAGGCTTTGTTTGGGACGACTTTCTTCTTGCTTTTTAAAGCAGCTTTTAGTATAAAAATTGAATTTTTTGTACTAGAAAGCTGCTTTAAGAAGCATTAAAAAAGCCGTCCCAAACGAAGCCTAAATAATCGTGAAAAACACCCTGACAAGTTATCTGAGCCTAACAGGCGATACTATTAAGCCTGATGATGTGACGTGAATGCTCACTCCAAGGGTGTAAATAAGTTGAGTCGAGCTCGAGTCACCCCTGATTTGAGCTTGAGCTTGATTAATTAATTAAGTTTGAGCTGATTCGTTTATTATGAAAAAAGAAAAAAATGATTATTATTTTAATAATTATCATAATAAATTGCTAAAAATGTAAAATTATAAGAAAAATAATAAATAATTAATTAATATAATAAATTAGGATATGATATTTAAATATTTTTAATAAATTTGTATTTAAAATTCTGAATAATAATATATTTTAAGTATATTTTTATTGCATTATTTTTAAATGAGCCGCCTCATAAGGTAATGAGTCAAGTCGAGTCTAGCTCAAGTTTGGTGGCTCGTTTGCTCATTGGGCTCGGCTCATGAGCCATTTATTGCTAACACTAACAATACACAAGCACGAATTATGTCTATAAATTAAGATATTATGTTATGCTAATTATGTTAGATAAAAAATGAGTTTTAATTGAATTTTTTATTTAGTTTTAAATGATATTATTCATGATCATAACTAAGTTGGGCAACTAGTTGTTTAGTTAATCAAATGATAATAAATGAGTTCTAATTGAGTTGAGCAATGAGTAGCTTTTGGTTTATTTTCTGCCATAATTCACAATTTTATTTATGCAATTTGTTTTGTTTATTTTACAAGATTGTGTTTTTTGCAATTGCATAATTTTTTTCTATGTTTATTTATTTATAATTTGATTGGCTTAGAATTGGTCTCATTAAGCTTTTAATTAAGTTTGTAGGATGGTAAATCTGTACCCTAATCTTTTAGAATAAATCATACGGCTAAGTTTATTTGCTCAAAGATTGCTCGTCAGCATGTCAGCTACAAGGGGGTTTTAGTAGGATAAAAATATAAGATGTGCTCATATCATGTAGACTTGCGCTCATGCGAGTCTCAATCTCCGTAGATGCTCATTCAGGCAAGAGCACCCGCTGTCACTCCAAAGGGAGGGTTTGATGGCATAATTAATTCATCGGTGGAATCTAGCGAGACCACTCACTGACATCGAGATCACACTTGTTTTGACCACTGTAAAGGCAAGGCTATAACAGAGGGAATTCGAACCCATGATGGGGGGTTTCCAACTGTGCTCGCCCACCAACCAACTTAAGCCAACTGTGGAAACTTAAAAAGTGCCAAAAGTCGGAAGTGTGGAATGAGAGGTGGAACTGTAAAAATAAGAGAGTTAAACACCAACACGAATGTTCATGAAATAAAAAAAAGGGGAAAAAGAGAGAGAAGAGTTGAGAAAATGCTCTAGACTAATAAGTATATAATATATTTCTATTAAATAAATAATTAAATAAGTTAAATTTAATTAAGAGAGTCAAACTTTGGAATACATGCTTTTCATCACAATTATAGGTTTAAGGCACTTTCATTTATTGAACATTTCATTTCAGCAAATTGTAGTATGATTTTAGAAAACTCTTTTTCAATTGGGTTAGTAGGATAAACCTTGCAATTCCCCAATTTTTTTTTTTCTTAGTTTGATACAAAGGAGGCTAATGATCATTAGCTATACAAATTAAAAAAGGTTTTAAATTAAGAAGTTTATTTGAGGTGGCTATAGTGTTTCATAAAAGTGGTTCTCAAGTTGTGAGAAAAGTAATCTTTTTTAATGTTAGTGTGATCATTATAAATATATATATTTTTATAAGAAATCAAAAGATAGCTTTATTCTCTAATAAATCTAGTTCATGAAAGCAACTTTCAATCATAGAAATTTTTAAAAGAAGCTAAGAAAGTAGCGTTCAAACGAATGTGTGATAGTGGTCTAAAAAAAAAAACTATCTCAAACAGACTCATATGCTAAACTAGTGATTATCTAGCATATTTTTAATAAACTTGGTTATCTTTTTAATACTAGTAATAATTATAATTGAATTGAAGAGGACATACTCAAGAGGCCAAACCAAGTATAAAAATATAATTATAAAAGTTTGTGAATCACTTGGTCCTCAAATTTGAAGGCTTATCTTAATTATCATTAGAGGATGTACACAGTGTGAGTTAATAGATTTTGATAACCAAAGAATATAAAATTTGAAAATTTACCTTTCTAATCTAACCATGATTCATTTTAGTAGGAATCACAAAGTCTATAAACTATAGGTGAAGTTTAAGCTAAAACAAAATAAATGTCTAAAATATGAACTTCATATCATTTACAAAATTAATTTCAAATCTTATTTTATGATAAAAATTCATTCAATTTTTAAATAGAACATTAAGCTTGCTTAGATTAGTTATGATTGATAAAAACTTAGTTAATTTAGAACTAAGACTTGATTTGGGATGACTTTTTTTACTACTTTTTAATGTAATTTTTTAGTATAAAAATTTTTTGAATTAGAAATTTTAAAACTAAAAAGTTGTTTTAGAAAGTAATAAGCTGGGATAACCTTCATATTGTTTTATAAAACAATTGTTTAGTATAAAATTATTTTAAGCTAGAAATTCTCTTACTAAAAAACTACTTTAGAAATCAATAAGAAAGCTGACTCAAACAAAACCTGAATTAAAAGAGAAATAATGTGTGATACACCAATATTTACTTAATTATATGATTACTAACCACCATAAACAGGGGCGGATCCAGCTTTTTTTTTTCAGGGTGGGTAAATATTTTTTTTTGTGGGGGATAGGCAAAGATGCCTAGGATTGATAAAATTAAGGTAAAAAATATTTTTGAAGGGGGGGGGGGGGGGGGGGGGGGGGGGGGGGGGGTGATTCATAAAATACTCAAAATATTTCAAAAAATCACCTATAAATATTAATTTTTTTTTTTTGACTAAGACCATGGTGAATCCGCCCATGACCATAAAGGATTCATTGGAAGCATCTATCATAGATATATAATTGCAAAAATAAAAATAAACTTTTTAATGCTTCTAAGAATATCAAATTTTAGCGAGAAGGATCTAAGAGTATTTCCAAAGGTAGAGAGTTGCCATCTTAAAAAGGTTTTCCTTTAAAGCCTAAGAATAAAAGACATGGCTAAGTTAAGGATTGGAATAAAGACTTGTGCTTTGCCTCTTGCATCATAATCCCTTATTGTCTTAGCCATTCTCCCTTCACATTCTCTAATTAGTTCCATGGGAGAATTTTTCTTATATTAATTTTTAATAAATTTCTTTTCTGAAAATCAAACAATTGCTTGAAGTGCTCTATAGAGAACAATAATGAAAACTTTTGAGGAAGAATGAAAGCAATCTCTTTCTTCATAAGGCAATTTGTAAACTAGTTATTTAATGTCATATATATTTTTTAATTTTTAGAGAGAATATATGAAAAATATTATTATTACCTATTTGAGGGGCAAATGAGACACCCCCGGCTTGAGCTTGAGTTTGATTAATTTATTAAGTTTGAGCTCGAGGTTTATTTTATGAATTCGAGCCGGCTCGTGAGCTAGCTTGTTTATTATAAAAGAGAAAAATGATTATGATTTAAGCATTATTATAATAAAATGGTAAAAAAAGAGAAATTATAAGAATAATAAAAAAATTTACTTTGTGTATGAAAGCGAGATATAAATTTTAAATATTTTTAACTACTTTGCATGTAGAATCTTGAATCCTAATAAATTTTAAGTATATTTTATGTTAATATTTTTTAAATGAGTCAACTCACGAGCTAACTAGTTGAGTCGAGGCATGCTCAAGCTTGTCGCCTTAGATCATTGAGATCGGCTCACTATCCATTTATCGAGCTAGGCTTGAGCCTGCTCACGAATCGGCTTGACTCACTTACACCCCTATTATATATACATCTCTTATGAAATTATGAGAGGAAAAATATGTTAGGATATTCTAAATAAAATTTGTATCAGAATAAATATAAAAATTATTAGATTTACTTTAAGATTAATGCAATTTAGATTATTCATATGCAACAATAATTTTAAAACAAATGCAATACTTTTTAGGCCTATCATAATATAAATTATATTAGTATATATATACATAATTTTGTATGATTGATATATTTTATTTTATATTAATTTTTTTATTTGAATTTTCATAGAATTTTTAATATTTTTATATGGCCAAGTGATACAATGCACTGCCAATACCTCATTATTTTTGCCTCCAAAATTTATCAGAGTTCTTTGAAAATAAAATAAAATTTATATGGTATTTATTTTAAGAATTTTTACATTATATTAAATTAGTGTAATATAATTTGTTTGTATATAATATTAAATTTAAAAAAGATTTAATAATGTTTAAATTTATATTAATATTATTTATATGAGGATATCTTATACAATTTTTTATTCTTCTATAACTAAAATTTTTTATGTATAGTCTGCAGGAATGCCGGTCTTCAGGTTGCAGAAGCTACCCTTCCCCTCCTCTATATAATGATCAGGACTCGAAAAAAAATTTAGAGCATTCTTCAGTATTTTCAGTTCACCAATTTGAAGAAAAAATAGTCGCAATGGGACGGCGAAATAGCCCGCTAAGGCAAGCAATCGCCATGGCTGTGCTGCTCGCCGCTGTCTTCCTCGCCGGGCTTCCGTTCTGCTCAGCCGACATCACGCCCTCATCGCCTTCGGTTTCGCCCCGGAAGCCTAGGTCCTTGCCGTGGCAGCAACCATCCCCGCCTGATTTCCCTTCGACTGCGGCACCTAATGGCATCGCTGGTGACCGTCGGCTACCTCCCTCCTCCGTCGTCTTTCCCGTTTATGGAAACGTTTATCCCGACGGGTAAGATTCTTTTAGTCCGAGATTACCGGATATGGATATTTGAAAATTAGGTTTGCTGATTGTTGGTTTAACTCGTGCAGATTCTACTATGTATCGATCAACATCGGAGACCCTCCGAAGCCCTATTTCCTCGACATCGACACGGGAAGCGATGTTACCTGGCTCCAATGCGATGCTCCCTGCATCAGATGCTCCCAGGCATTCATTAATACAACCTATCCCTTTCCTTTTCTATGATTTTTTTTTCTCGAATCCTGCTGTGATTTTGATTAGGGAAAATCAAGGATTTGCCCCACCAAATCCCGCCACGCGCAATACCTGGTCCCGCTTAATTTTCCTGGTTTTTATTCTATTGATCAAATCCGGCCTGAAATTCCGAATTTATGAAATCCGAATTCGGTTATTATATTATGATCTTCATCGAGTTCAGTCTTCCTTCTTCATCTCCTTTTCCGTGCTTCTTAACTGGGTCGATTCTAGCTGGTCAAAACAATTTTAATACCTTCCTTCATACGTTACTGGTGTCCGCGATAGCAAGAACAAGACTCTAAAAATTTCTATTCTTTGACAATTTCCACTCGACCTGCTCAAATGGAAAATTCAAAGAAACTTCTCTGTTTCTTGTTTTTTAGAGTTTGGGATAGCAGTTACTGCGTCTCTCTAATTTTTCTGATTATTTTTCTAAACAGAAAAATTAACATAATGTGATTAAATAATTGATTGAAGTGATCTACGTTGGCCTGTTTTTTTCTTTTGAAGGGGAGAACGAATGTGACATAAATGAAATGGGACTCCAAATTTTTATAACGGTTAGAATTAATTTTTTATTTTATTTTATTTTTTTTAATTGTTAGAATTAATATGTTTAAAAATGTTATCATATTGATTATATTATATATAATGAATATTATTGTAAAAATATATAGTATTTATTGTTATACTCTATTTATGATATATTCTTATCATGATTTTTTTTATTGTTCTCTTCTATTAATTTTATTTGTATATTATAATTAATTACGTAAAAATAAAAATTTTTACCAACATTTAATTTTTTCCAATTTAAAACACAAAAAGTTAAATCCTTTGAAATCTTTTTAGGGGTTGTTTTATTTGAAAAAAAAAGAAGATTTTTCAAATATAGGGATTTTATAAATATTCGTGTTTGTTTTGAAGTAAAAAATATGAAGATTAATATTTTGAAGCATTTAGAATTTATCATCTAGGTCAATTTTGTTGTATTTCAAATGGTTAGATTTGGTTGATTTCTAAATCCAATGTATTTTTTTTGCTATTGTCGTTGTTATCGTTAGCCCAACCTGCTACCTATTGCCATCGCCGCCTAACATTTCATTGCAACATATTGTTGACCACCATATGCCACCTCAGCTATGCTTGCAACCTCCACTATTGTTGATACCATCGTTAATGATATCATCCGCCACCAACCATCATCATTATTGAACTATACACTATATTTATTTTATTTCAAATAAAATAAAATAAAAAATATAATAATCATTTATAGTTATTTTATATTAATATACATAATTCAAAATATTAAAAATAAGTTATTTTCTTTTATATTATATTATATTTTACTATGAATTATTTTTACATACCAAATAACCACTTAATTTTAAGACGATATTTGGAATAATTTTATTACTATTTTTATAATATTTTTAATATATATATATATTTTTTTATAAAAACAACATAAAAATATCGACAAAAAATTAGCCCAATTCAAGCTTACATCTTTTAACGTACAATCAGACACTCCACTGATTTGCCTGAATTTTAAAATATGAAAAACCGAATTATAATCCACTTTAATTTCTAAATCCCCACACCATCCAAAGATTCCAAACTTGCCCCTTCTCCCTGCTTTCGGGCAAATTATTGCATCTGATCACCGGACGTTGAGATAGGTCCGGATATTAATAAAATATTATTTTAAATTAAGCGTAGGTAAAGCGTAAGTAAAACGCAACTAAAATGCAGGTAAAGCGCAACTAAAACGTAGGTAAAGCGCAACTAAAGCGGAAGTCAAAAGCGCTAAAGCGCAGGTAAAGCGCAAGTCAAAAAGCACAGGTAACGCGACAATTTTTTATTGAATGTTCGAACTTATTTTTCGCGTCCGGTGACCGGATGCAATAATTTGCTCTGCTTTCAACCCAATGAACCATAATTCCCTCTCAAGCTTTAACATTGCAGGGTCCCCATCCTCTGTACCGTCCAGCGAAGAAACGCCTCGTGCCATGCGAGGATCCCCTTTGCGCTGCGTTGCACGAATCAACGAACCACGAAGCTGGATGCGGGATACCCGAACAATGCGACTACGAGATCGAGTACCAAGATCATGGCTCCTCCATCGGCGTCCTGCTCTCCGACTCCTTTGTACTCCGTTTAACCAACAGCTCTCTCGCCCAGCCCACCCTCGCCTTCGGCTGTGGCTACGACCAACAAGCTGGGCCATCGTCAGGTCCCAATGGGCGCTCGCCGACTGACGGCGTGCTTGGTCTCGGCAACGGGAAAGTGAGCATACTATCTCAGCTGAGCGAGCTCGGCATCTGCCGGAGCGTCGTTGGTCATTGCCTGAGTAGGCAGAGCGTCGGATTTATGTTCTTTGGGGAAAACGTGGTGCCTCCGCGGAGTGTGACTCTGATACCTTTGTCTCGCAATGCCGCGCAGTGAGTTTTTTTTTTTCTCTCTGATTGCTGTTGAGTACTTTTTTTGATTTTGGTGTTGATTGTATATTGTGTGCAGTGGATATTACTCGCCGGGTGTGGCTGGAGTATACGCTGGAAAGCAGCAGCTGGGGGTTAGGCAAGCCGTGGTCTTTGATAGTGGGAGCTCTTACACGTACTTCAATGATCAGCTGTACCAGTCCTTGCTTTCTGCGGTATGTACTTCTCTATTTCGGGAGATTATTGGGTTTGGACAGTGGACTCAGCTTAAGTTCCGTATTTCACTATACCGAGTAATACTGAATTTGGTATTGTACTGTGACAGTGCCGAGTATTATTGAACTAAGTACTGCTCGGTACTGTGAAGTACCGAGCTCATACCGAGCTAAGTACCGAGTAGGTGATGATGTGACACATTTTCATTGACCTACGGACGTCGTCTGGTGTCCGAACCTAGGGGCGTCAATTTTTGACCCGACCCGAGCCCGACCCCGAAAAATCCGGGTTCGGGTTAACCCGTTTAGCAAACGGGTCGGGTCTAGGTTCAGATTTTTGACCAGTTTAAAAAACGGGTCGGGTTCGGGTTAACCCGAAAACCCGAAATCAACCAGCACTCGCGATGTCGCCGTTGCCGCGCTTTCGCGGTCCCGTGCTCGCGCCGTCGTCCTCTGCCCGCTAGCGCCGTCGCCTGCGGGCGACTATCTCGCGGTGCGTCGCTCGGTCGGTCGGTCCCGCGGACTCCGTCCTGGACGCGCGGTACGGTCCCGCGGACTGCCGAACCCGGACTCCATCCTAAATCCGAACTCGCACGGTCGCTTGGTCCAACGAACTCCTTCCGCACGCGGCATGCTACACGTGGTCCAGGGGGCATGCCACACGTGGTCCAGCGGACCCCGTCCGCACTCGCGCTGTCGCGAGCTCCGTTCTCTGTCGCGCGGGTTAGGTCGGGTCGGGTCAACCCGGCCGGGTCGGGTCCGGGTTGAAATACCCGACCCGTTTGCAAAAAACTGGTCGGTTTCGGGTTGGCCCGTTTAGGTATGGGTCAACTCGGATTCGACCCGAACCCGACCCGTCGACCCGAATTGACACCCCTATCCGAACCCAATAATTTCCTCTCTATTCCTACCTATCTCGTGTAATAGGATTAATGAAAATTCAAGGCATGCATCGTTTGAGAGTTGAGACAATCTTTTTATTATTTTATTTTTATATTTTAATTTTAATTTTTATTTGATAATTATATTTTTATTAATTTAAAAAAAAAATTTATGCTAGAAATTTAATTTATCTTGAAAATTATTTTATACAAAGTAATTATAATCACATTTATAAAAAAATACAGTCATCCCAAATTGACACTAAAATCCTAAATGAAGTTTAAGATTTTATTTGGAATGACTTCAAATTTTTGTAAAGATAATTATAAATTGAAGAAAATAATTTTCTTAAAAGCTGCTATAGAAAGCAGTTTTCTAATACAAAAATTTTGTCAAAGTAGCACCCAAAAAAATTTGTTACTGTGGCCTAAAAAAGAACTGAAAGAAAGCAAGCTTCATTCGGAATAGCTTCCTTAATATTTTTTAAAGAAGCTTTTATTATATTTAAAAAAAGAAATTATACTAAAAAATTATTTAAAAAACAATAAGAAATCGATCTTGAACGAAGCCTAAATCTGTTTGAAAAAGCTGAAACCAAAATATTATGTTATTTCTTCTAGGAATAAGAAATTGTTTTATTGAGTTCTTTACTTTTATTAAGTCAATAGTAATTAATACATTATAATTAATATTTTTTATATGAAGTAATATCTAGAAAATATGAATAGTGCAAAATAAAAAAGTTACTTTTCTGCTGGAAAACATAATGTTCTGAGTTGAATTTCTGTATTATTAGCTCTTTTTATAGTAATTTTGATCTTAATAGCTCAAATTTAGAGAAAAAGGCTATTTTGGTATTTTTAACGCCAACCTGATTATTCATGTCGATCTCATGAATAATCAGAATTATACTTTTTATGCCAATTCTATCCATTCTGAAAATCCATAGATGTTTTTTTTTTTTGGGAAATTATATCCATAAATGTTGGTGTTAGGCTATATAATTTTTAAATTTGAAATGGCGACTTCTTTCCAAATTAATTTCGGACTCCTTTAGTATGAGGATTTCAATAGCATTATTATTTTCGGAGAAGAATAATGATATGGGAAATTGCTTCAATGGCTACCAGGTCAGTATCGATATCTCCAAATCAAAGACGCCTCTGAAAGAAGCACCTGAAGATAAGGCGCTCCCTCATTGCTGGAAGGGCTCGAGGCCCTTCAAGTCCGTCCTTGATCTCAGGAAGTACTTTCGCCCCTTAACTCTTAGCTTCGGAAATGGGAAAGCTCCGGCTCTAATGGAGATCCCCCCGGAGAACTATTTCATCGTCACTGTAAGCATGTCATCATTCTCTTGGCGTCCATATTTCTACTCAGTAGGGAGCTTTAATTCTTATTCATGCATTCCAATTCATTTCAGAGACAAGGCAATGCTTGCTTGGGTGTCCTTAATGGCGACGAAGTTGGCCTGGGCGGCTTGAATGTTATTGGAGGTAAGATTTAAACAAAGAGTTCTACTGAACTACCAAACAAAGTAGGAGAACAATTCCTTGGTTTCACTGTAGCAGCAGGAAGCCTGCTCTTGCCCACACCTATCGGGATGAACCACAGGCGTGGGCGGGAGTAGGCCATGTGAGGGCAGTGCTAAAGCTTTTAAAATAGTATATCAATCATTATTCGTATATGATTAATTTAGTTCAGAGTATCAAATTATTTCAATTTAATGTATTCATTATATAAAATTGATCAAAAATAATTTTTGGGATTAAATTAGAATCAATTTTATATAATTAAAAGGCTAAATTAGTATAAGTTTAATATCACAATTACAACAGGTTCATTTTGATTAGGGGGGGGGGGGGGGTTGGTGAGGGGAATGCCCTTATAAGTAAATTAGTATAAGTTTAATATCACAATTACAAATGCCCCTTATAAGTAACTACTGGCAGATATGTCAGGGGTCCAAGGGGCCGCCGCGCCTCCTGACGGGGTTCGAGCTACCCGGTCAGGTCACGGGGTCAAGGGGCAGTGCCCTTGTGGAGGTTTCCGCTCCCGGAACAAATTTTGATTTACTATTTCTCTTTGTATGTGGTTCATCATTCATTAACTTTAACACATCTATACAATGTATATAATTATACTGAGGATAATTGTCTAAAGACCTTAGTATTTTAAAACTTTAAGGGGGGGGGGGGGGGGGGGGGGGGGGGGGGGGCGGCGGTTGCTAAAAAAATCATTGGAATAAAGACTAAAAAATATATTGAAGGGAACAAATTACCTAAATAATCATATAATGAAAAAAAAAGTTAGGGGCAATTGCCCTGCCCTGTAATCAAAGGGGTTCTACCCCTGATAGTCGAAAAACTAAATTAGAGTAATATAATATTCTGGAAGAAAATTTTCTATATAATGTTTTTAATGTTTGCCACTTTAATTTTAATTTCTTGGTCTTCTACATGCATGAATAGAATCCTTCACATATTTTATCCTATGTTGCACTGATATGCCCCATTTACATGTTAAATAAACATAAATTCATATATTTTGATCTATATAATGATAAAATTAATTATAATTTATACAATGATAAAATTTATTCTTATGGAGAAGAAATTAAAAAAAAAACCATTAAGAAGAGTCATTTTGAAACAAATCAATTTTTGAACTATACTTCAATTTGAACTTTTAAGAGTAAAAGCTTATTATTAGTCTTTAAAATTTTCATAATTCTTTTGTTATGATTTTTAAACATACATGTCATACACAAATGTTTATTTCTTTGTTTTTTTGGTACCATCTTGTCCCACACTTAGTAGAATTAGATATAACCATCGAGTGTTGTATCGTGTGTTATATCTTGGTACTATATAGTTTTAGATTTCGTTTGAGACAGATTTTTTACTGCTTTTTGAAGTAACTTTTTAGTACTAAATTTTTTTATTTCAAAAAATATTTTTACTTAAAAGCTTTTTTATGAAGAAGTAAGAAAGTTATTTCAAACTAAGTCTTATTATATTATAAAATTACTGTAACATTGGGCATGACATATCACTATCACATTCGTTTCGCTGATGTAAACAGATTGATTAAAGCTTTGTTTTAAACGGTTTTCTTACTGCTTCTTAAAATAACTTTTTAGTACAAAAATTTTAAATTTTGTATTAAAAAGTTGTTTTAAGAAGCAGTAAAAAAGTCACCCCAAACGACATGTAAGTTGTTAATTTAAAAAATTACACGAGTTCATTTGAGACATTTTTGGGATAAAATTACTTAATTTTCTGTGTTATTTGATTTGCTTGGGGCTGCTTTGCTTTTTGCAGACATATCAATGCAGGATGTGATGGTTGTTTACGACAATGAGAGGCAGCGGATCGGATGGGCTCGTGTTGCAGGCTGTGGTCGGCTGCCCAAGTTTGCAAACTCTCCTCTGTGAAGCTTTAATGGTATTCTTAGCATATCCACGGTAATTTGTATAAATTCCATCCCTTAGCCCTATTAATTTATTCAAACTGTACTGAAGATGATGAGTAAGGCTTGTTCCAGGACAAGATCCTCACCGACAATGGCTCATTTATTTCATTAGAAATTGGGCTATCAGCTATTTGTTATTGGTGTAGATAAAATTTCATGTACATAAAATAAAATTAGAGTTATGCTGTATGTTGCCTTTGTAGATATACATGGAATAAAATTCATAGTAAAATTTCATTTTACAAGTAAAGAAGCTGTCCAATTGGAATGCTTATGAAACATAGACTTTGGCTTCATTTGGGACGAGAAAGCCGTCCCAAACAAAGCTTTTGTGTAATTGTATGGAATCTATTTTTAAGATGGTAACTTGTTTTCTTCGAAGCATGTTGTTGTGAACCCAAACAATTATTAATCAAGGTCAGGAGCGGATCCCCTTTTAGCTCAAGGGGGCAATTACGCACCCTAAAAAATAAAAAAAAAATATATATAAAAATTTATCCCCCTCCATCTATTTTTTAATCTTACAACTAAAATATCCTTACAATATAAAATTCTTTAGGTCAAACCCCGCTAAGGGGTGCTGCCCTTAGACCCCAGATATATTTGTGAAGTGTACGACGATAAATGATATGAACAAATAGGGGTCGAACTAAATTCAAAGCAACTCCAACATACATTTTATAGAAATTGACTGATTAATCAATTACATCATTTTGATTTTTTTTTTTTTTTGCAAACAAATTATCTATACTTAAACATATATTTTTTTTAAGAATAATTGTGTTATATAAAATGTTAATGATATTTTTAAAATGTATTATGTACTGAGTACAAAGAATCGTTAGTCACTAAAATGATATATATTTATGAAAACAAATCGCTACACTTTTAACAACAAAATAATAAACCATTTTTTTTCTTTTGGATGGCTAATATCAAGTTTCCTTATTATTTAAAGGCCGTCGTTACTTTTTGTAACTGAAAGATATCTTTAGCGATCATTTTTTTTAATCTCTATTGACCCATTTTCTTAATCGCTATTGACCTATTTTCTTGTTATGAAGGCCTTAATTACAACTATTTCCATCTCCATGGATTTTGTTCTTCCATGATCGCACTAGTGCGATATCCAACTTCCAGGTCCACTTGAAATTCCCATTCCGGCATTGCATGCCTCGTATCTCATTACACTTAATTTGTCCAATCCAGTGTGGATTGTCCACGCCTTTCTTTTTGTGGCTTCCCTCACGAATTTTTATTCGGTGCAAAGTTCGGAGCACCCGAAGATCAATAAAATATCACGTCATTTCAAAAATGTACCATACTTGATATTGAGCTCGGTATTGCGCTTAGTACTGAGCCCGAGCTCAATACTTGCTCAGTACTGAACACGGTACCAAATGGGAGAACCGTCTGGTATCCGCACAGAATAATACCTTCACACCTCCACCAACCATGTCCTTACCGCTAAACCTAGATCTCCCATCATCTTCCATTCGGCGTGTCATTTTCTCCCACGAATTACTGTAATTTGTCCAGGATTATCCGATATATCGGTTGAACCTGCGACAAGGTGCCAGGTTGGAATATTGTCACTACTTAGAGCAATGAAATGTTTTTTTATTATTATTATTATTATTTTTTTAATTTCTTCCCTCAATGGCCCGTAGCAATAATTATTCTGTTTAGAATATTTTTTAATTTTTTTTATCCCCAGTTGCAATAGTATATGATTATTGATTAACATCAATAAAAAGCAAGAAAATTTTGGCGGAACTAATTTTTGCGAGTTTTTTACATTACAAAAACACCTAAAATTTTTATAATTACATACCTAAAAATTCTCATTGAAATATCATAAAAAATTTATCTTGATCGGGTACGAATCATGAGGCAAAAGTAAGTTGAAAACTACTGAAATTAAATTCGGAACCATCCGAGCTTTGATTTTAGCAAAATTATAGTCAAACTGAACGTTTCGAAAAGACGAACCCAACATCACCTAATTCGACCCAGTACGAGTCCGAATGGGTCCAAATCAAAGACCCGAATCACATCAGGAATCTTCAAACTATAAATTGGATGACCATATGATTTCCAAATGTGACATGCTTATAGTCAAATCGAGCAGCTCGACGAGAAGAATCCAATGAGCCTAAGATCATGGAATTTTGACATTATTAAGGCACTAAATACTCGATAAATGGTCTAGATCAAGGGAGTCGATATCGACCATCCATTCAGAAAACTCTCAAATCTCCTCCCTATTTGCTAGTCATGCATGTCATTCCCAAAATCTTATAAATAGCACCTCATTCTTCATATGAGGAGGAAGGAAGCAATGAGGGAGGGAGCAGGGGAGCAAGGAAGATAAAAGAAGAGAGGAGATGAAGAAAAAAAATTGAGATCTCTTTTGCCACCAAGCTCCTCCTCGACCACCGCCCAACTATTGAGTGTCGTCGGACATACGCCTGGCCACTGATTTTCGCCGGACTTCAGTCCGACCACCAACTATTGCCGGACTTATGCCCAACCACTAACCAATCCGCCTATCCACTAACCATTATTGAACTTTCGTCCATCCACCCATTATCGTCGGATTTTCTCTCGATAACCATCACCCGACTACGATCTTTTGATCTCTGTCATGAGATAACGATTCTTTTGACCTACATCACCAACCAACTACGATCATTCCGACCTCCATCACCTTCTGAATACCATCATTATGTCCTTTGCCACATAACTACGATCTTCTCGGCCTTGGTCGCCAGATAACGGTCCTTTTGATCTATGTCGCCAGACTACAGTCTTTCCGACATCCATCACCCATCGACTACGGTCTTTCTAAACTCCATCGCTATACTATGATCTATCTGACATCCGTCGCCCACCGACTATGGTCATTTCGACCTTCGTCACTTAAAAATGGTCTTTCCGACCTCCTTCGTCCGTCAACTACGCTCCTTCCGACCACCGTCACCTTACTATGATCTTTCTGACCTCTATTACTCGCCAACTACCATTTTGCAGACCAAACAAATATGTCAATACTGATTCTTCAAATTCCAACTATATATATATATATCCAAGGCCTTCACCCCAAGGAAGGGCCTTATTTGTTATCAACTGCAAACACTAGTGGATTCATTCAAATTGGGCAAAATCCATAGTTTTCCCCTCCTTTTTAGTGGTTTCCATTGAAAAACTCTGCGTCTCTTATGAATGTTACACCCTTCTTTTTTTATTTGATTATGTGTTGGATCTTCAAACAAAGATAAGAAGTTAAACTTTATATATTTCTATCGCGCCGCGAAAATTCCAGGACGCAACACTCATGTATCTGTGTTCTCTGTTCGGTGTACAGATTCTTTAAGCTTGGGTTAATACTGAGAAGGCTGAGTTTTTTTTTTTTTTTGAAAGGCTGACGATGTTAGATGACTTTATAGGCGTCCTTTTGCAGATTTTTTTTGTTTGGAAGGCCAACATTTTTATTATCCATTGGATTTGGTTGAAAGGGTTTATTTGAAATGCTCTTAGCTGTTAAATTATGCTTAAATTAGATATGTAATTATAACTGTTTTAAATGTTCTGTATGTAAAATCTCCTATTTTTAAATACACGAAATTTTTTTCATAAGAATATAAGAGGATGCCTTCTTACCATTTTATGTCAAAATACGCAATGGTGGACCCGCCATGTTTGGCATCCTGTGTGACTTATTGACTTGGGTGAGGGGTCCTGTGGGGCCCCCGCTTCGGTTCCTAAGAAAAATAAATTTATGAGATTTTTTTTTTTATATTTTAAATTATTATTATTAAATTATTATGATCTTAACTTTTGTTGAACGGTGGAGCAAATGGCATTATAAATTTTAAAGATTAACATATAATATAGTAGAACTCGTACCTCCACGTTCAGTGGCTTTGCCCTTCTTCTCATCAATATAAATCATCCATGATGGGCAAAAAATTTTCAGAGCATTCTCTTCAGTTTCTTCGTTGCTAAGAAAAATAGCAAGAATGCAAAAGCAAAAGAGACAAGTTATGCAGCCAGTAACCACGGCGGTTCTCATCGCCGTCGTCATCCTCTCCGATCTTCCTTCCTTCTCCGCCCTGATCAACTCTTCCTCCTCTTCCGCTATTCCCGGGAAGCCTGTTTCACCCTTGGAGGCGGAAATTATCGGCAACATCGATGAATGCCGGCCATCTAACTTCGTCAACTTTCCCGTTTTCGGAGATGTTTATCCCAATGGGTAAGATCCTTTTAGTCTGACATCGACGACGAGGTATTTGCTGATTGTTAGATGAACTCGTGTAGATTCTACTATGTATCGATCGAAATTGGTAACCCACCGAAGCGATATAACCTCGACATTGACACCGGGAGCGATGTTACGTGGCTTCCAAAGGCACACATCAATCCATCCTCTCTCTCTCTCTCTCTCTCTCTCTCTCAATTCGAACCCTGAACACTTTTGATTAGTTTTGCTAATCATTAGGATTAAAAGATTGATTGAAGTGAATGATTTGGATTAATTTAAAATCAAATCAAAATTAATTCCCATTCAAAATTTAACATTGCAGGGGCGCTATCCTCTATATGAATCACAGAGCATCCGACATGTACGATGCAATGAACCCCGTTGCATTGATGTGCATGAATCAACTTTGCACAGAGGTAAGTGCAAGAACACAGAACCATGTGACTATGAGATAAGTTACGAGGTCGAAACCGCCTCCAAAGGCCTCATCGTGATCGACACCTTCGTACTCCAGTTAAAGGGAGGCTCGTCGATCCACCCTACCCTTGCCATCGGTCGCAGCGCCTACTACTCATCAAAAGAGCTCAATAGCCAGTCAAGAACTCACGGTATGCTTGGGCTTGGCAAAGGGAAAATAAGCATACTCTCGCAGCTGCACGAACAAGGCCTTTGCCAACATCTTTGGTCATTGCCTAAGTAGCAATTCGGAAATCTCCGGGTTTATGTTTATTGGGAAAGATTTCGATTATTCGAGATGCCTCACTTGGGTGCCTATATCCCGCGATGTTCCGCAGTGAGTTTTTAGTACTCGTGCTCTGATTTGATGATTAAGTAGGTTATGTGCAATAATGATTTCTGTATTGATTATATATTGTGTGCAGCTATTCACTGATGATGGCTGAAGTAGTATATGGTGATGAGCAGTTGTTGGGGTGGAATCAAGCTTTCGTTCTTGATAGTGGAGCCACTGACACATACTTCGTAGATCCGCTGTACCAGTAGCTTTTAACCCAGGTTACTCTCCATTCTTCATTCCTATATGGTTTCCATCAACAGGTGGAAGATAAATACTTGCTCAGGTGAAGCACCACTGAAATATTGAGTAAAATTGATCTGATTTAAAATAATTTTGCGGGGTTTCTAAAGTTTTAAAAGAAAGTTTCTTTCTTGATTTGAAGCTCTTTTGACTCGGGGATTTATTCGATGAGTAGTAGGTTGCAGAGATGGCGCCGCTGCAAAAAGTACCCGGAGATGATGTGATGCAATGGTTGCAATGCCACAGGACCTAGAGACGCTGCAAGCAAAGGAAGAACAAAACAGAACAAAGTTCTGAAGAGAAGAACTATATTTTCTATTTAATTTTTGTAAAAGCTGTATGTCCCCTGGGACCTATGAGTATAAGTAATATTCCATACTTCCTAAAACAGCAGAAAAAGAGAATCAAAATAAAAGTACGGTTCTAACGGAAATAGCAAAGGTAGTAGTGGAAAAGGCATAGTTTGTTAGCATGTGGTATGATGTTCAGCCGCACTCCAACGTAATCCTATACCACATCAGTCCTCCCCGACTTCAGAGGAGCTCGACTCCGACGAGCTTATTGCAATCACAGCATCATCTGGTGGAGTATATGCCCGAATATCAGCTACATTGAACGTAGGACTACTATTGCAGTCGGGTGGTAATGCCACTGTGTAAGCGTTATCATTAATCTTGGCGTTGATAGGAATAGGTCCAATTTTGCGGCGTGCTAATTTGGAATAAGTTCCCGGTGGAAAGCGCTCTCGCCTTAGCCGAACCATAACCAAGTCTCCTATGTTGAACAGACGTTGCCGCCTATGGGTGTCGGCAGCCTCCTTGTAACGTTGGTTGGCCTTGATGATTTGCTGTCGAACTTCCTCCAACATCTCCTTGTAACGGTCAGTGAAAGATGAAGCAGCCGCCGACTTACACTTTGGTAGTACAGTGAGGTTGAGCGCGATGTTAGGTGCTTTAGTATAAACAATGCAAAAGGGTGGCTTACCTGTGGATCGGTTAGTCATCGCATTGTAAGCAAATTCAGCTATGCTTAATGCCTCTTCCCATTGCTTGGGACGTTCCTGCACCAGGCACCGCAACATGTTACCCAAGGTTCGATTAACAACTTCTGTTTGAACGTCAGTTTGCGGGTGATAAGCTGAGCTCAGCCTGATATCCGTGCCCAATTTCTTCCATAATTCTTGCCAAAAATGACTTATGAACTTCACGTCGCGGTCAGATGTGAGACTTCTTGGCAATCCATGTAACCTGACAATTTCGTTAAAGAAAAGATGGGCGATATGCATAGCGTTTGCAGTTTTCTTACATGAAATGAAGTGGGCCATCTTCGAGAATCTGTCGACGACCACCATAATGGAATCATTGCCACGTTTGGTCCTCGGTAGTCCCAAGACGAAGTCTAAGCTCAAATCTTCCCATATGGAGTCTGGTACCGGTAAAGGCATGTACAAACCTGTATTTTGGGCACCTCCCTTATAAGTTTGGCAGATATGACAACTATCCACCAATCTGAACAAATCCCGACGCAGCCGCGGCCAAAAGAAGCGCTCCTGCAGTGCTCGTAGTGTATTTTCTCTACCGGCGTGAGCTGACAAGCTTCCTCCATGAGCTTCTCTTACAAGCTGTTGTCTCCAAGATGACACGGGAATAGAGAGCTTATTTTGGTTAAATAGAAAGCCATGCCTGATGCCATATTCTGTGTTGTTTTGTTCATTTTGGCACTGTTGCCAAATGGTACCAAAATCCGGATCTTCACTGTATAAGTCTTTAAGACACTCCAAGACCGTGATCTCAGTTTGTAATTGTATAAGAAGATTTCTTTTTCGACTGAGTGCGTCTGCTACACGGTTTTCACTGCCCGGTTTATGTTTGATCGAAAAAGAAAATTTCTGTAAGAACATAAGCCATTGGACGTGCATCCTGTTGACCGTCTTTTGGCTATTGAGGAATTGTAGTGCTTTGTTGTCACTGCATAGTATGAACTCCTGGTGCAATAAATATTGCTCCCATTGCTTGAGTGCTCGAATTATGGCATACAACTCCTGCTCATAAGCCGATCATTTTTGCCTTGCCGGATAAAGTTTTTCGCTAAAATAAGCGACTAGCTTACCCTCCTGCGATAGGACCGCCCCTACACCAACTGCGGAGGCGTCTGTATCTACTGTAAATAACTTGTCAAATTGCGGTAATACCAGAACCGGGGCCGAGCTTAGTACTCGTTTAATTGTTTCGAAACTATGCTGTTGTTCCGAATTCCAAACAAATTTCTTTGACTTGAGACAGTCTGTGATTGGAGCTACAATCGTACTGAAATTCTTGATAAATTTCCTGTAGAAATTGGCTAAGCCATGGAAGCTTCTTACTTCAAAAAATGATTGGGGTATCGGCCAATCCACTATGGCAGCAATTTTTTTTGGATCCACATGCAAACCATCCGCAGAAATTATAAAGCCCAGGAAGTAGACTTTATCCACCGCAAGCTCACACTTTGGCAGATTGATAAAGAGTCTTTGTTCTTTCAAAACTTCAAAAAGACTTTTCAGGTGGGTGAAATGCTGCTCCCGATTATGGCTATAGACTAAAATGTCATCAAAATAGACAATACAGAACTTATCCAGAAAGGGCCTGAGAATTTCGGTCATAATTCTCATGAATGTAGAGGGTGCATTGCACAACCCAAATGGCATAACTTTCCATTCATAAAGTCCTTGCGGCATTTTGAAAGCGGTTTTCCACTCATCTCCTTCCCGAATCCTAATCTGATGGTAACCACTCCGCAAATCGATCTTGGAGAAGATAGAAGAACCGGTCAATTGATCTATAAGCTCCTCAATGCGGGGCACTGGAAACCGGTATTTTACCGTTATTTTGTTGATTTCCCTGCTGTCTACACACATCCGCCAACTCCCGTCTTTCTTTGGAACAAGTAAGGCAGGAACTGCACAAGGGCTCAAACTTGTTTGAATAAGTTGTTTCTCCAGCAGTTTGTCAACTATTTCCTGTAGTATCAATTGCTCTTTCGGATTGAGCCTATAATGCAGTAGATTCGGCAGCGACGATCCGGGAATAAAATCAATTTGGTGCTGAATGCCGCGGAGGGGGGGCAACTCTGCCGGCAATTCAGATGGCATTATACTCTGGTATGCTTTCAACAATTCCTGCACATCAGGCTGAAATCCTGTCTGCTCGGTGTCTTCATTGGGCTCAGTTAATAGCAAGGCAAACAATGGTGCAGGTTCACGCCAACAATGTAACAGTGTAGAGCCTGTGACCACATGCATTACCGCCTGTTTCTCTTCTTTTGCCTTCCGTCGATTGTTGTCATTTGAGCTGTCCGGTAGCAATCGGAGACGTCTTCCTTTCCAATCAAACGAATACGCGTTGGCTCTACCATCATATATTTCCCCCATATCATATTGCCATGGCCTCCCCAAGATTAAGTGGCAAACGTCCATGTCAAGGATGTCGCACAAAGCTTCGCAAACGTAATGCTTTCCCAATGAAAAAGTGACACAGCAAGAATCGTTGACATTGATTTCCATACCCTTCCGTACCCAACTTATTTTGTACGGGTTTGGATGCTTGGTCGTTTTTAACTGCAAACTTTGAACAACTGATCGAGAAATTACATTTTCTGTACAGCCGCTATCGATCAGAAGATCACATACCTTGCCATTTATAGTGCATCTAGTTCTGAAGATAGCATGACGTTGTGAATTGGGATTCTGCCGCGGAGCTAATAGTAACTTTTCCATCACACAAATCAGCGGCTCACCTTCGTCTGCTAGTACATTTTCGACCTCTTCATCCTCCTGTACCTCCGCCTCTTCGGACCGGCTCCGACTTCTCCTTCCACGATGTGAACTTGCTGCCTTTGGGGGCACTCATATGACATATGTCCCGGTTGGAAGCATCTGAAACATTTAAGCGTCGATGGCTTGGCATATGGATTTTCTTTGGTTGGAAACTTGGGCTTCGACGGAGTCTTAAAATCAGCACTGTTGCTGGAAGAGGGCGCTGGTAGATTCCCCACAGGTTGAGGTTTACTCACGGCTGGAGTAGTAGTCACTTTGCTGCTACTTGATGGTGTCTCCTGCCAATGTCGGCGATTAAACGAAGCCTTCATTTGTCTAGTTTGCTGTATCTCCACCTTTAATGCGAAATTCACTGCTTGCGACATTGACCAGACCGAATTGAGTTCCAACCGATCTTGAATACTGTCTTTAAGCCCCCCGATATAATGAGCGACCATTTGATTAGCCGATTCATTTAGGTTGTTTCGAGCACTCAACCTATTGAATTCCTCGGTGTATTCACTCACCGATCTCGTTCCTTGTACGCAATGTTGAAATCTCATGTAGAGAATTTGCTCAAAATCTGTTGGTAAAAATTGTGACCTTAGGAGTTGCTTCATAGGAGTCCAGTTGCGAACTCGCCCTTTGCCCTCTCTCTGCCTCATCTTCAACACTTGCTCCCACTAAGCACTTGCACCCCCCTTTAATCTACAAGCCACATATTTCACTTGTTTACCAGGATCAATCTCCATATAGTCGAAAAAGTTTTCAACAGCTCTTTCCCAATCAAGATAGTCTTCTATGTGCAGCCGTCCATCAAAGAACGGAATATCTAACTTGACCTTAAACTCCCCGGGGTGATTTCGATACTGAGCTGGCCGATGGGGTCTGGGATGTTCAGGTAAGCCTCGATTCCCTCTGTCCTCATCACTGGATTCGACGGCATCTTGTGTATGATACATTTGTGGCTCATCGTCGGAATCCGATTCCTCCAGCCCATTCGTCCGAACATGCTGCCAGTGGTGATCATCGGGTGCCCTCCTTCGATGAATCGGTCTATTCATCGGAACTTCTTCTCGCTGCATTTGTCTCTGTGGTTGTCTCTGCCTAATGAGATTAAACTCGCGGCGAACCTCCACAATCAATTTCTGAATCTCCGTTGCCAGCTCCTCAAGCCGGCGATTAAGGTTATCTTGGTTTGCCCACATCGCATCCATACTCCGACCCCCATCTGTGGCCGGTTCCTTGCCGCGATCCGTCATCTTCCTCCTTCGAATGGCTCTGATACCAAAAACTGATGCAATGGTTGCAATGCCACAGGACCTAGAGACGCTGCAAGCAAAGGAAGAACAAAACAAAACAAAGTTCTAGAGAGAAGAACTATATTTTCTATTTAATTTTTGTAAAAGCTGTATGTCCCCTGGGACCTATGAGTATAAGTAATATTCCATACTTCCTAAAACAGCAGAAAAAGAGAATCAAAATAAAAGTACGGTTCTAACGGAAATAGCAAAGGTAGTAGTGGAAAATGCATAGTTTGTTAGCAGGTGGTA